>JAFEMH010000216.1:0-600000 GCA_022495995.1 Adenophora triphylla var. japonica
CAAGAAATTCACATTTGCTTTGGTTACGTAAGTATACATGCCTCGTGCGAGACTTCCCTTATCCCGCTGGCCAGATAATAATCAGCGATAATTTTTTTTTGGCCCAACGATACAGAAGAATTTCGAAAAATCGAGAAAAATCAAATTTTTATGAGAAAATAAAAAGATTGATAATACACAATTGTAACGCATAGTCTAACCTTCTTAATTAATTGTCCACTAGCAGTCGCCACTTTGCTTGATGCGTGAATTTTTAACGTCTCGGAGTCACCTTAACTTTATTATTTATTTAGGGAAAATAACAAAGAAAAACCTTTTTTGATTTTAAAAGAGATTTGAGGGTTCGGGGGTTAAGTTATGGAATGGAAAGGTCGAGGAGCACCCATTCCACCCAATCGAAAGATCGGTGCTGCCGTCGAGTATTATCGTCTTTTCAATAAATAAGAACAAGAAAGCTATAATGATTTCTTAATTAGGAATGTCGAATTATATACTTCGAGGTCGCCTCCGTAGATTGAAGGGACTCTAGGGTGAAATCCTTTTGATGGGATTACACTTCTCTAAAAGCCAATAGAGAGGGGGTTGAGAAGAAGAGAGTAAAAGTATAGGAATTTACCTAGGGATTAAGGAGTATTTGATTTAGAACGTGGTTCTAAGATGTCTTCTTGATCGAGAAGTGATTTGGGCGAGTTTTATTTCCCGATATGAGAGTCGAATCTTGATCTTGGGACGGACGAGCATCGTCTCGGTCACTTTTGATTCGGATCTTGATGCGGACGGGGCTTCGCCTCGAATCCTTGATTCGAGCTTTGATGTTTGTTGATGGCTCAGGTTGACAAACAAGCTTTAGGTGATTTCTAGGGGTTGTTTGTGAGTGATTTGAAGGAATCTTTCGTGGAGAGAAACCAACAAATTGTGTGTGTTGTGTGTTTTTGATCGTGGATCGGGGGACCTTTCAATCTAAAAAGCTGGTAGGGTGAAATGCTTTTGAAAGTAAATCCGAGGTATTTATAGGGGTTTAAGAGGTAAAGGTGGAGAGGTAAAAGCACTTCCTAGTAAGGTTCGAGAACTTCCCGAGATATGGCCCGGAGAACCGGATTGATAAGGTTTTATCAAGAAAAGAGTTTGAAACAGAGGAGAGTGATTACGCGCATCTTTGTCGAGGGGTTATACGCGCGAGATTCGTATGTCCGTGCTTAGAGACAAGCCCAGTGGGTTGACTATTTTGTCCTCTTAGGTTATTTCGTTAGTGGGATTAGGTCCAAAAGCTAACGAGGTTAGTTAGAAGCTTAACGAAACATGACGAGAGCGATATGCTTTCATCAAAACATAAAGAGAGACGAAGAGTAGTGTAATCATGGTGTGGTTCGGAGAATGGGGTGTCTACACCCACATATCAAACGGCCAACAGCGATCTAACGGGAGTTTGCTTTCAGATGTTGGCGAGATGAATGGTAGGTTGGCAAACCTTTGTGCGGTCGCATTCTTCGAACAAAATCGTGAGTGTCGGCTCTCGTGTGTGGCCGGATAATACCCCAAATGTAATCAACTTGTCGGCCCAGTTCGGCCCCGGGTGTTGTTTTGGTCAAGAATTTCCAACAATTAGATTTGTATGATGGGAAAAGTGACTAAAGTGATATGAATCTAGGCTCTGATGACTATCAAGTTGAATAGAAATGGACACAAGACATTTGTTGACTAGGAAAGCCCTTGAACAACTTGTTCGTAGGCACAAAACCCGGGAGGATGTGGCTCTGCCTTGGCCGAAAGTTTACTAAGAATTTTCTTGAGATTACAATGCTAAGAGCGTATGAAAAGGGAGCTTAGGCTAGTGTAGTGCGTGTGTGAATTTACGGTGTATGTCCCCTTTTATACCTCATAAAACTAAATAACAATGAGGGCCTACAAACTCGGAATTGAGGTTTATCCTTGGAGATTTATCCGCATTCATCCGTTGGGAAAGAGATAATCGTTGGCTTCTTTGAAGAAACGTGGTTGGCGGGTCTTTGGCACGTTCCACATAAAATAGGAAAAGCGTTATGCGTCCCAAACTGTAAAAACCAAGTTGTAAGCGAGAACAACCCAAGTTGTTAGTACCAAGTTGTTTAGGCGTAAGTTGCAAACATGTTGATTGAAAATGTAGGGCCCGACAATTGCCCCCAAACTTTTTGAATTTTAAAAAGAAGAATAGAAAGAGACAAAAAGAATTGAAAAGGTTTGCCCAAAATAAGAAAGGAACGACGGTTTAAAAAGAGACGCGATGGGACGGTTTTTAGGTAGTTTCTCGAGGCAAAAAGGTGTATTTGTTTTAAAAGGTCTCAACCACTTTCAACCTCCATAAATAAGAAGGTTCTGTTCCAACTCTCCCTTTCAAGAACGTAGCTTTCAAAAGATTACGGGAAGAAGAAGAAGGAGAACCGGGAGAGAGCGGTTTTGGAGAGGAGAATCAAGTAGAAATTGCCGGTGAGTTTCTCGTTTCTTTTTCGGTTCCCATCTTTGAATCTTTGTTTTAAGCTTGAAAAATGGGGAAGAGAAAGGTGGTAACTTTAATCGAGAGTGGAGAGGGTTTGCCAGGGTTTTCTCACCCAAAACATGTTGAAGAACCACGAAAAAGAAAAGTGTACCATTCTGCCGTTAATTTAGAAATTATCCAGAGGAATCACGCCATGGCTTTTGAAAGCCGAACTTTTTACCCATCGACCTAACTCCAGTGTTTTCCCAGAATGGGTATGTTTCCACTGAATATCCATTCACTATTGAGCAGAAATTCCCGTTTCCAATTTTAATCACCCAGATTCTTTGTATCTTCCAAGCTTAACTATACTTGACTCATGCCTCGAGGTTGGAGAAGCCTTGAAACCCTAGTAAGGCTAAATGCGAAACGAGAGTTAGCAATTGGTGCAGAGGAATTTGCTTTTACGCATGAGTTTAGGAGCTTTGGTTTAGGGAGATATGGTTTTAGGGTTAGGGTTGGTAGGACGCCTTTCTTAATCGACAATGTTGATCCAGCCTAGATAGAGGGTGGAAGAACAAGTTCTTTTTGCAAAGAAAGAGCACCCTGGTGAAGGATGTGGGTGCCCAACTTCAAATGGAGGTCCCAGGTAGTAGGCAATTTTCTTAATCTAATGATGATTTTTCGGCAATGTACTAACTATTTCTCCAAATTTCTCTTTGGCCTAGTTGCGAAATTGGATGTGCTTTTTCCCTTTAAAGACAACACGAGAGGAAAGAGTGAGCGAGATCTATAACTTGGAACCCTTAGTGAGAACTTTTAAGGCACTACCGGTTCTATTTGTTGCGAGATTCTAACAAGGAAGTTGGTCCCAAAGAAGCCCGAGGCAAACCTTGAAGAAACCTTTTACGAGCCTATCCCAAATGTCTACGGGTTAATCAAATACTTAAATCTTTGCCTATCTCCAAGTTGTTCTAACCCCTTTAATCTGTTCTAACTCTTCATTCTATTTTGCGGCCACTACGCTCCAAGGAAGCTGATTACCATTCTAGCGACCTTCTTGCCGCGGCGAGCAAAAAGCTTGGCAAAGAAGGATGGTAAACCCCCTACCCCTGTGTCTATTGTGGCTAGCTCCCATGTGGGCCAGGGCGTCGAAGAAGGGGGATGCAAAGAAAAGAAAGGCTGGTGGAAGGCGAGGCCCACGAGATGCAAACGGTGATATGGACATGGAGAAGTTAGGAGAAAAATTTAGGGCTTGTTGAGAAGGTAAAGATGAAGGAATCTTTGAATTTTATCAAAGAGCTTGATAAAGTACTAACATCTTTTTGGTGCGGGAACTCATGACCCTAGGTGTGGCCTACATTGATGCATTGAAGACCCGAAAGCGGCGAGGCTTGGTCACGAAGGCTGCGAGAATCAAAAGGAGGCTACCAAAAGTGCCAAGGAAGTGGAGAAATTGAAGAGGGAGGCAAACAAGCATGCTTTGGTGAGGTGGAAGGTTTGAGGAAGGATTTTGAACGCTTGGGAGAAGAAGTGGAAGCCATTCGTGCGAGAATAAGGCTCATATGAAAGAGCTTGAAGTTGCGGAGGGGAACTTCAAATTCAATGCCACCAAGACTTTGTTGGAGACCGCATTCAAATGATTGAAGAATATGAAAATGGACGAGGCCATAGCTTGGAACTTGGAAGATGAGAGAAAAGTTTTGGAGGACCATATTGGTGAGCCGAGCGGATGCGAGAAGAAGTGAATTCCGCGGCCCTAGAGGCTCTAGTTGATGATGCTAACAAGGATTTAAGCACCATAGTGGCTACTCCAAATGATCAAGTGGAAGATGCAACAGGCGGCGGCGGGCCAAAAAGTTTGAAAAACATTTTAAAGTTTTGGGTATTTTGGATGAAAACAATTTTTGCTTTATTTGTGTACCTCTATTGGTACAACAAATGGGGGAGTGTCCCTTTAAAACAATGTTTTTGGTTTGTAATGGTTCATAAGAACCGAGACAATTTCTTTTGGGGGTACTAGGTTGGTCTAGTACTTTCCCGAGCTTTTTTAGGTTTTTAGGGACTTTGTTGGCTTATCCAACTTGTCCTTTAGCGAAAAAATCTTTTGAAAAAACATTTAACGGTTTTTAGCAAAGTAAGTTATGTCACGAGGGACGCTTGTTTTGTTCTTTGGATAACATGTAAATGTTATAAACCGTAGGTAACATGAAAATGTTACAACCGATAGTTCACAACTTGAATAAGTGTGAAAACGTGCGCCCGGGCGAAGGTGTCGAAACCTTAATTCGTAAGAAAAGATGTAAATCTTTTAACCAATAGTACCTTTGATCGAGGTAAATCGTTTGAAGGGATAGAGCAAGTATCGGCCGATCTGGCGTGTCAGCAAGCTCTATACCTCTCCAGCTAGAATTCCAACATGTATCGGCCGTACTTGGCGTGTCAACATGTTGAAATTTTCTTCTTCGAGGTTCAAACATGTATCCAACCATCTAGGCGTGTCCAACATGCTTGACCTTTGTCCTCCTCGAGGCTCAAACATGTATCGGCCCGTGCTTGGCGTGTCAACATGTTTGTCTGTTCCGGCTTAGGTCTCAACAAGTATCGGCCGTGCGGCGTGTCAACATGTTGAGCCTACTCCGTTGCTCAAGTTGCACCTCATGCAAAACAAATTTATGTTAGGGCTGGGCGTTAGCATAGCTAACGCCCCTCCGGCCTCAAGTCGATAATGTTTTAATAAGAGTAGAAAAAATTGAAATGCGTAATTGAACTTGACATAAATTTAAACCGTACTGAAGAGTCTAGTTATAAATAAGCTGGACTTACATAAAATAAAGTTTCAAGTGGATAGCGTTCCAACTTCTAGGGATTACGTCTCCACTCGGGGTTGACAACCGGTATGCACCTTTGCCGGCTTCGGCATCGATGAGATATGGGCCTTCCCACTTGGGAGCCGGCTTACTGCATTCAATTCTCTTGTATTTTGAAATACTTTTCTCAAAACTAAATCACCAACCTGGAACCTTCTAACTCTGACATTCTTGTTGTAAGACCTAGAAATTCGCTGCTGATAAGCTGCCATCCTTATCTTGGCTAAATCCCTGATCTCATCAATTGTATCTAAATCTTGAGTTAGCAAGAGGTTATTTTCATCTTGAGTCAATAAGCCATACCTTGCCGTGGGAATTTGTTGCTTCAAGCGGAATCACGGCTTCGACTCCAGAATACTAAAGAATAGGGAGTCCTACCTGTGGCTCCTTTAGAAGTAGTTCTATCTGCCCATAGCACAAGTGGTAATTCTTCAACCCATTTTCCCTTCTTCTGGTCTAGACGCTTCTTCAAGTTGTTGATGATCAACTTGTTGCTTGATTCAGCTTGGCCGTTGGCTTGAGGGTGGACAGGTGTGGACATGATTAACTTGATGCCCCAGCGAGCACAAAAATCCCTGGTCTTTTTACTTATGAACTGTGACCCGTTGTCACATACAATCTTTGATGGTACACCAAACCTGCTAATGATATTTTTCTTTAAAAATGAAATTACCTCTTTATCCCTTACTTGCACGTAAGCACGCCTCGATCCATTTCGAGAAATAATCGAGTTAGAAACCCAACATGAATACTTTGCCTCCTGGAGCTTTGGGCAACTTGCCTACAATATCCATGCCCCCTGCATGAAAGGCCAAGATGAGACTATAGGATGTAGAGGTTCGGCGGAGTTGATGCAAGATGTTGCTATGTCTTTGGCGGGCGTCACATTTACGCACATAGATTCGTAGCATCTTGACGCATGGTTGGCCAGTAATATCCCGTCCTGAGGGCCTTTGATGCAAGTGCCTTTCCTCCAGAATGGTTCCCACATATTCCTTCATGGATTTCCTTAAGTACCAGTTCAACTTGCTCATTATCGACACATCTCAAGTAGTGCCTAAAGACTTCTTGAACAGCACATTATCTATTAAAACGAAAGTTGAAGTTCGAATCTTAAATGATCTAACATTCTTAACATCAGGGGGAATAGTTCCAAGTTGAAGGAACTCAATGACAGGTTGGGTCCAAGAAGGCTTAGCATCTTGTGTCCCAATAGGTGGAATAACCACTTGAGTTTCTTCAACTTGGTCTATCACCGGGTACTTAACATAAATAATGGGGATATTAGTATGCAACATTGATTTGCAAGTTGAACCCAAGTTGGCCAAGGCGTCTGCCTCTGTATTTTCTTCTCTGGGGACCTGTTCCAAAGAGAATGATAGAAATCTCGAAGCTAAAGCTTTAACATGTTGGAGGTACAGAGTCATCTTGGAATGCTTCGCCATATAACTGCCATTAAACTGGTTAGCTAGTAATTGAGAGTCAACAAATACATTTAAATGTGTAATATTCAAACTCAAAGCCGTAGTTAAACCCATGATTGGGGCTTCATACTCAGCTTCATTATTTGTTGCATTAAATTCACAAGATACGGCTTGAGGTATGATATCACCTTGAGGGGATTTTAGGACTATTCCCAAACCAGTTCCACTTGGAATTTGAGGCTCCATACGTAAATAATGTCCAAAATCTAGGAATAGTTTTACCTTCAAGTTGTTGCACTTCCCAGTTCTACCTCGAGTGCAAACTTGGGTGAAGTCGGCTACAAAATCGGCTAGGGCACGTGATTTGATGGCTGTTCTTGGCTCGTATGATATGTCATACGTGCTCAACTTGACCGACCACTTGGCCAACTTTGCCCGAGCATCTCCGGAGTCCTTAACACATTCCTCATAGGATAATTAGTTCTAACGGTTATGGAATGTGTTTCAAAATAATGACGTAATTTGGTAGCGGCGGTAGTTAAGGCTAATATTAATTTTTCAAGATGAGAGTACCTTGTTTCGGCATCTAATAAAGACTTACTCACATAGTAAACGGGATGTTGCTCACCTTGGATTTCCTTCACTAATACTGCACTAACGGCATTTTCGAGACACGGCTAAATATAAATAAAGATGCTCACCACGTTCGGGTTTTAGCGAGTAGGGGTGACGTCATCAAAATATTCTTTAAGTTGTTTGAAAGGCTGCACTCATGTTGGTCGGTCCATTGAAAGAGTTTGTTTTTCTCAAGACTTCATAGAATAACTGCACTTATCGGATGATTTGGATATAAATCTATTCAGCGGCTACTCTACCTGTTAACCTTTGTACGTCCTTGATGTTTTTAGGGGATTCCAAGTTGAGAATGGCTTTGATTTGTTCGGGACTTGCTTCGATTCCCCTCTTGGTTACCATATATCCCAAGAATTTGCACTGCTCTAACTCCGAAGTTGCACTTCGCCGGATTGAAGCTTCATGTTGAAGGCTTTCAAGATGTTGAATGCCTCGACAAGGTGCTCTACATGATCCTCAATGTGTTTGGATTTGACCACCATGTCGTCTATGTAGACCTCCATCGTCTTGCCAAGTTGATCTTTGAACATCTTGTTTACCCAACCTTTGGTAGGTTGCCCTGCATTTTTAAGACCAAACGGCATAGAAATATAACAATATATACCTTAGGAGTCATGAATCTTTGTATCTTCTTGGTCCGAAGGTTCCATTTTGAATTTGTTGATACCACTGAAGATGCATCCATGAACGTCAAGATGTCGTGGCCAGTGTCTCATCAACAAAGAGAATCAATATGAGGGAGAGGGAATGGATCCTTTGGACGGGCCTTGTTCAAGCTCGGTGAAGTCCACGCATACTCGCCACTTGCCATTCTTCTTCTCCACCACTACAACGTTAGCCCAACCACTTTGGATGCTTGAACTTCTCTACGATCATCTTGGACTTGGCTGGCCTTTCAACTTCATCCTTAATGATCGATTCCGCTCTTGGGCAAACTTCCTTCTTTTTGACGGACGGGACGGATGAGTCGGATCGATGTTCAACTTGTGAGTAATAATATCCTTGCTTATCCCTGTCATGTCTTCATGCTTCCATGCAAAACGGCATTTCGACTTTTCGGGAACTCGATCAATCCTCTTCTTCAATCTCGGAGGGTAGATCTATCCCAACTTGCACTTGGGCCTCGGGATTTGATGCATCAACGGGAACGCTTTTTGTATCATGCTCCACCGCTTCAAGAACATCACGGGCCTTTTTCTTTAATTGCTATGCTTGCCGAGGGATCGAGCTTGCTTTCATGTTGATCTTGTAACATTCCTTAGAGACTTCTTTGGTTTCCCTTCAACTTGCGACACCCCGAGGTGTTGGAAACTTGACAGCATTGATGGTAAGTCGATGGCACGGCCTTCATGTTGTGGATCCAAGGCCTTCCCAATATGACATTGTATGAAGAAGAGCATTCAATCACACAAAACCTCTCCATGGAATTCATACCTTCTAGGTAGATGGGCAACTTGATCTCACTGCCTTCCTGCTGTTTCACCTCACCATTTGAACCACTACCAAGACGGATGAGTTCTTCACAACTTCGGACAAAGGAATACCCGTATCTTCAAGAGCATGAGTAAAGATGATGTTGACTCGAGCTTGCCACCATCGATCGGGATCCGCTTGACCACACAATTAGCAATGCACCCGAACAACTAGACCATCATGATGAGGGTCCAACGTGTTGTCTTTATCTTCATCTTCAAAAGAAATGACATGACCGTACGTGAAGTCGCGGCGCCTTATAGGCAATTGATTGATCTTCCTTAGAGCTCTTGGCATGACGCTTGGCGGCGAGTAAGGTTGTGCTACATGCACTTGCAAATATGAGACCCACGAGATAACATTCCCACTACCTTGGTGGCGGAGGGTGCAACTTTCTCGGGCCTAGATTGCTCCTCGAACCGGGTTCTTTGGACTCACTCTGACCCTCTTCTTGCCCAACAAATCCTTGAGAAGACCCTTGGACAACAAATGAGCAATCTCCTTCCTCAAAGCGAAACGAGTTCTCGGTGGTATGCCCGAAATCTTCATGAAAGGCGCACCCAGCTTGGACTTGTCCTTCCAAGTTGTTGATCGGTCATTCTTCTTGGGCCATCTCGCTTTATCTCCAAGATTTCCCATGGCGCATAAGATTCTGCAATGTCCACGAAAGCGGTATTCGAGATTTGGGGATAATCATTATCATCACCTTCCCGATCATCATCTCTAACATGAATTCTAGAAGGTTCGGTTTTTTAACAGGGGTTTGCCTGTTGGACTTAGGGTGATGGGAGTCCGATCGTCTGTCGAGAGGGTTCAAATAGAGGAGTAGGAGTCCTCCCGGTTGATTTCCCCATTGCCAAGCTATCTTCCTCCAATCGGATGTAAGGCAAGGCCCGGGTTCTGATTTCTTCAAGTTGTTTCGCGGGGGTCATCACCAACTCGTTGTAAAACAATGAGCTCTTCTTCAAGCCTATGCGGAATGCCTCGCGATTCTTTGTGGACACGTCCAAGTTGGGTATAGTCACTTTGCCTCCTTATTGAACCTGTGCAAATACTATTTGAGACTTTCATTAAAGCATTTGTACAATTCTATAAAGATCACTAGTCAACTTGTCAAATGCCCTGTTGCATGAAAACCGATTAATGAACATATTGACAAGTTGAGCATAAGATGAAATAGAGTTTAGAGGAAGCCCCGTTAGCCATTTTAAGGCCGGTCTGACAAGGTTGAGCCAAAGCCCCTGCAAAAACATGCTTCTTTAAACATAGGAGGGATACTTATGATATCCATTGACTGCTTGATACAAACAACACGTGCTCTGCGGATCGGTACTCCCATCATACTTCTTCATATGAGGGGAGAATTTCTTCGGGATCTCCACACCGGCTATCGCCGGCACAAAACGAGACTCGTTGTAGCAAGTTGGAGAGACTTGGTGATATGGCAAGTTGACTCCGAGGCACGCTTCGGAAAGCAACTCCTTAATGGTTTGCATTTCCTTAACAAGTTGGTTTTCTGCGAAAAGAGGAGCATTATTAACTTGAGGTGCGAAAGTATCGAAAGCATTAAAGAAACTTCTGTTTGCCCCACCGAGGGTGTAGCATAAGTGTAGCAAGATGATAGCGCGGATTGGCTAGGCGATAGGCCGAATCTTGGTTGCTCAATTGGAATGGATGTCACAATCGTGCTTTCACGTGAGGTGTTGGACATCGGGATATCTCCATACATGGCTCGGTCTGGTACTGCACCAAACAAAGATCTAGGAAGTAAAGGTGAAAATGGAGTGAGATACTTGAGTCTCCAGCTTGCTTCCCTTTACGCTTGAGACTATCAATGGCATTGAAGATCATTGTATTCGTAGCGCTCGATCATCCAACCGATCGCCTATTTTCCTCATCATGTCCGCCACGTTGGACATTATCTCCAAGTTGACAGCTTGCACTTGGAGGAGGGTTGCCCTGGGCATTGGAAACGAGGAAGCGGCCGACTCGGCTGCTGGAAGATGGATTAACCATTTCTACTTAGATAATCAAAGTTTCCCACTGCACGGCGCCAAATTGTTTTGGTCAAATTTCAACAATTAGATTTGTATGATGGGAAAAGTGACTAAAGTGATATGAATCTAGGTACAATGACTATCAAGTTGAATAGAAATGGACACAAGTACATTTGTTAACTAGTGGAAAGCCCTTGAACAACTTGTTCGCCGGCACAAAACCCCGGGAGGATGTGGCTCCTGCCTTGACCGAAAGTTTACTAAGAATTTTCTTGAGATTACAATGCTAAGAGCGTATGAAAAGGGAGCTTAGGCTAGTGTAGTGCGTGTGTGAATTTACAGTGTATGTCCCCTTTTATACCTCAAATACTAAATAACAATGAGGGCCTACAAACTCGGAATTGAGTTTTATCCTTGGAGATTTATCCGCATTCATCCGTTGGGAAAGAGATAGTCGTTGGCTTGCTGAAGAAACGTGGTTGAACTGGTCTTTGGCACGTTCCCTATAAAATAGGAAAAGCGTTATCCGTCCCAACCTGTAAAAACCAAGTTGTAAACAGAACAACCCAAGCTGTTAGTACCAAGTTG
Organism: Adenophora triphylla var. japonica; assembly: GCA_022495995.1. Taxonomy (NCBI): domain Eukaryota; kingdom Viridiplantae; phylum Streptophyta; class Magnoliopsida; order Asterales; family Campanulaceae; genus Adenophora; species Adenophora triphylla. The sequence continues at coordinate 11,438 of JAFEMH010000216.1, forward strand.
TTTAGGCGTAAGTTGCAAACATGTTGATTGAAAATGTAGGGCGGCGGTGTCCCACCACATGTCCACCGTGCACCTCTACGCATTAACCGAGTAATTTCTTGGGGGTGAATGCACTTCAACAATGGCCTAGTGTATGATCTTCTGAATAGCATGCCTCCTTGGATGATGTATCTCGGAGCCTTCTTTTTGATAGCTCGAGCTTTCCTCTCGTCTTCAGGGAGCTCGCCTGTCTCCAAGTATGCCTTCATTTCCTCGATCCAACACTTGTCATAAACCCAGTTTCTCAAGGGGTCCTCTACGCATTGAATTTTGACCCTTTAATATGCTGAATTCTCGAGGTAGGAGATGGGCTCTTCATGTAGCTCGTCTGTAGTAGCCAATTTCGAGAGCAGGTCAGCCAATTCATTGTCTTCTCGACTAATCCTCTGAATTTCCCAAAACTCCAAGTCTTTTATTAATTCATTCACCAGTCGCGAGATTTGATCAAAGTAGAGTTCAACTTCATACTCCCCTCGTACTGGTTGACTATCGGTTGGGAGTCACAATATGCTATGATTTTGGTCGCTCCAAAGCACTTGGCGTACTCTCTATGGCCGCAGAAGCTTCGTACTCTGCCTGGTTGTTGGAGGCCTCAAACTTGAACCTCAATGCTTCCTCATAGATCTCGTATTACGGCTCGATCAGCACTATCCAAGCTCCACTAACATTCTTCGTTGCTGACCCATCTGAGTAAACCTTCCCGCAATCGTCGGGTAGAAAAATGACGGGCTGGGACTCTTGCTCCTTTCCTTTAGCTTTCTCCTTTTGAACTCGCACCCCGCTGTCTTCCTTAGTAAACGTCAGCTCGACCAAGAAGTCTGCCAAGGCTTGAGCCTTCAACGCCTTTCGAGGTCGGTACTCGATGTCGAATTATGTGAGAGCAATCGACCAATTGAGTAAACGACCTGAACTCTCCGACTTGTGTAGAATCTTTTTCAAAGGTGCATTTGTGAGCACCACAATAGGGTGAGCCAAGAAGTAAGCTCGTAGTTTCCTTGAGGCTACTACTAAGGCATAGGCGACCTTCTCTGCATTGTAATATCTACCTTCAACATCTGATAAAACCTTGCTAACATAATACACGGGCTTCTGAATCCCTCCTTCCTCACGAACTAGAACGGCTGCTACTGATTGATCTGCCACAGACAGATACACGTACAAAGTTTCCCCAATAGCCGAGCTGCTTAATAAAGGAGGAGTAGCGAGGTACTCCTTGAGTTGCTGGAATGATGAATGACATTCGGCCGTCTACTCAAAACTTTCCGTCCCCCTTAGAGATTTGAAGAAGGGGAGAGATCTTTCTGCCGACTTGGCTATAAAGCCGACTCTGAGGGTGCTACCCTACCATTAAGTCATTTTGCATCTCTTTGATATTAGTGGGCTCTGCATCTCGGACTAGAGCCTTGATCTTTCTACGGATTGTCTTCTATTCCTCGTTGTGACACCATAAAACCAAGAGAATTTGCCACGCCTACCCCAAAAACACATTTGCTTGGATTAAGTTTCATGTCGTTTGCTCGTAGATTGGCGAACGTTTCCTTTAGGTCGACTACGTGACGTCCGGCCTTTGTTTTGATGACCATATCGTCGACGTAAGCCTCCATGTTTGAGCCAATCTGTGAAGCAAAGACTTTGTTCACCATCCTTTGATAGGTCGCACCGCATTCTTTAACCCGAATGGCATCATATTGTAGCAAGATGCCTCCAAAGGTTTGAAATGCGGTCTTTACAATATCATTCTCGTGGCATCTTGATCTCGATGATAGCCTAAATAGGCATCGAGAAAACTGAGAGTGAAATGTCCTAGCAATTGAATCAACGAGCTTGTCAATTCGAGGTAGTAGGTAGGCTGTCTTTCGGGCGGGCCGGATTGAGGATGGTGAAGTCGGCGCACATTCTCCACTTCAACGTGGATTTCTTCACCATGACCAAATTGGCTAGCAAAGTGGTGTGAGTGGCCTCCTTTATGATACCTGCACTTAAGAGTTTTTGTACCTCAAGTTTTATGGCTTCCTCTTTGTCATGAGCAAAGCTTCTCAGTTTTTGTGCCTTGTGTTTCATGGTCGGGTTGACCTCCAGCCTGTGAAAAGCGACCTCTTCCTTGATCCCCTTCATGTCTTCTACTCGCCAAGCAAAGACTTCGCTACTTTCTTTGAGTAGCTCGACAATCTCCAATCTTTCCTCGGGCGACAATTGCTTTTCAATCTGAATTTTCTGCTCAGGATAGGAAGGATTTGTGATCACTGCTTCCAGCTCGTCCACAACCTCTAGCTCTGGACCATCTCTGAATTGTAGGGTCTCTATAATGATCTCTCGAACCCTTCGTCTCTCTTCGGCCCCCAAGTGCGGAGCTTCCTCAGCGATCATGTCATCTAGCTTGTCTACGACCTCACTGGTGGTAGCCCCCGAGTTATTGTCGATCTGGAGGCATAGCTTGCCTATGCGGACTGGGCAGTGAAACCATAACCGTATCCGGATCGACCATGGTGACTTGTGCAGTGACGTGTCATTGAGCGCGATCTCATGACCTCGTCATGTGAGCGATAGGCTGGCTCCTCCACGCCGGTGATTGTAGATAGCCTAGGGCTGTGGTGACTCGATTTTGACATCTTCAAGTATCCTTCGGCAGCTCAATCTCCGGTTCCCTCTTCTTCCAAGTTCGTAGGACATGGTCGAGGTATTTCTCGAGCCGTGCTTCGCACATGACTCTCCCGGCTCACTAGCGTCTGAACTTAACTCGCTGATGGGGATCGAGGCCACCATTCCAAGTGCGACCCGACTGTGGATACCAAGAATTTGCAAAGCATAATCACTATTGACATCGATGACAATAAATTTTACCTTGGAGATGTCCCTGTGGGGGTAAGTTGGCCTATGTCGACATCCAACTCAATCTGTCCCTTGGCGTCGACTGGTGGTTAGTGAAGCCCCTCCAACCTGCCATCATATCGTTCGAGCCGCTTTCATTCGAGAGTCCCATCTCCCGAAATGTTTTATAAAACAAAATATCCTTAGGGCCCCCGTGTCTATCAAGAGTATGCTCGCCGTACACCCATCTATTAGTCTTGGGATAACGAGAACTTGCTCTCTGGCCGCTACATTTGTTGCCGCCTAAATGCGGATAGAAACTAATCACCTCGTCCTTGATATAGCTTTTGGGGGTACATGAGGTGCCTCACAGTTGGAATATTTTGTGTTTGATGGCAGTTACTAACTCCGCTCCGTAATCACGCCCCAAATTCAACCTAGGCCGCCTTGGTTCGATGTCCACCACTAGCTCATTCACCACCACCTCGCTTGGGGTCTTTTACGTACGCATCGAGCCTTCCCTGATCGACCATACAATCCTCCGTAGTATGGCCTGTATTGTAGGTGTTAGTGCCTTAGGCTATAGAGATAGACTTATTTGTAATGTCATTTATTCATTTATATAAGATATTATTTCTTTGATTATTATATGTGTTTGCATGTTTACTTTAATAATCGTGTCCCTAGTACTCATGAAGCACTAGTATGAAGTCTAATGGATAATCATGTGATGATTATATGCATGGAGATGCACATTAGATTCATGGGTACTTGTTAGAGAACAAGGTACTGGACTTGACCCATTATGAGATTTATGTCATGGTCGTATGTAATAAATAAATCTCATATAGTTATATCATTGATATCCTTTGACCAGAGATTATCATCGTCTTCCACTTGATGAATATTATGTTTGATATAGTTTAACGTTGTCTTTAATCGGATAACAATAAGGGCTATTATTGGCATGATATGATTCTTGTTGGGAAGAATGATAAATCAAGATGGAAATTTGTCCCTCGTAAAGAGAGATGTTTTCTAGGCCACTCGTAAGTAAGATTGATGTAGTGCATGGCCATGCCCGAATGAATTAATGTGATTAATATCATTCGATTAATCAATTTACTTAGTAATGAGAAAGCATTGAACAATATGAGTTGACTTGGACCATGACTCATGTTCAATATAACATCGTGTGACAAAGGGATTGTGATATGTTCTATGTAGGAAAATCGAACTTGATATTATATTATTTGGGTAGGCATGATGGCTTGCTAGAGTCCGCCCATGTCTTATGAGGATCGATATGATCGAACTCATTGCCAACTTAATATAGTCCTATGGGGTCACACGCATCGAATGAATTGTCAAAAATGAAGAATATGGAGTTTTTGTTCTCAGGGGACGACTCGTCCCCAGGCCTGAACCAACTATTCCCTTGGCCTGGGACAAGAGAATCAGAGAGACATTCCTGAGGGACGACTCGTGCCCATGGGGACGATTCGTGCCCATAGGGACGACTCGTGCCCTGGGCTTGAGTCAATTATTCCCTTTAAGAGGGACGCCAGATTCAGAAGCTTGTTGCAAGGGGACGACTCGTGCCCTGGGGGACGAGTCATCCCGTCGGCGCTGGACTGACGCGAAATTGACTTAAATTAGGGTTTTCGCAAGGGGAAAGTTTTATAACGTATAAATATGAACCCCTGGTTGCCCTAGCCGTCACTCTCATGCTTTTGGGTTTAGAGAAACACAAAAGAGAGATTTCAATTGAGAATTGAGAATCAAAAACAACATTCAATTCCATTATTCTTCATCGATTGAAAAGAGTTCCAATCAAGGATCTAGCAATCCACCTAAAAGTGTTCTAGGGTTCTTTCAACGCGTGGATACACATAGAGGATCTTCGCCATTCAAGATCTATTGTTCGTGATTCAAAGTTCGTTAATCAAGGATTTGCAAGATCAACAATCCTGGAGTTGTAACGCGTTTATCAACGAAAAAAACACACAAGGTTGGTAATTCTAAATCACTCTTCTTAATTAATCATCTAGAACGGATCCTAGTGGCTCCGGGTTTTCGAGTTAATTTGCATTATTCCGCCGCGCATGGACCCTCGAAACCCAACAAAGGGTATCGAGCCCCGTTCATGATGTTTATATTAGATAATCATGATAATTATGTAATGTGATTATGTGAATTTTCATGATGAATATGATTTAGAGCATGATTTTATATGAGAATTGCTTATGGAAGTAATTGTATATTTTGATATACTATGATTATGAATTGAATTATTTGATTAATGTGATTAATCTAGAATATGGGTCTTGAATATTACTTAGTATAAAGGCTGGACACCAAAAACTTCCCCACAGGCACTTCGATAGAAGTGTGGGATAACCTTGGATTACAATGCCACGTACTAGTAATTGATGAATTTCTAGATCTTGAACAAAGTGTTTGTTATAGGGATTATGTTCATATTAAATGAGATTTTACATGAATCATTAAATCCTAATTGATTAGAAATTATGATGTAAACATCAAATGTGATTTGTGATGCATCATTCCATGTTCATAATTATGCTCATATAATTTTCATGAATCAACCTTGCCATGTTAATTGATAAACATGAAAATTGAACCTTCTTTAAAAATTTGAGTTTGTCTATGCCACCCATGTTTAAACACTTGTGAGTACACGGAAAGGAAGTTGTACATTCTCGAGTACACTTGAGAAGGACAAGTTAGAAGAGAATGGCAACAACTATGTGGATTGGATCCGCAGTTTGGGAATTGTTCTCAAACAGGAAAGGAAGTTGTACATTCTCGATGACCCGTTCCACCCGAGCCTGCTGCTAATGCAACTAAAGCTGAAAAGGATCAACATAAGAAACATGTGGATGATTCTATTGATGTTGGTTGCTTGATGCTTGCTACCATGTGTAAGGCCCTTCAGAAGGACCTTGGACACATGGAAGCTGAGGATTTGGGAAATCATTTGAAGGAAATGTTCCACTTGCAAGCACGTCAGAAAGGTTTGACACTATGAAGGCTCTTCATTCATGCAAGATGATTGAAGGACAACCCGTTGGGCCTCATGTGTTGAAAATGAAGGGTCACCTCGAACATCTTGAGAGGCTTGGATATCCTATCCAAGTTGAGCCGGCTACGGATATGATATTGCATTCACTCCCTGAAAGTTGTAATCAGTTTGTTATGAATTATAACATGAATGGGATGAATAAATCTCTGTCTGAATTGCATGGGATGCTTAAGAATGTAGAGAACAATGTCGCCAAGAAAACCAATCAAGTGTTGATGGTGAATAAAGGAAGGGGTTCAAGAAACCCAAGGTTAAAGCAAAAGTTGCTAAACCGGAGGCAAAGGTTGCCGTTGTTGAGAAGCTTCAACCCAAATCCCAAAAGGATGCGGTTTGCTACCATTGCAAGGAAACTGGGCATTGGAGGCGTAACTGCAAAGCTTATCAGGAAGGACTGAAGAAGAAGGGCAATGAGATTGCCATGACTTGTGTATCTATGTGATAGATATTTTACTTTCTACTTCTAGTTCTTGGGTATTAGATACCGGATGTGGATCTCACATTTGCCTAAATGTGCAGGGACTAAAGAATAGAAGGTTGCTCAAGGAAGGTGAAGTAGACTTGCGGGATGGAAATGGATCAAGAGTTGCTGCATTGGCCGTAGGGACTTATGAAGTCACTTTACCTAGCGGATTAATATTAGTTTTGAATAACTGTTATTATGTTCCGGATTTGAGCAGAAACATTATTTCAATTTCTTGTTTAGACAACGAGGGTTACAATTTTCTTATTGCGAATAAGAAATTTTCCATTTATTTGAATGATATGCTTTACTGTATTGCTCATTCTTATAATGGCCTTTATGTCTTGGATGTTGAAAATAATGTTGAGAATGTCTATCATGTTAGTAAGAAATCTAAACCAAACAATGTGAACAACACATATAAATGGCATTGCCGTCTTGGTCACATAAATGAGAAACGCGTCTCTAAACTCCATAAAGATGGATATTTAGATTCATATGATTATGAATCATATGATGTTTGCGAATCTTGTTTATTGGGCAATATGACTAAAGCACCTTTTACTAAGAGTAGTGAAAGGGCTAGTGATTTATTGGCTCTCATACATACTGATGTATGTGGACCAATGAATAGATTTGCTAGGGGAGGATTTCGGTACTTCATAACGTTCACTGATGACTTATCAAGATATGGCTATGTCTATCTGATGAAGTACAAAAGTGAAGCATTTGAGATATTTAGAATATTTCAAAATGAAGTACAAAATCAACTTGGCAAAACTATTAAAACACTTCGATCCGATCGAGGTGGTGAATATTTAAGCCAAGAATTTGACGATCATCTTAAAAGTTGTGGAATTGTTTCAGAACTTACTCCACCCGGAACACCAAAATGGAATGGTGTGTCCGAGAGGAGAAATCGAACTCTATTACCTATTTCTTTTTGGGGACATGCACTGGAAACAACTGCTTTCACACTTAATAAGGTCCCTACTAAATCGGCTCCTAAAACCCCACATGAGATGTGGCATGGAAGAAAACCTAGTTTATATTTCATGAAGATTTGGGGATGTGAAGCTTATGTAAAGAAATTGGTTTCTGAAAATAAGCTTGCACCCAGATCCGATAAATGTATTTTCGTTGGTTATCCTAAGGAAACGAAAGGATATCAATTTTACAACCGATCCGAGAACAAAGTGTTTGTTGCTCGACATGGCGTCTTTCTAGAGAAAGAGTTTCTCTCTAAAGAAACTAGTGGGAGTAAAATTGATCTTGAAGAAATTCAAGAACCCGAAAATGACAAGGAATCAATAGTAGAGACGGAACCAAATTCACAAGCTGTTGTGGAACCGGTTCAAGATACACAAGTTCTTCGCAGATCGGATAGGATACGATCCGAACCTGAGAGATATGGATTTCTCATGACGGATAGTAACGAAGTAGAAATCATTGAGAATGATGAACCTACTTCCTATCAAGAGGCGATGTCCACTCCTGATTCGGACAAGTGGCTAGGAGTCATGGAATCCGAAATCAAATCCATGTACGATAATCAAGTTTGGAACTTGATTGATCCACCTGAAGGTGTAAAATCCATAGGGTGCAAGTGGGTTTTCAAAAAGAAAACTGACATGGATGGGAAGGTATATACTTTTAAGGCTAGGCTTGTTGCTAAGGGGTATAGGCAGATTCATGGCGTTGACTATGATGAAACCTTTTCGCCCGTAGCAATGCTTAAGTCTATTAGAATCCTAATTGCCATAGCCGCATATTACGACTATGAGATTATGGCAAATGGACGTCAAAACAGCGTTTCTTAACGGAAACCTACTTGAGGATGTATACATGATACAGCCTGAAGGGTTTGTCGATCCAAAGAATTCTAATAAAGTATGTAAGTTAAGTAGATCCATTTATGGATTGAAGCAAGCTTCCCGGAGCTGGAATCTACGTTTTGATGAATCAGTCAAAGAGTTTGGCTTCATCAAAAACGAAGATGAGCCTTGTGTATACAAGAAAATAAGTGGGAGCATAGTTCTATTTCTGGTGTTATATGTCGATGACATCTTGCTCATTGGAAACAATGTTCCTGCACTTGAGACTGTTAAGTCTTGGTTAGGAAAATGTTTTTCAATGAAAGATATGGGTGAAGCGGCTTATATCCTTGGTATCAAGATCTATAGAGATAGATCAAGAAGGATGATTGGTTTGAGTTAAAGTACATATATTGACAAGGTCCTTAGAAGATTCCGCATGGAAAATTCTACGAGAGGGAACTTGCCAATGGGACATGGCATTACTCTTAGCAAGACTCATTGTCCTAAGACAAATGATGAGTGAAAGAGGATGAGTGATATTCCATATGCTTCGGCGATTGGGTCTATCATGTATGCCATGTTATGTACTAGACCCGATGTCTCGTATGCTCTAAGCGCAACGAGTAGATACCAGTCTGATCCTAGTGAGAACCATTGGATAGCAGTCAAGAATATCCTGAAGTACTTGAGAAGAACTAAGGATGTATTCTTGGTATTTGGAGGAATGGAAGATGATCTGGTTGTAAAGGGTTACACAGATGCAAGCTTCCAAACCGACAAAGATGACTTTAGATCGCAGCCTGGGTTCGTGTTTATGCTAAATGGAGGTGTTGTTTGTTGGAAGAGTTCCAAGTAAAGCACTGTTGCTGATTCTACAACCGAAGCCGAATACATAGCAGCATCGGATGCGACTAAGGAGGCGGTTTGGATCAAGAAGTTCGTTAGTGACTTAGAAGTCGTTCCGAGTATCACTAACCCGATAGAGCTTTATTGTGAAAATAATGGTGCTATTGCCCAAGCAAAAGAAACAAGGTCACATCAACGATCCAAACACATTTTGAGACGTTTCCACCTCATTCGAGAAATCTGTGAAAGGGAGGACGTCAAGATATGTAAGGTACCAACGGATGACAATATTTCGGACCCTCTCACCAAGCCTTTGCCACAAGCTAAACATGATGGTCATGTTAGGTCCATGGGTATAAGATACATGAATGATTGGGCCTAGTGCAAGTGGGAGACTGTAGGTGTTAGTGCCCTAGGCTATAGAGATAGACTTATTTGTAATGTCATTTATTCATTTATATAAGAGATTATTTCTTTGATTATTATATGTGTTTGCATGTTTACTTTAATAATCGTGTCCCTAGTACTTATGAAGCACTAGTATGAAGTCTAATGGATAATCATGTGATGATTATATGCATGGAGATGCACATTAGATTCATGGGTACTTGTTAGAGAACAAGGTACTGGACTTGACCCATTATGAGATTTATGTCATGGTCGTATGTCATAAATAAATCCCATATAGTTATATCATTGATATCCTTTGACCTGAGATTATCATCGTCTTCCACTCGATGAATATTATGTTTGATATAGTTTAACGTTGTCTTTAACCGGATAACAATAAGGGCTATTATTGGCATGATATGATTCTTGTTGAGAAGAATGATAAATCAAGATGGAAATTTGTCCCTCGTAAAGAGAGATGTTTGCTAGGCCACTCGTAAGTAAGATTGATGTAGTGCATGGCCATGCCCGAATGAATTAATGTGATTAATATCATTCGATTAATCAATTTACTTAGTAACGAGAAAGCATTGAACAATATGAGTTGACTTGGACCATGACTCATGTTCAATATAACATCGTGTGACAAAGGGATTGTGATATGTTCTATGTAGGAAAATCGAACTTGATATTATATTATTTGGGTAGGCATGATGGCTTGCTAGAGTCCGCTCATGTCTTATGAGGATCGATGTGATCGAACTCATTGCCAACTTAATATAGTCCTATGGGGTCACACGCATCGAACATATTGTCAAAAATGAAGAATATGGAGTTTTTGTTCTCAGGGGACGACTCGTCCCCAGGCCTGAACCAACTATTCCCTTGGCCTGGGACGAGAGAATCGGAGAGACATTCCTGAGGGACGACTCGTGCCCATGGGGACGAGTCGTGCCCATAGGGACGACTCATGCCCTGGGCTTGAGTCAATTATTCCCTTTAAGAGGGACGCCAGATTCAGAAGCTTGTTGCAAGGGGACGACTCGTGCCCTGGGGGAAGAGTCATCCCGTCGGCGCTGGACTGACGCGAAATTGACTTAAATTAGGGTTTTCGCAAGGGGAAAAGTTTTATAACGTATACATACGAACCCCTGGTTGCCCTAGCCGTCACTCTCATGCTTTTGGGTTTAGAGAAACACAAAAGAGAGATTTCAATTGAGAATTGAGAATCAAAAACAACATTCAATTCCATTATTCTTCATCGATTGAAAAGAGTTTCAATCAAGGATCTAGCAATCCACCTAGAAGTGTTCTAGGGTTCGTTCAACGCGTGGATACACATAGAGGATCTTCGCCATTCAAGATCTATTGTTCGTGATTCAAAGTTTGTTAATCAAGGATTTGCAAGATCAACAATCCTGGAGTTGGAACGCGTTTATCAACGACAAAAGCACACAAAGTTGGTAATTCTAAATCACTCTTCTTAATTAATCTAGAACGGATCCTAGGGCTCCGAGTTTTTCGAGTTAATTTGCATTATTCCGCTGCGCATGGACCCTCGAAACCCAACACGTATCTTTGTGATACTCGCAGTATTTGCTGTTATCCCTTCGAACTTATTTGCTTTGGGTTCATTGGGACAGGTGGGCCTAGCTCGACCGTGTTCATAATTTCAGTTCGACTCACCGTTAAGGGAGTGAAAGCTTCGGGCACTTTCTCCGTCGCCCTGGTTCTATTCTTGCCATTCTTGTTGTTTCCCCCATTCTTGACTGAGTCCTTCTTGTCATCAGAGACCTCAACCTTGGGGCCTTTCCCATTTTTCTTCTCTTTTCTTTCCTCGGCCAATGCTACATTGTAGGCCTTCTCGAACAACTTTTGTCGAGTAGTCACAGTACGAACTGTCAGCTCGTAATCTAAATCAGCAGAATCAATTCCATTCCTAAAACAATTGATCACCTCCCTATCTGTGAGGTCCTCCTCAATCTTGTCGACCATCTCCTTGAACTTGGTGTAGTAGCTCATTAAGCTTTCACTCTTTCCTTGTACCAAGTTGTTCAAGTCGGTGACTGTCATCTTACGAGCTCCTGCTGTCGAGAATCTGTCCAGAAACTTTTTCCTCATATAAGTCCAGGTCGAGATGCAACCTGGTGCCAAACCATTGAACCATGTAAGAGCTGCTCCAGTTAGGGTACTGGTAAGTGCTTTACACATCATGTCGTCCTCATTGGAGACAAAGCACATGGTAGCCTCTAATTGTTGTATATGGCTCCTGGCATTGGTTGCGCAGGTATTTTTCAAGGACGGGTAATCGAAACCCTGGGAGGTCGACGGTCTAGCAACTCTTTGGACAAGGGGCGAAGAGCAAAGTCATTTCGTTCGCCCTTTCCAGTATCCTCCTTCTTATCTGCCTCCCACTGTTCGAACTTCTTCTTCCACAGGAGCCACTCTCTAGAATCCGGCCTGTCGTCCCTAGCATCGGAGACATCATTTGACCTTTGCATTTCTTCACGGTGATGTTGTCTCCCAGAGTCGGCTCAGTAATGCGTCATTCCTAGGAGGACTTATCTCTCTCGCTTCTCCTATCTATGTGAGAAGGTGACCTCACCGATCGAATTATGGCGACCCGCGCCATCATCTCCCCAGTGGCGACTGCGCCTATCCTCTCTCGGGAGTGGCGACTGCGCCTATCATCTCTCGCTGGGGCTTGTGACCTTTCAGTCTGGCAGGCCTATTCCTCTGCCTCCCTTTGTCGTCTCGGTTCGACTCGGCCTCCTCCTACTCCCGGTTGGTGTTGGAGGTGACTCCTCAAGTCGTCGGAGTGGGACGGGTATGTGGTTCGAATAAGAGGAACTATTTGTCGATCACCATTCTACTGCTTGGGCACTTCCCCCTTGCACAGGCACTCCTTTCGCGCCTGCCTATTGGAAACCCGAGAGCGAGCCGCCCTTTCGACCTCCTATCACCCGCTCCCGGCTCCTCCTCCATAGCTAACAGTGCTGCTAGAATGCGAGCTCGCTCAGCGGCATCTCTTTTCTACTTAGGGGGATTAGATGAGGGACCGCCCTATCCCCTATAGTCCTTTGTCTGTGTGGCATTTTGGAGGAGCGACGCTCACCCGCCCATCCACAGTCGCTTGTCTTTTCTCCTGCCATTTGGCAAACCTCGCCGTCAAGCAACCTTTGTTAGAGCGCATCGCCTCAGCATGATGGCGAGGTGGAGGGGAGGAGGCAAATTGGCATTTCCAGTATTAGTATTAACATTAGTTTTTCCTTCGTTGTGCTCGTCCGAGGCTTCAGAAACGTGTTCGTCTGAGGTTGCCATGGTTATGGGTTGAAAAGCTTTTCGAGGTCAAGTATGCACGCTTCCCGGCAATGGAACCAAACTGATGCCGCAGGAAATGTATTTATCAATCTTCGTCCACGTGGCAGACCAATCACTTGACTCCTTGACACAAATCGAACCCACAACTAATAGGGATGTGTCTCCGGCTTAGACCTCGGGCGTGAGTAAGTATATATTTAGGAGATCAAATAATGCATCAACAAAGGTATTCAAATGACAAAATTGGAGTGTACTCTCAAAACCGTTGTAGTGGTTATGTATTTATAGTTGCATGATGAGGGCGGTTATTTTTGACATGACTGCATTAATCCCGTAATTAGTGGGACGGTTACATGTCGGTAGATCGTGTCCACGCGTGGCTCCGAATTTGTAGGGAGTCAGTTATGGTAGGAGCTAATCATATGCCAAGACTCATTAGGTCGACGCTTACTTGGTGGGTCGAGGTCGCCTGTTGAGAATAGGTCGACCTGACTGATGGGTAGAGCTAGATCGTACCCGTAGTAGAACCCGGATCATAGAGTCGGACCAAGCTAGGTCGGGACCTCATGTGTCGGACAATGAGCTTAAGTCGACTGATCCTATTGATGAGCCTTGGGCCTAGTAGTTGACGGGCCAGAACCACTGGGAACGTGGTGGCAATAGTGTATAAATGATTGGGCTTTACCCGCTGGGCCTAACTCGACACTTTTGGTATGTTCATTGTCAATACTAATAACAAAACTTGTGAGCTTCATCTCACTTTTCTAAGTCATTGACAATTTCAATTGGTATCAGAGTCTAGCACTTGATATATTAAGTGTTTTGATCCATTTGCCATGGCTTATGATCCTGCTAATCCTAATCAAAAGAGGTATCCTATTTTAGATGGGTCAAATTATGCTTATTGAAAGATTCGTTTTCGCTCGCATAAAACGTATTCCTTAAAATATTGAAAAATCAAATTTGAAATTTTATTTCATGAGACCTAATAAATATGATTGCCACGTGTCCAGCTAATCTCGTCTACATCATCATGGAAACAAATATAAAACCAAAAATTTGGTACCATAGATAATAAGGGAACGACTAATTGAGTCCACTAAAATTTGCTACCATGGATAATAAGGGAAAGACTAATTGAGTCCACTAAAATTTGCTAGTCCACTAAAATTTGCTACCATGGATAATAAGGGAACGACCAATTGAGTCCATTAAAATTTGCTACCATGGATAATAAGGGAACGATTAATTGAGTCCACTAAAATGTTTGAAACCTAATCAGAAAAGTCTTTTTTCCAATGTTTCTGAGACATTCCTGGAAAATTATAACAATATGATTCTTTTTTCAATGACTTTTCTCAAATATTTCTGAAAATTTATTCATCAGATCAATAAAGTTTGACTTGTCAAATTTGCTACCATATATAATCTTTCTGGTTTATTTAGAGCATCTCCGATGTATTGCACCAAATTTGAAGTAAACTTACTTCAAATTTTGCATAAAAAAAATAATCCAGTTTGCTTCAAATTTTACATCAAAAAGGAATATTTTTTGAACACCTCATCCTCTATTTTTTCCATTATTTCACAAACAATACTTAAAGTTAAGATGTTTTACATATCCACCCCTCTACTTTTATTATAATGAAAACATTATTAAAAAAATATATTTTAATTTAAAAGACTATATAAATAATTTTTATTAAATATAATTATACTTTATAAATATGTAATATTATTTTATGTTTGATAAATATTTTTATGTTTTGTTTTATTGTATGTTTGCAATAATAATTATTATTTTTTAATTTCAAAAATTAATTTCTTTTAATTTGGGCAAAAGAAAATAAAAATAATTATATTTTAACAAGGTACAAGAAAATCATGCACGATTCATAAATAACACAAATATATTTTAATTTGGGCAAAAGAAAATAAAAAGTTTTAGTTATACAAATATATAATAAACTATAAGAAAAATTAATAAAACTTCATTTAGAACAAAGTGTTTTCTTAAAAAAAAAGTTTTAAAAGGTCATTAGACATTCATTTTTGAGACATAAGATTATTCAATTTGAGACAGAAAAACTATTACTAATTTTGGACAAAATCTAAAAGATAGTATCATGATACATTTAGTGTCCGATTGGTAGCCCGTTTTAACATAAGATAAGATGGGATTAATAATCCTGAAGTCTGAGTGTTTGATAAGAAAATAGGCAACAATATAAATTATCATCTTTATTGGGATTAACTTCTTATCCCCTTCTTATTTATCTCAATGAAAGGGAGGTACTATTAAGGAGGGTATTAGAGGATGCTGGATAAAAATATTTTTGACGAAACTATTTCCAATATATATATCAACTATTAAATGACTTGGCATTCCATATTTAATTCTCTCTATACAAAATGTTAACAGGTTGTCAATTTAGAAAAAAAAAAGTGTTAATTTTCTCTAATTGTGCCATTGATTGTATTTTGATAATTGTTACGGGTAATTTAGTCTTTTAAAAGAACATTGTCACAGGCAATTTAGTCTTTTAAAAGAACATTGTCTTATTTTATGCGATTTCTATCAAACAAAAAATTATATTTTTAATCAGGGTTATTAGGAAGCCTCATTATTAATTCTAGGATTAACAATTCCCTCACTATTAATAGGGTACTACTATATACAAGGCTTCTTGTATACAAGGCACGATGAAATTACTAAAATGCCCCCATATAAATACTTTTAAAAAAAAAATTCTTCCCCTCCCTCTCCATTTCAAACGCCATCCGCCGGTCTCTCTTCTCTCTCGCTCTCGCTCTCAAAAACCAAAACCTAAGAAAAACAAACGGTTTCTCTTCTCTCTCTCACTCGACGAACGACGCCACCACCACCGCCGACGATGAAGACAAACCTCCCTACCGGTGGAAAGTCCGCCTCTTCCGCCGCTCCAAAGAAAGTAATTAATTTTAACCTAAAATTTCAATTTGAAAACCCTACAACAAATGTATGCCTAAAATGGATTATATAATGCTTAATGTTGTTTAAACGTATCCTAAATGGTTCTAATTGCGATTTCGTAACATTAATTTGGGTTTTTGTTTGAATCGGATACGAATTTGTGTGCCTAAAATTTGAAGTTGTCGGCGTGCGTTTCGTATGAACACATACGAATGGTTACCAACATATCGTGTATTGGCATACGAAATGTAACCGATTCATCGGGTTTACATTTCGTGTGACAATACCGAAATGTTGGTAACATTCGTATGTGTTCATACGAATGGTGACCAACCTTTCGTGTATTGGTATACGAAATGTAATCGATGAATCGGTTTACATTTCGTATGCCAATACACGAAAGGTTGATCACCATTCGTATGAACACATACGAATGTTACCAACATTTCGGGTATTGTCACACGAAATGTCATACGAATCTTGAATATTAACTGTCTCTTATTTAATTTTTTGTAGGGACGTAACCTGCGACGGCCTCTAATAGAAAGAGGAAGGCCGAGGAGGCAATGCAGCTATGGCGGACAAACGGTCCAAAGAAGAACGACAAGAATGTCGTGATTGCTGAGCCGGATGTGGTTGAGGAGAGTGATAGTAGTGAGAGTAGTTATTCTAGTGAGGATTCATCTTCACGTACTATGTCCCGAGGTGCATCTGTGCAGGAGGAGATACTATGGTACATATCGTGTATACAAACACGATATAGTATTTGTTTCTGGTAATTATATCGTATGAACAATACACGAGATGCACCCTGATTACTTTCGTGTATTGTTCATACGAAATGCCTCTCAAGAAATATCGTGTATTTAGACACGACACAACATATAATAAAATAAAAAATGGTATACGGCTACCTCATTTATTTATTTTTAATTTTTTTATACATTCTAAATGACATTTAAAGTGTTTTTCATCTACATCACTTTCCTCAAAATCCAAATGGAGATTGAATTAGAAATATTTGCCATTATTTAGGGTTTTTAGGGTTTTACGTGTCCCGATCTTGCCAAAAATGGTATACGGCTACCTCGTTTATTTTTTTTTAATTTTTTTCTACATTCTAAATGACATTTAAAGTGTTTTTCATCTACATGAGTTTCCTCAAAATCCAAATGGAGATTGAGTTACAAATATGTGCCATTATTTAGGGTTTTTAGGGTTTTATGTGTCCCGATCTTGCCAAAAATGGTATACGGCTACCTCATTTATTTATTTTTAATTTTTTTATACATTCTAAATGACATTTAAAGTGTTTTTCATCTACATCACTTTCCTCAAAATCCAAATGGAGATTGAATTAGAAATATTTGCCATTATTTATGGTTTTTAGGGTTTTACGTGTCCCGATCTTGCCAAAAATGGTATACGGCTACCTCGTTTATTTTTTTTTAATTTTTTTCTACATTCTAGATGAAATTTAAAGTGTTTTTCATCTACATCACTTTCCTCAAAATCCAAATGGAGATTGAGTTACAAATATTTGCCATTATTTAGGGTTTTTAGGGTTTTACGTGTCCCGATCTTGCCAAAAATGGTATACGACTACCTCGTTTATTTTTTTTTAATTTTTTTCTACATTCTAAATGACATTTAAAGTGTTTTTCATCTACATGAGTTTTCTCCAAATAAATAAAGTGGTATCACTTAAATGTGATAGGTTATATGATATTGTATGATCCAATATGACGTTTGTTCCTTGTCATGTATAAGTGTATAAATTTTGCTCAATTAACAACACAATTCAATAATATAACATAGAATATGCGTATCATTAACATCGTGTCGCAAATCATCGAAGAACACCTTCATTATGATATGTCGTATGGATATACACGATTTTAGTACATTATATCGTGTTGTTGTGTACGAAATTAATGACAGAGTAAATTTAAATTTCGTATAATTTCATACGACCTACTCCCTCCGTCCCGCTAATATTAGCACAAACACTGTTTGCGCGGGTATTAAGGAATATGATATTTTAATAAAATGTTGTGAGTGTAAAAGAATGAGTGGAGAGAGAATGAGTGGAGGGTGTAATAAATTATAATGGTGTTGTGAGTATTAAAATAATGTAGGAGAGAGAATGAGTGGGGTTGGATGAATATTTTATTAATATAAAGTTTCCTTTTTGGGAGTGTGCGGATATTAGCGGGACGCCCAAAAAGGAAAGTGTGCTAATATTAGCGGGACGGAGGGAGTATTATTTAACCCAATTAGTTTATGTCGTGTAAAAGTACACGACATGAAGGCTTCTTGTCGTCCTTTCGAGCACGACAGACGAAGGGTAGTTTGGGAATTATTGGTGCCTTGTATATAACATGCCTTGTATATAGAATTCTCCCTATTAATACGAGCTAATCCCAATTGGCTACCAAATGAGGCCTTAGCGTTTTATATCATAATAATTATCATAATTATGGCATTTTTTTCATCCAAAAATAAATATCGTTTCTAGAAAAGAAAATACTCCCTCCGTCCCATTTCAATTGGTCCACTTTCCTTTTTGGGACGTCCCACAATTGATCCATTCCATAAATGGAAAGTTTTTCATATATTTATACCCTTATCATCTCCACATACTCCCTCCGTCCCGCTAATATTAGCACACTTTCCTTTTTGGGCGCCCGCTAATATCCGCACACTCCCAAAAAGGAAATTTTATATTAATAAAATATTCACCCAACCCCACTCATTCTCTCTCCTACATTATTTTAATACTCACAACACCATTATAATTTATTACACCCTCCACTCATTCTCTCTCCACTCATTCTTTTACACTCACAACATTTTATTAAAATATCATATTCCTTAATTCCCGCGCAAACAGTGTTTGTGCTAATACTAATGGGACGGAGGGAGTATTTACAAAAAAATCAATCATTAACTTACTATTCCTCACACTCATTCTCTCTCCTATTAAATATTTTTAACTTTTATATTCTCTCTCATATTCTCTACCACACATTTAACTTTTACATTCTCTCTCCTCTAATTTCTACCAACTTTATTCATTTTTCTTAAAAATCGTGAAATTCACCCCGGGACCAATTGAAATGGGACGGAGGGAGTATAAACTTATTCCTTTAAAATATAGAAAAATCAAATTTGAAATTTTATTTCACGAGACCTAATAAATATGATTGCCACATTAATCTCGTCTACATCATGGAAACAAATACAAAACCAAATTTGGTACCAATTGAGTCCACTAAAATGTTTGAAACGTATTCAGAATAGTCTTTTTTTCCAATGTTTCAAACATTGGAAAATTATAACAATAAATTCTTTTTTCAATGACTTTTCTCAAATATTCCTGGAAATTTATTCATCTGATCAGATCAATAAAGTTTGACTTGTCAAATTTGCTACCATATATAATCTTTCTGGTTCATTTAGAGCATCTCCAATGTATTGCACCAAATTTGAAGTAAACTTACTTCAAATTTTGTATATATAAAAAAAAAACCTCCAATATTTGCTTCAAATCCTACATCAAAAAGGAATATCCCTTGGACATGCACCTCATCCTCTATTTTTTCCATTATTTCACAAACAATACTTAAAGTTAAGATGTTTTACATATCCACCCCTCTACTTTTATTATAATGAAAACATTATTAAAAAATATTTTTTAATTTAAAAGACTTATAAATAATTTTTATTAAATATAATTATACGTTATAAATATGTAATATTATTTTATGTTTTATAAATATTTTTATGTTTTGTTTTATTGTATGTTTGCAATAATAATTATTTGTTTAATTTCAAAAATTAATTTCTTTTAATTTGGGCAAAAGAAAATAAAAATAATTATATTTTAACAAGGTACAAGAAAATCATGCACGATTCATAAATAACGAAAATATATTTTAATTTCTTATTAAATATGTGCACTTTTTAAAATTTTAAAATTGGAGGGACCAAAATGTAAAGATGAAAGTCTTGCTTCAAATTTGATGCAAGTGAATAGTATTGCACCAAATTTGGCGCTACACTATTCACTTACATCAAATTTGAAACAAAATTTGATGCACATTGGAAGGAGGAATAGTGGTGTTTTTGGTGATTTGAAGTAACATTTGGTGCACATTGGAGATGCTCTTAACTTGTTTAAAAGTCCTGTGTACTGTGTACTAAGAGAAAAATGCATATACTCCCTCCGTCCCGGCCCAAATGTCTCAAAATGAATTCGGCATGAGAATTAAGGAATAAATATATATAATGTAAAAAGTGTATAGTGAAATAAATGTTGTGAGTATGAAAGTGATGTAGGAAAGAGAAAGTGGAGTAGGGAATAGTTAGTGGATATTTATTGTGAGTATGACAAGTGGGTCCCACAAATAAAAAAGTAATAAAAAACTTTTCTTTTTTGGGTTGAGACATTTTAAATGGGACACCAAAAAAGGAAAGTTGAGACATTTGGGCCGGGGCGGAGGGAGTATATTGCATTGACTTTAATAAAACAGTTCTCTAATTATATTCTTTTGAATTACTCGATTAATAAAGTTTGACTTGTCAAATGAGACTGTTTTGAAACGTGGAGAGTATATATATACGTACCTACATAACTAATGTTCAGTGTGTATTTGTGAGCCAGTGAGAGAGCATGGACAATAGAAAGCTCCTTTTTGAAGCATCACTAGAAGGAAATGTTTCTTCCTTACTACAATTGCTTAGAGAAGATCCTTTAATCCTTGATAGAGATATTATTCTAAATCCTTTCAATGATACATGCCTACATATAGCATCATTGTTAGGCCATCTTGATCTTGTCAGATATATTCTAACCCGAAAGCCTGAGTTAGCTACCGAGTTGAACTCAAGGAGATCTTCGCCTCTTCACTTGGCATCAACAAAAGGGCACGTGGAAATAGTGAAAGAGTTGATATATGTTCAACCAGACATGTGCCTTGCACGTGATGCAGATGGATGGAATCCTGTCCATCTTGCAGCCATGAAAGGGAGGGTTGATGTCTTGAAAGAGTTGCTTCGAGTTAGGGTTCATGCATCTAGAGCCATGGTACACAAGCATGAGACCATCTTGCATTTATGTGTGAAACATAACCAGTTAGAGGCTTTAAAGCTTTTATTGGAAAGATTGAGCGATCACGAGTTCGTGAACTCCAAGGATGATGATGGTCATACTATCTTGCACGTAGCAGTGGCATATAAACAGATTGAGGTATTTTAGTCTCTATCTCTATGTACGTAAATGAATATCTATTTTTGACTTTTGGTAACGTTATAATTCTTAGACTATATATCCCTCATTTTCTAAAGAATTTTATATGGACCTGTATATAGATTTTTGAGGGGTTACTATTGTTATCACCAATTGGCTATAAGGTAAAATATTCAATACTATACTCTATTACTGACCCAGTCCAATCGCATGCTAACCCCTTGGACCTCTCTCTATTTTTCACCCAAACCTTAACTTTAAGATGGTATAAGAGTGGATTGGTCCTCTCTTCTACCTTGACTCACTATCTCCTATCTTTTACAAGGTCCACTTACATGTTTTTTAGACACTTTTAGTAGCAAATATATACTCCCTCCGTCCCACTATACTTGACACTTCTTTTCATTTTGGGTCGTCCCACTATACTTGACACCTTTCAAAAATAACCAAGTTTTTATATTTTTATATTCACTCTACCCCACCACTCATTCTCTCTCTTCATTTTCTACCACACATTTATTCAACCAACACTACTATTTACCCCACTCATTCTCTCTCTTCATTTTTCACCACACATTTTTTTTTATTTTATTCTTTTTTCTTGGTTTTTGAACCCACCCCTTGGGTGTCAAGTATAGTGGGACGGAGGAAGTATATAAATGACTTTTATAGACACTTTTAGTAGCAAATATATATACATAACTAGCCTTGCTAAACTCTCCCTACGTCCCACAACGAAGATCCAAAAAAAAAATTACTCTTGATTAAGAATAAATTTGAACAGTTTTTTACATTCATTTTGGGATGGAGGGAGTATTAATTCTTTCTAAGTTTTCAAATTTCTGCAGACCATAAAATTCTTGCTTCTCAATACATCAATGGAAGTGAATGAAAAGAATGCAGATGGGGTCACTGCAATGGGTATTTTAGCACGATCTAGGAGAGATGTGAAAGATAAGGAAATCATGGCGGACCTCAGACATGCAGGCGCTTTTGAAGAAAATGGTAACAATTCGGAGACGAAAAATCATACAGAATCCTTATTGAGTAGGGACTTGGCCTCAGAATATCCAACAGAAAACAAAATTGTGCACAAGCGCCATCAGAAGGACAAGTGGTTGGAAAAGAAACGGAACACCTTAATGGTGGTGGCATCACTAATAGCAACTATGGCATTTCAAGTTGGTGTCAACCCTCCCGGTGGTGTTTGGCAAGACACCAATGATAATCACGTCCCAGGGAAGTCTACCGGTGGTTTTTGGCAAGACACCAATGATAATCACGTCCCAGGGAAGTCTATTATGGCTGATAAGTCTGAAGATCTATATTCGCGCCTTCTAGTAGTGAACACAACCGGATTTATTGCTTCGCTTAGCGTTATTCTACTCCTTATAGGCGGATTGCCATTGAAGCGTCGTATATTCATGTGGATTTTGATGGTTATAATGTGGATTTCTATAACAGCTATTTCACTTTCTTTTCTCATCTCCATAACCGCAGTGACGTCCGTAAAACAGTCGAAAACACTGCTTCATGTTCTTTCGGTGGTACTTCTAGTATGGATTGCGTTAATGAGTATTCTCATCCTGGCTCATACCATTCGGCTCATAATTAAGGGAATTCGGCTCATAATTAAGTGCGTACGTAAACTGATTCTATGCTGTAATAGGCATACATGAGCTTTTAATGGAGACAACTTTTGCATACGTGCGCAGTAGTTGGGTTTGTATTCATCAAGTAACTTGTAACCACGTGTAAAACGATTCTATGCTGTAATATTTATGTTTATTTTTCGTAGCTAACTGGTGCTATTACAGAAAATTATCTGATAACAAAACGCTTATAAGATTTACCGAACTAGAGAAAAAGAGTTCAAGTACAAACTTTTTAAAAATTTATTTACAAAAATAACATTGTAAAAACATTAAGTACCAAAGTAACACTTTTGAACCAATTCCGGAATTGATAATTCCGGAATATTGTATTCCGAAATTACCAATTCCGGAATTGGTTTTTTTTTTTTTTTCAAAACTGAATTTAACAAAATAATATTTCTGTTAATAGGGAGCAATCGCGCCTATAGTAGAGAGCGATCGCGCCTAAAATAAAATTCGATAATAGAAAAAAAGACATTTTCGCCCCTTAAACATCTGGCAAAAATCAGATTTTTTTCCAAAATATTACTTTTTAAAAATTTATTTACAAAAATAACATTGTAAAAACTATAAGTACCAAAGTAACACTTTTGAACCAATTCCGGAATTGATAATTCCGGAATAATGTATTCCGGAATTACCAATTCCGGAATTGGTTTTTTTTTTTTTCCAAAACTGAATTTAACAAAATAATATTTCTGTTAATAGAGAGCGATCGCGCCTATAGTAGAGAGCGATCGCTCCCAATGTATTCCGGCGTTCCCAATTCCGGATTCCTTTTTTTTTTTTACAAAACTGATTAAATTAGCAAATTAATATTTTCTGGAAAAAATATAGAGCGATCGCGCCATAAGATAGGGCGATCGCTCCTAATGGCGTAGTTTCAAATTCGGAAATGCAAATTTCGGATTTATTTAAAGTGGAATTCGAAATTACCATTTCCGGATTCAAATTTTGAAAAATTTGTTCCTTCTTTTTTTAGATTCAATAATTCAAGAAGAGGAAGAGAGAGTTTGAGTGCCTAAGAGAAAGAAAGAAGACAGAAAGAGAAAGAGAGAAGGAAAAGAACTTTGGAGAAGAAGAAGGATAAGGAAAAAGAGTTTGAAGGAGAAATTTGTTGAAGAATTAGAGGAAAGTTTTTGACAGAAAGAGTTTGAAAGGTTAGTTTTATTTCTTCTTTTTATTTGTTTTGAGTTGTTAATTTTAGCTATATAAATTTTTCTAAGAGTTTATTTGTGCATTTTTATATAATTTGTTGTTAAAACTATTATGATTTATATACTTAATTGTTGATTGTCAATGAATTAAACAATTGTAATTAAATTTTTGCCTAGTTAGGATTTTCTTAAGTTAGGTTTAAAATAAAGTGCTTGTTAAAATTACTTTGACAAACTTATTGCAATTTTTCTACTTAATTATTAATTTTTAAGTGTTAAATTTAAAATTTGAGCTTAAATGTAGCAAAATCTTAAATTCCATTTAAATTTAATTACTATTAAATTTTTGTGTTTCAGATGAATCAACATGAACAACAACCATTTATTGTTCCTGGGTCAATCGATCCACATGTATTGACTTCTCAGGATACACATAGATCTAATTATATTTGGGGTGAACAACAGTTAACCAATTTAAGACCTAGGCGTGGTACAGAACTTCTAGCTAGAGTTGATTGGAGGATAGAAATTAAGCTTATAAATACTGGATTTTATGGAGTGTATTTATTAGGTCATTTACAATATGATTGGCATTTGATTGAGGCTTTGATTGAGAGATGGCGTCCAGAGACCCACACTTTTCACTTACCTGTAGAGGAGATGACAATCACCTTAGAGAATATTGGTATGTTGTGTGGTCTTCCTGTAGACAGATTGGCGGTGACTAGTTCAGAAACTAGTAGGAGTAAGGGGGAATGGGTTGAGATTGTTGAGGAGTTATTTGGGGTTACAATATCTCCCGTAGACATAAAAAGAGGTGGAATGGTGTCTATGAGATGGGTTCTAGATCACTTCCCTCTTTTTGATCAGCTTTCCAATAATGCATCTGAGTATATGATTGAGACATATACTCGAGCCTACATTTTCCTGTTATTGGGGTCATACATTATGCCCGACTCGTCTGATAACCTAGTGAAGTTGATGTACCTCTTACTTCTTAAGGAAATAAATAATATTGGTGAGTACAGTTGGGGTAGTGGAGCGTTGGCCTTCTTGTATAGGGAGATGTGTGTAGCATCTCAGCACGATTCGAAAGGGTGTGGTGGCTTCTTGACCATTGTACAGGTATGTCAATTATATTTGATTACATTATGCTAGTGGACTTAATCTGTTTTGTACGTAATGACAATTTTTTTATAATTTTGGACAGGGAGAGGTTGTTGTGTACACAATTCAGTTCAATTCAGCATTAAAAAATTTTTAATAAAATCCGGAATTACCAATACCGGATTGCATTAGGAGCGATCGCCTCAATAAAACGCGCGATCGCTCTATATTTTTTCCAGATAATATTAATTTGCTAATTTAATCAGTTTTGTAAAAAAAAAAAGGGGAGAATCCGGAATTGGCAACGCCGGAATACATTCGGAGCGATTGCTCTCTACTATAGGTGCGATCGCTCCCTAATATTATTTTGTTAAATTCTGTTTTTAAAAAAAAAATAAACCAATTCCGGAATTGGTAATTTCGGAATACAATATTCCGGAATTGTCAATTCCGGAATTGGTTCAAAAGTGTTACTTTGGTACTTAAAGTTTTTACAATGTTATTTTTGTAAATAAATTTTTGAAAAGTAATATTTTGGGAAAAAAATCCAAAAATCACGTCTAGTTAGGACCTATTAAACCTGAGCTTTGATTAAGAGATAAAACAAAAACAAAAACAAAGCAAACTAAACACCATTATTCTTTCTCTAAATCAAAGTATGACCGAACAGTATAAATCGAGATACAAAAATGGGCTTACCCAGGGGCGGAGCCAGGGGGCATGGGGGGGCACTTGCCCCCCTCAGCGGCGGAAGTGCAGTGGAAAATTTTATTTTATTTTTTTGCCCCCCCCCATATTTTTTTGTTATATATAATTAACTTCAAGATTAACAGCAGTGAGTGATGTGATTCAGTGGTAAAAGGGGTGAAGTTAAAGCCTTTGGTGTTTTCTTTCAAATCCATGTTCGAGCCCTGCTATCTACATTTTCAATTAATTTTATTTGTCCTTCATCTTTGCTATTTGTAACGACCCTAATCATAGGCACTAGTTTTAGTATAATCTTATATACTTTTAATATTATTGTTAATATTATGTGCTCATTTTATATTCTTAATTTCTAATATTAGGATGAAATGATTGGGAAATAAAATAATGTTATAAGGGGAAATATAAAAATAGGAAATAAATAAAGAATGGAAATGAGATTAATGTGTGTGGACAAAGAAAATTAGAATAAAGAGTTTAATTGCACTACCTTAGAATTTAGAGGACCAAATTATTTATTTTGGGAAGCCTTGATTTATTTGGGGATGGGGGGCCATCACCTCCCCCTTATTTCTCTCATCTTTCTTCCTTTTAAGTCAACACTCACCATACTCTCCCCATACTTCCCCCTTACTCTCCATCCTCCTCATTCTTCTTCTCCATTTTCTTCTTACAAATTTTCCATGGAAGATCCATTTTGAAAGCCTCATCTTCTAAGACTTCTAGCAAGCTCATTTCTCCTCCATTTTCAAATCAAGTTGTACTTTTGTGATTGATGCATCTAGGAGAGTTGATCAAGTCAAGAAAATCTTTATTTCACCTCTTATTTCCTAAGGTGAGTTATTATGACCCTTTCCTTCATTAAATGCTCATGAATTCTTTATTGTGGTTCTTGTTATGTGGATAGTTGTTTAAATGCTTTGGAACCCTCTTGAAGTTGGAAAATTGATAAATGATATGGAATGATGCTCTTGTGCTTAGAAGTGGATTTAGAGTGTAAGAAATGTGGGGAGTTGATTTTAGAAAGTTAAACTTGAAATGTGTTGGTGAATGGGTTGGAAATCTTGTGGAAATAATCTAGGTTTATGTTATTTTGGGTTTAATTAAATTAAGAAGTTTAGACTTGGAATGTGATAGTGAAATGAGTAGAGATTCAAGGGGTAAATGATATAAGATTAAATCATTTTGGGTTGCATGGTTTAGTATGAGAGTTATGAGGTTAGTAAGTCCTCTAAGTTCACCAAATTTGAGCATGCTTGGGTTTAGATTTGATTTAACTGAAATCTGGAAAAAATCGCCTCGTGGGCGGTCGCCCATGGGAGCTGGGCGGTCGCCCATGACTACAGAAAATATCCTTCATCTTACCCTTGCTTGGGCGGTCGCCCATAACCCTTTGGGCGGTCGCCCATGTCGTCAGAAGTTTTTCCAGTTTCCTTTCCTGCTGAATTCTTACTAGCAACCTCCTAGCATGATCCTTAACCAATTTAAAGTAGTAGAACCTAACCTTTTCGGAATATGAATTTAATCCTTTTAACTTAGGTTAAAGTAGATTACTTGGGCCACTAAATGACACCTTAAATAGGTTAAATTGGAACTAAGGAAGCACTTTAAATCCGGCTCAGGAATTGTTTGGCAATCTTGTTTGACCACTTATCAAATGTGACTTCCACTTGGTAAATTGAGCTTGGACCTTCATAGAGGCCATGTATTGTGATACATTGATTATGTAGGGATGGTTAATGATACCTTGTTACCTTACTTGATTTCATATTCATTGATGGTTATATGCATAGTGTATTAATTAAATGTTGCACTATGATATTGGTTGAACATGAGTATATTTTACCATGTGGCTATATTGCTTATCCCGTTTGTGGATTATATTTCAAGTAACTATTACGTGCTTGATAATGTGTTAATCAGCTGATGTTGGGGGTATAACATAATACGATCAATTATGGAAGTGTGACCTAATGTGATCGGATTATGTTATATCTGTGACCGTCCCCTTCTGTGGCCATATGTTGGGGTTATAGCATCTGTATTGAGCCAAAAGCCTTACAGAGTTGCTACTATCTTATATGGTTCCCTGAAAAACGGATCTTATAAGATGTGAGTATTGCTTAAGCAGCTCACCTAAGATTGGAGTATTATTATACCCAATGTTGTACGACTATTGTTCAGACGGAAAAAGGTAAACCAAGGTAATGGAAGGTGTTTACAGCTTTTCAAATGTGTTGTATGCAACTTGTTATGTGTTGCATCTTATTTGGCATATTGTTGCATTCATAATAGCTTGCTGAGATTTATTCTCACCCCTCTCCCTTTAATGTTTTTAGATCCTGAGACAGGCGGACCGGCCAATTGAGGACGGAAAGGAGTTCGGATGTGGTATTTTGGGATTGTCGGGGTACATATAGGTTGGCGTAAAAAATGTATTTTAGTATAATTCCTCTACGGAGTTGGGGGGTATAAAACTTAGTTTCTACATTATAAATAAAGTCTTTTGTAATTAAAGTAGGTTGTTACTTTTAAAAGTTATTCAACTCTTCCTTCCATGTAGAGAGGAATGAAGTTAATTGGAAATGGTTTTGTTCAGTATGTTTAAGTTGTAAGTTAAATCGATGTTTTAAAAAGTTTAGGAAATTTGGGATAGTTTGAGGACGCTCCAGCTCGGGACACGTGTAGGTTCCGGGTCGGGGTCCTCACAGTTGGTATCAAAGCTCGGTTAGAATTCTCGGGTAGAGTCTAGCTGAGTGAGAGTGTGCGATAACTGACGCCGAGGGTTTAATGCAGGAGTTTGTTCAATGACAGAAAATGATAATGACCAACCAAAGAATCAAGGAAATGTGAGCAATATGGAGAGATAGATTCCTCCATAATCATTTGAGGTATATTACCTGTCTCCGGAGTTAGGGGTCATACTTTTCTAAATTCCCATTCATTTCGTTCTCATGTGGCATTACATTTCATTTTATTTTTATAAACCCCATAGTATTAAAGGGATTGGATAGACACCATTTGGTAAGGTCCTTTTGGGAATGTATGAATGCTATTAAGTTTAACCTTGTGAAAATTTGAGGAATCATTTCTTATTGATTGAGGATATGCTACGGGCATGTACAATGGATTTTAGTAGTCGATAGGACGTATGGTTACCGGTGGTTGGGTGTGTATAATAGCAGTTATCATTCTAGCATTGAAATAGAACCGTATGAGGCGTGGTTCGGGAAGAAAATATCGATCTCCAATTTGTTGGGGTGAGATTGGTGAAGCAAGGCCTAAGGTAAATTGGCGCCAAAGGTTGTTAATCCATTTGAAGTTTGAGAAAAGGTTGGTGATTTGACTTATAGACTGGCTTGGAGCAGCTTACCGAGTATTTGAAGTTTTAATGTAAGATTGTAATGTATCTGGTGAGATAAGTGGTAATACTTTTATTTATTTATATTTTTATTGAGGTCGTGAAAATTCGGGTTAGGGATATTTGTGTGGTATTCTTGGAACCTTAAGTTGTAATATGATATTATTAATGGAATTAGAAATCTTGGGGAAGAATCACAACATTGAAGAGACTATTTGGAAATGGGAGTCGGAGGTATACATAAGTAATCGAGGCGGGTTGAACATTTAGGTAAGTCTTTTTTAAAATTCGGGACGAATTTTCTTTAAGGGGGAGTGAGTGTAACGACCCTAACCATAGGCACTAGTTTTAGTATAATATTATATACTTTTAATATTATTGTTAATATTATGTGCTCATTTTATATCCTTGATTTCTAATATTAGGATGGAATGATTGGGAAATAAAATAATGTTATAGGGGGAAATATAAAAATAGAAAATAAATAAAGAATGGAAATGAGATTAATGTGTGTGGACAAAGAAAATTAGAATAAAGGGTTTAATTGCACTACCTTAGAATTTAGAGGACCAAATTATTTATTTTGGGAAGCCTTGATTTATTTGGGGATGGGGGGCCATCACCTCCCCCTTATTTCCCTCATCTTTCTTCCTTTTAAGTCAACACTCACCATACTCTCCCAATACTTCCCCCTTACTCTCCATCCTCCTCATTCTTCTTCTCCATTTTCTTCTTACAAATTTTCCATGGAAGATCCATTTTGAAAGCCTCATCTTCTAAGACTTCTAGCAAGCTCATTTCTCCTCCATTTTCAAATCAAGTTGTACTTTTGTGATTGATGCATCTAGGAGAGTTGATCAAGTCAAGAAAATCTTTATTCCACCTCTTATTTCCTAAGGTGAGTTATTATGACCCTTCCCTTCATTAAATGCTCATGAATTCTTTATTGTGGTTCTTGTTATGTGGATAGTTGTTTAAATGCTTTGGAACCCTCTTAAAGTTGGAAAATTGATAAATGATATGGAATGATGCTCTTGTGCTTAGAAGTGGATTTAGAGTGTAAGAAATGTGGGGAGTTGATTTTAGAAAGTTAAACTTGAAATGTGTTAGTGAATGGGTTGGAAATCTTGTGGAAATAATCTAGGTTTATGTTATTTTGGGTTTAATTAAATTAAGAAGTTTAGACTTGGAATGTGATAGTGAAATGAGTAGAGATTCAAGGGGTAAATGATATAAGATTAAATCATTTTGGGTTGCATGGTTTAGTATGAGAGTTATGAGGTTAGTAAGCCCTCCAAGTTCACCAAATTTGAGCATGCTTGGGTTTAGATTTGATTTAACTGAAATCTGGAAAAAATCGCCTCGTGGGCGGTCGCCCATGGGAGCTGGGCGGTCGCCCATGACTACAGAAAATATCCTTCATCTTACCCTTGCTTGGGCGGTCGCCCATAACCCTTTGGGCGGTCGCCCATGTCGTCAGAAGTTTTTCCAGTTTCCTTTCCTGCTGAATTCTTACTAGCAACCTCCTAGCATGATCCTTAACCAATTTAAAGTAGTAGAACCTAACCTTTCCGGAATATGAATTTAATCCTTTTAACTTAGGTTAAAGTAGATTACTTGGGCCACTAAATGACACCTTAAATAGGTTAAATTGGAACTAAGGAAGCACTTTAAATCCGGCTCAGAATTGTTTGGCAATCTTGTTTGACCACTTATCAAATGTGACTTCCACTGTAAATTGAGCTTGGACCTTCATAGAGGCCATGTATTGTGATACATTGATTATGTAGGGATGGTTAATGATACCTTGTTATCTTACTTGATTTCATATTCATTGATGGTTATATGCATAGTGTATTAATTAAATGTTGCACTATGATATTGGTTGAACATGAGTATATTTTACCATGTGGCTATATTGCTTATCCCGTTTGTGGATTATATTTCAAGTAACTATTACGTGCTTGATAATGTGTTAATCAGCTGATGTTGGGGGTATAACATAATACGATCAATTATGGAAGTGTGACCTAATGTGATCGGATTATGTTATATCTGTGACCGTCCCCTTCTGTGGCCATATGTTGGGGTTATAGCATCTGTATTGAGCCAAAAGCCTTACAGAGTTGCTACTATCTTATATGGTTCCCTGAAAAACGGATCTTATAAGATGTGAGTATTGCTTAAGCAGCTCACCTAAGATTGGAGTATTATTATACCCAATGTTGTACGACTATTGTTCAGAAGGAAAAAGGTAAACCAAGGTAATGGAAGGTGTTTACAGCTTTTCAAATGTGTTGTATGCAACTTGTTATGTGTTGCATCTTATTTGGCATATTGTTGCATTCATAATAGCTTGCTGAGATTTATTCTCACCCCTCTCCCTTTAATGTTTTTAGATCCTGAGACAGGCGGACCGGCCAAGTGAGGACGGAAAGGAGTTCGGATGTGGTATTTTGGGATTGTCGGGGTACATATAGGTTGGCATAAAAAATGTATTTTGGTATAATTCCTCTACGGAGTTGGGGGGGTATAAAACTTAGTTTCTACATTATAAATAACGTCTTTTGTAATTAAAGTAGGTTGTTACTTTTAAAAGTTATTCAACTCTTCCTTCCATGTAGAGAGGAATGAAGTTAATTGGAAATGGTTTTGTTCAGTATGTTTAAGTTGTAAGTTAAATCGAAGTTTTAAAAAGTTTAGGAAATTTGGGATAGTTTGAGGATGCTCCAGCTCGGGACACGTGTAGGTTCCGGGTCGGGGTCCTCACAGTTGGTATCAAAGCTCGGTTAGAATTCTCGGGTAGAGTCTAGCTGAGTGAGAGTGTGCGATAACTGACGCCGAGGGTTTAATGCAGGAGTTTGTTCAATGACAGAAATTGATAATGACCAACCAAAGAATCAAGGAAATGTGAGCAATATGGAGAGATAGATTCCTCCATAATCATTTGAGGTATATTACCTGTCTCCGGAGTTAGGGGTCATACTTTTCTAAATTCCCATTCATTTCGTTCTCATGTGGCATTACAATTCATTTTATTTGTATAAACCCCATAGTATTAAAGGGATTGGATAGACACCATTTGGTAAGGTCCTTTTGGGAATGTATGAATGCTATTAAGTTTAACCTTGTGAAAATTTGAGGAATCATTTCTTGTGAGCACCCAACCCGGGTCCTAACGCGTGTCCCGAGCTAGAGGAGCTCAAACTAAGAAAATCCATCTAAATTTTTAAAACATTTATTTGCCTTTAAAAGAAAACCACTTTTCAAACTCCCAATAAAAATCAATTGGAAATATCTCTACTTAGAGGAAATCCAACCACACTTTTAATAAACCGAAATCTGATCAATTACATTGGAAACCTTAATTAACCTTGTTTAACAAAAGAGTTTTCCATACAAATTACAAAAGAAGACTACTTAATAAATACTCCTAACAACCGACTCCTATACTTAACTTGTCAAGCCCCAAAGCAAAAGTCCACCATGAAATCCCTACCACCGGTTCGGGTCACCTGTCTCGGAATCTAAAACAGTAAAGGGAGAGGGGTGAGAATAAATCTCAATGAGCTATTATGAATGCAGCAAGATGCCATACAAGATGCAACACGTAGCATGATAACACTTAACACATTATGAAAGCGGTAAACACCTTACGTTACCTCATTTTACCTTTTCCCGTCTGAATAATAAGTCGTACAACGTGGGAGTAAAACTCCACTCTTTGGTGAATTGCCTCCAGCACATTCACCTCTTATAGGTCTCATTCCCCAGAGATCCATATAAGAAAGGATACCTATATTAGTGTATCCAAAAATAACATCTTCCTCCGTACAACGATCGCAACAGTGCAGAAGGCTTCTTCATGCTCAATACAGCAGCATTTCCCCACTCGTGGCCACAGAGTGGGGAAGGGTCACCGGTATGATGAACCTTCAATCACTTATTGAACAAATCAATAATTGATTGAGATCCATCATACCCACCCGAACACAAACACGCTCAAGCACATAATAGATACTTGAGATAATCCACAAAACGGGATAACAATATAACGACATGGTAAGGTATACTCATGCCAATCCATACCATAGTGCAACAAACATTTTATACACTATGCGTAACATCACCAATGAATATGAGTTCAATTAAAGTATCAATGTAACCACATAATCCACACCGGGATACAATGAATTCAACACGCCAGATAATCCACAATTGGGATACAATATAATCAACGAGCCAGATAATCCACAACGGGAATACGACACAACCATAGACCAAATAATCCACAATTGGAATAATCATACTACAGTGATACATATACATTTAACACAATAGTGTGACCTATGGTCTTACACATGATTCAAGCTAACTACCCAGGGTATGGGCAAGTAAGGTCACCAAGTACCATAAATCAATCCTACGAAGTCATTACTCATCCTTGAATAATCTTAATGAAAGTGCAAGACCTACTTCCCAAGTTTGGACTACTTCCCGAATAACATTTAACTACACCTACAATTCCATTTTGACCAAATAAAAGGTCATGGCCAAGCCAAGTTATCCTACTCTAACCTAGGTTAAAGAGGATCAATTCGTATCCGGGTTGATTAGGTTCTACTAATTTATATCGGAAGGGAGTCACAATTTATAAGTGGCCAAATAAACTTGCTAAACAATTCTAGTTCAGATTTCAAAGTTGGTTCAGGGTCATGGGCGATCACATACCACTTGGGCGACCGCCCAAGTGGGTTTTCAAGGAGAAGGTAACTTGCTGCCAAGGTGGGCGACCGCCCAAACCTCTTGGGCGACCGCCCAAGAGGATTTCCAAGGCAATGAGACTCCTGGCATGATGGGCGGCCGCCCAAGCCCCCATGGGCGACCGCCCAAGGCGATTTCCAAAGACAAATAATTTCTCACTCTTTCTTCTTAGCTTCAATTCCTTTGCTTTTCATCTAACCCAAATTCCAAGAACACCAAGAGGAAACCCTAGCTTTACTAAGTTCAACAAAATCATGAAAACTCAAAATGATGTAAATCTAGATTATTTAACCCTAAACATTCCACCCATTTCAATTCCTCTAAATCATCTTTCATGAACATTAATCTCCACCCACTTCCTTTACCAATTTCGAGCTTAAACCTTTTTAATCCCAAATCAACCTATGTTCTTACACTCTTGATCAACAATGACATCCTTTCACAAGATAATTCAATTCCTCAACTTCCAAGAAGATTTCTAAGGCATTAAGCAATCATTTAAATAACAATAACAACATCAAATCATTGATGAGCATACAAAGAAAGGAGGTCATAATAACTCACCTTAGGTTTTAATATGGAAGATTGATCTTTCTCACTTGATGGATTCTCCTAGATAATCCAACTTCAAGGATGTTCTTGGACTTGGATTTGGTGGAGGATTTGCTTGGCTTCAAGAAGAGAGGATGAGAGCTTCCATGGGAGATTTCTCTAAGCTTTCTCTAGGTGAAAGAAGTATGAATGAAGGAGAAGGGGAAAGGGAGTAAGAGGAGGATGATGGAGGGGGGCCGGGTATGGAGGGAGATTGGGGAGGGGCACACTTGTCAACTAGGGAGGGAGCAAGACTCCTTTTGACCCCCCAAGGAAAATCTAGCAAAGGTTTCCACTTCATTTTAAATTTAAACTTAATTCCTTTACCCAATAATTCATCCTACTCACTCATTTAACCTCCTCCCATATTTATCTATTTAATAAATTTCCAATTTTATTAATTCCCCAAATTTTCTTTAATTAATGACCAATAAATTCTCAAAAGATTCTAAATTCACTTCTCACTCAATTTATCTAATTTTAAGAATTTAAGGACAAAATTGAACACATAAGGATATCATAATTATTAAAAGCACAGAATATGATATTTAAAATTAGTGCCTAAGGTTGGGGTCGTTACACTCACTCCCCTTAAAAAATTCGTCCCGAATTTGATTGTCACTTACCCTAAGGTTCAAAAGTAAAGGTTATCTTTCACACATTTTAACTTAATATCTTCTATTAGACTTTTCAAGGGCAAGATTCTAATATACATTCTCACAACCCGAGTACACTAGAACTTTACTCCCCAATTAGTCTCTTCAATTCTATGATTCTTCCCAAGATTTCTAATTTCATTAATAATGTAATATCACAACTTAATATTCCGAGAATACCATACCATCAACTAACCCGAATTTCACGACCTCAAAGAAAGTATTTTTAAATAAAAGTATTACCTCTTATGATACCCAATACATTACGATATTTCATTTAAAACTGCAAATACCCTGCAAGCTGTCCCAAGTCGGTCTATAAGTCAATTCACCAATCTTTTCTAAAACTTTAAATGGATTAACAAACTTTAGCGCCAATTTACCTTAGACCTTGCTTCTCCAATTTCACCCCAACAAATTAGAGATCGATAATTTCTTCCCTAACAACGCCTCATACGGTTTTATCTTAATGCTAGAATGATAACTGCTATTATACGCAAACTCGCTAAGGTTAATTAAACTTCTCAAGTTGAAAGGAAATCCGTCACACAATATAACCTATTCCTCAAGAATTTGGGTAGTCTTCAAATTTCTTCCTTTCGACTAACTTAATTCTCCAACTCTTAGGATCGGTAACAACTCTCAAAGGAAGCTTCAAAAAGATAAGGTACCTGCTTAAATACGCAATACAAGGGTAGCTACTCCCGAGTAGAAGATAAGAAAATCTCACTTATCTAAGTCAAACTCCTCAAAGCCTACGTTATCACTTTCCCATTCCGTATCATATCATAATCTAATCTTCCTTTAATGCACCTTAAAATTTCACAAAGTCCTCACATCCGTTAAGTAAGGTAAGGATCGAATCTATAGCCAATCTATCTTCCATCTCTGTCAATATAATTCATACTTATTACATCCTACACCATTTATACATCCTTTAAATTTAATTAAA
This sequence comes from Adenophora triphylla var. japonica, assembly GCA_022495995.1. Lineage (NCBI taxonomy): Eukaryota > Viridiplantae > Streptophyta > Magnoliopsida > Asterales > Campanulaceae > Adenophora > Adenophora triphylla. Next base: position 47,377 of record JAFEMH010000216.1, read on the forward strand.
GCAACGATCTTTCATTTCTTAAGAATTCCTTAAATCTCTTCGATAGCATTTGCCAACTCAAAGATCACGGACTCAACCCTCACAAGATCCATGGTAACATCCGAGTTTAAGACTATAGAACCCAAAAATTTGAAATCTTCTCGAGACAACTCATACTAACCAAACTTTGCACGCAGGGACTCCTCACAAGGAATCATTAACCCAACTCTCAAATTATTTTCACGATCTTCCCTAACTTTAATTAACAAAGAGATCATCAATTCTAATTACCCTAAAGCCATCAAAATAAGGGTTTAATATCTTGCTTATCATACTCAGAGCCCACACATGAAATATACCGACGGGAGCACATTTACCATTTACTCACAACTGGCACATAAAATTTTGAAAAGACTTCCTATGCAAGTCTAACATATACCAATTACCCTTCACATCTTAATTCAAAATTTTCACCTTAAACACCCATATATGACAAGAATTTCACATTTAGGTTCACATATATCAAATACCAACATAAGCAATTTAGGCATGGGAAAAGGAGACTCACTTATCATGATAGTCTATCATTATACCACAACTACTTAACCCTCCAGGTCAAGTATATCTAAAAATCATTAATTAATAGTTATACCAATTCAACTGGCAATACATGCTCAGCCATAACCACTTCAACATCGTGGCACCTCAAAGGAGATTCGAGGTATTCTCTCATAAGAGCAGAATCCTCTAACAATAAAACAAGATTTCAAACAATGTATGACACATAGAAGCAAAACACTATGCCACACATAATGATATGAAACAGGATCTATAAAATATGACCCCTAACTTCTGAGACAGGGAATTTACCTCTAGTGACCTCTGAGGGATCTATCTCTCCTGAACCCGAAACGCATACTCGCCCATAGACCTTCTCTTTCGGTTCCCCTTCGCTATCTCTCTTGGTACTACCTCTTTGTCGTCCACCCAGCTGACCACTGCTTGAAGCTTGTCCCCACGTCATCCTTGGGCAATTCCTCCTAAAGTGTCCCAATGTTCCACAATTTAAACACTTGCCTTGCTTACTCCAACACCGATCTTCGGTATGTCCAACCTTCTTGCAAAATTTACAAATCATCCCATACTGTTTGGGTTTTGGCCTAGACGAAGAAGCTACCATAAGTTCCTCTCTCTTATTCCCTGAAGCTGATGTCCTTGGTTGTCCTCTAGCGAGTTTGGATCCTTGTCCTATATACTTTGGCTTATTTCTAATCCCACCTTCCGATCTTCCACCATTTTTCTCAATGCTATTCTCGATCTCATATGCTCTATCTAAGGCTGTCTGATAATCGATGAAACTATCAATCCATAATTTCTTCCTAAACTCACTCCTCAAACCTGTTACAAAATTCTGAACTCTTTTTACTTCATGTGATACCAAATGAGGGCAACACCTAGCTAATTCCTCAAACCGGACTGAATACTGATTCACCGTCATGTTCCCTTGTTTTAGTCCTAAGAATTCAATCTCCTTCTTATCCCTTGTAACCATTGAAATGAAATAGTCCTCGAACTGTTGAGTGAAATTATCCCAAATCTGGGGCGTATGATCCCGCTCCCAACTTTCCTTCAACTTCTGCCACCACTGATCAGCTGGACCTTCAAGCTTGAAAACGGCATACCTAACTTTCTCTTCGTTGCGACTCTCCATAACCTCAAAGATTTTGTTCATTTTCTCTAACCATTTTTCTGCCCTTAACGGACCCGAATATCCATTAAAACTCGGTGGATTCATCTTCACAAACCTTTCTAATCCATCACTTTGATACCCCTCAGGTTGACTCGGAACTGATCCTCTAGTCTCCATATCCTGTACAAATTTCCTGAATAATTTCATCATCTCTTCATCCTGAATTCCACCTATCCCCAAATCTTCTTCAATTTCTAGAACCTTCCGCTGATCATCCTTGCTTCCGGCCATTAGAACGAACTCCTGCATTAAACACTCGGCGTCAATTTCTACACATTCCCCCTTAGTTTAGACATCTACCCTTGACCTCTAAACTAAGCTCTGATACCAACTGTGAGCACCCAACCCGGGTCCTAACGCGTGTCCCGAGCTAGAGGAGCTCAAACTAAGAAAATCCATCTAAATTTTTAAAACATTTATTTGCCTTTAAAAGAAAACCACTTTTCAAACTCCCAATAAAAATCAATTGGAAATATCTCTACTTAGAGGAAATCCAACCACACTTTTAATAAACCGAAATCTGATCAATTACATTGGAAACCTTAATTAACCTTGTTTAACAAAAGAGTTTTCCATACAAATTACAAAAGAAGACTACTTAATAAATACTCCTAACAACCGACTCCTATACTTAACTTGTCAAGCCCCAAAGCAAAAGTCCACCATGAAATCCCCGGCCTCACTGGTTCGGGTCACCTGTCTCGGAATCTAAAACAGTAAAGGGAGAGGGGTGAGAATAAATCTCAATGAGCTATTATGAATGCAGCAAGATGCCATACAAGATGCAACACGTAGCATGATAACACTTAACACATTATGAAAGCGGTAAACACCTTACGTTACCTCATTTTACCTTTTCCCGTCTGAATAATAAGTCGTACAACGTGGGAGTAAAACTCCACTCTTTGGTGAATTGCCTCCAGCACATTCACCTCTTATAGGCCTCATTCCCGTAGATCCATATAAGAAAGGATACCTATATTAGTGTATCCAAAAATAACATCTTCCCTCCGTACAACGATCGCAACAGGTCTGTAAAGGCTTCTTCATGCTCAATACAGTCGTTAGCACAGCCCCCACTCTGTGGCCACAGAGTGGGGAAGGGTCACCGGTATGATGAACCTTCAATCACTTATTGAACAAATCAATAATTGTTTGAGATCCATCATACCCACCCGAACACAAACACGCTCAAGCACATAATAGATACTTGAGATAATCCACAAAACGGGATAACAATATAACGACATGGTAAGGTATACTCATGCCAATCCATACCATAGTGCAACAAACATTTTATACACTATGCGTAACATCACCAATGAATATGAGTTCAATTAAAGTATCAATGTAACCACATAATCCACACCGGAATACAATGAATTCAACACGCCAGATAACCCACAATTGGGATACAATATAATCAACGAGCCAGATAATCCACAACGGGAATACGACACAACCATAGACCAAATAATCCACAATTGGAATAATCATACTACAGTGATACATATACATTTAACACAATAGTGTGACCTATGGTCTTACACATGATTCAAGCTAACTACCCAGGGTATGGGCAAGTAAGGTCACCAAGTACCATAAATCAATCCTACGAAGTCATTACTCATCCTTGAATAATCTTAATGAAAGTGCAAGACCTACTTCCCAAGTTTGGACTACTTCCCGAATAACATTTAACTACACCTACAATTCCATTTTGACCAAATAAAAGGTCATGGCCAAGCCAAGTTATCCTACTCTAACCTAGGTTAAAGAGGATCAATTCGTATCCGGGTTGATTAGGTTCTACTAATTTATATCGGAAGGGAGTCACAATTTGTAAGTGGCCAAATAAACTTGCTAAACAATTCTAGTTCAGATTTCAAAGTTGGTTCAGGGTCATGGGCGACCGCCCATACCACTTGGGCGACCGCCCAAGTGGGTTTTCAAGGAGAAGGTAACTTGCTGCCAAGGTGGGCGACCGCCCAAACCTCTTGGGCGACCGCCCAAGAGGATTTCCAAGGCAATGAGACTCCTGGCATGATGGGCGGCCGCCCAAGCCCCCATGGGCGACCGCCCAAGGCGATTTCCAAAGACAAATAATTTCTCACTCTTTCTTCTTAGCTTCAATTCCTTTGCTTTTCATCTAACCCAAATTCCAAGAACACCAAGAGGAAACCCTAGCTTTACTAAGTTCAACAAAATCATGAAAACTCAAAATGATGTAAATCTAGATTATTTAACCCTAAACATTCCACCCATTTCAATTCCTCTAAATCATCTTTCATGAACATTAATCTCCACCCACTTCCTTTACCAATTTCGAGCTTAAACCTTTTTAATCCCAAATCAACCTATGTTCTTACACTCTTGATCAACAATGACATCCTTTCACAAGATAATTCAATTCCTCAACTTCCAAGAAGATTTCTAAGGCATTAAGCAATCATTTAAATAACAATAACAACATCAAATCATTGATGAGCATACAAAGAAAGGAGGTCATAATAACTCACCTTAGGTTTTAATATGGAAGATTGATCTTTCTCACTTGATGGATTCTCCTAGATAATCCAACTTCAAGGATGTTCTTGGACTTGGATTTGGTGGAGGATTTGCTTGGCTTCAAGAAGAGAGGATGAGAGCTTCCATGGGAGATTTCTCTAAGCTTTCTCTAGGTGAAAGAAGTATGAATGAAGGAGAAGGGGGAAAGGGAGTAAGAGGAGGATGATGGAGGGGGGGGGGGGCCGGGTATGGAGGGAGATTGGGGAGGGGCACACTTGTCAACTAGGGAGGGAGCAAGACTCCTTTTGACCCCCCAAGGAAAATCTAGCAAAGGTTTCCACTTCATTTTAAATTTAAACTTAATTCCTTTACCCAATAATTCATCCTACTCACTCATTTAACCTCCTCCCATATTTATCTATTTAATAAATTTCCAATTTTATTAATTCCCCAAATTTTCTTTAATTAATGACCAATAAATTCTCAAAAGATTCTAAATTCACTTCTCACTCAATTTATCTAATTTTAAGAATTTAAGGACAAAATTGAACACATAAGGATATCATAATTATTAAAAGCACAGAATATGATATTTAAAATTAGTGCCTAAGGTTGGGGTCGTTACATTTCTTATTGATTGAGGATATGCTACGGGCATGTACAATGGATTTTAGTAGTCGATAGGACGTATGGTTACCGGTGGTTGAGTGTGTATAATAGCAGTTATCATTCTAGCATTGAAATAGAACCGTATGAGGCGTGGTTCGGGAAGAAAATATCGATCTCCAATTTGTTGGGGTGAGATTGGTGAAGCAAGGCCTAAGGTAAATTGGCGCCAAAGGTTGTTAATCCATTTGAAGTTTGAGAAAAGGTTGGTGATTTGACTTATAGACTGGCTTGGAGCAGCTTACCGAGTATTTGAAGTTTTAATGTAAGATTGTAATGTATCTGGTGAGATAAGTGGTAATACTTTTATTTATTTATATTTTTATTGAGGTCGTGAAAATTCGGGTTAGGGATATCTGTGTGGTATTCTTGGAACCTTAAGTTGTAATATGATATTATTAATGGAATTAGAAATCTTGGGGAAGAATCACAACATTGAAGAGACTATTTGGAAATGGGAGTCGGAGGTATACATAAGTAATCGAGGCGGGTTGAACATTTAGGTAAGTCTTTTTTAAAATTCGGGACGAATTTTCTTTAAGGGGGAGTGAGTGTAACGACCCTAACCATAGGCACTAGTTTTAGTATAATATTATATACTTTTAATATTATTGTTAATATTATGTGCTCATTTTATATCCTTGATTTCTAATATTAGGATGGAATGATTGGGAAATAAAATAATGTTATAGGGGGAAATATAAAAATAGAAAATAAATAAAGAATGGAAATGAGATTAATGTGTGTGGACAAAGAAAATTAGAATAAAGGGTTTAATTGCACTACCTTAGAATTTAGAGGACCAAATTATATATTTTGGGAAGCCTTGATTTATTTGGGGTTGGGGGCCATCACCTCCCCCTTATTTCCCTCATCTTTCTTCCTTTTAAGTCAACACTCACCATACTCTCCCAATACTTCCCCCTTACTCTCCATCCTCCTCATTCTTCTTCTCCATTTTCTTCTTACAAATTTTCCATGGAAGATCCATTTTGAAAGCCTCATCTTCTAAGACTTCTAGCAAGCTCATTTCTCCTCCATTTTCAAATCAAGATGTACTTTTGTGATTGATGCATCTAGGAGAGTTGATCAAGTCAAGAAAATCTTTATTCCACCTCTTATTTCCTAAGGTGAGTTATTATGACCCTTCCCTTCATTAAATGCTCATGAATTCTTTATTGTGGTTCTTGTTATGTGGATAGTTGTTTAAATGCTTTGGAACCCTCTTAAAGTTGGAAAATTGATAAATGATATGGAATGATGCTCTTGTGCTTAGAAGTGGATTTAGAGTGTAAGAAATGTGGGGAGTTGATTTTAGAAAGTTAAACTTGAAATATGTTGGTGAATGGGTTGGAAATCTTGTGGAAATAATCTAGGTTTATGTTATTTTGGGTTTAATTAAATTAAGAAGTTTAGACTTGGAATGTGATAGTGAAATGAGTAGAGATTCAAGGGGTAAATGATATAAGATTAAATCATTTTGGATTGCATGGTTTAGTATGAGAGTTATGAGGTTAGTAAGCCCTCCAAGTTCACCAAATTTGAGCATGCTTGGGTTTAGATTTGATTTAACTGAAATCTGGAAAAAATCGCCTCGTGGGCGGTCGCCCATGGGAGCTGGGCGGTCGCCCATGACTACAGAAAATATCCTTCATCTTACCCTTGCTTGGGCGGTCGCCCATAACCCTTTGGGCGGTCGCCCATGTCGTCAGAAGTTTTTCCAGTTTCCTTTCCTGCTGAATTCTTACTAGCAACCTCCTAGCATGATCCTTAACCAATTTAAAGTAGTAGAACCTAACCTTTCCGGAATATGAATTTAATCCTTTTAACTTAGGTTAAAGTAGATTACTTGGGCCACTAAATGACACCTTAAATAGGTTAAATTGGAACTAAGGAAGCACTTTAAATCCGGCTCAGGAATTGTTTGGCAATCTTGTTTGACCACTTATCAAATGTGACTTCCACTTGGTAAATTGAGCTTGGACCTTCATAGAGGCCATGTATTGTGATACATTGATTATGTAGGGATGGTTAATGATACCTTGTTACCTTACTTGATTTCATATTCATTGATGGTTATATGCATAGTGTATTAATTAAATGTTGCACTATGATATTGGTTGAACATGAGTATATTTTACCATGTGGCTATATTGCTTATCCCGTTTGTGGATTATATTTCAAGTAACTATTACGTGCTTGATAATGTGTTAATCAGCTGATGTTGGGGGTATAACATAATACGATCAATTATGGAAGTGTGACCTAATGTGATCGGATTATGTTATATCTGTGATCGTCCCCTTCTGTGGCCACATGTTGGGGTTATAGCATCTGTATTGAGCCAAAAGTCTTACAGAGTTGCAACTATCTTATATGGTTACCTGAAAAACGGATCTTATAAGATGTGAGTATTGCTTAAGCAGCTCACCTAAGATTGGAGTATTATTATACCCAATGTTGTACAACTATTGTTCAGACGGAAAAAGGTAAACCAAGGTAATGGAAGGTGTTTACAGCTTTTCAAATGTGTTGTATGCAACTTGTTATGTGTTGCATCTTATTTGGCATATTGTTGCATTCATAATAGCTTGCTGAGATTTATTCTCACCCCTCTCCTTTTAATGTTTTTAGATCCTGTGACAGGCGGACCGGCCAAGTGAGGACGGAAAGGAGTTCGGATGTGGTATTTTGGGATTGTCGGGGTACATATAGGTTGGCGTAAAAAATGTATTTTGGTATAATTCCTCTACGGAGTTGGGGGGTATAAAACTTAGTTTCTACATTATAAATAAAGTCTTTTGTAATTAAAGTAGGTTGTTACTTTTAAAAGTTATTCAACTCTTCCTTCCATGTAGAGAGGAATGAAGTTAATTGGAAATGGTTTTGTTCAGTATGTTTAAGTTGTAAGTTAAATCGAAGTTTTAAAAAGTTTAGGAAATTTGGGATAGTTTGAGGACGCTCCAGCTCGGGACACGTGTAGGTTCCGGGTCGGGGTCCTCACAGTTGGTATCAAAGCTCGGTTAGAATTCTCGGGTAGAGTCTAGCTGAGTGAGAGTGTGCGATAACTGACGTCGAGGGTTTAATGCAGGAGTTTGTTCAATGACAGAAAATGATAATGACCAACCAAAGAATCAAGGAAATGTGAGTAATATGGAGAGATAGATTCCTCCATAATCATTTGAGGTATATTACCTGTCTCCGGAGTTAGGGGTCATACTTTTCTAAATTTCCATTCATTTCGTTCTCATGTGGCATTACATTTCATTTTATTTGTATAAACCCCATAGTATTAAAGGGATTGGATAGACACCATTTGGTAAGGTCCTTTTGGGAATGTATGAATGCTATTAAGTTTAACCTTGTGAAAATTTGAGGAATCATTTCTTATTGATTGAGGATATGCTACGGGCATGTACAATGGATTTTAGTAGTCGATAGGACGTATGGTTACCGGTGGTTGGGTGTGTATAATAGCAGTTATCATTCTAGCATTGAAATAGAACCGTATGAGGCGTGGTTCGGGAAGAAAATATCGATCTCCAATTTGTTGGGGTGAGATTGGTGAAGCAAGGCCTAAGGTAAATTGGCGCCAAAGGTTGTTAATCCATTTGAAGTTTGAGAAAAGGTTGGTGATTTGACTTATAGACTGGCTTGGAGCAGCTTACCGAGTATTTGAAGTTTTAATGTAAGATTGTAATGTATCTGGTGAGATAAGTGGTAATACTTTTATTTATTTATATTTTTATTGAGGTCGTAAAAATTCAGGTTAGGGATATCTGTGTGGTATTCTTGGAACCTTAAGTTGTAATATGGTATTATTAATGGAATTAGAAATTTTGGGGAAGAATCACAACATTGAAGAGACTATTTGGAAATGGGAGTCGGAGGTATACATAAGTAATCGAGGCGGGTTGAACATTTAGGTAAGTCTTTTTTAAAATTCGGGACGAATTTTCTTTAAGGGGGAGTGAGTGTAACGACCCTAACCATAGGCACTAGTTTTAGTATAATATTATAAACTTTTAATATTATTGTTAATATTATGTGCTCATTTTATATCCTTGATTTCTAATATTAGGATGGAATGATTGGGAAATAAAATAATGTTATAGGGGGAAATATAAAAATAGAAAATAAATAAAGAATGGAAATGAGATTAATGTGTGCGGACAAAGAAAATTAGAATAAAGGGTTTAATTGCACTACCTTAGAATTTAGAGGACCAAATTATTTATTTTGGGAAGTCTTGATTTATTTGGGGATGGGGGGCCATCACCTCCCCCTTATTTCCCTCATCTTTCTTTCTTTTAAGTCAACACTCACCATACTCTCCCCATACTTCCCCCTTACTCTCCATCCTCCTCATTCTTCTTCTCCATTTTCTTCTTACAAATTTTCCATGGAAGATCCATTTTGAAAGCCTCATCTTCTAAGACTTCTAGCAAGCTCATTTCTCCTCCATTTTCAAATCAAATTGTACTTTTGTGATTGATGCATCTAGGAGAGTTGATCAAGTCAAGAAAATCTTTATTCCACCTCTTATTTCCTAAGGTGAGTTATTATGACCCTTCCCTTCATTAAATGCTCATGAATTCTTTATTGTGGTTCTTGTTATGTGGATAGTTGTTTAAATGCTTTGGAACCCTCTTAAAGTTGGAAAATTGATAAATGATATGGAATGATGCTCTTGTGCTTAGAAGTGGATTTAGAGTGTAAGAAATGTGGGGAGTTGATTTTAGAAAGTTAAACTTGAAATGTGTTGGTGAATGGGTTGGAAATCTTGTGGAAATAATCTAGGTTTATGTTATTTTGGATTTAATTAAATTAAGAAGTTTAGACTTGGAATGTGATAGTGAAATGAGTAGAGATTCAAGGGGTAAATGATATAAGATTAAATCATTTTGGGTTGCATGGTTTAGTATGAGAGTTATGAGGTTAGTAAGCCCTCCAAGTTCACCAAATTTGAGCATGCTTGGGTTTAGATTTGATTTAACTGAAATCTGGAAAAAATCGCCTCGTGGGCGGTCGCCCATGGGAGCTGGGCGGTCGCCCATGACTACAGAAAATATCCTTCATCTTACCCTTGCTTGGGCGGTCGCCCATAACCCTTTGGGCGGTCGCCCATGTCGTCAGAAGTTTTTCCAGTTTCCTTTCCTGCTGAATTCTTACTAGCAACCTCCTAGCATGATCCTTAACCAATTTAAAGTAGTAGAACCTAACCTTTCCGGAATATGAATTTAATCCTTTTAACTTAGGTTAAAGTAGATTACTTGGGCCACTAAATGACACCTTAAATAGGTTAAATTGGAACTAAGGAAGCACTTTAAATCCGGCTCAGGAATTGTTTGGCAATCTTGTTTGACCACTTATCAAATGTGACTTCCACTTGGTAAATTGAGCTTGGACCTTCATAGAGGCCATGTATTGTGATACATTGATTATGTAGGGATGGTTAATGATACCTTGTTACCTTACTTGATTTCATATTCATTGATGGTTATATGCATAGTGTATTAATTAAATGTTGCACTATGATATTGGTTGAACATGAGTATATTTTACCATGTGGCTATATTGCTTATCCCGTTTGTGGATTATATTTCAAGTAACTATTACGTGCTTGATAATGTGTTAATCAGCTGATGTTGGGGGTATAACATAATACGATCAATTATGGAAGTGTGACCTAATGTGATCGGATTATGTTATATCTGTGACCGTCCCCTTCTGTGGCCACATGTTGGGGTTATAGCATCTGTATTGAGCCAAAAGCCTTACAGAGTTGCTACTATCTTATATGGTTCCCTGAAAAACGGGTCTTATAAGATGTGAGTATTGCTTAAGCAGCTCACCTAAGATTGGAGTATTATTATACCCAATGTTGTACGACTATTGTTCAGACGGAAAAAGGTAAACCAAGGTAATGGAAGGTGTTTACAACTTTTCAAATGTGTTGTATGCAACTTGTTATGTGTTGCATCTTATTTGGCATATTGTTGCATTCATAATAGCTTGCTGAGATTTATTCTCACCCCTCTCCCTTTAATGTTTTTAGATCCTGAGACAGGCGGACCGGCCAAGTGAGGACGGAAAGGAGTTCGGATGTGGTATTTTGGGATTGTCGGGGTACATATAGGTTGGCGTAAAAAATGTATTTTGGTATAATTCCTCTACGGAGTTGGGGGGTATAAAACTTAGTTTCTACATTATAAATAAAGTCTTTTGTAATTAAAGTAGGTTGTTACTTTTAAAAGTTATTCAACTCTTCCTTCCATGTAGAGAGGAATGAAGTTAATTGGAAATGATTTTGTTCAGTATGTTTAAGTTGTAAGTTAAATCGAAGTTTTAAAAAGTTTAGGAAATTTGGGTTAGTTTGAGGACGCTCCAGCTCGGGACACGTGTAGGTTTCGGGTCGGGGTCCTCACAGTTGGTATCAAAGCTCGGTTAGAATTCTCGGGTAGAGTCTAGCTGAGTGAGAGTGTGCGATAACTGACGTCGAGGGTTTAATGCAGGAGTTTGTTCAATGACAGAAAATGATAATGACCAACCAAAGAATCAAGGAAATGTGAGCAATATGGAGAGATAGATTCCTCCATAATCATTTGAGGTATATTACCTGTCTCCGAAATTAGGGGTCATACTTTTCTAAATTCCCGTTCATTTCGTTCTCATGTGGCATTACATTTCATTTTGTTTGTATAAATGGCTTAAGAGTTGCCTTATGTGCTAGAGGTTCTACTCTTATGGGAGAGTACCTCGAATCATTCTTGATTATCATGGTAATTGTGATTTAGTGGGCATGGATTGCCGATGGATGTGGTAGAGATACCAATCCGTGAATTATTGTAATGTTGACCTGAAATATTTGAGTAGTTGTTGTGGTTGGGGAGGAATGTCGCAAGAAGCGAGTCTCCTTATCTGTGTTTGATTTGCTTCCGTGTGTAGTTGAGGCGGATAAGTTATTTATTGATATTATGTCACTACAAGGAAAACCGGATTTAGAGACGGAAATTTAGAGACGGACGAAATCTGTAGCTAATTTGGCGACAGATTAGAGACAGAACCAAAAATCAGAGACGGATTCGGATTCCGTCTCTAAATTAGAGACGGATTCAGATTCCGTCTCTAATTCAGAGACGGGATATGAATCCGTCTCTAATTCAGAGACGGAATCTGAATCCGTCTCTAATATAGAGACGGAATCCGAATCCGTCTCTAATTTAGAGACGAAATCTGATTCCGTCTCTAATTTAGAGACAGATTCAGATTCCGTCTCTAAATTTTAGAGACGGGTTTTGTATCTGTCTCTAAAATAGAGACAGATTCAGAATCCGTCTCTAAATTAGAGACAGATTAAGAATCCGTCTCTAAATTAGAGACAAATTCAGAATCCGTCTCTAAATTAGAGACAGATTCAGAATCCGTCTCTAAACTTTAGAGACAGATTTTAACCCGTCTCTAATTTAGAGACAGATTTTTGAATCCGTCTCTAATTTAGTGACAGATTCAACATCTGTCTCTAAAATTTAGAGACAGATTTAGTATCCGTCTCTAAATTTGACTTTTCTTCTATATACTTTCATTTGTTTAGTTTTTTTCTATCTTTTTTTATATAACTTTTTATAAAAAAAACTACTGATTAACAAAGGCTAAAATATTGTTTTCTAGTCAATTAAATTTTTTTTAAAAAATAAAAATTAAATATAGGGTAGTCCGTCCCTCTTTTGACTTTTCTTCTATATACTTTCATTTGTTTAGTTTTTTTCTATCTTTTTTTCTATAACTTTTTTTTAAAAAAACCACTGATTAACAAAGGCTAAAATATTGTTTTCTAGTCAATAAATTTTTTTTAATAAAATAAAAAATAAACATAGGGTAGTCCGTCCCTCTTTTGACTTTTCTTCTATATACTTTCATTTGTTTAGTTTTTTTCTATCTTTTTTTCTATAACTTTTTCTAAAAAAAACCACTGATTAACAAAGGCTAAAATATTGTTTTCTAGTCAATAAAAAATTTTTAAAAAATAAAAAATAAATATAGGGTAGTCCGTCCCTCTTTTGACTTTTCTTCTATATACTTTCATTTGTTTAGTTTTTTTCTATCTTTTTTTCTATAACTTTTTCTAAAAAAAAACCACTGATTAACAAAGGCTAAAATATTGTTTTCTAGTTAATAAAAAATTTTAAAAATAATAAAAAATAAATATAGGGTAGCTCGTCCCTCTTTTGACTTTTCTTCTATATACTTTCATTTGTTTAGTTTTTTCTATCTTTTTTTCTATAACTTTTTTTAAAAAACCACTGATTAACAAAGGCTAAAATATTGTTTTCTAGTCAATAAAATTTTTTTAAAAAAATAAAAAATAAATATAGGGTAGTCCGTCCCTCTTTTGACTTTTCTTCTATATACTTTCATTTGTTTAGTTTTTTTCTATCTTTTTTTCTATAACTTTTTCTTAAAAAAACCACTGATTAACAAAGGCTAAAATATTGTTTTCTAGTCAATAAAAAAATTTGAATAAAAATAAAAAATAAATATAGGGTAGTCCGTACCTCTTTTGACTTTTCTTCTATATACTTTCATTTGTTTAGTTTTTTTCTATCTTTTTTTCTATAACTTTTTCTAAAAAAACCACTGATTAACAAAGGCTAAAATATTATTTTCTAGTCAATAAAAATTTTAAAAACATAAAAAATAAATATAGGGTAGTCCGTCCCTCTTTTGACTTTTCTTCTATATACTTTCATTTGTTTAGTTTTTTTCTATCTTTTTTTCTATAACTTTTTCTAAAAAAAACCACTGATTAACAAAGGCTAAAATATTGTTTTCTAGACAATAAAAATTTTTAAAAAAATAAAAAATAAATATAGGGTAGTCCGTCCCTCTTTTGACTTTTCTTCTATATACTTTCATTTGTTTAGTTTTTTTCTATCTTTTTTTCTATAACTTTTTCTAAAAAAAACCACTGATTAACAAAGGCTAAAATATTGATTTCTAGTCAATAAAAATTTTTTAAAAAATAAAAAATAAATATAGGGTAGTCCGTCCCTCTTTTGACTTTTCTTCTATATACTTTCATTTGTTTAGTTTTTTTCTATCTTTTCTCTATAACTTTTTCTAAAAAACCACTGATTAACAAAGGCTAAAATATTGTTTTCTAGTCAATAAAAAATTTTTAAAAAATAAAAAATAAATATAGGGTAGTCCGTCCCTCTTTTGACTTTTATTCTATATACTTTCATTTGTTTAGTTTTTTTCTATCTTTTTTCTATAACTTTTTCTAAAAAAAACCACTGATTAACAAAGGCTAAAATATTGTTTTCTAGTCAATAAAAAAATTTTTAAAAAATAAAAAATAAATATAGGGTAGTCCGTTTCTCTTTTGACTTTTCTTCTATATACTTTCATTTGTTTAGTTTTTTTCTATCTTTTTTTCTATAACTTTTTATAAAAAAAACCACTGATTAACAAAGGCTAAAATATTGTTTTCTAGTCAATAAAAAATTTTTAAAAAATAAAAAATAAATATAGGGTAGTCCGTCCTCTTTTGACTTTTCTTCTATATACTTTCATTTGTTTAGTTTTTTCTATCTTTTTTTCTATAACTTTTTATAAAAAAACCACTGATTAAAAAAGGCTAAAATATTGTTTTCTAGTCAATAAAAAAATTTTTAAAAAAATAAAAAATAAATATAGGGTAGTCCGTCCCTCTTTTGGGGTATTGGGTATAGGGTTTAGGGTATAGGGTTTAGGGATTAGGGGTTAGGGGTTAGGGTTTAGGGGTTAGGGTTTAGGGTTTAGGGTTTAGGGGTTAGGGGTTAGGGTTTAGGGTATAGGGTTTAGGGGTTAGGGTATAGGGTATAGGGTATAGGGTATAGGGTTTAGGGTTTAGGGTATAGGATTTAGGTTTTAGGGGTTAGGGTATAGGGTTTAGGGTTTAGGGTTTAGGCTATAGGGTTTAGGGGTAAGGATTTAGGGTTTAGGGTTTAGGGTATAAGGTTTAGGGGTTAGGGTTTAGGGGTTAGGATATAGGGTTTAGGGTTTAGGGTTTAGGGTATAGGGTTTAGGGTTTAGGGTTTAGAGTATAGGGTTTAGGGTATAGAATTTAGGGTTTAGGGTTTAGGGTATAGGGTATAATGTATAAGGGTTAGGGTATAGGGTTTAGGGTTTAGGGTTTAGGGTATAGGGTTTAGGGTGTAAACCCTAAACCCTAAACTATAAGCCCTAAACCCTAAACCCTAAACCCTATACCCTAACCCTTATACATTATACCCTATACCCTAAACCCTAAACCCTAAATTCTATACCCTAAACCCTATACCCTATACCCTATACCCTATACCCTAAATCCTAAACCCTAAAACCTATACCCTAACCCTTATACATTATACCCTATACCCTAAACCCTATACCCTAAACCCTATACCCTATACCCTAAACCCTATACCCTAAACACTTTAAATGTCATTTATAATGTATAAAAAAATTAAAAAAAAATAAACGAGGTAGCCGTATACCATTTTCACAAGATCGGGACACATTTCTTAAAACCCTAAATAATGGCACATATTTGTAACTCAATTTCCATTTGGATTTTGAGGAAAGTCATAAAGATGAAAAACTCATTAAATGTCATTTATAATGTAGAAAAAAATTAAAAAAAAAATAAACGAGGTAGCCGTATACCATTTTCACAAGATCGGGACACATTCCTTAAAACCCTAAATAATGGCACATATTTGTAACTCAATTTCCATTTAGATTTTGAGGAAAGTCATAAAGATGAAAAACACTTTAAATGTCATTTATAATGTAGAAAAAAATTAAAAAAAAATAAACGAGGTAGCCGTATACCATTTTCACAAGATCGGGACACATTCCTTAAAACCCTAAATAATGGCACATATTTGTAACTCAATTTCCATTTAGATTTTGAGGAAAGTCATAAAGATGAAAAACACTTTAAATGTCATTTATAATGTAGAAAAAAATTAAAAAAAAAATAAACGAGGTAGCCGTATACCATTTTCACAAGATCGGGACACATTCCTTAAAACCCTAAATAATGGCACATATTTGTAACTCAATTTCCATTTAGATTTTGAGGAAAGTCATAAAGATGAAAAACACTTTAAATGTCAGTTAGAATGTAGAAAAAAATTAAAAAAAATAAACGAGGTAGCCGTATACCATTTTCACAAGATCGAGACACATTCCTTAAAACCCTAAATAATGGCACATATTTGTAACTCAATTTTCATTTGGATTTTGAGGAAAGTCATAAAGATGAAAAACACTTTAAATGTCATTTATAATGTATAAAAAATTTAAAAAAAAATAAACGAGGTAGCCGTATACCATTTTGACAATAACATCATTATTAGTCTTATTATTATGTATTATTACTAATTACTATTTTCTTTAAAGATTAAATTATTGTTATTGTTAATAAGTATTTTTTATAATTTATTAATATCAATTATTACTTAGGTATATTAATATTTCTTAGAATTTTAAATTATTAAATTATTATTAATAAATTTAAAATAATTAAATTAATGAATATTATTATTAATTAATAACATTATTATTTTTGATGTTATGTATTATTACTAATTATTATTAATATTATTATTAATTATATAATAATAATTATTAATATATTCAATTATATAATTGAATAATTAAGAATAACATCATTATTAGTCTTATTATTAAGTATTATTACTAATTAAATGATAATGTTATTATTCTTGATATTAGGCATACTACTATAACTAAAATTTTGAATAAATCAAATAAAAGCATGTAAATATTTTAGATAACTTTTTATAAATTTCAGTAATAAAAAAATCTAAAATATTTTTTCCTATTCAATAAAAAATAATAAAAATTACTAATTATTATTAATACTATTATTAATATTATTACTGATTATATAATTAATATTAATTAATTAATTAATTAATTAATTATATAATTAATAATTTATTAATAAATATTATTAATAATAAATATTATTATTCTTAATATTAGACATAAATATTTTAGTTAGTGTATAATATAGTGTGAAATAAATATAAGTACGTGTGATGTGGCATTGTTTGATTGGGTTTTAAAATTTCACGGGGATCAAGTGCGAAAGCAAGATCGACCCTTCAATCCATTCGATCAAACGGCCCATACTACTTTAAACAAAACCAAATACTTCCTTTTCCTATTTCTCTCCTCATTTCTCTCTCTCTCTCTACATTTTAAAAATGAAATCTCCCAAACACAGTAAACCCTTTTCTCTCTCTCTCAGTCTCTTCAGAGGCTCCGCCGTCTCCTCACCTGGTCTCTTCTCCGGCGTCGTCCTCCTGCGCAACACAGCCACTGTCATCCCTCCCTCTCCCTATTTCTCTCTCTCTCTCCTCTCTTCAATTTCATTTTACACGCCTGGAAGCTACCCACCGTTTTCTCTCTCTCTCTCATTTCCCTCACTCCCTCACCGTCCCTTCGACCTCCGCCATGCTCTCCGTGAAACCACCCTCGATCACTCTCTCTGTTTCTCTCCCTATTTCACTCCCTCTTTTCTCTCTCTCTCTCTTCTCTCTTCATTTCGAATTTCCAAACCAGTTGAAGCTACCCACCGTTTTCTCTCTCTCTCATTTCCAAACCCAGTTGAACCTCGGTAGGAGCCAATCGAGGAGAAGGTGGCGAAGCAGCGGCAGATCCGGCGACACCAGTTGAACCTGGGTATGAAATTGGGTTTGGTTTTGAGTTTACGTTTTTCGATTTTCGATTTGATTGATCTTTTTGATTTGTTTGATCTGTTTTTCAATTTGTTTTCCGTTGTTGGGTTTGGTTTTTTGGTGGCGAATTTGGTTATGGTGGCGAATCGGTGATGGTGTTGCGGTGGTTAGACGGTGGGTGTTCTTTGGTGGTTAGACTGTGGGTGTTGGCTTGATTGGTGGTGGTGGTGAAAGTTTGTGAGGACTATTTGAGTATAAAAGAAATTTAGGGGGCGATTTGATAATAATAAAAGTTAAGGGACCGATATGAAAATAATATAAGTTAAGGGACCGATTTGAAAAAAAAAAGCTTAGGGACTGATTTAATATATATTTAAAAATATATATTTATATATTTTAATATATATATATATATATATATATATATATATATATATATATTTAAAATATATTAATATATATTTTTAAATATTTATTTAATTTTTTTTAAAAATATCAATTTAGAGACGGAAATATCCGTCGCTAAAATGGTTTGAAAATAAAACCAGAATTTAAATAGAGACGGAAAATGCGTCGCTAATTCGTAGACGGTCGTATCAGTAGCTAATTTAGACACGGACATATCATCTCTAATTTAGAGACGGACATATCTGTCTCTAATTTAGAGACGGCTATATCTGTCTCTAAATTAGAGACAGACACATCCGTCTCTAAATTAGCTACAAAACAGCGACGCCCAATTTAGCGACAAACCTGCACCCACGGAATAGCTACGGAACAAATCCGTAGCTAAACACGATTTAGCTACGGAATCTTCATTTTAGCTACGGAATTTGTCGTAGCTAAAATCGATTTTTCTTGTAGTGTGTCATATATGCGTAAATGTCAAAAGTAGGGCCTAAGGAATGTGAAGGTTATTTGGGTCATGTGTTGTATCTGAGTAAAAGACACTTGAATTATCTCATGTATCGGTGGTAAATAAATTGGTGAACTCTTAGTTGAGGTTAGGTATATGGCCTAATTAAGAGTGGTTTATGGTTGTATAACTTGCGTGAGTATTTATACATTGGTGTCTCGTGGTGGAGACTATATATATGAGACTAGTATTGAAAGTGATAGTCTAAGTGGGATTATATGGTTTATAAGATATCGCGAGTATGAGTTCTTATAGAACTGACATATATTTGCCTTATGTGCTATAAGTATACTCTCTAATGAGAGATTGATTGTATTCTTGCTACTAATTTGAATAGAAAATCAGATATTCTTGTAGGTGATATCACCCTATAAGTTGACTAAGTGGTGTTTCCCATGTGAGTTTCGGGTTCCCATCAGGTATCATGCCAGGATATTGAGGCTTTGAGTTGATATAAGGTACTATTTTGGTATTCGGATCCCTAGATAGGGGACACTAATTGGGATGATGGAATTGATGATTCAACTTGGGAAATTATTTGATAAAGAAGATAATTAGCTTAGCGAATCTCCTTAAGGATAAATTAGTACTATATTTAGAAAAGATGATACTTGGTGGTTATTTATAGATTAGAGAGATCTCAAATAGGTAACTGTGAAGAATAAGTATTCGTTATCCCTTGTTGATGATTTGTATGACTGATTTTAGAAACTAGTAGAATACTCAATGGTTATTAGTTGAATTTTTCGGAGTGTTACAATTACAGTGAATATTTGCTTTAAGGATATACTTAAGATAACCTTTGTATCTAGTATGAACGTTTTGATTTGTGGGTGTGTATTAGTTATGGAGAGGTAAATAGGATAAATGTGAAGAAGTATAATAGATATAGTTATTGGTGACTTAAAGGATCAACTTCAGAAATTGGTAATATATGTATATGGTTTGTTTTGAGAAATGATTATCATTAGTTGAGAAAATAAAATGAGGATGAATCTTATTGGAAGAAATGATACTTTAGGATGATTTTACCCTATAGGTCGACTTAGTTGCGTGACTCATATGAGGGATTGGTGTGATGCTTGGGAGGTATTGGCGTTAAGCGGATTTTGAGTTGTTGATGGTTATCGAGAGGTAAGTTAGTTTACGCTGTTAATGTTTAATCGCAATTTGGGGAGGATTGATCTATGTGAGTCCAATTATATTTTCTTATTAGGAAATCATGGTAATTGATCGGAAACTTGATGTTGTTGGGTTTTATGGATCCATGCGCAGCGGAATTAAGCATAAAATAACACAAAACCCAAGCCCTAAGATCCGTTCTATACGATTAAATTGAATTCCTATGAGATAGAATTTACCAACCTTAATTGCTTTTCGGTCTTGAGCTATCGAACAATTTATTGGTGTGATTTTGAATCACAATCTTCGATCTTCAAAACCTTTCAATCTTCAGATTGGAACTCTAGGCCTTGATCGTCAAACGAGCGAAGACCCTCTATTGTTGTATCCACACGTAAGAATGAACCAAAAATGATTTCTTGATGATTGCTAGATCAAAACCTTGAAGAATATTGAGAGTATTTTGTTATGATTTTCCCTTGAAAATTTCGGCCAGACCTTAGGGTTGACAGACCTCACATATTTATACTACTTTAGTGTAAATATGTTTCCTAATAGAATTAGGAGAACAGGCTGTCAAAAACGCGTCTTTGGCTAGTTATTTCGCGTGACATAATTAGCCAGTGGCTAGTTATGTCGCGTGACATACTTGGCCAGTGGCTAGTTATGTCGCGTGACATACTTAGCCAGATGCAGGAACTCTCAATCATTCTTCCTTTGGTTTAACCAATTCATTCTAGTTGTGTGTGACCCAATAGGATTATATTATGTTGGCAATGAGTTCGATCATATCGACTCTCATAAGACATAAGCGGACTCTAGCAAGCCATTATGTCTACCCAAATAATATAACGTAAGAGTTCACGTTTCCAATGGTACACTTCCATTTTTTCCTTTGCCTCACGATGTTATATTGAACACAATTCATGGTCCACATCAACTTGTATTTGTTCAATGCTTTCTCGATCTTGAGTATAATGATAGTCCAATCATATTGGGGTGTGGCCACACGCTTTCATCATTATCACTCATCGAGGGGCCCAAGCAAAACATCTCTCTTCCGAGGGACAAATTCCATCTTGACTTATCATCCTTCCCATCATGAATCCAATCATACCAAAGATAGCCTTTATAGATATCGTGTTAAGATACCGTTTGACTAAAACCAAACATGACTTTCATCATATGTAAGGTTATGATAATCTCAGGTCTAGGGACTAAATGAAGTGACCATATGAGATTTAATTATGACATTTGACCATGACATAAATCTCATACGGGTCAAGTCCAGTCACTTATTCTCTAACAAGTACCCATAATTTCAATGTGCATCTCTATGCATATAATCATCATATGATTATCCATTGACAATTATACTAATTATTCTCTTAATAATTAGGGACGGAGATTATTACAATAAATATGCAAACTATATAATAATCAAATAATAAACATAAACGATAAAGATGATACATAACGGTTTTCAGTTAAACATAACTAAAGCCTAGGGCATTACACCAACAGTCTCCCACTTGCACTAGGCTCCATTTATGTATCGAATACTCATGGACTTAACATGACCATCATGCTTCTGCCTGTGCGAGGGTTTTTGTTAGTGAATCCCTTATGTCATCATCGGTTGATATTTTGTATATCTTAACGTCTTCTTATTCTTTATGAATTCCTCAAAGAACGTCTAAGTGATTGTTCGGATCGCTGTTGTGACCTTGGTTCCATTGTTTGCACAAGTGGCACCACTATTGTCATAATAAAAGTTTCATCGATTAGTGATACTTGGAACATTTCCAAAACACTAATGAACTTTTGATCCAAATTGCCTCTTTTAGCCACATCATATGTTGCTAAAATTCGGCCTTAGTAGTAGAATCGGCTACAATTTCTGCTTGGAACTCTTCCAATCAAAAATGCACCTCTAATAAGCATAAACACAAATCCTAATTGCGATTTTAAAATAACTTTGTCAGTTTGGAAGCTAGCATCTATGTAACCCTTACAACAAGATTAACTTCCAATCTTTCAAATAACAAGAACATATCCTTAGTTCTTCTTAAGTACTTAGGATCATCTTGACTGCCATCCAATGGTTCTCAACAGGATCAGATTGGTATCGACTCATCATGCTTAGAGCATACGAGACGTCGGGTCTAGTACAAATCATGGCATACATGACAGATCCAAATGCCGAAGCATATGGAACTTCATTCATTTACCTTTTGCTCATCAGTTGTCATAAGACAATGAATATTGCTAAGAGAAATACCATGAGCCATTGACAAGCTACTCTTCTTAGACTCTTCTAAGAAACTTGTCAATGTGAACACTTTGACTCAAACCAATTTATCCTTCTAGATCCATCTCTATAGATCTTGATGCCAAGGATGTAAGCGGCTTCACCCATATCTTTCATTTAAAAACCTTTCCTTGACCAAGACTTAACAGTCTTAAGTATCGGAACTTGTTTTTCCAATGATTAAGATATCATTGTAATAAACAATAGAAATAATACTACGCTCCCACTGAATTTCATGCATACACAAGGTTCATCTTCGTACTTGATAAAGTCAAACTCTTTGACCAATTCATCAAAACGAAGATTCCAATTCCTTTAAGCTTGCTTTAACCCATCTCATGGATCTTTGCAACATGCATACTCTATTAGAGTTTCTTGGATCGTCAAACTATTCGGGTTGTGTACTATACACATCCTTAATAATCTTTCCATTTAAAGAAAGTCGTTTGACATCCGTTTGTCATATCACATAGTCACAATATGTGATGATGGCAATTAAAACTTCAAACAGACATTGGCATTGTAACTGGCGAAAAAGGGTTCAATCATAGTTAATACTATGAATTTACCTAAATCCCTTTGTTACAATCCTTAGTCATGAAAGTATACACCTTCACATTCATGTCGGTCTTTGAAGACCTACTTGCACCCTTTAGTTTTTACACCTTCAGGTAGCCCAATCAAGTTCCAAACTTGATTGTCAAACATGGATTGTAATTTGGATTCCATGGTTCCTAACCATTTATCCAAATTAGGAGTGGACATCGCCTCAAGATAGGAAAAGTAGGATCGTCATTCTCAATGACTTCCACCTTATTACTTTCCGATACGAGAAATCAATATTTCTTGGGTTCGGATTGTAACCTATCCGATCTACGATGGATTTGTGCATCTTGAACCGGTTCCACAACTCCTTTGTGAACTTGGTTCCGTCTCTACTCTTGGATCCATATTATTTTCGGGTTCTTGAACTTCTTTCAAGATTAATTTTACTCCCACTAGATTCTTTATTGAGAAACTATTTCTCAAGAAACAAATCGTATAGAGCAACAAACATTTTGTTCTCTTTGTGGTTGTAAGATTAATTTCCGAAAATAACTTTGTCAAATTTGGTGCTAACTTATAAGAGACAAGTCTCTTTTCATAAGATTCGCAACCCCAAATCTTCATGAAAGACAAACTAAGTTTTCTTCCATGCCACATCTCATGTGGGGCCTTAGGAACCGATTTAGTAAGGACTCAATTCAGTGTAACCGCATTATTTCTAATGCATATCCTCAAAAGGAAATAGGAAATAGGAAAGTCTAATTGACACATCATCGAACGAACCATGTCCTACAAGGTTCAATTCCTCCTTTCAGACACACCATGCAATGTGGTGTTCCGGGTGGAGTCAACTCTGAAACGATTTCATAGTTTTTGAGATGATTGTCAAACTCTTGGCTCAAATATTAACCACCTCGATCTAATCGAAGTACTTAACAGTTTTGCCAAGTTGTTTTGTACTTCATCTTTGAAATGTTCGAAACATCTCAAACGATTCACCTTTGGACTTCATCAGATAGACATAGTCATATCTAGATAAGTCTTTAGTGAAATATGATGAAATACTGAAATCCTTTCCTAGCAATGCTGCTTAATAGTACACATACATCTCATGTATAATGACCGATAAGTCACTAGCCCTCCCACTACTTTAGTGTAGGGTGGTTTGGTTGATAATCCCAACAAATAAGATCCACATTCCTCAAATGATTCATGGTCATATGAGTCTAAAAGTCCATGTTAATGGAGTTTAGATATATGTTTCTTATTTATTTGACCAAGCCGGCAATGCCATATGAACGCGTTGTTCATATTGTTCGGTTTAGATTTCCCATTTATATTATAGATATCTTCAATATTATTTTGTTCCTTAACATCAAGGATATGAAGACCATTCAATGATACATGCAATACAATAAGGCATATCATTAAATAAATATAAAACTTCTTATTGAAAATAAGAAAATTATATCCTTCATCATCCATTTAAGAAACAGAAATAATACTCCTACTCAAATTCGGAACGTAGTTATACTTGTTCAAAACAAGTACTACTTCACAAGGTAAAGTGACTTCATAAGTCCCTATGGCTAATGTAGCAACCCTTGCTCCATTCTTATGCATAGGTTTAATTTACCTTCTTTGAGTAGCTTTCTATTCTTTGTTCCTTACACATTTGAACAAATGTGGGATCCAATCCGGTATCATATACCTAAGAACAAGAAGTTGAAAGGAAAATATCTATCATATAGATATTTGAAGTAGTAGCAATCATATTGCCCTTCTTCACCTTTTAGGCCTTCCTAATAAGCCTTGCAACTTTGCTTCCAATGACCAATCTTATTGCAATGGTAGCAAACTGCATCCTTTTGAGACACTTTGGGTTTTAGCCTCTTCGGCTATGACAACATTTGTCCTAGGTTTAGCAACTTTTGCTTTACCTTCTTTTCCTTCCTTTATGAACCCTTTTATTGTGTCAACCATTACCACAATTTGCGGATTGCTCCTTCTTTTATCATATGAATTAAGAGCCTTCACCACAACATATATCTTTTGCCTAGCTTGCACTTGGAACATTTCCCTATTGCGGTGTGCTAGAACAAAAAACAGTTTTCATGTGTTCGAGGTTCTTCATAAGAGCCTTTAAACATGGTGGCAAATACAAGGCAAGCAATATTGTCAGAATCATCAATATGTTTCTAATGTTGCTTCCTTATTTGCCCTTTGCAATGGGTTCAGTAGGAACGGATTCGTCAAGAACGTACACATTATGTATTGTTCCTTTCGAACTTTGTCCTTCATAAGGACGAATCGCAATTATCATTATGTAATGCTATTTCTACAACAAAATATACAAATTATATGAACACATATCAATATCAACACATTTATCATCTAAGAGCAAATAATGTATTTTACAAATACTCCCACTAATTCATACACCTTCCAATGCAAATAAGCATAATATGCATTTAATGGGCTAAGATCCAACTTTAATTTAATCTCAAGTACGCTATGGCGCACCGCTCAAGATTAAACTAATTAGGTAGAAAACATCAATCATATCATATATGACTCTTAGGACTAAGATTCAACTTTAATTTAATCTCAAGTACGCTATGGCGCATCGCTCAAGATTAAACTAATTAGGATCTTTTATGAGATTTATTTAAGACATCATATGTCTAAGCATATTTTAATCTCATCTTATGCCTTGGGTCCAAAACCATTTTGATAACCCAATTAAGTTCATCCACTTTAAACGTATAGGAACCACCATTTCCTCATCTTGCTCGCAAACGGAATAGAATCAAAGCACCTTGCTATGGCAAGCCCACCCAAAACTATCCGAGTGATCTCAAGTGTTTTAATCATGGATTGGCATAAAGAACTTAAAAGTTAAATGAAGGTTCTTTAAGGTAGATTATAAGCATATCAACAAAGATAGTCATAATCATGCACCAGGTAAGTTTCCAGGAAGATAGGTGAGCCACAAGGACTACTTAAGTACCAACTCTTCCTTAGACAGAACTCTCCTAGTCATGCACAATTAGAAATCAGTTCTGATTTGGCAACATAATCATTACCTTTTATAAACAATCAGTTTCCTTTTAAATTTCGCGTAATTATGACTTGTTTCCATAAACAATCATAAAATCCAAAATTTACAATGTCTAAATCTAAACATATTAGGAAACTATGAATCAATGTTTCAACTAAACATCTAATAAAATTCTTAACACTTAAGAACAATTAATTCATGCATCGCAACAATTAATAAAAACACATTTGAATTAATTAAGCATGCATCATAAACAATGAATTAATCTAGCATAGCCCTATAAATTTTATTTCCAGAAATTTATAGCATCCAGATTAAGACATAAAACATCTCAGATTGCAAACACAATCACAGATTAGCAGAAAAATTAAACAAACTGATTCTGCCCAGATTTGGCTTATTATGTCGCGTGACATACTTAGCCATTGGCTAGTTATGTCGTGTGACATAACTAGCCAGATTACCAGATTTCCACATGTGGCCTATTATGTCGCACGACATAGGTAGCCAGTTCGCAGGATTTCCAGATTTCAATCAATTCAGATTACATGGCAATTAAATCATATAAAACAACCCTTTTACAGATTCAATTCATCATAATTCGAAAACGATTTTCATATTGTTTCACATAAACAATAAACATTCTATCGCATACAAAACATGCAACGAACATATAAACAATTTATATAATCATTCTAGCATGTTAATTCAAACTTAACCATACGAACGGGGCTCTGATACCACTGTTGGGTTTTATGGATCCATGCGCAGCGGAATTAAGCATAAAATAACACAAAACCCAAGCCCTAAGATCCGTTCTATACGATTAAATTGAATTCCTATGAGATAGAATTTACCAACCTTAATTGCTTTCCGGTCTTGAGCTATCGAACAATTTATTGGTGTGATTTTGAATCACAATCTTCGATCTTCAAAACCTTTCAATCTTCAGATTGGAACTCTAGGCCTTGATCGTCAAACGAGCGAAGACCCTCTATTGTTGTATCCACACGTAAGAATGAACCAAGAACGATTTCTTGATGATTGCTAGATCAAAACCTTGAAGAATATTGAGAGTATTTTGTTATGATTTTCCCTTGAAAATTTCGGCCAGACCTTAGGGTTGACAGACCTCACATATTTATACTACTTTAGTGTAAATATGTTTCCTAATCGAATTAGGAGAACATGCTGTCAAAAACGCGTCTGTGGCTAGTTATGTCGCGTGACATAATTAGCCAGTGGCTAGTTATGTCACGTGACATACTTGGCCAGTAGCTAGTTATGTCGCGTGACATACTTAGCCAGATGCAGGAACTCTCAATCATTCTTCCTTTGGTTTAACCAATTCATTCTAGTTGTGTGTGACCCAATAGGATTATATTATGTTGGCAATGAGTTCGATCATATCGACTCTCATAAGACATAAGCGGACTCTAGCAAGCCATTATGTCTACCCAAATAATATAACGTAAGAGTTCACGTTTCCAATGGTACACTTCCATTTTTTCCTTTGTCTCACGATGTTATATTGAACACAATTCATGGTCCACATCAACTTGTATTTGTTCAATGCTTTCTCGATCTTGAGTATAATGATAGTCCAATCATATTGGGGTGTGGCCACACGCTTTCATCATTATCACTCATCGAGGGGCCCAAGCAAAACATCTCTCTTCCAAGGGACAAATTCCATCTTGACTTATCATCCTTCCCATCATGAATCCAATCATGCCAAAGATAGCCTTTATAGATATCGTGTTAAGATACCGTTTGACTAAAATCAAACATGACTTTCATCATATGTAAGGTTATGATAATCTCAGGTCTAGGGACTAAATGAAGTGACCATATGAGATTTAATTATGACATTTGACCATGACATAAATCTCATACGGGTCAAGTCCAGTCACTTGTTCTCTAACAAGTACCCATAATTTCAATGTGCATCTCTATGCATATAATCATCATATGATTATCCATTGACAATTATACTAATTATTCTCTTAATAATTAGGGACGGAGATTATTACAATAAATATGCAAACTATATAATAATCAAATAATAAACATAAACGATAAAGATGATACATAACGGTTTTCAGTTAAACATAACTAAAGCCTAGGGCATTACACCAACATATGTATGCAATACGTTGTTACTAAGTACAATACCAATATCAAAGGTAGGGAATAGATGACTCAAATTAAGTAAAAGTGTTGAATATTCAACTTGAGGAATTATTGAATTGAGGATGATTTACCAAGTTTATTATCTTAATGAATGTTTTAGTGAATTATAGAAGATAGTATTAGTATTACGAGACTTTGTTTTCTTATAGAGAATTTGACTAAGTATAAATATTATGAGTGGTGGCTACACTAGAAATAGAGGTCAAACAAGAATATTTTGTTAGAATTGTTTTAAATGTGCTTTACAACTTTGGATGGTATATTGAACTTCGGTATGAGCATTTGTGCCTTCGGGGATAGTTTGATTTATTAAGATCAGTGAACCGTTGTTGTGTACATTAAAATCTGGGAGTAATTTAATTACCTACCACTGGTATGGGACGGTTGTAGATAATTAAATCACTCGAGTTAGTTTTGTTAACTTATCAATCCTTTAAAAAAAAATTCTTAAAATTGTGAGTGGTTTAGTTAATTAAAACTGGTATGGGCCGGTTTTAAATAAATAAACCATTCGAGTCTCACTGGATCTCTTTTTATCTATTCCTTGGAATTCTGAAAGATGTTGTAAATTTTAGAAAGACTTGGTAATCTAAAGTTATAATTTGTACAGAAGCAAGTAGAAAGGCAACCTAGTTCCCCTATAGTGATTAATTATATTAAAGTTTTGATCCGAGAAATGATTTGATAAATTGTGGGGTTATTAATGTGACGGTCATGATGAGACTCGGTTTTTGTATTGGAGTTGGATCGGCTCCGTTGTGGGCGGCCAACCATTTGATTCGGATATTGATCTGTCACTGGACCTGAACATAATTGGAGCATTGAACTGTGAAATATGGTCGATTAATATTTCGTTTATGAAATCAGAGTCTTATTAGCATGTCCATATTTATTATTCCATGGACAGTTGTTTAATGTTTGTATTATGAGAATTGCGGACGAGATAATTGAAATAACTCGTTTCAAGTGAGTCAAGGCATATGGCGGTTTGGTCACAAATGTGAAAATAGAATATTGACGTTAGAAGATTTATTAAAATATTTAGAGTTCTAGATTGAACTTGAGAATATTATCAGGATGGATTTTGTGATTGGGTTACCTTGAAAGTAAAAAGGAGTATGTTGTTTTGATTATAGAAATTTGATTATATTTTCTACTCATTATATATGTATATAGCGATGAGATTCTTTGATCAAGTCCTCATATATGTTAGGGGATAGTTTGATTGTATAAACCCCATAGTATTAAAGGGATTGGATAGACACCATTTGGTAAGGTCCTTTTGGGAATGTATGAATGCTATTAAGTTTAACCTTGTGAAAATTTGAGGAATCATTTCTTATTGATTGAGGATATGCTACGGGCATGTACAATGGATTTTAGTAGTCGATAGGACGTATGGTTACCAGTGGTTGGGTGTGTATAATAGCAGTTATCATTCTAGCATTGAAATAGAACCGTATGAGGCGTGGTTCGGGAAAAAAATATCGATCTCCAATTTGTTGGGGTGAGATTGGTGAAGCAAGGCCTAAGGTAAATTGGCCCCAAAGGTTGTTAATCCATTTGAAGTTTGAGAAAAGGTTGGTGATTTGACTTATAGACTGGCTTGGAGCAGCTTACTGAGTATTTGAAGTTTTAATGTAAGATTGTAATGTATCTGGTGAGATAAGTGGTAATACTTTTATTTATTTATATTTTTATTGAGGTCGTGAAAATTCGGGTTAGGGATATCTGTGTGGTATTCTTGGAACCTTAAGTTGTAATATGGTATTATTAATGGAATTAGAAATCTTGGGGAAGAGTCACAACATTGAAGAGACTATTTGGAAATGGGAGTCGGAGGTATACATAAGTAATCGAGGCGGGTTGAACATTTAGGTAGTCTTTTTTAAAATTCGAGACGAATTTTCTTTAAGGGGGAGTGAGTGTAACGACCCTAACTATAGGCACTAGTTTTAGTATAATATTATATACTTTTAATATTATTGTTAATATTATATGCTCATTTTATATCCTTGATTTCTAATATTAGGATGGAATGATTAGGAAATAAAATAATGTTATAGGGGGAAATATAAAAATAGAAAGTAAATAAAGAATGGAAATGAGATTAATGTGTGTGGACAAAGAAAATTAGAATAAAGGATTTAATTGCACTACCTTAGAATTTAGAGGACCAAATTATTTATTTTGGGAAGCCTTGATTTATTTGGGGATGGGGGGCCATCACCTCCCCCTTATTTCCCTCATCTTTCTTCCTTTTAAGTCAACACTCACCATACTCTCCCCATACTTCCCCCTTACTCTCCATCCTCCTCATTCTTCTTCTCCATTTTCTTCTTACAAATTTTCCATGGAAGATCCATTTTGAAAGCCTCATCTTCTAAGACTTCTAGCAAGCTCATTTCTCCTCCATTTTCAAACCAAGTTGTACTTTTGTGATTGATGCATCTAGGAGAGTTGATCAAGTCAAGAAAATCTTTATTCCACCTCTTATTTCCTAAGGTGAGTTATTATGACCCTTCCCTTCATTAAATGCTCATGAATTCTTTATTGTGGTTCTTGTTATGTGGATAGTTGTTTAAATGCTTTGGAACCCTCTTGAAGTTGGAAAATTGATAAATGATATGGAATGATGCTCTTGTTCTTAGAAGTGGATTTAGAGTGTAAGAAATGTGGGGAGTTGATTTTAGAAAGTTAAACTTGAAATGTGTTGGTGAATGGGTTGGAAATCTTGTGGAAATAATCTAGGTTTATGTTATTTTGGGTTTAATTAAATTAAGAAGTTTAGACTTGGAATGTGATAGTGAAATGAGTAGAGATTCAAGGGGTAAATGATATAAGATTAAATCATTTTGGGTTGCATGGTTTAGTATGAGAGTTATGAGGTTAGTAAGCCCTCTAAGTTCACCAAATTTGAGCATGCTTGGGTTTAGATTTGATTTAACTGAAATCTGGAAAAAATCGCCTCGTGGGCGGTCGCCCATGGGAGCTGGGCGGTCGCCCATGACTACAGAAAATATCCTTCATCTTACCCTTGCTTGGGCGGTCGCCCATGTCATCAGAAGTTTTTCCAGTTTCCTTTCCTGCTGAATTCTTACTAGCAACCTCCTAGCATGATCCTTAACCAATTTAAAGTAGTAGAACCTAACCTTTCCGAAATATGAATTTAATCCTTTTAACTTAGGTTAAAGGAGATTACTTGGGCCACTAAATGACACCTTAAATAGGTTAAATTGGAACTAAGGAAGCACTTTAAATCCGGCTCAGGAATTGTTTGGCAATCTTGTTTGACCACTTATCAAATGTGACTTCCACTTGGTAAATTGAGCTTGGACCTTCATAGAGGCCATGTATTGTGATACATTGATTATGTAGGGATGGTTAATGATACCTTGTTACCTTACTTGATTTCATATTCATTGATGGTTATATGCATAGTGTATTAATTAAATGTTGCACTATGATATTGGTTGAACATGAGTATATTTTACCATGTGGCTATATTGCTTATCCCGTTTGTGGATTATATTTCAAGTAACTATTACGTGCTTGATAATGTGTTAATCAGCTGATGTTGGGGGTATAACATAATACGATCAATTATGGAAGTGTGACCTAATGTGATCGGATTATGTTATATCTGTAACCGTCCCCTTCTGTGGCCACAGTTTGGGGTTATAGCATCTGTATTGAGCCAAAAGCCTTACAGAGTTGCTACTATCTTATATGGTTCCCCAAAAACGGTCTTATAAGATGTGAGTATTGCTTAAGCAGCTCACCTAAGATTGGAGTATTATTATACCCAATGTTGTACGACTATTGTTCAGACGGAAAAAGGTAAACCAAGGTAATGGAAGGTGTTTACAGCTTTTCAAATGTGTTGTATGCAACTTGTTATGTGTGACATCTTATTTGGCATATTGCTGCATTCATAATAGCTTGCTGAGATTTATTCTCACCCCTCTCCCTTTAATGTTTTTAGATCCTGAGACAGGCGGACCGGTCAAGTGAGGACGGAAAGGAGTTCGGATGTGGTATTTTGGGATTGTCGGGGTACATATAGGTTGGCGTAGAAAATGTATTTTGGTATAATTCCTCTACGGAGTTGGGGGGTATAAAACTTAGTTTCTACATTATAAATAAAGTCTTTTGTAATTAAAGTTGGTTGTTACTTTTAAAAGTTATTCAACTCTTCCTTCCATGTAGAGAGGAATGAAGTTAATTGGAAATGGTTTTGTTCAGTATGTTTAACTTGTAAGTTAAATCGAAGTTTTAATAAGTTTAGGAAATTTGGGTTAGTTTGAGGACGCTCCAGCTCGGGACACGTGTAGGTTCCGGGTCGGGGTCCTCACACTATTTTCTCTCTCTCTCCATTTCTTTCTCTTAACAGTTTTGTTTTTCTCTTTCTCCTAATTTCCTCACATTTTTTCAATCTTAATTAATTAGTTAGGCTTTTCCCATTTTTTTTGTTTTTGGTCTTTCTTCCTATTATCCCAAGTTTAATTAGCAAATTTGAATTTCTTTTTTGTACGAGTAATATATTTTAATAAATTGTTTGTGTTAAATACTTCAACATTATTTCAATCGTTCTTTGAATTATTTACTTTTATCATTTTTGTTAACTTTCTTAATTCTTTACATTTTTAACTAAATTACATTGTATTTCATGGATCCGACCTATTTTTTACTTGTCCGACCCGAAAAAAAAATTTCGGGGGCAGCATGTAATCTTGCCCCCCCCCCTCGGGCAATTCCTGGCTCCGCCCCTGGGCTTGCCCGAATTTGGCCCAAATGGATCAGGCCATAAACATAAACCAACACACAAGTATCAATGTTCAAATTACAAGGGCCGAGGTACCCTCCTCGTATGCCGAGTAGTATCACCTCGGCCTTACATCGA
This sequence comes from Adenophora triphylla var. japonica, assembly GCA_022495995.1. NCBI lineage: Eukaryota > Viridiplantae > Streptophyta > Magnoliopsida > Asterales > Campanulaceae > Adenophora > Adenophora triphylla. The sequence continues at coordinate 80,069 of JAFEMH010000216.1, forward strand.
CAACAAGCTCTTCATACTTGGCTCGTCATGCTCTGAAACGTCACAAGTGACGAGGAGAGGAAAGCTTACCTCGGCATATCATCACATGACGAGGAGACAGAATCATTCACCCCGGCATATTCACGTGTCGGCCAATCATCAAATGACGAGGAAGCAGAATCACGCATCTCGGCATACTTGCCAATGCCGAGATAAGGAATTCATGCTCCTCGGCTTTCCGGCTAGCAGATCGTATGATCCTATTCAAACAAGGATTCAACCGTTATTATCCAACCAGGATTGTAACCACCTACACCAATTCAAGTCAAACAATGACTCCTTAACAGATATAATTCTCTTAGGATTATATCTTATCTCTTTACAAGTTCAATTCTACATGGATTCTACCAATCCATCCCTATAAATACAAGTCATATGGCCTATTATCTGGTACGTTACTTTTTACAAGACAGAAACTTTGTCAATTTTGTTTTTCATACACAAACCGTGAACTTACTCTCACGCCGGAGGGCCTTTAGCCGGACTCGCCCCGGCTTAGTTTACGTGTTTTCTCTTATTTTCAGGCCTTGCAATCTCCGGAGCATCTGAACGCTTGGATTTGGGCTGGTTTGACGATTTTGGCATCATCAATTAGTTCCATTGCCGGGAAATCGATTCAAACACCCTTTGTTTGGCCTGGAAAAGATCGCCTGAAGCCTGTTTTTTGCCGAATTTGTTCTTGATTAGAACGGAAAATCTGCTCCGATTCTGTTCTTGATTCGGTCGAAATCTGCAAATTTCAGCCGGAATTCAAAAAGTTCTTATTTAAAACTTGCGTTTTGGCCGGAAATTTTTGGGTATTGGTAAAATCGCAATTGTAATACTACCTTAGCGGTTGGAATTTGCCCCAATTTTGCCTGAAATTGGGATCTGTTGAAAAACCTTGCTTCTGGTAAATTTACTGTTACAATTCTTGATTTGCAATGGACGGACAATTCACAAGTGTAACTGCTGAGGAACAAACCCAAGTGAATGGGGTTAACCCGGATGCCGAGGTGCTTCCTCCTCCCCCACCTCAGCCTGAAGGACCCCCTCCCCTCACCATGACTCTTCGTTCCATGGGTCAGGCGAATGCCGAGGGAGAGGGAGCTAACCTTCCTCGTCTTACTCGCCCTCGTGGGAAGCGAGTGGGAAGGAAGATGGCCAAGAAGGCCGACGTCGGCCAAGCTGAAGGCACTCAGGCCGTTGATCGACGCACTTTGCTGCATAGGCAAATGGAGACGCTGCAGAGAATGTATGAGACACAGGCTGCCTTATTGCAATTGGATCCTGACAACTCCATGGCTGAGTTTATACTACCGTCGATGGGAAACTCTCGTGGAAGGGAGCAAGGTGAGCGACGAGGTCCTCTCCTCGATCCCGCTGTACAACCTAAGCAGGCCCTCCGAGATCCTCCCCATCCTCGGCATATCAACCATAAGAAAGACCAGGTGATTGACCTGAGAAGCCAATTAAGTTCCAAGGAACAAGAAGTGAACTCACGGGACTTGAGGACAAGGCTCAGTTTGTCCAAGCGCTTATCTCCTCCTCGTCTCATCATGGCACCTCGTCGTCCCAGGTCTCCTCGACCACGTCGACCTCGCCCTGATTCTCCCCGTCCTCGTGCTCGTGAATTTGCACGGCCGAGGACACCTGAACCATACAGAATGATACTTGGTGGCCAAGAGTTGGAACCGAGACTGGATAAAGCACCATCTAAACGACGTGACAGCCATCAAAATGACGGGGAGCATAGTAGGGTGAATGGTCATCCCAAGGATAGATCGACCCATAGCTCCCATCGAAGCACCCGCTCTAGCAGTGATAAGGGAGTGGAAACCAAACAATGGGAATTATTGAAACAAAGACTTGATGACATGGAGATGGGAAAGAAGGTTGATGATGATGACTTTGACTGGTCAACTCGTCCGTTCTCCCTGAGGATAACTGCTGCACCACCAAATCCTCACTTTAAGGTCCCGAACTTTGAAAAGTACAACGGAACCACTAACGCGAAGGACCATGCGCAAAGTTTTGAGCAAACCATGAACCTCCTCACTGTTGTGGGTATTTTTCAGCATGGTGACATCTTCAGTTTCTCCTGCATGTCAAGATGTTATTCCGCTGTAAGTATTGTTTAATATTTACTTATTTGATTTTTCTTAATATCTTTATTATTATTTTCCAGTAAATAAGAGGGAAGAATACGGGATATTTTCCAAGCACGTTCAACACATCTTCAACGGCAAAGATGACTTGGTCTCACGGACGTTGAGAAGATAAGATTGGATCCCGAGATTGTAGGAACAACTTTTACCCGTTCATACTTACTTATATTTAAGGGGAGATGGAGACGGAAAAACACATGCTCATTCTCACACACACTACGCACATCTCTCTTGTAATCCTCTCCATCATCTTCCGCAGTTGTAACTCAATTATTATAGTGAAACTTTTAAGGTTGGAGACCTAACTCCCGGGGTTTTTTCCAAAGAGGTTATCACCTCTAAGGTTTTCCTCGTTAACAAATCGTGGTGTCATTCTTTCTTTTCTTATCTTTGTTCCATTTAGTCGAATTCCATAGTTCCCTCCTTGTTGTTTAAATCCATACACTTGTCAAAGTTAAGATTCAACACTATTGTTTTTTCTACCAAAACAATTTGGCGCCCACCGAGGGGCCAGGTGGTTTATCGGTTATTTGGATCATTTCCTAAGCGAACTTATCATGTCTGCACCTCCCAATGTGTCCGCCGCCGGCAAGGGTCCCGTCGTCACTCCAGCATCAGGAGGTAGAATCAACTTGTTGCCGCCACCTCCTCAGACCGGACCTCAGCAAACTCAACCTACAAAGACTCCACAAAAGGAAACGACCTCTTCCAATGTAGATGCCGACATCCGGAGTATCCTGACCAGGTTGAATCAGAGGCTGGACCAGCAAGACAGCAATTCGAAGGTGCTGGCCAATTCTATGATTAAGATGCAGAAAGATCAACAGTTCATTGCATCTCGGCTTGACAACATATCATCATTGCGTGCAAGGAACCTCAACTTCGACAACACCGAAGGATCTACGCTTCAGAGTGAATTTATCCCAATGGGTAGTCCGCCTCAAACTCATCAGCTGACATCCTTAATGATGTCAACATCTTTGCCCGGGGACACCCCAATGACGCCACCTTCCGCAGGATTCACCCAGTTCATCCCATTCATTGACAACACCACTGTCACAACTACCACTGACAACTCTGGTTTGCTAAATAATCTTTTCAATAATAATAATTTCAATCGTATTCCTATGGCTGACCCTTTTGCAGGAAACCCACTAGCCAAACAGATGCGGGATCTCGGGGAGCCGATAATGAACGTGCCGGGCATAACTCCTCCAATCCAACCGGTGACTCAAAGCGCTACAATCAATCCCGGTTTGTCCTAAAGAATTGCAAATGTCGACATCCCGAAGCGTTTCAATGTACCATCTATGAAGTTGTATGACGGCACCACAGACCCAGAGGAGCATGTTGCTCACTATCAAGAAAAGATGGACATAATCCATATTCCACTTCAATTCCGGGAGGCCTGCTTATGCAGGGGATTTGGATCGACCTTGGCTGGACCAGCTCTCAAATGGCTGATCAGGCAACCCCTAGGATCAATTGGTTCATACGCATAGCTTATCAACATGTTCTATAACCAATTCTCGTGCAGTCGACAATTTGAGAAACTGACAAGTGACCTCTACAATGTGACCCAGTAGCCTAATGAGACTCTAAAAGAATATGTCCACCGGTTCAATAAGGAAGTGCTTGAAATTCCCAATCTTGACATGTCGATAGCCACAGAAGCATTCAAAATGGGACTGAAGAAAGATTCACAGTATTATCAAGATTTGGTGATGACTCCTTGTAAGCAGTTGGAAGAAGTCAGGAGCAGGGCATTGAGGTTCATAAGATTGGAGGAAGATGAGCTGCGAAGATCAAAGTCCTCCTCCAAGTTGTCGACATATGACCACCCTGACAGGAAGACTGAATCATCCCATCGCAGGAATAACCGTTCCAACCCTTATCCGAGAATTGATACTAGCAAAATTAATTCAATAGACGGTGAGGATGAAGATAGTGATAATGTGCCTAACATTTCTGATTATTGTTTTTCTGTTGACATTTCAGATGTACTCTGTGCAATGGGCAACCTGGGGGACAAAGCCAGTTGGCCAAAGAAGACGGATAAGACCACGGGATGGCGTGACAAATCAAAATGGTGTGCTTACCATGAAGACTTTGGGCATGTTACTGAAGATTGCATCGCACTAAGAAAGGAGATCAGTTACTTGCTCTCGAAGGGACATCTTAAGGAGTTGCTGGGATCCAGAAAGAAGAAGGGTGAAAGTGCGGAAGCTCCTCATGAAGTCGAGAGACCAGTTTCTCCCCCAGTATCAACAAAGGTGATCAATTTCATTAGTGGAGGTTCAGAAATATGTGGCACATCCTATTCTGCCGCAAAGCGACATGCTAAGGAGTCAAAAGAGGAGAAGCCAGAAAGACAACCTAGGATGTCGACACCCTGCCAGGATCCAATCACCTTTGATGAGAGTGATCAAGATAACTTGTTGGAACCCCATCACGACGGCCTAGTTATTTCCTTGCAGATTGCCAATTGTCCATTCCGGCGCATCCTGGTTGATGGGGGTAGCTTTGTCAATCTCATTATGTTGAGTACCCTCAAGGAAATGAACATCCCAGAATCGGAGATCATCAAGAAATCCTCAGTATTGGTAGGCTTCAGTGGTGAAGTCAAAGAAACGGTGGGGGAAATAAAGCTTCCAATCTACTCAAAGGGCCTCAACACCATGGAGCAGTTCTGTGTAATTGATTGTGCAACATCCTACAATGTCATTCTTGGAAGACCATGGATTCATGGGATGAAGGCTGTACCATCCACTTACCATCAGTGCGTGAAGTTTCCTACACCTTGGGGTGTCGCCAAAATATACAGTGATCAGCAGGTGGCCAAGGAATGTTATAAGACTTCAATGAAGGCGTCGACATCTCCGAAACAAGCATAGCAATTACAGAGGAAAGTACGTGAAGTCCTGGAGGCTAGAGAGAACGATGTGAAAGAAGTATTTCTAGATCCTTCCAATCGGGACATCAAGGTACTTATTGGCAGTGACATCCCATCAGATATAGAAGAAAAGCTTGTGGACCTATTAAGAAGCAGAGTAAAGAGTTTTGCTTGGAGACATGATGACATGGCCAGGCATCGTGAGAAGATGTTATCACTCACAAACTTAACATAGATCCTAGTTTTAAACCAAAGTGCACCGAGAAACGTAGGAAGTTTGCAGAAACAAGAAACCAGATCATCAAGGAAGAAGTAGAGCGCTTACTCAAAGCCAACATGATCCGAGAGGTAGATTATCCAAGATGGTTAGCAAACGTGGTTGTGGTTGAGAAGAAGAATGGGAAATGGCGAGTCTGCGTTGACTTCACCGACTTAAATAAAGCCTGTCCAAAAGATCCTTTCCCTTTGCCTCATATAGATTCGTTAGTTGATGCCACCTCCGGACATGAGCTCCTCACCTTCATGGACGCATCCTCAGGATTCCAACAAATCCAGATGGAACCATCTGACCAGGAGGACATCGCCTTCATAACGCCCACAGGTATTTATTGTTATATTGCTATGCCTTTTGGACTAAAAAATGCAGGTGCAACATATCAGAGGCTCGTCAACAAAATGTTCAAAGATCAGATTGGGGACACAATGGAAGTATATATTGACGACATGGTAGTAAAATCCAAGAAAGCCGAAGATCACATAAGCAACCTATCTCAAGCCTTCGACATCTTAAATTATTTAAATATGAAACTTAATCCAGCTAAATGCAACTTTGGAATGAAGGCAGGGAATTTTTTGGGTTATATGGTTACTAAAAGAGGCATTGAAGCTGCCCCAGAACAGATACGTGCTATTATCAACCTGTCGTCACCTCAATCTGTCAAGGATGTCCAAAGATTGACAGGAAAGATTGCTGCACTCACCAGGTTCATTTCAAAATCCTCGGATCGATGCAAACCTTTCTATGACATCCTAAGGAAGAACAAGAAGTTCCAGTGGGAGAACCAACATGAAGAAGCCTTTCAGGAGCTCAAAACTTACACATCGACACCTCCATTATTGGCCAAGCCTCGGGAGGAGGAACATCTTTACATCTACCTAGCAAGATTTCGAGAAGGCGCCTGTAAGTGCGGTGTTGGTGACGAGAACGAGATGGTAGTCAACAACCCATCTACTATATAAGTAAGACACTTTTAGATGCGAGACCAGTATTCTCATTTACGAAGTTAATTTTAGCTTTGATAACTTGCTTCTATTAAATTAAGGCACTATTTTGAAACACATACTATAATTGTACGCACTAACTATCCTATTAAGAATGTTATAAGAAAACCGGAGATGTCGGAGTCGAATGGCGAAGTGGTCTGTACAATTAAGCACATACGACATTAAATATGAGCCCAGGCCAGCAATAAAATCTCAAGCTCTAGTTGATTTTGTGGCTGACTTTAGTCCAACCATGCAACAAGAGGTGGAATTGGAGGTTCAGCAACTTCAAGATGATGACATCCTGAAGATCTGGACTCTCTACACAGATGGTGCTTCTAACATGAGAGGTACAGGTCTTGGAGTTGTACTAAAATTGCCACAAGGGGACATAATACCACAATCCATCAGTTGCAGTTTTAAGGCCACTAATAATGAAGCAGAATATGAGGCATTAATTGCAGGTTTAACAGCGGCCCAGGACCTAGATGTCAAGCATATCCGGGTGTTTATGGATTCTTTGCTAATTATTAACCATTACAACGGATCCTACATAGCAAAAAATGTAAAGATGACGACATATTTGGATGTTGTTAAAATTCTGGCGTCCAAATTCAAAACATTTACTTAGGAGCAGATTTCACGTGAGGAAAATTCTCAAGCAGATGCTCTGGAAAACTTAGGTTCAGCTTTCAAAAGCATTTCACAGACAAGTATCCCAATTGTACATGTTGACATCCCAGCAATTGACCGTCTTGAGCTGTTCATTCTAGATGTCGACATACCTTCCCCTCCAGCAGCAACTTCTTGGACAGCTCCTATTATCAAGTATCTCTTAGATGATACGATCCTAGCCGAGGAGAAAAATGCTAGAGCCTTCAGGGTAAGATTATCTAAGTATTTACTTATTGATAACCTTTTGTTTAGAAAATCTGCTGCAGGTCACTACTTAAGATGTCTAGAAGCGAGGCCAGGAGCCCATCGGGTTCTCAAGGAGCCGCATGAAGGACGGTGTGGAAATCATACAGGGGCGAAGTCGCATACCAAGGCTCTTAGGATGGGCTATTTTTGGCCCACAATGAGAAGAGACGCCGCAGACTATGCAAAGAAATGTGACTCCTGTCAACGACATGGGGACATCCTGCATCAGCCAGCTGAACTACTGCATCATATCCTGTCACCATGGCCGTTTATGGTTTGGGGAATGGACATCGTAGGAAAATTACCCGGGGCACCAGGAGGAAGAGTATTTCTACTAGCCATGACGGACTATTTTTCTAAATGGGTAGAAGCTGAGGCGTACATACAAGTTCGTGACAGAGAAGTTATCTCTTTCATCAAAAGAAATATATTCAGCCGATTTGGGATACCTTCAGAGATAATTTGTGATAACGAATCCCAATTCATTAGTAGGAAAACCCAAGATTTCTTGAAGAATTGGGGAGTCAAGATGGTGACATCTTCACCTGTTCACCCTCAAGCCAATGGACAGGCAGAATCCAGCAACAAAATAATCATAAGCAACTTAAAAAAGAGACTGAACCAGAAGAAAGAACGATGGGCAGAAGAGTTACCAAAGGTTCTATGGGCTGACAGGACGACATCTAAGAACGTGCTTTGAGTCGAGACCCCTATTCACTTGTATTTGGAACAGAATCAGTTATTCCAGCAGAAGTACTTGTACCTACGGCCAGATACAGTCTGTTGACATATGAACATAATAAAGACATTTTGACATATGACTTGGATACCGTAGACGAACTAAGGGACATGGCCAAAGTTCGAATGGCATCATATTAACAAAGGGTAGCCAGATCTTACAACAAAAACGTAAGGGTTAGAAGGTTTCAAGTAGGAGACTTAGTTCTATGAAAGGCATTCCAAAATACAAAGGAGCTCAATGCAGGCAAGCTCGCCCCAAAGTGGGAAGGACCCTACCTAATAGATGCACAGGCCGGGAAAGGAGCATATCGTCTGTCAACCTTGGATGGCCAAATGATACCACGGAGTTGGAACGCCATTCACCTTAAAAGGTATTACGTCTAAACAATGCCCCCTTAAACTCATCTCATCCCAGGTATGGACAATCCTTTATTTATTTGTAGCCTTTCATTTCCCTATTTAATGTTTTCTTACTTCTTTACAAATCAAGATGTCGCTAACACAACTTGTGGAGAGGCATCAACATAGTTGACGTCCATTTTTAACATGTCTCTGTCTTATGAGGTGTTGACATACGTAAATGGGGACATGTCGAAAGTACGCAAAGTCAGAAGGACAACGAATTCTCCTCCGTCAGAGACTGGCCATCTCTTCTCAAGTAAAGGTACACAATCCCTTCTAAGGTTTAAAGAGTTAATTACCTCTTTCTTAAGATGTTAGGTTACCACACCTTCGCCTGGAGCGCAAGTTATCTTTTTAATTGAGGTGTGGGGTGGGCCTATATGGGTAAACTCATATAGCTTACCCATTCCCACTCAGTTAAATGATTGATCTCATATTTTACTCTTATGGTTATGACATGTACGTGTCATCTTAAGTATCTACTGCTTTGACATACTATCATGTCACCTTACGAGCATAACAAATGACCATCCAAAGAAAAATTTCATCCAAAATAAAACAATCCTTGACATGCTTGAAAATTACTAAACCATAACTAAACTAAGGTTACCATAAAAACATCCCTAAAAAGTTAAACCAACATCCAAACTGCCACAGTTAAAACGCAAAAGTGTTGGACCAACACAACACATAAAAGAAATTGTCTTCGGTCCTTATGGACCTATTACATAACCAAACAAAATTAAAATTGTCTTTGGGATTCCACCCCAGTAATACCAGCAAAAAACCAGAACAAACTTATTTTACCTTTTCAGATGGCATCCGCCTCAGGTGTTGCTTTGGGAGTAACTTCTCCAACCTCTGCTGCATCCTTTGCAATCGCTTCATGTGGGCTTGATGACACCTCACCCTCATCTACTGGCTCACCTGTCAGCTTGGAGAAGTAGGCATATTCTTTATTGATATCCCAGTTCTGAGCCTTTCCTTCCTGGAATTCCTTCATCATCTTGATCTTACACTGGGAAACGATTTTAGCAGCAGCCAATTTGCAAGAACCTTTCACCTCTGCAATCTCCTTAAGGTGATCCTCCTCACTTTTTGCCAAATTGTTCAATAGGTCCTTTACCGTCTGCATCTGCTCTTCCAACGTCTTAACTTGCTGCTCCAAGGTCTTTTCATGCCCCTTCACCTTGTTCTCTAACATTATCTTCTCCTTCTTAACCAAAGCGATATCAGCTTTAGACTTCTTCTTCAGCATCTCCATTTCTTTTACCAAATCCTCCAAGTACCCTACAGCCTGTAAAATAATAACTTGACATCAATAGGCGTTATAAAAACTTTTGAATCAGTCAAAATCCAGTTAGTAACATCTTACCCCAGCTGCAAAACTCATACATTTCTTCTTGAACTCTCCTACTGACATTCCTTCAAAACTGTCTCCAACATCAATCACTTCCTCTTGAATAGCCTTTCTCTTCTTCACCCTAGAGCCAATACCTGCACTCTCATCTAAAGCAGGGATCTTCTTAGGAACAGGCGGAGGTTTCATATCTATCTTAAGAGTGGATTCATCAAACATGGCTTCAATGTCGTCAAGATCAAAATCCGATCCTGAAACAACTGGTTTGGAGACTGCATTGACATATGAATATTGTCAGGAAGTATAATGTATCAGATTGATAAACTAAAGTAAAAAGACAACATGCTTACCTGTAGACATAATGACGGAGGTCGATGCTTTTTGATCTTCCGGAACAACCAGAGGTGATTCCAGTAGTCCCCTAGGAGATCGCTTGTCCAAGGGAAGCCTGAAAAATTCGTCAACTTTTGCTAAGGTGTCTTCAGCCGGTGGGAATAATTCTCCCCAATCAATATCTGAAAAAAGGTAAGAGCAATTACGATTTCAGTTTGTTTCAAGAACAGAAAATCACAAAGTTAGGAATTCAAGTACCTCCCTTATTCCACTCGCTTGAAACCTCATTCCCTTCTACAATGGATGCCCTATCAACAAAGAAAAACCTATTTTTCCATCCCCTATCACTAGAAGATGTGGTGCTCATTAAGGAGTTCCTACCTGATCTTTTCTTAAAAAGATATCTTTTTGAACCGAAAGGTTGAAGATCGTACGAATAGGCTATCTCATGAAGCCCTAGGTTTAACCCATTCTCCCTGTTCACTTTGATAATAAAAGCAAAAATTCTCCAAGCCATGGGCATCAGTTGAGGATAAGCGAGTTGGGTCTTTTAAAGAATTCAGAAACCAATGATGGGAAGGGGTAGCTAAACCCTAGAAGAAAGGGATACTCAAGAAAGCAAATCCATTTAGCGAAAACAAAGTCAGACCTAAGATTTACAGAAAAAGGGTGAAAAATTGCACCTTTAGGGAAGTAGCATTGTTGCTTTAATGATTCGATTTGGGTATCACTGAACAAACAAGTCTCCTCATCCGGTTTCGCAAGGAGATTTTCACAAATAAAATCATCAAGACTAATCCCTATGGGACCTTGTGGGGATGGGGCACTCTTAGTTTTGGACGAACTCCACCTAGTCCTACCCATGGTTGACAAACAAAAGAGAGAAGTAAAACAATGGATGAAAGTAAGAAACGGAGAAATTTTTACCTTGCAGAAAGAACAGCGCCGTAGCAAGCAGGAGTGAAATGGAAGGTTTGAGAAGCTTATTAAGGAGCCTTCCAAGCGGTTATTTCAATTAAAAAGAACTCTATTTCCAAAAAACCACTTTTTTCTAAGCATTACTCCCCAACCGTCCATTGCCTCCACGTATCTATACCCGTCCCATCATGCAAGCTGGCAGTTGAGCATTTATTGGGAGAAAAACATTTGCCTCTTCAGTTGCCAAGATAGCCAAATATTTTTTGGGGACAAATTGTTGTGGGTATTTTTCAGCATGGTGACATCTTCAGTAGCTCCTGCATGTCAAGATGTTATTCCGCTGTAAGTATTGTTTAATATTTACTTATTTGATTTTTCTTAATATCTTTATTATTATTTTCCAGTAAATAAGAGAGAAGAATACGGGATATTTTCCAAGCACGTTCAACACATCTTCAACGGCAAAGATGACTTGGTCTCACGGACGTTGAGAAGATAAGATTGGATCTCGAGATTGTAGGAACAACTTTTACCCATTCATACTTACTTATATTTAAGGGGAGATGGAGACGGAAAAACACATGCTCATTCTCACACACACTACGCACATCTCTCTTGTAATCCTCTCCATCATCTTCCGCAGTTGTAACTCAATTATTATAGTGAAACTTTTAAGGTTGGAGACCTAACTCCCGGGGTTTTTTCCAAAGAGGTTATCACCTCTAAGGTTTTCCTCGTTAACAAGTCGTGGTGTCATTCTTTCTTTTCATATCTTTGTTCCATTTAGTCGAATTCCATAGTCCCCTCCTTGTTGTTTAAATCCATACACTTGTCAAAGTTAAGATTCAACACTATTGTTTTTTCTACCAAAACACTCACTATAGCTTATGACATGCTCTGTAAAGCTTTCGCGAGCACCTTCTCAGGAACAGCCTTGACCTGGTTCCGTGAGCTGAAAAAAGGTTGCATCGATAGCTGGAGAGGCATGAGGAGAATGTTCTTGAATCACTTTGCCACACCTGGAAGGAGAAAGATGAGATTGACCGACCTGGCCAATATCGAGCAAGGAAAGGGGGAAACCACCCTCAGTTATTACAACCGATTCCGCAAAATGGCAGACCAAGTAGAAGAGAGCCTCACTGACAGGGAGGTCATTGTTTGTTTCAACTCTGGATTGAAATCCGGTCCCCTCATCTACGAACTCTCCGCTCGGGAACCTAAGTCCAAGTCTGAATTGTACCAAGTGGCATACGCCATTACAATGGCTGAGGAAAAAAGCAAGAAAAGGGGATCGGATAAGGCGGAACCAGAAGCGGCTGGCACTCGCCAAAGTGACAATGGGAATGGTAAGGGATCCAAGGGAAAGAACAGAACAAGAAGCACCGAGAAACCTGAAGTGTTCACCCCTCTAACAAAACCCATCTCAGAGATCATGCAACTAGTAAATCTTCCACCTCCTCGTCCGCTGACCGATAAACCAAAATTCCCTCGTGACACTTCCAAATACTGTGATTTCCACAAGGACAATGGCCACACCACAGACAACTGTTGGGCCCTCAAGAAAATGATCCAACGGTGGGTTGACGAGGGAAAGCTAGACCGCTATGTCATGAAAAAGGATGGCAAGCGGAAGCGGAAGGAAGAGGAAAGCGAAGATGATGATAAAAGTGAGGACGGAGAACGTAGGCCTCCTAGGGCTAAGTTACATGTGATCCGTGAAGAAGTAACCTCCACCAGAAAACTGAGAGACCAGATCCATGAACTAAGCAAAGTGTACCACGTGCCTGCTTGGATTCATAAGGCGGAAGAGGTCATCATTTTTTCTCCCAACGAATTGGCAGGGAGCCGTGCTGCCCGTGAACAACCCTTGGTGATAAAGGGTCGGATTGATAATGTGGAATCAAAAAGATTACTTGTGGACACGGGGGCCTCCCGTGACATTCTGTAATATTCCACTTTCCAACAGATGGGCTTGAAAGACACCATGTTGGAACCATATCATGGAAGGCTGGAAGGATTCACCAACCATAAGGTTGGAGCAAAGGGAACTGTGGAGCTAGAACTTGAAATTGGCGAACATCCCTTCAGATCCAAGGCTACTGTCAGTTTCATAGTCATGGATTTGACAAGTGATTATCATGCTATCATAGGCATTCCAAGTCAAGCTAAACTTGGGCTGGTTGCCTCACTTCCTCACCAACGAGTTAAATTTCCCCCTCGTGCCGGAATTGGATGTGTGAGGGCGACCCCCAAAGACTTCTTGGAACATGTCGTCAGAAGCAGGAAGAAATCTAAGACCGTGGAGATAGATACCCTCGAAGAAAACACAAGGACTCTAAATCTCAAAAAACTACCGAAACTAGCTCTAGGATGAGCTACATCCGTGAGGTCCTAGAAGAAGAGCCTATGGTCCTAGAAATTGCAGCTGACCAAGGCATAGTTCCACCCGTCTCTGAGCAAAATCCCATTCTCGTCAACGGCCAAAACTCGGGGGCCAACCATGACTTGAGGAAGGTCGATCCGCTCGACATTGATGAATTAATGGAGGAAGAGGGCCTCAACGTAAATAACAATGAAGGTAGGAGAATTAGAGAAATTATCATCGAGTCCCTGGAATTTCGTGATGGTCATGAAATGGAGCCTGTAGACGAACTAGAGGAGGTGGTCATTAATCCTGACTATCCTGAACAAAAAATCAAACTCGGGGGCCAATTATCTCCAGAAGAGAAGGAAAAGATCATCTCCCTCTTAAAAAACAGTCTCCACGTCTTTGCTTGGAGAGTCGAAGACATGAGGGGGATCAATGAAGAAGTAGCACTCCATCGCTTGGAAGTTGACCCATTGGCAAAAACAATCTCCCAGACAAGGAGAAACTTTGCAAGGGACAAGGAGGAAGCTATTAAGGAAGAGGTGCAAAAGTTACTGAGCGCCGGAATAATTCGTGAAGTCAAGTACCCCGTTTGGTTGGCCAATATAGTAATGGTGAAGAAGCAAAATGGGAAGTGGCGTATGTGTATAGACTTCACTGATCTGAACAAAGCCTGCCCCAAGGACAGCTATCCTCTCCCCAAAATTGACAAGTTGGTCGACTCCATTGCTGGACACCAGGCACTCAGCTTCCTAGACGCCTATTCAGGCTACCATCAAATCAAAATGGCGGATGAGGACATTGAAAAGACGGCCTTCCAAACACCTGGGGGAAACTACTGTTATATTATGATGCCCTTTGGGCTCAAAAATGCCGGTGCTACATACCAACGCATGGTGAACAAGGTGTTTGAAGCACAAATAGGTCGCAACATGGAGGCCTATATCGATGACATGGTCATAAAGACCAAGGAGGGCAGTCACGCTCCTGACCTGGAAGAGACAATAAACAACCTCCGAGCTAATAACATGAAGCTGAATCTAAGCAAGTGCGTATTTGGAGTAACGGCGGGAAAGTTCCTAGGCTTCATGGTATCTCGAAGGGGAATAGAGGCCAACCCTGAAAAAATTAAGGCGCTCATCGACATGAAGGAACTTACCACTATCAAGGAGGTTCAAAGACTAAACGAAAGAGTAGCGGCACTTGGAAGATTTATCGCCAAATCCGCCGAAAAGTCACTGCCCTTCTTCAAGGTATTGAAGGGTACCAAGAGCTTCTCCTGGACTCCCGAATGCTCTGAGGCATTCCTCCGATTGAAGGAGTACTTGGGTTCCCCTCCCTTGCTCAGCAGTCCGACTACTGGTGAGATGATGTATGTCTTCCTAACTGCCACTGATCATGCAGTCGCAGCTGTCCTAGTAAGAAACGATGAAGGAACCCAGAAACCTGTGTACTACGTGTCAAAGGCATTATCCGACGTAGAAAGCAGATACTTCAATGTGGAGAAGATAGCGTACGCACTAGTTATTGCATCAAGGAAACTACGTGCCTATTTTTTCGCACATCCCATCACCGTGTACACGAACGAGCCACTGAAGAAGATATTACATAAGTTGGACGGCTCCGAACGTCTCCTTAATTGGTCCATCGCTCTTACGGAGTTTGATATCACGTACCAACCAAGGAAGACCCTCCTAGCACAGCCTCTGGTTGACTTCATGGTTGAGACTGCCTTCATGGGTGAGAACCTCCCCACTTCCCGCAAGCAAAACGCTACGGAAGAGGAAGAAAAGTCTCCCATCGAACTCTCACCCAACTGTTGGATCTTGTACACTGACGGATCGGCTACCAAGGAAATAAGCGGAGCTGGAATTGTACTAGCAAGCCCGGAAGGAGAGTACACCATGCAAGATATCATCCGTTTCAAGTTCCCTGCCTCTAACAATCAAGCTGAATACGAAGCTCTAATATCTGGCATTGAGTTGGCCTCCTTCTACGGAGCAACTACGGTGGCAGCTTTCTGTGACTCCCAACTTGTTGTCAAACAAGTAAAGGGAGAGTATAACACCCAAGACCCCACCCTTGCCAAATATAGAGACCTCATCCTGAACATGACGAAGAAGATGGAATTTTTTTTAACTCAAGCAAATAGGCAGGGAGGACAACCAAATCGCAGACGTTCTATCTAAACTAGCAACCATGGATGTGCCTAAGTCTAAGACCAATCCATACATAGTTTATGCTGAGGAACCTGCATATGAAAGATTACAAGTAATGCTCCTAGATGGAGAGGAGAGATGTTAGATCGATGATTACATTGACTACATCGAGAAGAGCCAACTCCCGGAAGATGAGGCGCAAGCCAAACTTATCTAGAAGAGGTCCCCAAGGTTCGTTGTTATGAATGGAGTCCTCTACCGAAGATCTTTCACCAAGCCACTGCTAAGGTGTGTCTATCTTAAGGAAATTGAGAACCTCTTGGCAGAAGTACATGAAGGTGTTTGCGGCGGACACCCGGGGGCCAGAACCTTAGCCGACAAGATCATCTCGCTAGGTTACTATTGGCCAAACCTGAGGGAGGACGCGCACGCCTATGTTAGAAAATGTGACAAGTGCCAAAGATTCTCCGACATTCCTAGACTACCGGCAGTTGAGCAAACACTTGTAATACCTACGTGGCCATTTGATATGTGGGGAATCGATATCATCGGACCCTTCCCTCCTGCCCGTGGTAATTGCAAGTACGTCATCGTAGCTGTTGATTATTTCTCCAAATGGATAGAAGCAAAGGCATTGGCCAAGATAACGGAGGAAAACGCAATCAACTTCGTCCACGATTATATCTGGTGTCGATTTGGCCTCCCCCACACAATTGTCTCTGATCACGGACTCCAGTTCTCTACGGCATTTACAACAGAATTGGGAAGAGTCAAAGTTCGCCATGCGAAGTCATCAGTTAGCAGACCCCAAGGCAACGGTCAAGCGGAGGCTGCCAATAAACTGGTCCTAACAGCCCTTACCAAGAATCTTGAAGGTCGCGAGGGTAGATAGTTAGACGAACTTCCCCTAGCCTTATGGGTTATTCGCACAACCACCCGGGGGCCAATCGGGGAAACCCCATTCGCACTAACCTTCGGTTCTGAGGCTATGGCACCAGCCGAAATGGCCATCCCTACTGTGAGAAACTCCCATTACGATGAGCAAGTCAACAAGGTTAATAGGCTCCTAGACCTAGACCTGATAGATGAAAAACGACTGGCTGCACAGATGAGGATGGTGAACTACAAGCAAAGGACCAAGGCATATCATGACAAGAGGGTCCTCAGAAGAGTATTCCAAGTAAGTGATTGCGTACTCAGAAAAATCGAAGCAACTGGTTGGAAGGCAGAACAAAACAAGCTCTCCCCGAACTGGGAAGGTCCCTACATCATCACTCAAGTCATTCGAGAGGGGACTTACAGAATGAAAACTAAGGAGGGGAAGGATCTCAAGCATCCATGGCACTCCGACAATCTACGAAAATACTATCATTAGTCTAGTTTATTTTGTATTAGAATTAGGTTCTCGTTTTCAGTCTTTTACTTTTTAGTTTGATAGGATTGCAGTTCGATGTAATCAAGTTTCAGTTTTACGAAAGTAGTTTCTTCAACATGCAAAGCAACTATCAACTCCTCACACAAACACCAGAAGACGAGGATCTTATCCCTGACTCTTCAAAACATACGCCTTACTGTAAGTACCCAAATCTGGCTCATGCCTTCCGGTTAATTTTCCCGGCAATTCCCCGGACTTTCCTAAAGTCCAGGAGCAATTCGGGAACTGTTCCGAACCTTCCGAGGAATGAAGGGACTGCTCTAAATTAAAAAGGCACGTTTTAATTGTATTTGGCATCCTTCTAGAAGTGACACCTTGCATGATTCTAGAAACATGCTGAGTCACACAGGATAATGCCGCACGGCTGCATTAGCCAAGAACCCCTAGCCGCACGGCCTCATTAGCCTTATCCAGACTGCCTATAAATAGAGCCCTCCTCTTCCCATTTTACACACCAACAAAATACCACACTCAGCTCCAAAAGCTCTCCCAAAACACTGCTGCGAAATTAGGAAGTTGAAGAGTGCCAAGAAGCCACCTCCCTCCTCCTTGAAGCCTCCAAGAAGTGGTCCCTCCGCTAGGCAAGATCCGAAGAAGAAGAGGTCACCACCATTGGTAACCTCTCACCCCCTTTCCTTGCATTATAATGCCTATGTGATATAATTGCTCTTTGCATTTGCATATTGATATTATCTTGCTTGGGACTTGGTATTTGTTGTTAAAGATCCTATCTTTATTCATCTAAATCATACCCCCTCCCCCTTTGCATCATTTGCATAAAATAAGCATCATTTGCTCCTAAAAATGTAATCTTTACAATAAAGGTGCATCCTTTGCACCTAAAAATCCATGCTTTCCATTAAAAATGCATCCTTTGCATATAAAAATCATGTCTTTACAATAGAAAGTGCATCCTTTGCACCTAAAACCAATTTTTCACACAAAATGCATCCTTTGCATTAAAAATCATCTCTTTACCTTCGAAGTAGCATCCTTTGCTTTCAAAATGTCATCTTTGTGCATCCTTTGCATATAAAAATACTAATTTTCCTCATAAAAATGCATCCTTTGCATAAAAATCCTTTCTTTACATAAAAAGCATCCTTTGCACCCCAAAAAATGTCATATTTTCACTAAAAATGTCATTTTTACATGCATTCCCCCATGTCCCCATTAGCAACCTTCGGTATGAACCGGTGTAAAGATCCCATCTTTACATCGTTTCTTCCATTAAAGGTGCCACAATCTCTTTAGAAAGGGATAAAACCTTGAACCTATATCTCCGATAATCGCTTGAGACGAGCATGATAGCTCCCATATAAGCTCAATCGTCTCAAGGCGTAGGATTGATGGGATAAGGTCACTCCTTTCCTAAAGAACCTCATTTTGGACTATAAAAGAGAGTCCTTCTCTCGATCACGCAAGACCCAAGGCCAAATAGCGATGATCACAAGTCCAAGATGAGGACGGGATCAAAGTCTCGAACACATAAAAATCCAAGGAATCCCGAGCGACAACCAATTAAATGGTTTGTACGTCCGGAAGACAACTTGGGACATTCCCCCCCTCTCTTTTCAACACATGCACACAAGAAAGCACGCAAGCAAGCACGAAAAATGGAATCTAGGGAGACTTGCTACGGCAAGGCACCTTGGGTGAACGACGATCCGTTCTTCCCAAGGGGTAACTTAACCTCCGAACCCTAAAATCCTTTTTTTCAAAGTTTTGAGAAAATCAAAATGGCGTGGCGACTCCGTTTTTCAAATTAAACCGGATGTTTTCAAACTCGCGTGAATCCGATCTAAAAACAAAAAAATTTAGAATTTGGGCACACATTCACACTTACGTCTTGACAAGGTTCAAACAGTCAAGACCGAGGAACCCTCCTCGGCCTAATGACTTGCCTCACGTCAAGACAAGGAAACACCTTGTCACTACGACTAAAAGGCATCACGTCTGAAACCTGTGCACGAGTCATCTTCCTCGGCATAAGGAGATGAAAAAGAAGAAATCATCCAACAGTCAAAGCCGAGGAACCCCTCCTCGGCTTATACGACTTAACAGTACAGTTAATGCCGAAGGACATCACCTCGGCCTAACCACTTACTTTATAACCAGGAACGAGGGACCCTCCTCGGCTTCCACCTTCACAAGTTATGTGCCTATACCTAGCATACAAGCAAGCATTCAAAGCAATTCATTAAAACACACACATGAATTGAAACAAAAGGATCTGTTCATTGATATTTCATAAGAAAATACAGGTCCTACCAACTATTATAAAAGAAAAAAGAAAGAACTCTAAAGTCTACTGGGCATCATCGAAGGGCTTGTCTAGCCACTCCTTCGTGATAGTACCAGGGGGAGGAAGGACAGTCTGATCAGCCTTCTCGGCATCCCCTCCCTCGACCTCGGCCTTCATGTCCTCGGTCTCCCCCTCGTCTTGAATCGCCTCCACCAAGGCTTTGATGTTGCCAGGGTCGACAGATGCTGGCACCCAAGCCTCTCGGCCTGCTTGGGCATCTTCCCCAGCCATGATCTCCAAATTATACTCAGAAAATGGAACCAGGTGGTGAAGAGCCCTAGCCTCCTCGTCATACTGATTCTAGCTAATCAGCAGAGAGATCTTGTTGATGTCCAAGCCAGAGGAGGGATCAGCTAGGAGACGCCGTGCAAGATGGAGATAGCCATCCTCGAACATGGTGGCAGTCTTCTCATCCACCGCGTCCTGGAAGGATTGGCTCTCCTTAAAAAGGGCTACAGCCGCCTCTTCCCTAGAAACAAGGGTAGCCTCGTAACCTCGACATTTAGCCTCGGCTTCCTCGGCCCTTACCAGGGCCTCGAACTTGGCCTTCCGCTCTTCAGCTAGCTCGGCATCTTTTAGCCGGAGTTGTTCCTCGGCTTTATCACAGGCATCCTTGGCCTGAGCACGAGCCTCCTCAGCTCTCTTCACCTCGGCCTCTACTTTGGCCTAGGCAGCCTCCAGGTCGGCCTCTTTGGCTGTCAATAGCCCGGCTAGAGCAGACTTCTTGGCCTCGCCCTTTTCATGGGCCGCCCTGGCTTCGTGCAGTAGCTTGGCATTGTTTTTGGCCAGAACATTCTCGTAAGCCGTGACCAAGGCAAGATGCAAGGAAAATCAATGTCAAGCATCTCTAAGTACAAAATTACGAGATCAGTAACATTAAAGATACGAGAAGACTACCTCGGCAATCATAAGCCCCTTGCGGCAGAGCAAGTTCTCTTGGCTAGGCTTCTCTCGGACGAGTGCCTCATAAGCCTCCTCGTCCAAAGCTCTTTGAACAGGAGCTTTGCCCAGCCTCAATAGAGGACCCTTCCTGTTCTGAAGAGGAATGCCCCTCAGACGTGGAACATCTACAGCCATGCGCCGAGCCAGCTCATCGGCATCATCATAGGTTTTGACGGTCTGAATGGTGAGGGGAGGAGGAGCTTGGATATTTGAGGGCTCCACGACCGCCCTTTTTGCTGCAGGTTCCTTGGCAGAAGCACTCAGAGGCCTCTTCGAGCTTGAGCGCCGCTGAACGAGATCGGTGTCTTCGGCCGGCCCAATGTCATCATCCACATTCACATCAACATGGGGGCTATGCCCCTCGACAGCTGATTAGTTAGCTTGTTCCTCGGACTCCAGGTCCTCGGCATTCACCTCCTCGTGCAATTTGACGGGGAGAGGTTGGTCCCCCTTGGCACTCAGAATAAGGTTGCGACGGATAATCTCCTCCTTTCTCTCCGTCAAGCCCGACTTCTTGGCCTGACGTCTCTTTTGCTTGATCAGCTCCATGGGATTCAACCTCTTCATGGCTAATTTTGCCTCTTGCTCGGGGGTTAAATCTGCAAAGACAAGGAAATTTTGGTTATATGACGAAGTTGATTAAAGCAACATGCAACAGATACAAAAGGCAAAGAAGAAACAATTACAGCCTGCGACGTCCTCTTCCTTAAGGCACTGATCCTTGGGGTTAAGCTTACAACGAGCACACTCTTTATGAAATACAAGACCAGGATGGATCCTCTAATTGTTGAATCGTCTCCCCCTCTTAACATCAATGAGGGGAACCACCCCATCTTTCTGACCAGGCATCAAACCCGCCTGGTTATAATAATGATCCGAGGCTTCCAAGGCCGCCCAATCGAGAAGCCCGACCTCAACAAATGCTTCTAGTCGCTTGATCAGGTCGTCTATCCATTCATACCTCTGCACCAGACCCGAGGAAGTGGGCACATCAGTGGGGGATTGGAACTCCCAGCCTTGTCGGATTTCTACCCTTATCGCGTGATTATCCCATCCTCCTACTTTGCTGGACGTAAGAAGGAGAATCTTCGGCTTCTTTGACTCACTCCGTAGGACGAGGAGACAAGTACCCTTCATATATCCAATAGAGAAGAAGTGACGAAAGGCTCCCATAGTAGGCTCGTAACCCAAGCTACGGCAAAGCACTATGAAGCTTACAAGGACCCTGGTCCCATTAGCCCCCAACATGGTCGGGACAGCCCTCACATCACCAAGGAATTCATTGATGAATGGGTCCAAGGGAAGACGAAGTCCCTGCTGAAACTGTTTAAAATAAAAATGAAGGTGGTTGTCGTTGTAGAAAAATTTATATTCCTCGTCATCATCTGCAAAAGTGGGCTTGCCAACATAAGTTAGCCTGAACTCGGCCCTATCTACCCCGTACTTGGTGTACAATTGCTCCAACATGGGGTCCCCAGCTTTTGGAGGTCTCTCTCGGCCTCGGCTCCCTCCACCTCGGCCACCGCGTCCTCGGCCTACTCTTCCCTCGACCTGGGCACCTTCAACAAAGGCATCTACAATTTTGGTTGACGAGGAGGCCTCTTCCCCTCTTCCCGTCATATCTGTAAAAAGATGAGGAGTCAAGATTAGTAACCTCGTCCCTGACTGAGCTCAAGACGGGGAAGAGGGATACCCCCCCCTCGTCATTATGGATATGCCGAGGAGGGATCCTTACCACTTAGATGCTCACGAACTATGTGATCTGAGGATGGGTAGAACAAATTGATGTGCTCCACCATCTCGTCCCTATCCTCGAACAAGACAATATTTGGGGAATCCGAAACAATCCTATTTATTCTTGTTTTATTTGGATATTGAAGGAACATTCGAGTACGGCCATAATTCCTCAACACTTTTCCTATGTCATCCAAGTTCAGCATCAACCATGGACCTCTCTCTCTCCGGTAAACCCTCAGATTGCCGGTGTGATACCCAAATCGGAATCGGGGGGAATGGTCCCAAGAACGAGCCATTTCTAGGGGAAATCAAAGATTAATGGGGGAATTTACATAACATTCAAAAGAATTCAGACAAAATGCAAAGGAATTGATGCAAGATTTACAGAAAGTCAAGAACTTCAAAAAGCTTCAACATTCAACAATGGCGGTTCTTTTTCTTGACATATCAAAATCCCTTCTAAAACCCTAGAACTGGCAAAATCATGAACAAAAAGCATAATAGGGAAGAAATGTATACCTGATTTTGAGAGAATGATCGGAAACAAGCTTGAAAAATGCAACACCGGAAAACTAAGCTCGCCGGAAACTGGGTATTTGTATGCTCTAAGATTCGCCGGAGGAGATATCGCCTGAACCTTGCAAGTTGCTCTCAAATAACTTGGGTGTGTAAAGGTTTAAATGATAGGGGTTTTAGTTTATATACTCACCAAATTCGGGTCAAACCCATGGGCGAAGTGGGAATAGTACGCCCCCAACATTAAATGCTTATAACAACTTCCGAGGCATGACGGGACTGGAGGCCCACGCGTAATCATCATGTTGTTAACCGTCAGTTATATGAAGCGACGCCAAGGACACGTGGCAAGCCTGTTCGTATTCCATAAGCCGAAGACAAGATGACTTTCTCCTCGTCCTAGGCCGAGCTAGAAAGTCGGGGGCCACTGAGCAGTATAAACCGAGATACGAACATGGGCTTGCCCGAATTGGTCCCGAATGGATCGGGCCATAAACATAATCCAACACACAAGTATCAATGTTCAAATTACAAGGGCCGAGGTACCCTCCTCGTATGCCGAGTAGTATCACCTCGGCCTTACATCGACAACAAGCTCTTCATACTTGGCTCGTCATGCTCTGAAACGTCACAAGTGACGAGGAGAGGAAATTTCTTACCTCGGCATATCATCACATGAAGAGGAGACAGAATCATTCACCCCGGCATATTCACGTGTCGGCCAATCATCAAATGACGAGGAAGCAGAATCACGCATCTCGGCTTACTTGCCAATGCCGAGATAAGAAATTCATGCTCCTCGGCTTTCCGGCTAGCAGATCGTATGATCCTATTCAAACAAGGATTCAACCGTTATTATCCAATCAGGATTGTAACCACCTACACCAATTCAAGTCAAACAATGACTCCTTAATAGATATAATTCTCTTAGGATTATATCTTATCTCTTTACAAGTTCAATTCTACATGGATTCTACCAATCCATCCCTATAAATACAAGTCATATGGCCTATTATCTGGTACGTTACTTTTTACAAGACAGAAACTTTGTCAATTTAGTTTCTCATACAGAAACCGTGAACTTACTCTCACACCGGAGGGCCTTTAGCCAGACTCGCCTCGACTTAGTTTACGTGTTTTCTCTTATTTTCAGGCCTTGCAATCTCTGGAGCATCCGAACGCTTGGATTTGGGCTGGCTTGACGATTTTGACATCATCAATGACAATTTTAATAACGGAGATAGTAGTACAATTTTAATGACAATTTGTAGTGATCAAATAGTTGAGAATAATTAGGATTAACATAATAATAATAATAATATTTACTTAATTGTGACCCACGAAACCAACTTTTCATAAGTCAACCACTAATTGTAGGGTTAAATTTGTTATAAATGTGTTTAAATGTGTCATTGTGAATGCTAGTAACTTAAATTGTAGAGATGGATGGGGGTTGGTTGGTTGGTTTGTTTGTTAAACTAAAAAATAATTAGGATTCTAGGAAATCTAATTTTAGTATGCAACAATAAAAGGAAACTAATAATTAATAAGAAAAAGGAAATTGGATCTTCTAATTACATTAAGAACCAAATACTCGAATGGTATTATAAGAAGCAGGATTGCCAAAAAGAATTTCATGGGGGATTTTGTTGTGTAACAATGAAGATGGGGTTCGATTTATTAAATAAGCAAAAGCAAGAATAGCCTCACCCCAAAAATAAATCACAAAATCTAGGGAAAAACGCGTTTCTCCATAAGTTATGGAGAAACGGGTCCCGACATGTCGCGCGACAATGAGCTAGATAGCCAGAAACCTATGAAAGTGATATCCAGAAACCTTCAAATGAATATCCAGAAACCTTCAAAATGTTTCTGGATATACATTTGAAGGTTTCGGATATCGAAACCTTCAATAGCAATTTTTCGGATATGCCCTAACACATTTCTGGATATGCACCTAGCAGTTTTCTGGATATGCACCTAACGGCTTTGGATATACATTTCACATCCTTCTGGCTATCAAATACAAAGCTTCTGGATATCAACTGCAAAGCTTCTGGCTATCAAATGCAAAGCTTCTGGATATCCAGAAGCTTTTGGTCTTGGCCTTGGGTTTTTTTTTCTGGTTATCAAATGTAAAGCTTCTGGCTATGAAAAACACGTTTCTCCATAGTTATGGAGAAACGCGTTTCTCAGCAGACGCACTCAAAATAAATTGAGAGATTACCTTGAAACCTCAAAGTCATTGAACATTCAAATTATGCTGATGTTTTCTTTCAATTCTCCCGTTTTGTTGAGAAGTTTCAATACAAGATGCTTAAAAAAGAATTTATGTGGCATAAAAGAAATCCAATAAACACCTCAACTCAGTATCATTATCACTTTGCACAATCTTAACCGTTTGATTAAATTGACGTTTTACCTTTGCAAAAAAAGACATGAATACTTGTAATACCTCAGTTTTGTCAATCAACAAATAAACTTAGACTGCACGAGAGTAATCATCAACAATAGTAAAAAAAATAATGTGCACCATAAGAGTAGGCATGTCTATAAAATCCCTACAAGTCACAATGTATCTTTTCAAAAATTCTAGTAGTCCTATTGTCACTTAAAAAAAAATTGTCTCTATGTTATTTTGCACGAAAACATACCTCACAAACTTTATTAAGACTACACTTAGAGTCACTAATAGAGGGGAGTAGCTTACTATTCTTTCAGACGGATGTCCCATTCGCTTATTCCAAAGTTCCAAGGTAGTTGCCATGTCATTTACTAAAATCTGAGGCACTGTATCTGCTCTCTTGAAGTAGTAAAATGCATCTCGTCTAACACCCGTTCCAATTAACTCACTCGACTGGTCCTATATAGCACACATATGAGAGTTAAATTGGACAATAAACTGCATATCATCATTTAATTGTGAAATCGAAATTAAACTGCAACTTAAAGTGGTCACAAAAAGAACATTCTGAAGAGTTATTTTGTTTGTCAGCACCACGGATCCCTTCTTCGTAGCAACTACAGAGTCACCATTGGGAAGATCAACTGGACAATCAGGAATATCACTTAAGTGACGTAAAAGAGCCATAATATAAGTGACATGATTAGAGGTCCCTATATCAATTATCCACACAGAATTGTCAAACATACCATTCATGCGATCCTCTTAAAGTCAAGTGTTAACAAGAAGACCAGCAAGAGCCTTCCATTGATCGGCTGAGAAGGGTTGAGAGGATGTATTGTTGGAATTTGCCCCTGCAAAGGCTGCTCCTATAGAAAAACGAGTTGTCCCAGCAGTTGTGACACCAGTTGTCTGAACTTCTAACCGCACATCATACCGCACATATCCATTGCTGGTTGTTATGTTTGCTCGAACCGAACCATTCTTGCCTCGTTCATCCCCTTGAGAAGCAACCTTACCTCTCCCACTTCCGCTATCTGGTTTTCCACCATTCCGGATAGCCAATAATTTCAAAGCACTAGTTCATCTCGTGACCGAATTTCATGCAACGACTGCAACTCAAGTATGCCTTATCTTGATGCACCACTTTTGCACACCTTTGACCACCGGATATAAGGGCAAAATAAAAACCAACTACATCAGGTGGCTCGTCATGTAATAATTTGGCCAACTGAACACGCCAATCTTGAGCAACCAATTGATAAGCCCTATCTAAAGAAGACAACGGGTCTTGAGACAGAATATTCGTGCGAGTATGAGCAAAATATTTAGAATAAAGACCCATAAGAAATTGATGAATGCTATTTTCACGCCTCAATTCATGTTTGCTTCCCGCCCTACAACCAGTGCAACAATCGCACGTGATGAGCGGCTCATGAAGGTGAAGTTCTTCCCACAAGCCAGTTAATCGCCCAAAATACATAGAAACTGACATAGTCTTCGTTTGTTCACATCTTGCAATTGAGGCTTTAAGTTGTTAAATTCTAGGACCATTCACTAAAACAAATCGTGACTTTAATGTGTTCCACAATCTTTTATCATCCCGATATTTAGAGTGAGAAGCTTTTACCTCGGGATCAATTGTATTTATAAGCCAAGAGATAATCATGACATGAATCGTAGTCCAATCTAATTCGGTGTATGAAGGAGAAAAGGTTGTGATGGAGCCATCAAAAAATCCAAACTTCCGTCTTGCCTCCAAAGCCGTTTGAATGTCTCCAGCTATGGGTGTTTTTCGAACCGAGCAGCTCGAGCTCGACTCAAAAAAACTCGACTCGAGTGAGCTCGAACTCGAGCTCGAACATGATTATAAACTCGTTAATTTTTCGAGTCGATCGAACTCGACTCATTTCGAACTCGGCTCGAGAAGCTCGTTAAAAACTCGAATTTATCTTTGTTCGCAATCAGCTCGTTTCGAGCTCGGCTTGATAAGCTCGTTAAAAACTTGAATTTTCATTTCACTAGTTCATGATTGACTAGAACTCGAAATCAACTCGATAAGCTCATTAATAACTCGAATTTTTATTTATAATTTATGCAAAATTTTCCCCAAAAAAAGCTCAAACTCGAACCGTTTAGGCTCGAGCTCGATATCGACTCGAGGAGCTTGCGAGAAATTCGAAACTCGATCCAGCTCGAGTTTGAACCATTAATCAAACTCGAACTCGTGTAAAACTCAAACTCGATAAGTATCAAACGAGCTCGAGCTCGAACATCGAAAAATCGTTCGAACTCGACTCGTTTACAGCCTTATCTCCACCCTAATCATCATAATTATCTCCAGACGTATAAGGGTTATAAAATCACATGGCTGATCTTGCGGTACAAAGAAAATGGGAGAATTGGGTTCAATTTTGTTGGCGGATAGGGTTTGCCTGAACAGTTGTCTGGTCAGGTGGATGTTCGGGCTCGGTCATGATGACCGTGATTTAGAGAATAGGCTCTGATATCATGTTACTCTAAGAATGATTCATGATAAGAGAAGAAATAATTAGAGTTCAAAGCTTGATTTTTCATGCCAAAAACTTATAAAAAACGCGTTTTTTGTTAACAAAAAACGTGTTTTACCGTCTTCCTAATAACAACACACAGTTACGTAACCTCTCTCTCTCTCTCTATACGCAAAGGGGAAGATCGCGTCTTCTTCGTCTCCGGAAACTCCAATTGCAATCGCCCTCACCGTCTTCTCCTTCTCCGGCAACACCAATCCCCTCTCCGATCCCAGAAACCAACCGGCGGCAGACAACACATAACCGACGATGACTTGGAGAAGATGGACTATTTGAGAGCCGTAATCAAAGAAACCTTCCGTTTACACACTCCATTACCATTACAAAGGATTTGATTTTGAATTGATACCGTTCGGATCGGGACGGAGGGGGTGTCCTGGGATTGCGTTTGCAGCGGTGACGATTGGGTCGGCGCTTGCGAATTTATTGCAGAAGTTTGATTGGGGATTTCCGAATGCGGAAAATGGTGAGGATTTGGATATGACTGAAGCACCTGTTGTTTTATAACGATTAATCAAGTGCCAGTTGGTGATTAATCAAGTGCCCGTTAGTGTATAATAGAGTGCCCGTTAGTGTATAATCAAGTGCCCGTTGGTGTATAATTGAGTGCCCGTTAGTGTATAATCAAGTGCCCGTTAGTGTATAATTGAGTGCCCGTTAGTGTATAATAGAGTGCCCGTTAGTGTATAATAGAGTGCCAGTAAGTGTGTAACTGAGTGTCAATGTATTTTTGAATGCCAGTTCTTGTAATTTTGAATGCCAGTCCATGTATTTTTGAATGCCAGTTCATGTTTTTTTGAATATCAGCAAAAATAATTATCGGTATTTTGAGTGCCGGTATATGCATTTTTGAGTGCCGGTAAATGTGTTTTTAAATGCCGATCCATGTATTTTTGAATGCCAATGCTTGTATTTTTGAGAGCCAGGCAAAAATATTAGTGTAACAAAGTGTCGATGTTAGTGTAGCAGTTGCAGGTGTGAAGAGTGCCAGTTAATGTATTAAAAAGTGCCCGTGTAAAAGTGTCGTGTCGGTTTAACAAAGTGCGTACCGGTTTACACGGCACTTTGTTAAACCAGATGGCACTTTTTTTCACTGGCACTTTGTTACATATGAACTGGCACTTTGTCACACTGGCAGTTTGTTAAACACGCACTGGCATAAACGGGGGAACCATTAATTACGAAATGTCACCGTTTATTTTGAACATGGTTGCCAGTAATTACAAAATTACCACCGTTTGTTTTGAAAGCACGTTTTTCCTTATCTTAAGAAAAAACTAGTTTTTTATAAGACCAACTCATTTTTCATTGATAATAAGAAGTATATATAAGACAATAAAGAGAATCCACTTCAAAAAAGGATTTTATAAAATCTAATTTAATTAGGCAATAATAAAAGGAAACTAATAGTAAATATGAACAAGAAAATTGGATCTCCTAATTACATTAAGAGATCCCATATCGTAACATAGTTGGTTGTTGATATCTAGTTCCTTCAAGTAATTACTAACAAAAAATATATTCCCCCGTCTCCGTTTCAGAAGAATAAGGTTCTAACTCTTTTTTTTAGTTTTTTATATTTTCTTCAAGTAATTACAAACACAAAATATACTCCCTCCGTCTTATAATAATAATAAGTTTCTTAATTATTTTCCTTTTTACTTTTTGGTATGTTCCAAAGTAATGTTTTTTATTGTTTTGCTATAGTTACAATAACAACTCACTTAATTACTATTTATTTTCTATCAACTTTGTCTTTTCGACTTTACTTTTTATATTCACAACATTTTTTTTTTTTAATTTCGTATAAAGTCAAATTAACTACAAATCTTATTTATTTTGGGATGGAGGGATTATGTAATTAAAAGAATGTTGGTTAGTTATGGCATGAATACATTCTAAAGTTCCATTGATTTAGAGAAGCACTAAACTCACCTGCCGCCCGATTCTACTGAAAAAAGTCTAGGGGTAAGGCCAAAATCTCTCGAGAAACACGTTTTTTCATAAGTTATGGAGAAATGGATTACGGGTATCCAGAATCTTTTGAAAGGATATCCAAAAATTTTGTATTGGCAATGACCTTTGGCCCATGGTTACTTCTGGATATCAGTCTCAAAGGTTCTGGATATTCAGAACCCTTTGAAAGGATATCCAGAACCTTTTGAAAGGATATCCAGAAATTTTGTATTGGCCATGAACTTGGCCCATGGTTACTTCTGGATATCAGTCTCAAAGGTTCTGGATATCCAGAACCCTTTGAAAGGATATCCAGAACCTTATGTAAGTGATATCCAGAAATTTAGAATTGGCTTCTGGATATAAGTTTTAAGGCTTCTGGATATCCATAATCAATGTTCTGGATATCCAGAACCTTGTGAAAGTGATATCCAGAATCAGAAATTTGGTCTTGGCCTTGAATTTGGTCTCAAATCTTTTTTCTGGATATCCGTTCCAAAGCTTCTGGATATCAATCCCAAAGCTTCTGGATATCCAGAAACCCGTTTCTCCATAACTTATGGAGAAACGCGTTTCTCGCTAGACCTACTCGTATTGGGTAAGTGTATATAATTAAGATTTTTGATTTATTTTTATTTTTTTTTAAAGTACAGCGATTTGCATGAAAATACTCTCTCTGTCCCTTCTCTCCATCCCATAATAATAAGTGATACCAACTTCTTTTATTTTTTTGGTTCGTACCATAACAAATGACACTATCCAAAACACTTCTCTTTATATATCCATTTCGTATTGTTTATTAAAGTATATTTTCATTTAAAGTTGAAGTCTAATATATAGAACGCTTTTAAGGAAATTCTTTAGGGGAATCCATTGATTTCGGATTTGAAAATCACAATGAGAGGAAGGTGACTTTATTTAGATGCCCTTTTAAGTGAGATTCATTGACGTATCACCTAAGTGATTAAACCCCATTAGAAGAAACAATCATCTTCCTTAGTAGAAGATCAAGATTATAGATGAAAGGTAATCAAACTCATTGTAGACTTATTAATCTCTAGAGAGAGAGAGAGAGAGAGAGGTAATCAACCCATTGTAGACTTATTAATCTAGAGAGAGAGAGAGAGAGAGAGAGAGGATATTCTATATATTCAAGAATGTGTAATACAAATTACAAGTCTTCAGTTTCCACTAGTAACAACTTCCATCCATCAACATTATTTTGCACATATATCTCAGAATAGCCATACCTAATCCCTACACTCTAAATATACTCCCTCCGTCCAATTACATACTTCACGGTTACTGTTCACGCGTGAATTAAGGAAAAAAATTAATGATATAATGTTGTGAGTGTAAAAGTAAAATAGGAGAGAGAGAATGAGTGGAGGGAATAGTAAATTATAATGGTGTTGTGAGTATTAAAATAATGTAGGAGATAAAGTGTGAAGTATGTAATTGGACGCCCAAAATAGAAAGTGTGAAGTATGTAACCGGACGGAGGGAGTATGTCACATCTCTCCTCACAACTTTGAAATTATTACTATTACACATTTACAACCATTCATAAGGAATTTGAATGGCCAAAGTATATATTTATCATTGTCTCATTGGATAACATGCTAAATGTACACATCTATACAAGAACTACAATATTGTCACCACAATATATGTACCCTATTTT
Organism: Adenophora triphylla var. japonica; assembly: GCA_022495995.1. NCBI lineage: Eukaryota > Viridiplantae > Streptophyta > Magnoliopsida > Asterales > Campanulaceae > Adenophora > Adenophora triphylla. The sequence goes on from JAFEMH010000216.1 coordinate 111,162, forward strand.
GAGTCACCTTTATTCTCCACCTTCCAATATCTCATTGGTTATCTATGTAAATAGTGTTTTCTTTGAGTTTTGCTAGTTCATTAGAAATGAAATTAAAAGAAAAAAAAAAAAAGAGTAAATAAGGAAAGGCCGAGTTGTTTTAATGGAAATCAAGAGAAGGAAGGGAATGCACCTCTCTCATCAACTCCTCAAAGTCCCATTCTCCTACTTTTATGTCATCCCCTTCCCAATAATTCCCGAAACTCTCCACCGTGTTTTCTACTTTGTTGATGTTAAAGTAGCTATTTACGATATTGTTCATATTGTTCTGAATTGAATTGTATTTAGGGTTCCTATCAGAAAGGCTTTCAACCTTTATAGGTTCATCCACAGGTACGTTCTCTAAGGGGGGAATAATCATATCTCCTTCCGCTCCAATATTTCCACCAAATAACTCATGACATCCGAAATACCCATTGTTATTTCCTCCAACTTGATGAGTCATGCAAGTTTGTGTACCATAGTATGAAGCATTTGTGGTGGACGTGTTTGGACCATGGTCAAAAATAAGCAACGAATCGATCATGTGGTTCATGGCCACATTTTGCATGGATGATGGTGATGAAGATGATGTCGTTGTTGCATCCATGTACATGGCCATGATGTTATGATCTTGCATTGACATGATGTTTTGCCCTCCCACGGCACCTCTGGGCTCTGAGGATGAATCACTTGCATTTGGTGAGGTTGTTGATGATGAATTATTCGCCTTAAGCCTCTTCTTTATTGTCGAATTCCAAAAGTTCTTTATTTCATTATCGGTCCTCCCGGGCATGCGCGCAGCAATTTGAGACCACCTTTTAATGTGACAAGAAAAATTAAAAAAATCGGAGCAGTTAGGTTTTCCAAATATGGAATGCATGAATTTGCATGGAAACATGAAACTAGTAGCTATATTTTCCTAACAGCTATTGATATGGACTTTCTGTATCTTTTACTCAAAGTGTAGACATAGACACACCAGCGTATTAATCTCTCTCTCTCTCTCTCTCTCTCTCTCTCTCTCTCTAAGGTAATTAACTTTCTAGTTATTTTCATATTGTTAAATGAATGCATGACTTGCATGGGTAACTGATAGCTTGATTTCTAAAACAGCTATCGATATGGACTGTGGAGTGTCTTCAACTCAAAGGGTGGATGTAGACACTATACAGTTTCAACATAAACTGAAACATAAGATTTTTTGAAGGCAACTATAAGTTTCTGACCGCAAAAGGGTGTCCTTGAACATTAAGCAAGAACAGGTTTAATTATTTAATTGACTAAAATCTGAATCTATGAAATGTTTAACATTAATTATTATGAAACGGGTGGAGTATTAGTATAGACTCTGGTGGTCAAGAAAACAATCTTTACTTAGATCTCTAGATTACATTCGCAATTAAATAAAATTAAATGAAAATTATTAAATATATTTCGAATTTTAACATATACTCTCATGTGTAAATCACACGTGTGACTGCAGGTTACTGTGTGGCGTTGCCATGCAACATAATTATTTGATGTTTGACTAATTCTCCCTCCGTTTCACGTGAGTTTAAACGTATGACAAAGTTGTTATTATTTTAAATTAAACTGAACTCAATTGTTACTAACAACAATAATTAACTTACTATTCTTTCCACTCATTCTCTCTCTTATTTTACTTTTCATAATCACAATTCACAACACCTCTTACACTCGTTCTCTCTCCTATTGAGACTTAAGTTACGACACAAAAATATGATCTGATAATTTTTTGGTAAATCCATAATTAATTATTTACGTCCTTTAAGTTTCAAATGAGGCCACTTAATTAGTTGACAATCATGTTAAATTAACTTTCTTCCTTAAATAATTGATAAGCATTATTTTGTTTTCCATCGATATATTTATCCTCAATTCAGGTCAAAAGCACAAAGATTATTTTGCATAATGGTAAGACACTCCTAATCATGCAAGTTTTCTTGAATTAAAAACATTATACTTGAATGCATATATAATATACACAAGTATTCATATCTTAAGGTAGAAAAGACACATAAACATGAGAAAAGGGGACTTTTCAGGTTGCAAATCTACCTATCTCATGTGTACATCTCTAATCATGCATGTTTTATTGGATTTATTGCTTTGGTCGTATTCGTGTGATGTAACACAAGTAGGAAAGGAAGACTTTCGAGGCCAGTTTCTGGAGTGTGGGAGCGCTGGCTCCCAAGGGGAGGGAGCACTGGCTCCCAATTGAGCAAAACCGCATGAGGCTGCTGGAATAAGGGAGCACCGGCTCCCAATAGGGGGGAGCGGCCGCTCCCATGGTGCAGAGGACAAGACGAATTTCAAGTTACCTTATTTACATTTTTTGTTCCTTTTTCTATTAGGATTTTCTATATTTTCTTTTTATGTTTCCTTGGGGATTTAGGAGAGTTTCTATATTTTCTTTTTATGTTTCCTTGGGGATTTAGGAGAGTTTCTATATTTTCTTTTTATGTTTCCTTAGGGATTTAGGAGAGTTTCTATATTTTCTTTTTATGTTTCCTTAGGGATTTAGGAGAGTATGAGCTATAAATACTCCCCTCTAGTTTTAGTTTTAAGTAGTCTTGATATTATTATTTTCTTTGGTTTTCGAATTAGTAATAAAACTTCGTGTTTTATCGAAAGAATTCGTTCTTGAGTTCTTAGGAATTCCTTTAATTCCTGCAGAGGTTTTAATCATTATTGATTAATTCCTATATCATTCCGCTGCGTTTACATCATCGTGTTAATCACTTAAATTGACCCTAGCGACCTACCTCACAGGCATAAAATAATATTAAAATAAAATGTAACGACCCGAGCCCAACCACTACGTAGGCCCCATCACAGGCCTTCAAAAGTCCAATGGATGATTTGATGCTTAGTAGTAGTGTATGGGCATTATATATATCACACTAAATTCCCACATATTTTCGATGTGGGACGGGGAATATCACAAAAAAATCCCTCCAACTGATTAGGTGCATTACTAGCCCAGCATTGTACTAGAACATATACTAATTTGGCATTAGAAGCACAGTACTACAGCTTGAGAGAGAAGAAAGGAGAGAGAGGAGTACCTGTTGCCAAGAAGGGAATGGAGATGAACGATAAGCTCTTCTTCTTGGGGAGAAAACGCGCCACGTTTAAGGTCAGGCCTCAAGTAGTTAATCCAACGAAGACGACAGCTCTTTCCACACCTTTGCAAGCCAGCATTTCTAGCAACATCACTCCAACATCCCTGTCCATTTGACAGCATGTAGTTCATCAGCTTGTCGTCTTCTTCTGGTGACCACAACCCTTTCCTTAGCTTCACACCACCATTGTTGCTGCTCATATTGTTCTTCTTAGAAGATTCAGCTGGCTTCCTCATTCTATTATTTTCTTGATGTGAACCCTTCAATGTGAATTGAAGGGTTTTCTTTTCTTTTTTTCTCTTCCAACTGTTGTGATGCAGAAGAGTTCATATCTTTATAAGAAGGCAAATCAACCCGAGAGAGAGAGAGAGAGAGAGAGAGAGAGAGAGAGAGAGAGAGAGAGAGATGGCACATATTCAATGGAAATAGGTATCATGATGATTGTGACGGTTGTGGGGTTTGCTTAGAAATGGGAGTAAGGAGTGTGTGTGTGTGTGTGTGTGTGTGTGTGTGTGAGAGAGAGAGAGAGAGAGAGAGAGAGAGAGAGGGAGAGAGAGAGGGGATTGGCTAGCTAGGGTATTATAGGATGGTAGTTGACGAGTCGAGTTGGAAACCGTTAGGAGAGAGATAGGTGGTCGTCTTGTCTATGACTCCATATCTTGTCTTTTTAGCTATGCAAAATGAAATTTAATTTCTTCAAACACAAGTTAATCATTACTATAATATTTCACATATTTGTATCATATTAAGCATGAAGTTTTGAAAAAAAAAAGGTAGTTTTGTTACCAAGCCAAGCGACCCCCAAGATAAGATATTTGCTTCTACAATACATAATCTCCCCTGATCTCTCCATGTCCATACACCCACATGTGTAATGGAAGATAGCATGAAATATGTTATGAAAGATTATAAATATACTCTTGATATATTTTTTATTTTTGCTACTCTGGTGAATTGAAATTGATAATCTTGATTTTGCAGGTTTTGACCATAATCACAAAAATATGGGAGATTGAAAGAGTATAAAATATTCTTGAAATATCTTTTTGATTTTTGTAATTATGATTTGTATTTTGCCCATATTTAGATTAAATTAATGTAGAAAATAATTGTGAATATTTACTTAGTTTAGGATTGCTTTTGTTTAAATAACAACTAATCTTTATATCTAGTAGTTATCATGTAAATAAGGTAGGTTTCAAAAATGTCAAGAAAACTTCTAGTTGAAGAAGGATTCTTTGTTGATAAGGAAATAAGTATTCAAGAAGAATCAACCCTACTTGTAGAAGGATTCATTGTTGATAAGGAAATGAGTGTATAAGAAAAATCTTTGTTGAATAATGATTATAATCACTATAAAAAGCGCTCGCACCCCTCATTATTTACCACGGATTTTAGAGAGAGGAACAAAGCTTTACATATTTTCTTGAGTCCTTTTTCTTTGTTTTTAAGTTCAGATCATTGAATCTTCAAGATTGTTTTTAAGTTTTTGTTTTATTAGTCTATAACCACTTTGATCTTTTCGTAAGTTTTTTATTTTCTTTCATTATATTCGGAGTAGGTCTAGGGAGAAACGCGTTTCTTCGTAAGTTATGGAGAAACGGGTTTCTGGATATCCAGAAGCTTTAGGATTGATATCCAGAAGCTTTGGGACGGATATCCAGAAAAAAGATTTGAGACCAAATCCAAGGCCAAGACCAAATTTCTGATCTGGATATCAATTTCACAAGGTTCTGGATATCCAGAACATTGAATATGGATATCCAGAAGCCTTAAAACTTATATCCAGAAGCCAATTCTAAAATTCTGGATATCACTTACATAAGGTTCTGGATATCCTTTCAAAGAGTTCTGGATATCCAGAAGCTTTATAATTAATATCCAGAAGCTTTATAATTGATATCCAGAAACATTTAATAAATTTCTGGATATCCTTTCAAAAGGTTCTGGATATCCTTTCAAAAGGTTCTGGATATCCAGAACCTAATCGAGCCCAAAAGAATTTCGACTCCAGATCACCAAATTGAGCATGAATTGTCATTACCAAAACCTTTTGGTAATAATTGAAGACCGCAATAATTGAAGCAATAAAGCAAGGCTACAGACATTTTGAATCGGAGCAACCATAGTTGAACGGAGCAGCCATAGTTGAAGCCCTAAAGCTTGGTCTGATTGAATCCAGGCAGGAATTGTTCATCACTTTGAAGCTGTGGTGTACGGACGCTCATCCCGATCTTGTCGTCCCTGCTTTACGCACGTCTCTCCGGTATGGATTTTCAAGGGTATTGCAAAATGAACGCAATTGTTATTTAAAACCCGTTTCTCCGTAAATTATGGAGAAACACGTTTCTCCCTAGATTTTGTGTTATATTCGTTTGTTAAACTTGCTCACTGCAAGTTTCTTTATTAATGAAAGTTTTTCAACAAGCATAGTCTTGCTGAAGTGTTTAAATTCGTGCTTATTAATTACGCTGTGTTTGAGTTTATTTTCTGTCAAGTTGTTTAGACGGTTGTTAGGACACTTGTGTGATCAACTATACACACAAGCGACCAAACAAGTTTGATCAGTCCTAGCTACAAATCTTTCAATTGGTATCATAGCCTTCTCTCGACTCTACTGAGATCGATCCTTGAAGTAGCCACTATAGACTGTCATCATAGTCATAACAAATCGCCTATACTCTAAATGATTCAAACTATACTATTTTGAAGGCTAAGATGATTATGCATATTAAGTATATTGATCACCATGCTTGGGTTAGTCTCATTGTTGGCTATACTCCTCCCATGGTTGAGATTACCACCTGTTCATCCGAAGGTGATGGTAAAAATGAGAAAATTTATGGTCCTAATCCCATAGTGGATTGGAGTGATGGGGAAATTGCTCTTGCAAACTATAATGTCAAGGTCATGAGAGAAATCTCTGACCATGTGGATCCTCATATATATGGGTTATTTTCTAACCAAACAATTGCCAAAACTGCATGTTACATTCTTCAACTTCACTGTAAAGGACCGACAAGTGTTAAACAAACAAAATATCATTAGTTGTGAATTTGCTGAAACTAATAAACGATTGATTGTTATTTTCATGAAGGCCATTGTTTTCGAGAGATTTTCTTCCCTAAAAAGGTCTCTCGGATTGTGTGTGTTGAGATGATCGCACAAATGTGCGGACATCTCTCTGCATCTCTGTATAATTGTATATTACAGAAAACATAAAAACAAAATAATAATAAAAAAATATTCATTAATTGCACGCTTATCTTTTGTGATCACTTGATTGGTTTGTATCTTTAACACTATGTTTGACTCTTGATTGTGAGATCCTTCTTGACTTTGTGATAAAAAAATTATCTTGTTAATTTATGTGTAATATTTATCATGAAGTGAATGTTTAATCTAAGGTCACTGAGAAAACAAGTTGGCTCCTCTATTTTGAAGCTTCCACTTATGTGTCCAATGCCAATACCTTATTGTTGCATCACTTGAGAAGAAAAGTTGGGTAAGCATTATGGTGTGAGTGTATAGCTCCTCTCAGTAACTAATTCAATGCCTAATTATGGAAAAGTTCTAGAGGCTACATGATTGAAAGATAACTCATTGACCTCCTATTTGTCAAAATCATGTCATTGTGTAAATTTATTCATACCATATCACACTTCATTGAGATCAATCTCCACTTGTGTGCTCATAAATTGCATCATTCTAGGCATAATTATAAACTAGGACATATTTAGCCCCATGAAATATTCATTTTATTGTTTATTATTTTCATCAAATTGTGGGTTAATCATTTTTTGGTTAACAATATATTTAATGAGTGTTTGTCCAGGTTTGAGTGCAAAGAAAATCTGAATGGAACAATCTTTGAGGGTACAAGTGGAAATAATCTCCAATGGTATTGTAATTGGTCACAAAATTTGGGTAACATTTGGTTTTGAATTCATAATTTTTTTGCCTAAATTGATCCTTCAAAATGTTTGGACACTTTGACTATCATTGTTTCATGTGCCAAATGCACGTCTCCTCAGCCATTATCAGCAACAATGGTCTGTCTTTCTGGAAATCTCAAATTTTTTATAATCTCTCCACTTGTCTCCGATGTTGTTCGAAAATCTGTGTACACAACTCTGCACTCAAATGGTTGCACATGTGGTTATTATTTCCCGTTTATTCATAAATCTGTAAGTATTATTTTTCCTCCAATCTTTTCGTCTGGCTCTGCTCCTCTCAAGCTGAAACTCTGATCATATTTCACAAAGTAAGTTCTTAAGATATTTTAATGGATGTGAGCGTATCTTTTAAAAATATCTAAAGAAAAGGGGGAGAATAAGGGAAATTCATCTTAGACAGTCATTTAAAAAGGAGATGATCATAAATTAAGGAGGAGATGTCTATTAGACGATCAATCAAGAGAAATACATGAGATGATTATCATGGAGATACGACCAGTTTAGGGGGAGTTTAATAGAATGGAACCACAATATATTTAGGGGGAGTTGAATGATAAAATTGAGTCGCAATGCATTAAGGGGGAGTTGAATGTTGCATCAACAAATTATATATTAACTCGATGTTTATAGGGATTATAATTTTCAAGAAAAAATATAAAAAAAAATCTGAAATCTTTTGATCATTTATTTTGTTTGGACAGAAATAGTAACTCACTGCCCATTATTAAAAAAAAAATGGGCCCATTTGAAATTCTTTGTAAGTACAAGGGGTAAAGTTTAGCTAAAACTTGACCGAGAGAGACAGTCGGCAGAAAAAGAAATCAATAAGTGGGACCCAATTAAATGTAATAGTAAGTCGACACGTCAAATGATTACATTAACTAATGTACAGATTGTGAATTAAGGTAACATGATTCTCTTAGTCTTAATTTAATGATTTTGAATGCTACTTCTCCAATCCAAAACAATAGTCAAGTAAACAGTTATTCCCTCCCTCTCAATTTAATATTTTTAGTTTGAATTGACAAATAAATTAAGAAAAAAGTAAATATTATAAGTATCAAAAGTAAATTAGGAAATAAAAAGTGGGTAAATAGTTTTTATTTTGATAATGACAAGTGGGTATTATTGTTCATTTTAGTTTATAAAGCAACTAATAATCTTAAACTTAGACAGATAAAAAAAAAAGTAAAAACCTTAAATAAGGACGGTGAAAGTATTATTTTTTATTTTATATCAATTATACGTACTCCCTCCCTCTCAAAATTAATTCTTTAAATAAGTGTCTATATTTTATATAATGAAAATTTTAATAATATTTACTTTTTATAATATTTAGTGTAAATATTGTCTTATAATAAATGTCATATTTAACTTGTCAACATTTTAAAGAATTGTGTTTTACTGCCTGTACATTACTTTTGCGATGTCAAAATTGTACACTTTATTTTCTAATTTATAAACACGACGTTACTTGTGCAATGTCAAAAAGAAAAATGTGATATTTATTTCGAGACGAATGGAGAAGTTAAAAGTAAATAACTTGAAGAAAATATAAATAATATTGATATTTAACAAAACTTCAGAGATAAACAGTGAAATTGACCCAATGATCAATTTGATTCAATGGTATCTCTTGTTTTTTCATTTACCACTTTTAAGATATTGAAAAATAATAAAATATGAATAAGAAATAAGCCTAATATATTAAAGAAATCCAAAATAAGTCACTATAATAAAGTTAAAAGTTAAATAAATAAAATAAAAATTGAGGGGGGGGGGGGGCATGAAGAATGTAGAAAGGAACAATTAGAAGCCACGCCAAAATTTATCAAATCTTTCTCTTCACTGTTTGTTTACAAGTTGGCTTTTTTGTCTTCCCTCTGTTGATATTGATTATGCCTCCCCAAATAAGCAAACATAACCCCCCCCCCTCTCCACCCTTTAAACTTTATAAGAAAAGTTCAACAAAATATATTTTTAATCATTCAAATAAAATAGTATAAAATTATGCACCCATCATTTAAAAAAAAAAAGGCATTGTTAAATGAGAGAGATTTTTAGAAAAAAAATATATTATCTCATCCTATAAACATGTGATTGTGATCATTTTGATTGTTAATGATACTATATGCTATCAACTTTTAAGTCAAATTAATTAAAATTTGATTCGACTAATTATTTGCGAGTAGCTCGCGCAAAACTCAATTTGACTTGAATTCAGAAAATCAAGTTTTCTCGAACTAATTTTTAAACGAGATTGAGCTTAAACATTCAAAACTCGACTCGACTTGTTTGTGGTCTTAGTGGTAGTGTTTAAAAAAAAGAATGTCAGTTTTAGAGTTAATAAGTACTAGCGTGCTTGTAAGTTCTAATTATTTAAAGTATTGCTACCGCGTTATTATTAATAAGTTTAAGTAATTTATAATAGTCATCACGTGTTTTAAAATAATTTCTAGATATGTGCTTTAAAATGATGCATAAATTTTTTAATTACGTTTTTCTAAATGTTAGAAAAAACTAATTTTCTAAGATTTTGGTAATTTGCAAATTGATTAGCGTAATTTATATCTTACAAATATAGCATCTCTTTGTACTTTCATTTTCATTTTCCAATTATATAAAAAATATATGTCATTGAAAAAGAAATGAATAGTATGTTATCTCTTAATCAATTCTTGTGGTAACTTGATTTTCCTTTTCAACTATGTACATGTTTTTTCCACAATTGAAAATAATTGAAAAGAAGTATGATTATAGTTTATTTTAACCGTAATAAATCATAAACCTTGAACCCTAATTTGGAAAACAATTGGGATAGTGTGGTACATTGACCTATAAGTACCCCAATCTGAATCACAAGTTATCAAAGTGCTTACAAAGGAATTTTGGGGACAATTTGCAATTAAAATGATCAAATGGGCATTTCGAAACCCTCAAAAGTCAAATTACAACAAAGATGACATTTTTGATATAAAAACTAGGGCAAAAAAAATTACCTCAACTGTTGTGTGGATATCGTACCCAGAGTCGTGTTTGTTGCATAATTAGTATCTAAACTGCCCACTTTCTACAGGTTTAATATCTATAACTAACTTCATCCAAAATTCGTCATTAAATTAGACATGTACCATGCAAATGACCTTTTTAAAAGGGCAAATTTGTCAACATAAAATGGGAGCCCCTCTCCATCTTCTTCCTTCTTTTTCCTCTTCTCTATCCCATTGTGGCTAATTGAGAAATGAATAAAGTGGAAGCTTCCACCAAACAATTCTGTTCTTTTAGAACGTGCATGTCACATCTCTAATTTAATGACGAATTTTGGATGTCGTTAGTTATAGATATTAAAATTGTACAAAGTGGGCTGTTTAGGAACTAATTATGCAACAAAATAACATTGGATACTATATCTACACAATCTGAACAGTTGAGATACTTTTTTGCATTTTGCCTAAAACCTACTAAAGAGACCTCGCTTGTATTATAGAAGTTCCAAATATTTAAAATATAGTTGTTTCCAGAAGGATCGAAAGGCGGGAAAATCAGTTATCAATACTCGTCGTACAACACATTGTAAAAAGTCAAAGAAAAGTCAATAAATGTACCTTTTGTCGTGCAACGAACTAAAACTAAGTCGGTTTAACATTTTTGGCAGTTCGATAAAAACTACCGCCTCTGAAAACTATAAATGAGAGGTCTCGACTCCTTATTTACAACAACGAATTCAGACGGCAAATCCCTGACAAACTGGAGACATGCTTTCTCTCTCCTCATTTCTAGCCAATTTTCTCTCCTAAACCCTAGATCCAATTCTATCTACACATTTCACATGCTAGCTCCCTAATCAAGAAATTTCATTCAAGTCCGACACAAGGATTCAAGGTGATCAAACAAGGATTCGAGCAATTCAAGTTGATCAAATCAACTTGTTCTACCAATTCAATTTCATCCTAAATTGGTATGGTTCTCTCATTTACTTTGTGTAGATCTTATGCTCTCATGTACTTTAAGATTGATATATATTAGTGATTGATGCTATAATTAGATTTAATATAGTACATATTTGATTTATATGTTTAGTTTAATTCTCTACTCAAAATTGTTTTTGAACTGAATAAACTGTTGATCACATTCTGTTCTGTATCCTGTTCAGGTTCTTCTGTCAAGGTGACTATCATGGTCGTACGATAAGGATTGCACTGCAGTTCTAATCGCACGGTAGAGACTGTTGTCGGTACATATTGTGTGCACGTATTTTCCTCCCCATTCCTTATACATGATCCTTTCTTTTGTCTTTATTCTCGTAATTGTCTCATATGAATATGCTTTGGTTTTAACATTCTTTAACTTTACACACACCACCAAAGCATTTTGAAAGACTCGTTGATAACGAGGCAATGAGAGTGAACTTATTGATCCTCTTCTCTCGTTGTAATGTGACCCCCCGAACTCTTTCTTTTTACAAATAAGTTTTTTTCAATGTTTAGTTTAAAATGAAACGGCGTGGCAACTTTCGTTTCACATCGTTTTTTCCCGGTCCAAATTTCTAAATAAAAAATTAATTTCACAATATTTCCATGTGTTTTGCATGCGATCGGGGTATTCATGACCACACTACTCCTAAACCACCGTTCCTTAATTTGGAGAAAATTTTTAAGCCCCGAGAGCATCCATTCGTTTAAGTGCATTTTAGATTTTTCCATCCAATATTTGAGTCTTGACCGTTCTCCTACTTGGATTGTGACTATCCATGCGTTTTAACATGTTATTTCACACCATGGTTTGCCATTTCCGTTGCAAAAAAAAAAAAAAATCCGATTACAAACCATCCAATATTTAAGTATTGAGAGCATCCATTTGAATAAGTGCATTTCAGATTTTTCCATTCAATATTTGATTCTTGACGGTACTCCTATTTGGATTCTATTTGGATTGATCTATCAACATTTGTGGATAGTCAACTCTTATACGTATGCAATTGTCGCTAATAAAATATGTTAGCTTTCAAAAAAATTAAAAATATTTGTCAAATTAAAAGTTCATTATTCTATTTGTAAATATGCAATTGTCGCTAATAAAATACTCCTATGTTAGCTTTCAAAAAAATTAAAAATATTTGTCAAATTAAAAGTTCATTATTCTATTTGTAAACTATTATTAACAGGGTTGTTAATCAAATTAACTTTAAAATTAACACATACTGTACCTTTTTAGTTTTTTTTTTGAGTCAAGGACTCTTAAACCCAACTTACAAACCAATAACCCATTTAAACCCATTTGAGATAAAAATCCCAAATAAACCCACAACTAACAGAGGGAGACGGACGTTAATTCCTAAAATCTCTCCGTAATATCAGATAATCAAATCGTTATCAACATCATCTTCATCCCTCAACCTTAAAGGGAAATCTCACACTGTAATCTTGTTTTTCTTTTTCTTTCTTTGGATAGGGCCAGCGAATTTCTCTGCGGCGGCATTGGCTTTCTCAAGCTCAATGGATTCAGTCATCCCCGTGGTGGGAAATAGGAACTACCAGGTCGGCGGGAAGCTTCACCAAATTGGCTTGCCTAGCATCTGCAAGCCGCTTCATGAGCCCGTCCGCACCAGAGAAGGCTTCACGGTGCTCCGAATCTCAGGTAATTTTTACAGATCTCTGCCCTAAGTCTCGCTCTCTCCCTAATTCTTCTCGATCGATTTCCGAATCTCAGGTAATTTTTACATTGACTATCCAATTTCATTCAATTAAATCAGTAAATCATGTTAGGGTTTGAATGTATTCTTTAAAATTTTGATTTAGAATGATTATATCCTCATATATACTTGTGGATGGTAGATTTATGACTTTGATTTTGCTAAAAGATTACCTTTCCCTGTGTGGATTTTGAATTTTGATACCTATTGAAATTTTAGTCTACAAACACTAATTTTTTTCTGGATTGACTTTGATTTTTGCTAAAAAATTACCAACTGCTATAGGACCATTCAAATGTATTATGGTTGTGTATATCATTTACCAGGTCCTATACCATTTGCTATAGGACTTTTAAAAGGCATTATAGCTTTATATATGATGGTGCCAGGTCCTATACCAACTGCTATAGGACCATTCAAATGTATTATGGCTGTGTATATCATGTTTCCAGATCCTATGATACTTGCTATAGGACCATTCAAAGGTCTTATAGCTGTTAAACCATCCTTCATCTTCTAATTCACACTTAGACTAATGATACAATGTGGTGTGATTATTAAGGATTTTTATATCATGATACAAGCAAAGTACAATAAGTAAAGTACATTCTTAAAAAAAAAATAGCTGTAGCATTTCCTTTGATTTTGTTAATTGTGTTGTTGGCAATGTATATTGAATATGTTTTTGTTGTATTAATAGGCAAAACTTTGAAGTCGTCCTCGAAAATATTATGGGAGAGTCAAAGAGCAAGTTGAAGTTTGCTTGGGTAATCTGTATTAGACTTTTGCTGATTGCATTATTGTAAGCTATCATGAGATTGAAATGATTTTAGAAGATTATGAAACCAGTTTATGCTCTGTTTCGAACTTTTGTGTATATCATGTTACTAGGTTCTATACCATTTGCTATAGAACCTTTAAAAGGTATTATAGCTTTGTATATGATGTTGTCAGGTCCTATACCAACTGCTATAGGACCATTCACATGTATTATGGCTGTGTATATCATGTTACCAGGTCATATAATACTTGTTATAGGACCTTTCAAAGGCTTTATAGCTGCTCAAATTTGGGCCTTAATTGTTCAATTTGAAACTATTTGATCTTATACCATTAGTTAAAAGACCTAAGTAGTCTTATACCATGCCTTAATTATTGTTTTTTTTTTTTTCAGAATATTTCCTTTTGGTGGGAAAGCATTCACCGGTTGATTCGATCTGAAAATGTTGAGATGGTTCGTCATAGTCTCTGTTCTAGAGAGCGCGTGGAAGAAGAACACTGGGTCTTCAATGGCGGAAAATATAATTTTATTTTATTTTTGAATTGAATTTGTTTGTTTGAAATAGATGTTGAATTTTGTAATTATTTGTTAATGTGGTTAAGGACCTGTTCCAGGTCCTATAACTCTTGCTATAGGACCTGTTCTAGTGTGATTTTAATTTCTAGGTTACTTGCTTCATATTGTTTGTGTTTGATAATGTGGCAAATAATCTATTACATGTCCTATAACCATTGCTATAGGAGCTGAAAATAGTGTTCTTTTAATTTCGAGGTCACTTGCTTTATTTTGGTTGTGAATTTGTTTGTTTGAAATAGATGTTAAATTTTGTTATTATTTGTTAATGTGGTAAAGGACCTGTTCCATGTCCTATAACTCTTATAAAATGAATATTTTTTTACTCAGAATTTTTGATTTTTTTTTATGAATAATTGATGTTCGTTCCGTCTCAATTTTATTTACTTTTCATCAAGTTGTAAATCAAGTTGCAGGTCCTATATCACTTGCTATATGACTATTCAAAGCTATAAGCCCTTTAATTGGTCCTATAGCAATTGTTATAGGATCTGTCAATATCATATACTCCCTCCGTCCCACGTTAGTTGAGACTAACTTTTTGGGCACACCAATTAAGGAAAAGTAAGTGAGAGAAAAAGTGAAAGAAAATGTTGTGAGTATGAAGAATTAAATAGGAGAGAGAATGAGTGGGAGGAATAGTTAGGAGAGAGAATGTTGTGAGTGTAAAAGTGAAATAGGAGAGAGAATGAGTGGGGTAAATAGTGAAGATTCCTTTGCCATTTTGGGCAGTCTCAACTAACGTGGGACGGCCCAAAAGGGAAAGAAGTCTCAACTAACGTGGGACGGAGGGAGTACATAGCTATAAGACCTTTGAATGGTCCTATAGCAATTGGTATAGGACCTGTCAATATCATATACAAAGCTATAACCCCTTTAATTGGTCCTATAGCAATTGTTATAGGATCTGTCGATATCATATACAAAGCTATAAGAACTTTGAATGGTCCTATAGCAATTGATATAGGATCTGTCAATATCATATACAAAGCTATAAGACCTTTAATTGGTCCTATAGCAACTGGTATAGGACCTGGCAACATCATATATAAATATATAAGCCCTTTAATTGGTCCTATAGCAACTGGTATAGGACCAACAATAAAATGTTAAAACACTAATAAGAGGTCTTATAGTAACAGGTATAAGACCTATTATTAGTCATACACAAATTGTAAGAATAATAACACCTGGTCTTAAACCATCAAAAACAACATAAACAACAACACTAATAAGAGGTCTTATAGCAAAAGGTATAAGACCTGCTATAAGTCATCTACAACATCATAAACAACAACATATCTTATATCTATAAGATCACTTGATGTTCTTATACAACAGTACCAACAATAGATTCATAAAAATTAAATTGATTGAACCTAGTAACAACATATAATCTTGGTATAGGACATGTTCCGGTGTTCTAGTTAAATTATTATGGTATCCTTCTTTTCCACATCGACAACATGTCATCTTTCTCTTTGTAACTTCTCCTCTAATTGTTGAGGATAGATTGAGAACCGAGAAGCTAGTTGCAACAACCTTGAGATAAGGAGCCCCGAAAGTAGAACTATACGATTGACCTTTCTTTAAATGTCAAGTACACTTTTACCTGTTGATAAAGAGCAAAGACAGGAAAAATATATGAACATGAAATGGTAGTGAAGTAAAATATCCAAAATGAAGCATCAAAGGACCGAGGACTGGGGGGAAAAAATAAAGTTGAAAATGATATTTATACAAGCAATCACTATGAATAGAAGAATTTGAATGTTTTGACTAGAATAATGATATGTACAAAACAAGTGATTTCTTCTTGAATGATAATTAGGAAGTGGACAATGCTTTATGTATTGCTCTATATATAGCAAGACATTTGATTCGTAAGAAATTGCCACCATAAGTTAGCATGACTATTCTTTACATCATCATCATCATCATGAGACCCTCAAAATGAAGGCCACATTTAGTTGAGGTTCAATTTTCCAAGGAGCATCACAGTAGTCCACCGAATGTGAAAAAGCAGAGGTCATCAATAAAATTTTAGGATACGACTCCAATAGTTTCTAACATGGAGAGAAGTGTACCTCTTTAAAGCAATTGGTATATTAGGATCCTTCTCAACAAACCCATGAATCATTTCCCCAAATTCCGAGTCTCACTTGGCCAGTGAACACGCCTTTAAAGCAATTGGTATATTAATATGATCGTGTATTTCGGCCGATAGCATAGTTCGAAAGAGATGTAGAGTTTCTTCATAGAGCACACTCTTACGGTAACATCTAAGAATGGAATTCCGCATGTAAATAGTTGGTTGGGGAGTTTCGTCGAACAAATTGCGTGTGTCATTCAAAGATGCATATTTGGAGAAGGAATTGCTAAGCTTGGCAAAGAATGAAAAGACGGAGATGGAGATAGGACCTTGGTCGTTGCGGCCGTGAAGAGGAGAGTGCCGGTGTCGTCGCCGATGAGGCACTCGGAAATTCGAGTATGAGCGGAAGCGGCGCCGGTGCAACTGAAGGATGTAGGGTTACGAGACTTCTTATCCAAGACGGTAGTAGATGAAACGACCTTAACGGTGAGGTTGTGGCCGGAGGTACCTGGCTTTAATTCACCCACCTTCACAAATACCGGCTTCCTTTTCTTCCCATTTGAACTTCCACCGCCGCCGTTGCTTAGTTGTTGCTGTGACAAATACTGTGATTTGATGAGGTCGATGAGAGTATACTTCAGATTCAATTTGACGTAAATTAACGGCGTTTTGGCCGTTTCATGGTATAATGGGGTTTAAAGGGATTTCAATTTGGAATAACAAAGGAGTCAGTCTTTTTTTATTTGAGTTGGATTTTAATGGGATATGATCTGGACTTTGTGGTTAAAAAGGAATTTTTCCTTTTTTTTTTTTTTTTTTTTGAATTGGAGGGACTTCTTCCCTTTCCATTTTTCCATCTATCCAAACACACGTGCTCCTCACGAGACAAAATATTATCATAGTTCCCGGCAGAACGGCAGAACCCAATGCCAATGAAGAAAAAAAAATGCTAAGAACGACAATGGCCGCTCTATCTCACGGCCTCGCCACCACCACCAGTCCAACGCTCTTCCTCCGGCGAAACTTCAGACCTTTCCTCCTCCACCCCCGCTGCAAACTCTTTTCCAGAAACCAAAACCCTAGAAAAAACCTCTCCAACAACATCAGGAATTTTTCTATCTCGTCGTCAGTAGTAGGGGTCCCCCAATCTCCAAATGATTTAACCTCCAATTCGAATGTGGACCCTAATTACCTCGATTGCTCCATGCCTATCAACGACAACAGCCAGAAGCAGCGGCGGCTGAAGGTTGCTGTTCTTGTCAGCGGAGGCGTTGATAGCAGCGTCGCTCTTCGTCTCCTTCATGCCGCCGGCCATTCCTGCACCGCTTTCTACCTCAAAATCTGGTTCCAAGTACCTCCTCTCTCTATATATCTGTTGTGCGCGCGTGCATATTTTGATTTTCCAAAATCAATTTGATCATTTGCCGTTGAAGGTACATTTATATGTCTAGTTATGGAGGACACAATATCAACCTTTGTTAACTTAATAAGATGTGTTGTGAATCATACTCCCTTATTCAGAAGGTAGTGTGCAATTTCGACCATGATCACCCGCGGTCAGGGTCAAATTGGACATTTATTTTACTCGCTCGGTCCTGGAAAGTTAGTCCCTTTGTTTAATTATTAATTTGAATGAACTTTGAGCAATAATTTAGGTTACTTTTAATTATCTTAATGAAATTCTAAAAAAAATTATTGGTAATATTTATAATGGTGTATCAACAACAAAGTCTAGATTTTTACTAGATAATTAAAACTAACATAAGTTGCTGCTCAAAGTTCATTCAAACTAACAAAAAAAAGAGGGACTAACTTTCCGGGACGAGGGAGTAATACAGAGCATATCAATATCTTATTCAAGCCATGATCAAATTTTGGGTCTTTTAGGGTTGGAGGGAGTCTCCTTTCTGTATGTGTGTGTGTAAGTACTCCGTATCTGAGCATCTGTAGAACTTTTGCATGCTCTATAGTCTGTACCCAGTTGCTTTGTAAAGTTGTTTCCCCTTGCTTAGCTATTGATAGCTATTGATAGATGGTTTATTTTGACGGAGATGCAAGTTGGTAGCAAATGTTGTTTAATTTACTTATCAATGAAAGTATTGATATCATTGACTCATAAGTTTGTTGCAAATTCTGTCAGATTTTAGAATTCCGCCCATGGATTAAAAAGGGACACAAAAGATCAAGTTTTTACTTATTCTTCAAGAAGATTGATAAGATTATTCAAAAGTCTATATAACCTGATATTGTTTGTATTAGTCTACTGTTTCATAAGACCCTATGCTTCTAAATGTTTTAGGAACTATTAAGAATTGTCTAATACTGACTTTATTGTAGGAAGACTTTGAGAACTTTTGGTCCGAATGCCCCTGGGAAGAGGATTTAAAGTATGCAAAAGCTGTTTGCAATCAGGTTATTTTTACTTTTGTGGTATTGATTTCTATATTCCTTTTTATTTCCTGGATAGGAGTCTGGGCGGGTGTGTACAGTGTAGAGCGAGGAACATTCACAAATGTTTGAGCTACCTCTCTGCTTCTAAGAGTAGTCTCTATCTGCGACGGATTTAATCATTAATTGTGATTGTGAAAACAAAGAGCACTTGTATTGTAGTAAAGTAATAATATTTACATAAGATAGTATGGTTTTCTGTTTTGTCCAATTATGTATTATACCCAAGGCCATCCTAGCAGCCATGTCTAAAGAAAATATGTTCTCAGGTTGATGTACCACTGGAAGTTGTGCATTTGACAGATGAATATTGGAATAATGTGGTATGTATTTGCCTTCTTGATGCAGCTCCCTCATGTTATCTCTTACACTCCATGCTTTCTCTGAACATAAATTTTTAGCGTTGTTCGGTTATCATATTGTCCCATCACCTAAAGTGTATAATCTTATCCCTTTTGTTTCTTACTTTCCTTTCTATTTCCGATTCCAATGGGTTGTGAGGTCTGATTTGGGGAAGAAGCGCATTGGGTAGGCTTTGCTACAGTTATTTGGTCCATGTTTCAGGTCTCTTACATAATTGAAGAGTACAAATGTGGCCGTACACCCAATCCAGATGTTCTCTGCAATACGAGAATAAAGTTTGGTGTGTATTTCAACTAATATGCAGCTTTATTGTTCTTTTAGTTTATTTTAATTTTATCTCTGAAGCTCACTTCTATGATCAGGAGCCTTCATGGATGCCATCAGTAGGATGGAATTTGACTTTATTGCTTCAGGACATTATGCAAGGGTTGTTCATGCATCTACAAGTCAAAAGGATGAGCCTTCTGTTCTCGAATTGTCAAAAGATCCGGTATACATGCTAGATTCTTGTTTTTATTTTCTTTACCCCTTTCTAGATTTGGTTTGCAAGTGATTTACCTGCATATTGGAGCTTCTTAAACATCAGAATCTGTAATAATTATTATTGTTGTTGTTCTTGATGTACATATCCAAGTATCATCGACACTCTTGAGTAAAAATAACTGCTGCTGAAACTTGTTTGACTTAGGAGTAACATAAGTCAATTTTCTTGGGTGTCTTGCTTTCCTGCTCATTGTATGTGTTGCATGTACTGAGGTTTGAACCTTCTTGTGGGAAGTATTTAACTTGTGAAAAAGTAAAAAGGGAAATTTGGTGGAGCTCGACATTGAGTGGCAAGCTTGGTGATGGTAGTAGAGGATTTGCATTATAGTTATAAAAATTTGGTCAGTAATGAGATCAAAAGGCGAGAGCCTTTATGCACCGGTAAGGTTCCTCCATTTATACCTACTGACGTGCAGGTCATGGCCTCCATCTACGAAAGCAGTCCTTGCTTCAAGTCTTAGGCCAACCAATGACCCTTACCAGACCCCCTTAAGACTGGTCAGTGAGATCCTCATGCTTTATTGTTATCTGCCTCCCTTTTAGCAAAAAAAAAAAAAAATTGAAAACTTTGAGGAACCAATGGAATCCATTAAAGTAAAACTAGTTATATCCGACCAGCCTTAAATCAGTAGCAGTGTCTACATCAATTTATTAGCGAAAGGCTAATCTTGTTTTATTTTCCTCTTTTTTAAGTGTGTCGACACATGTTCCCATATCCCCTCTGAGGTGACTCGGCTAAAAGGCTAATCTTGATTAGGCCAGAAGACTTGAATATCTTACAGCTCAGTCTTTCCCAATTTCTCCTAAATATTGATTACTGCTATGACGAACATACATAAATTGACAACATAAACTAAAGATTATCCAGTCTGGATGTGCAAAGGGCCTTGTTAGCATAGCTTCTTTTTGATGTTGATAGGCAAATGGATATTGATTTGAGATGAATACTTGATAGGTTCTTTTGGGACAAGTCTTGGAGACCGTGGACCTTTATATTTGGCTTCCCCTGGTATCTTCATTAGTCATTGAGAATAGGTGAAGGTTTCTCCCGTATCCCTCCTTTAAACTCCTTTGGGGAATTTTGTTTTTGATGGGTGTTCTGGGAACCTTAATCTGCAGATTGTTGATTTTGATTCTTCATATAACTTGTATTCGTTATCTTTAGATCCTTTGTTTTTCAGTCAGTTATCATTTAGAAAGCCAAGTTTCCTTCTGAAACTTAAAAAAATAGAGTTATTCCTTAGTCTCTGATTTACCAGAAACAGAAAGTCAATGCGGGTGAGTTTAGGCAATAGAGGGGGCTGAGCTTCATGTTCAGATATTCTTGTGTAACCATGTATTCTAGTGAATTGCATTCTACACCTTAGGGCATCCGTTACCTATTACTCCCTCCCTCCCAAAATGAATTTCTATTTCCATTTAAAGAACATTCTGAAATTTTTTACTTTTTTATAAAATTTAATGGCAAAGATGCATAATATTCTTGTTATCCCCTTTCTAAACTTTTAGTTTTGCAAGTATTGAATAAATAGTGAAAAAAAATTGTTATAAAATCATTAGGGACAGAGTTTTAATAGACATTCGTTTGGGACAAATTTTCTTAAAATTGACATTTATTTTGGGATGGAGGGAGTAAGATATAACATGCTTTTACAATTTTCAGGTCAAGGATCAGACTTACTTCCTTTCACATCTCTCTCAAGCTCAGCTTAGACGACTTATATTTCCCCTTGGATGTATTTCAAAGGTATGATCAGGCCATTGAATTGCTATCGGATAATTGCTTTTTGGTGGGTCTGTGAAGATTTGTTTCATGGAGATTGGAGGCATGTGTGTTCTCGCTTATGTGTTTGTATATGCATGTGATTTTCAAATGGCTTCACACCACATCTACTCATTATGATCCCATAAGACAAAGTTCTTAATTACATACAGCTAGTCTTACGGGAAGCATAGATGAGCATCCATTGTTTTTTACTAGAGAATAATTTCCTTCATAATTTTTTTGGAGAAAAGTGAAACTTTATATTCAATCTCTATGAACTTTACAATATAAAGGGGCCTGCCCCCTGTACAGAAGTAGCAACTAGTCAATATAAATGACTACACTCACTAAGGAGCCTAACACCTATTCCTGACTACATTTAAAGATTTTCAAGCACTTTAAGATCACTGATTGCTAAAAACTACGATGCTTAACATCAACAGGCAACCCCTTAAAATGATCTGGTTCCTGCCAAACCAGATAGATTGCAGAACAAAATATCAGCAGGTCACATGGGATAGATCTGTCGACCTTTCTTTTGCGCTTGAAGAAAAATGTGTATCCATGTTGGCAACTTAACAGCCCCTATATCGTAATCCAACCATCCCATTGTATCCTGCATAATCTGCTTAGGGATTTCACATTCGAAGAACAAATGATCCCTTGTCTCAACTGCTGAGCGAAAAAAAACAATATTCTCTTTCAAATAACAATATAATTTTACATAACTGATCCTTTGTTGGCAATCTGTCTTGAATGGCAAACGAAGCAATGAAAGCTATTTCTGGAATATTGAAATTATGCGGTATGAGAGTAGTTTATTCAACAGGAGGGTTAATTCTATTTAACAAATCATAGATGAGATGCATACTTGCAACACCAGGTCTTAAACAAACTGGTGAAATATTATCAACACTAATCCTCTCCAGGAGTTCATCTCGAATCTTTAATAGATTATTCCACCACCAAGAATCTGTAGTTTTGCTACTTACCTCCCAAGTTGAAGCTTTCTGCAGATGATAAGCTTGAACCCAACTCTTCCAGATAGTTCTCACAGGTGTTCCATAAAAAAATATACAGAGTTGTTTTATTCCAAGCTAGAACTTCTTTAAATTCAAGTCCACCATGCGATCTAGGTTGACAACACATTCCAGATGATCGGATGTATGACATTCTGAGATAAGAGAAAATTGAGCATCAACATTGTTGGATGCTTTCTAAAACAGAGGTGATCAATTGGGCCCTTCCTGCATAGCTTAAAGTTCTAGATGCCCAATGTTGAATTCTGCTCACCAACTTCGTAATCTAAGAACCATACTCAGAGGAATTTATTGTTTTAGTGGAGGAAGTCTGAAATACCTAACAGGAATTTTCCCTTCTTTAATCCCCAAAACCTCTGTTAAATCAGATTTTCCCTGCTCCTTGAGACCCCCAAAAATACAGTTTTTTGTTCAGAATTAGATGGAGGCTGGTAACATTGGAAAATTCATCCAAAGCTTTCTTTAACTGTATCATCGTTTTTGGAATGAAGCTATGCACGAATGTATTAAATTATTTAGTCCTCATTGTGTGGGTCTTTGATTGTTGGTACTCACAATATTTATCTTTAAAATTTGTTGAAGTTGGGTCCAGTGGAAAATCTGCTCCTTTGCACAAGCAATCATTTGTGTAGAAAGTTGGTCTTCCTTTAACGCGTTGTTTTTTTTCTCTGGAGCCACTGCATGTATCTTGTCTTTAGGGGTCCTCGCAAGCAGGCACCTTAAGTAGGTTGGTCCTGCACTTCCCTTCGTGGGAGGTGGTAGGAGAAACTACTCGCCTAAGAGCTGGATATGGGAGTCTTGCAATTATCTTTCATTCTGATCCTATCTACTCATCTGCAGGATGAAGTCCGCAAGCTTGCTCGAAATTTTGATCTTCCTAACAAGGATAGGAAGGATTCACAAGGAATATGCTTCCTTGGGAAGGTATGCCCTGACAACACATTCTCAAATTTGTGGAAGATTTATTAAAATCACTGCTACTAGTTATCTGTCTAAGCTTGTATCTTGTTTGTTGTGGTGGGACTAGGCAGCTCGTAAACTTAAAAATACTTATGCTTGCTAAACCTTATAAATAGAAGTGGAATAACCTCGCTGCATTTCTTAAGAAATAGTCTCACACGGTGAACAGTAAGCTGAACAAGAGTTACTTTACTTTGTTCTTTGAAAGGTGGAACTACTTTTTTGCTAGGGAAATAACTAGGCACTTGTTTTTTAAATGTCACACAAAGAAATGAAAAGGTGGTAAAACTAGGAAAGAAAAATTTCAGAAAGAATTTGTAGACTGTATACCAAGTCACCCTAATAGGAGATGAGATGGTTTGGAAACAAATAACAATGGAGATCCTTTATCTCCTTCTCTATCTTTGTTGGTAATGGAAGCTTTGAGTTTGTTGATGATGATGGCAGTTAGCAGGGGTTATTTACAGGGTTTTGGGGACGGCCGTCTATGTTGAAATTTTATCGCCGTTTCACATATGTTATTCGCAGATGACACAATAATTTTTTGTGATGCCAAGGAAGATCAGCTTCGGTATTTGCGTCTGACTCTAATGCGTTTTGAGGCAGCTTCAGGCTTGAAAATAACTCGAGGAAAAGTGAGATTATTCCAGATTTCCAGTTGGTCAGGTTAGTGAGCTACATTACTTGGCTAGGATCATGTGTTGTACTATTAGGCACTTCCCTTCCACTTACTTAGGGTTGCTTTTAGAGCTTTGTTTAAATAAAAAGCAATTTGAGATCCTATGATAGAACGCTTTGAAAGAAGACTGTCAGGGTGGAAGACAGGCTATTTATCTAAAGGGGGTAGGTTAACTCATATAAGAAGTACTCCTCTCAAGTCTCCCTACTTATTACATATCTATTCTTCCTCTTCCTTACTCGGTTAAGAAGAAGTTGGATAGTCTTATGCGAAACTTTCTTTGGAGAGGTAATGTTCAAAGCTTTAAATATCCCTTGGTCAAATGGAAATCAGTTTGCAAGCCAATTTCTCATGGTGATTTGGGTATTAAGGATCTTCGCTTGTTCAATCAAGCCCTGTTAAGTGGTTGAGGAGATTCTCTCAAGATCAACACGGTCTATGGAAAGAAGTTGTTATTTGCCGATTCGGCAAGTATGATCATGGGTGGACTACCAAAGAGAGACGCTTTGCTTATGGAGTGGGAGTATGGAAATGTATAGCTAAAAGGTGGGACAACTTCTGAAAGTGTACCAAGTTCAAGGTTGGCGATGGCGATGATAGCAGAATTCGCTTTTTGACTGATTTTTGGTGTGGAGATTCGTCTCTCAATTTAACCTTTCTGGAGTTGTACCAAATTTCTTTGAACAATGATGTAACTATTGTTGATGCATCTGTTACTCTATGACCAGCGCATTTGGAATTCTTGTTTTCGTCGTAATTTTCATGTTTGGAACTGGAGCTGGTTCATGAATTCTTGAGTGTCTTGGCTCATGCTCCCAAGCCTAGCGAAGGAGGAGATCACTTATGTTGGATTGCTAGTTCTAACGAGAAGTTTTCAGTAAGGTCTTTCTACAAATATCTAATTGAGAATCCATCCTCTTTTCGGTGGAATTGGATTTGGAGGTCAGTTGCCCTTAAACTTTCCTTCTTTCTTTGGTCAGCAACATGGGAGAAAATTCTTATTGGGGATAATCTTAGGAAAAGATGTATAATTTTAGTTAATCATTGTTGTTTGTGTCTGAAGAGCGAGGAGACCGTTAATCACCTACTACTGCATTGCGATACAGATAGGGGCTTGTGGAGTATTGTGCTATCCTTGTTTAGGATCTCGTGGTCTATGCCTTGTTTAGTTAAGAGTTTTTTAGAGGCTTGGTACGGTGTTCGCATTCTTAAAGCAAAAAGAAGTCTTTGGGGAGCTGTCCCTCACTGTGTTATGTGGTATCTTTGGCGAGAAAGGATTATGAGAAGCTTTTAAGGAATTGCGTTGCCTACACACATAAGCTCTTTTTTTTTTTTTTTATGCTTAGTACCTTATTCTTCTGGCTGAATGAGTTCTTACCCTGTACGCTCATCCCTTGTGGATTTTTTGGGGAAATGGGGTTGGGTAATTAACTCTTTTTTGGGCTTGTAGTGTGCATTCTTTTGTTTATTCTGCACTTGGCCTGTTTTAGCTTGTAAGGCCTTTTGCTTTTTTGTAATGGTTTGCCACCTTGGCGTCTTTTCAATGCACATATTTGCTTTTTTGTAAGGGTTCGAATGAAAGTATGAATTGTCATTGTTGCAGAAATAATACACACTTGGTCTTAATAACAATAGTAAGGCATATGTTGTAGTATTAACCACTTTGCTTTCCAAACATTGAATAACACTTCTTAAGAAATATTGCGCTTCATTAAACTTCTCTTGTGCATTTCGAGGTTGCTGACTAAGTTAAAAGTTGTAAATGATACCTCTCCCCTTTGGATGGTGCCAAAGATCCTATTTTATTAGGATATCTCCGCATCAACCAAGTAATATTGAGTTGCAAAAACAAGTTAATATATATAACGACAAATTAATGAAAACTTCAATACTAATTTTAAATACAAATGTATAACATACGAGAAA
The DNA here is from genome assembly GCA_022495995.1 of Adenophora triphylla var. japonica. Taxonomy (NCBI): domain Eukaryota; kingdom Viridiplantae; phylum Streptophyta; class Magnoliopsida; order Asterales; family Campanulaceae; genus Adenophora; species Adenophora triphylla. The sequence continues at coordinate 137,147 of JAFEMH010000216.1, forward strand.
CCAGGAAATTTTGATGATAGATCTCCAAGAGTATGTAGAAAAATACGTGTGTCATGAGCATTTCCTTCCCATCCTGGCTTACAAATGAAACACATTTCAAAAGCGCACACAACCATTATATTTTGAGTTGCATATCCTTTTCAATCAATATAAACACCCTACTCTTCAACAGAAACAATTACTCGTACATGTGTGTCATCAATGACACCAATACAATCTTGTAATTTTTTAATAAATCTGATCAAATATTTTAAAATGTTACAAGTTTTTGTTACGAGTATAGAAAAAATATACCTTAAAACATGGCCAATACTTTGTGTTATTTCTGATATGATCATACGTGTTGGTATTATATGATGAAACAATCCAATCGATGATCATCCTTGTAGTAACATGAAGAACCTCATAATAATACTTATATTTCGCCAGACTTTTGGAATAACTTTTGAACCACCTTTCGACCTACACTATGACCAACTAACAAGAGAAATATTGTCAGTTTCACCTCCCCTCAAGTGTAACTGTTATGCGTGAGTCTGTAGTCGTTTTGTAGCAAAGAACAAGCTTAGAAAATATTTTCTACGCATATGAAACATTTCATTAGAACGTGTTTCTGTTTCAGATTCAAGAATCTCTTTAACGAACTTCCAACTTGCTATATTATGGTCTACACGGTGATTTTAATGTACTTATCAAAATAATATTGACCAACAAATGTACCCGCTAACCATCATCTCCTTGCGCACTGGGAAAACTATTATTAATTGGAATCAAAGATTATTTCATTACAACTAAATGAATTTGAATGATGAAGATTCATGTTCTTCTGCAATTTGATGAATGAAATTCTTTGGAAAAAAATAATAGTTTTCCAAGTGCGCAAGGAGAAGATGGTGCATTAGCGAGTTTATTTATTGGTCAATATTATTTTGATAAGTATATTAAATCACCGTGTAGACCATCTGATATAGCAGGTTGGAAGTTCGCTAAAGAGATTCTAGAATCTGAAACAGATACACATTCTTATGAGATGTTTCGTATGCATAATGAATCTTTTCTAAGCTTGTGTTATTTGCTACAAAAACGAGTATGGACTCACGCATAGCAGCAGATACATTAGAGCGGAGAAGAAACTGTCAATGTTTCTCATGCTAGTTGGTTATGGTGTAGATTAAAGGTTGGTTCAAGAGTTATTCCACAAGTCCGGTGAAACAACAAGTATTTTTTTAGATTCTTCGTGTTACTACAAGGATGTCCATAGATTAGATTGTTTCATCAAATACCAATATGCGGGATCATATCAGAAATGGCCATATTTTAAGTTATAATTTTATATATACTCGCAGCAAAAACTTGTAACATTTTAAAATCTTTGATCTGATTTATTACATGATTGTATTGGTTCCATTGATGGAACAGATGTACGAGTTACTGTTGAGGAGCAGGGTGCTTATATTGGTAGAAAAGGATATGCAATTCAAAATATAATGACAGTGTGCGATTTTAATGTGTTTAATTTTTTTTAAACCTAGATGGGAAGGAAGCGCTCATGACACCCATATTTTTCTTCATACCATTTTTCTACGTAGTCTTAGAGATCCATCATCAATTTCCTCATCCGTTTTTTCGTATGTTTTACTTTTGTATTTGAAATAAATATTGAAGTTTTCATTAATTTGTCTTTATATATATTAACTTGTTTTAGCATCTCAATGTTACTTCATTGATGGGGATATCTGAATAGGATTTTTCGGACCATATAAAGGGGAGATGTATCATTTACCAGAGTTTCAACTTAGTCAACAACCTCGAAATGCACAAGAGAAGTTTAATGAAGCACATTCTTTCTTGAGAAGTATAATTGAAAGGACGCTCGGTGTTTGGAAAGCAAAAAGGAGAATACTACAAAGATATGCCATACTATTGTGACGAAGACCAAATGTGTATTATTTCTGAAACAATGACAATTAGTAATTTCATTTGAAGAAGAATGCCGATGATGATTTTAAGTACTATGACAACCGACCTTATTTCATACGAATAAATGAGCGCGAAGAACCTGTAATGGTCAACCACCAACCAACTGTCCCTATTTTAGGTACTGGGGATCCAAAGATGAATGCTTTTAGGAATAACATTTGTTATCAAATGTGTGATGGTCAATAAGTATGACTTAATACTATTAAGGTCTTTAAGTTTCTTTGTTTTGTTTGGCAAGACTGTTATATTTTAAATAAATTAATGAATTCTTTACATTTGAAGGATAATTTGACTTTATTTTAAGCTATCTTGTCTTTTTATAATAATAAATATTTTCTTGTTTGAAATATTATAAATTTATATATATTACTTGAATTAAAAATTTATTTATGTCAATAAATTTATAAGAGTATATTACAGTTAAATACAATAAAAATTATATGAGTTCAACTAAGGTAAATTAGCATGAATATGAGTTAGTTTATACAATAGGGGCATTTTGGTATTCTTATCATAATTTAGCTTTTTTAACAAACAAATACAACTAGCTTATGACAGCTTATAAGCTTTTTCAGAATGACCCAAAACAAACGGATTCGTGCCATTAGCCAATCAGCTATAAGTCATAACTATAGGCTCGTTTGTCGCAGCTGGTGGCTGGTGACTTATTTACTTATAGTTATTGGTCGATAAATCGTTTGTCGCAGCTTATGGCTGGTGACTTATAGCTGATAGCTGATAACTTATTGATTAAAAGTTGATGGATTTAATATATAATACTCATTTTGATTTTTTCAAGAGAAAACCATTATTGAAAATAAATAAATATGAATGTTTGCAATAAAGCTAAAAGAAATAATTCAAAATTATAATAATTATAAATTTACATTTATATATTGAAATTAAATATTAATCAATAAAAAAAATTAATGAAATATAATAAAGGATACAATTTGAATTCAAAAACTAATTTTTATTCATTTATTGTATATTTTTTCTCTTTTGTTAAATTACTAGTACTTAAAAGCCCGTGCCAATGGCACGGGTCAGTACAAAAAGGTAAGAAGTGAAAAAAATGATAAGTAGATTTGGCACGGGTCAGTACATAAAGGTAAGCAGTGGAAAAATGATAAGTAGAATAAAATAGCTTCTCCATGAGTTGTCTTATGCCTGACTATCAATGTACATCAATTATGCCTTACATCCTTGGTTACCCTTTACGTAGAAATCTATGACAATTTAAAAACTTGAAAAATAAACGAAAATGACTAAGGGCATTCTCAAAAGAGGCACTGAAACTAAAAACAGACTTCAATTATTCGAACAAACAATCATAAGTTATAAATTATTTAGAGAAATAATATAGAAACAACTTTCGATATTTGTTAACAATAAAACATTAATCCGTGCGAATACTTCTTCAACTGCAATGAGCGAACAAAACATAAAAGCATGAGATATGCTATAACATAGAAGAGAAGCTGATGCGATCTAATTCACATTTAACTCTAGCACTTCACCTTCTCTAACATATTTCACCTTCTTTAACATATTCACCGACCTAATACATATCTATAACTATCTCGTTCCGCAAAAATTGATATAATCCTTCTTGACATTTTGATTACCAAGATTATATTACCCCGAATTTAATTAAATCTCCAAAAATTGATATAATCCGTCTCGACATTTTGAAAAGATAGAACAAATTGATGTTTTCTATGGAGTCAGATTTTTCCCTTCCCCCCCCCCTCCAATTTTCCTTGTGTTAAAAAGGTCAAGTAGAACAAATATGAAAAAAGAAAACATTAAGTTTGGAACTGTGAGAAGAGAAAAAAAAATCTGATACAGATTCAAGTAAACCATGATATTCAGAAAGACATATACTAAAATATTTATTTTTGTTTTGCTCTCAAGAACAAATATCCTATTAATTTTTGGGAAGGTTACATAACTCAAAATTTTCACATAAAAAGCCATTAATTCCTCTGTCCCAAATTAAATATTCAATTTTGTTGTTGAAACAAATTAGAGTATTCAATTTGGGACGGTTAAATAACTCCAAATTTTACTTATATAAATCAAAAGCTTACATGTATTCTCATGGAATCGTTAAGACTTTATTTCTTAAAGAGATCATCTCATTCTCTCACCTCCTCTTAATATCTAGCTATATTACTGCAATTGGTAATGCCACCATTCGTACTCTCACCTCCTCTTAATATCTAGCTAGATTTATTAAAGTTGTTTTTTTGCAATATAATCATCAAGTACGAATTGTTTACAATGTCCTCGCTCTGTTAACTTATTCGTCAATTATTTAACAGGTGATGGTCACATGCCATCATGTGACTATAATCCATTAAATAATTAATGGGTCTATCAATAAAAAAAACTAAATTTTATTAAAGGATTTTGAGATTACAAATGACTAATAAACCATTTGTCTTCAACCTTTTATCACCCCACGAGTTTCTTTAGTGACCAAAACATGAATTTTTCCTTATTATGTGTTTAAATTTGAAAAAAATAAAATAGGGAATAGTATATAACATACTTTCTCCGTCCCAAACTAAATATCTTAAAATTCTCATACTAAAGCAAAATTTAAATTTATGTAGATATTCAATTTTTTAGATGGAGGAATACGACACTAAATATATCTAAGCCCAACCACAACTCCATAATCAAAAACTAAATTGTGCTGCAATACTACGTTGTAGTTTGCAAAAAAAAAAAAAAGCATTCACTATGTTGGGCCGAATAAAATAATCCAAAAACATTAAGACCTGATCAACCCCATTCTTGACTTTCTCTTTCTCTTTCTCTTCTCTACACAGCACCCCACATCCTCCCCATGCCCCAATTACATCCGAAAAAAGCCATCCATTTTTTCCAAAACCACTACCCTCCTCCACCGTCACCGTCACTCCCCCTATCCCCTTCCTCTGGTTCGAAGGCGTACCACCGCACTCCGCCTCATCAATCACTTCTCCACCATGAAATTCATCCTTACACAACCCAAATTACGTATATACTATTACTACCCCTACAATCTCACCATGAAACTAAACCCCCACAAATCCATCGAAATTCAACCCTCACAAACCCACCTAGAAATCTAACCTCATACGCGGATGTTCTCACATCTATCTCCACAACCGCCATTGAACCCTCAATTTTGACCGTATGAAGCTTTGAAGGGGTTGTCATCGTTATTTCTGTCGAATCGCCAGCGAATAGAGGAAGACGGATTAGAACTCAAGTTTAGATTTTGAAGCTTTCTGTTTGAATTCCATTAACGACATTGGTGGTGGCGGGTTTGTACCGATCGGGGTTGAGGGTTTCCAGGGCTTGGCTAATATTGGTCTGCTGCGGAAGTTTCACCGCCGATGGGTTGATCACATTGGGTTAAATGGTGAAGAAGGGGCATTGGGTTTAACGGTGAAGAAGGGACTGCTGCGTGAAATCATGAAACTAATGGGGAGGTGGGTTATTTAGTCAGATTGACGAAAAGAAGTTACTTAACTGCCTTAGGAGGAGTGGGTAGTTTAGGTTTAATTAAGGCCGTTGGATCAATTTGTTGAGAGTTAATCCTGGCCTCTCTTTATGTGAAGATAAGAGGCAGTTTTTTAAGTCCTGTATTGTATAATAGATTTAGTTTTATATAACTATTTTATAAAAAGTAAAAACTATAGAATAAAATGAGCGCAAAAATGAATAATTTACTTTTGTAATATTAAATGAGAATAAGAAAATAAAAGAAAGTCAAAGAATTGAATAGATTGAAGAGAAGTATGTAAGGAATAAAGAATATAAACCAAGGTGTAGGTAGTAGTATTTGAACTCGGGACCTATGGGGTAAGATAAGTGGTGAAAACCAACATTTTATGGCTTTTTGGCTTTTGTTTATTCATGTTATAACTATGTTGTACCTTACTTATGAGCTCTTACGATTTATAAGTGAAAACAAACATTCCAATTTTAGCTTAATCAAATCCAAAAGCTGTAAGCCACCCAAAATAAGCCGAAACAAACGGGCACTATAAGTCATCAGCAATCAGCTGCGACAAACGTGCCTTTAATGATCTTGTATAAGGCTGAAGTAGTGAGAAAAAGGATCATGTAACCGATCCCAAGTGACTGGGACAAAGCTGAATCGAGCTACATGAGACAAGTATTAAACCATTTGAAGCACCATTTAGTCCACAAGTTGTGGTTTAGTTGCTTGATGCATATCAAGCTTTTTGGCTGCAACTTCTAAATTAAATGGTGCTTTTTATGGTAAGTTTCGATCTGGGTTTGGATTATTCTGCTATTTAGTTCAGGTAACTAATTCTGCATGCTTCTGTCAACAAATTGTTTTATGTTTTCAGATAAAGTTCAGTGAATTTGTGGAAAGACATATTGGGGAGAAAGAGGGCGTAATGTTGGAAGCTGAGACAGGGGATTTCCTCGGGATGCATAGGGGCTTTTGGTTCTATACAATTGGTCAACGCCAAGGTTTATGTCTTTCTGGTGGGCCTTGGTAATCCCTTTCTCTCTCTCTCTCCCTCTGCATTTATGTATTTGTACATGTTTGTTGTGTGTGGTATTGTGGATTTGACCATAAAGCTGAACAGGATTTTTGGCAATCAATTGAGAGTTGACTTGGTCAAATCATTTACTCTGACATGATGAATTCACTAGTTGTTGCTTTCCCATGATCGTGTATTCATCGTGTTTCTACCTTCTTCACATAATGCAGGTATGTTGTTGAGAAAGATATTAAGAATAATGTAGTTTTCGTATCAAGAAACTACTTTTCTGTTGATAAAAGAAGGCGCTTATTCCGTGTTGGATCCTTGCGATGGCTTAGTGGGTCGCCTCCAAGCCAGTTCAATCAGCTTATGTGCAAGGTAAACAATTCTGCTTTTATAAACTTTCTAGATTTGGTCATGCTTCTAGTTCTTACATTCGAGAAGTGGTTTGTCAGGCAAATGGAAGTGACATAAGTCCATTTAAAGAGAACTCGAGCTCTTTCTCCAAATTTTTGTACTTACGGTTTCTAGCAGAACTCTCTGTGTGGAACATCTCATAATAGTCAGATTTTGAGTGGCATGGGAGGGAGTATTGTTCTATAATGCAAATTGAGGTGTTTGCAGTTGAGAGAAGGAGAGCCTTCCATGATAAAGAATCCATTTTTTCATGGATTATTTGTTCCATGACGGGGCAGAAGCAACATCCAGAAGGCTTACTTCTGTTGATCATTTGTTGGTCTACTTGGGAAAATTTAGACTGCATTAACATGGAACTTGGGTCCTACTTCCCGCCCCCTCTTTTTCTTGGTGTGGGCTTCTGATTCTTCTATCTATATATTCTTGGCAACAATGATTGGTGCAAGCTGTCATTGATGATGTCAGTGCCCAGTGGCGAAGCCATGAATTTATTGAAAGGGGTCAAAATTATATATAGTAATATTTTCCAAAATTTAAGGAGGGGGGGGGGGTCGAGATTGCAAAAATTATTGTTTTAATGGTAAAAATGTTATTTTCCTAAACTTAAAGGTGTTAAAAATGACACAACTCCAACATCAAGGGGGTCGAATGACCTCCATAGGCTTCAAGTGGCTTCGCCACCGCCATCGCCTTAACATATAAATTTGTGAACTTTTTGCGATAAGAATCCAAATTATATTTCTCTAGCAATTTTGAGATGCTTATGCCTCTAATTTTGGCAGGTTCGTCATGGACCTGGTTTTTACAGTTGCAGTTTAAATATGGAATTTTGTGAAAATGGAGATGAAGAAGTTGCAATTGTTCATATATCAGAAAACGATCAAGGCCTAGCAGCCGGGCAATTTGCAGCTTTTTACGACGTAAATACCTGCATTGGCTCTGGTGTTATTTTAGAGTCCTGGGACGACGAGGGGTTCGCTGTTTGTGCCAAAGCTCTTGAAAATGCAAGAATGGTAGATAAATCCAAGCTTGGAAAACCAGTGAAGATAAAAACAAGACCTGATAGTTCTTCTCACCCAGAATCTGATCCCATAGAGACGCTGAGCGTAGTTTAGTTATGGTTGACTTTTTACACCAGGGGTCATCTGATAGGAGTAATATACTTCCTCCGTCACGAAAAGTTAGTCCCTCTTTTTTAATTGTTAGTTTGAATTTACTTTGAGCCATAATTTAGGTTACTTTAAATATCTTATTAATGAAAATCTAAAACTTGTTATTGATACACCATTATAAATATTATCAAAAACAATTTTTAGTTTCTCATTAGGGATAACTAAAAGTAACCTAAATTATTGCTCAAAGTATATTCAAACCAGCAATGAAAACAGAGAGACTATTTTTCCGGGACGGAGGGAGTAATATTTAACGAGTTGCAGCAACATACAGAAGCATAGCTTCGCATAGAGAAAATGAGGAAAATTTACTTCTTCGAGAAGACCGGATGGGAAACCAGTTGTGCACTGCCAATGTCTGAAGTGTGTGCGGGCTCTGATGAGAATATGAAAATGGTGATATTGCCAGCTTCAAATTTCCTTTCGAAGAATCTTCTCATACCATACCCGCCGGGGGAGGGGGTGTAGCCGAGTAGTAATGTGTTTATATTTTTTTAATTTATTAATTAATATTGTATGCAATTTACCATGTACTCCCTCCGTCCCGCTGATAACTTCACTTTTTGCCATTTTGGGTGTCCCATTGAAAGCTTCACCTTTCCTTTTTTGGCAAAGGAATCTTTACTATTCCCTCCACTCATTCTCTCTCCTACATTATTTTAATACTCACAACACCATTATAATTTACTATTCCCTCCACTCATTCTCTCTCCTATTTTCAAATTACACTCACAACATTTTCTCCACCTTAATTTGCGCGCCGAAGCCAAAATGGTGAAGTAATAAGCGGGACGGAGGGAGTATTGTATTATGAGGGAATAAATATGAATGCGTAGTGTGAAATGAAAATACCTATATTGCATGTTGGTAATCATCAACTTACTCCTGAACCTGAACAATATACTCCCTCCGTCCCAGCCTGCCCAAGTGTCACTTTTTACCCAAAATGGCGTCCCGTTTGAAGCGTCACCTTTCCTAAAAAGGAAATGTTTTATTAATATTCTATTATTCCATCCACTATTCCCTCCACTAATTCTCTCTCCTCTACACTCACAACACTTTTTAAATTCACTATTTCCTCCACTAATTCTCTCTCCTATTTTCAAATTACACTCGCAACATTTTTTCTTCCCACTTTTTTTTTTAATTTGCGTGCCACCCCTAAAAGGGTGACACTCTTGCTGGGACGGAGGGAGTATATCATAATTTGCTGTTTATCGAACACCGAAAATCACTTGATAAATATCAAAATGTATTTGCTTTAGTGATGAGAAACTGCAGTATACATACAGAAAAAACTGTATATGATTTCATAGGTTGTAACACTACAAGGGGTAACCCGAGAGACGGGCCCACATGAGGCTAAATATACCAAATGTATCATCCTGCAAAACAAATATACTGACCATTTTTGTCTGCATCAACCATGAAGCTTCTATAATATGAAATCCTTTCTTTAAAAAATAACAAAATTTACTAATTTGTCTAATGTTGCCTAAGAAGAAACAAAACTGCAGAGATCCAAAACATACAATACATGCCTAGGAAAGACATACTTAGATTGTCTACTGTTGTCTAATTTGCACCTACATTTGAAGATCCTTTCTTTTTTCTCTTGTGCTTTGGCTTCACAGCATCCTTTAAGGTCTTTTCTCCAATTGCTTGTAATCCAGTTTCAGCAGATAGGCTTGGTGAGGAAAAGGCTGGATTAATATCTGATTGTTCTTGGCTCCGTTCAGTTTCATTTAGCACCTCTTTTCCTGCTTCTTCTGTCTTCTTGCTGGGAGTTGCGGAGGCTGCACATGAGATTGCAACTTTTTAGTTTACTTGTAGCCAAATCATAGGTTAGATGCGCGTATACTATGTATGTTTGTGACAGCGCCTCAAATTATGGAAAATGCATGTTCCTAAGCAAGTATCAATTTTTCTAAAACAAAATGTCCCCAAGTGAGAATCCATTTGTAAGGAAATTACTACATTCACCTTTATTACTAATATATTACCTATACACCACTTGTCATACTCACACGCTTAAATGGTGGGTGTCGTTGATATGTGCCTATTCCAAAAAAGGAATAGTTTTTTATTGAATATATAATAAAAAGGAATAGTTTTTATTACTAATATATTACCTATACACCACTTGTCATACTCACACACTTAAATGGTGGGCCCCACTTACTCACAACACTTTTCCCACTCAAATACTTTTCAATATATATACTCACTAATTAATTTATGTGCCCAGCACATTGAGCTAGGACAGGAGGTAGTATCATATGCAAATGCACACTTACAATATTACTACCTCTGTCCCAAAATGAATGTCCAAAAAAAATCAGATTTGCTCTTGATTGAGAGAAAATTTGAAAATATTTTGGACATTCATTTCGAGATGGCGTACAAGTTTATAAAGTGGATAGAGGGTCCTTGTATTTGTGCCACTAAAATTGCTTAAAAGTCAGTGTTCTTAGTCTCCTAACAAAGTCAAAAATGCGCGAATGTAGTACTTCAAAGATGATCGGGAGTAGAAGAATTTTTTACAGCTGCAAGGCACAATCAGCTAGAGAGAGACCTTGATTAGTTAGTTCATCAGATTATCCAGTCATAGTTCCTTAATAGGTCATTACGCTCTCATTTAAGATTTTATGAAGGTTGCATCAGCTTTTGGTGCAGCTTTGATCTTGCAATCACCTTCATTGATTCTTTTGAAACATCAAGTGTACAAAATGAACAAGGCAATTGGTCAATCCTAAAAGCCTTGACTTCAGAAGCCACCATATATTAAAAGCAATAGTTCCAGCTTCAATATCCCACTATTCTTACAGGGAAATGATCGCAAACCCTAATCCTTCTGTCACACAATTCAACTAACTCGGCCTTTTCCCCATAAGAAAGAAGAGGGTGTCCACTACTATTAAGACAATTGTCTCATCTAGGTACTTGTTATAATAAGAGGGAACTATGCCCAAAGTACCACTCAGCAATTGGAAGTATGCCTTTAATTGTGCTACATATTTTTTTTTATGGATTCAACTGTTTCCATACCTGGAAATTATTTAAAACTGTCAAACATCCTTGACAACCTAAACAAAAGAAATATGAAGTATAACAAAACTGTACCAGCTAACAAGATATTCTAACTAGTACTCCCTCCGTCCCATAAAGATGTTCCCGTTTACCATTTTTGTTTGTCCCAAAAAGATAGTCTTATTTTCGAAATTGTTAGGTTAAAATCTTTTAACTTCCAAAATTTCTAACCAAGGAAAAAGAGGAAGAGATGAGAGCCAACCAAGGAAGAAGAGAGACAAATGAAGTGTTAATTGTACCTCATTAAGGCTAGGGATGGAAATGAAATTACGTCGTTGAAATGTTTGATAGCATATTCATTCCCTTTTCCTATAGAATCTAATAATCTCTCTCTCACTGTTCTAGAAAGATTGTCCCATTTGACAAATCAAACTTTTTATGATTAATGTTTTACTTGTTTGTACCTTCAGAAATGGGACATTCTTTTGGGGACAAACCAAAAAAGAAAGGGGGGTAGTATTATGCTGGCAATGGAACTATATCAGTTGTAAAATGAATAACTCGGATGATGATTGATGGATAGTTCAAAGGAGATAAAACCGAACACTAGATGTGCCAGAAATAAACATGCATAGTATATTAATATAAATGATGATGATGATGACGATGATGATGGTGATTAAATATGCATAATTTATTGGCTATTAAAAAACTTACCACGTGAAGCAAGGGATGCTTTCAGTGCATCGAAATCAATGCCTTTTGAATATGGATCCCTATAAAACAAGAAAGAAGAAACAGAGTCCTTTATCCAACCTTGTACAATTCAAAGACAAAAGGAAATGGGGACTTGGTGACTGTGTTACAAGGATGATAAACAAAGATTGGGTAGCCAATAAACCACAGTTCTTAATAGGGCCAAATACTTGAATGAATAAAGTAGCATATGGAGTATAATTTATTCATCTTAGGACATTGATGTTATTACGCTACAGCTTTCATAAGAACGAAATCTCTCTTTAGTATACACATTCTTGGGAATGAAGATCAAATTAGAAGACAGATCTCTTTACTACATAAATGATGTAGGTTCACAAGACACTGAAAACTTACCAACTTGATGGCCCACCAACGAAACTTCTGGTGGAGCCATCCTTTTTGTTAACCTTATGTTGTTCAAGTGACTGGGTTTCAACTTCCATATCATGACTATGACTGATACTTGATTTTTCTGGCCGTGGTGTCAATCTATCCATATGATTCAAAGACAAATTTCTGATTTCAGGAAGGTTATGTTCACAAGAATTACCGGCAGTTGTAGTAGGATGACGTTTGATCTTCTGTAATGAAATTTCTGAATTGTATGATTCAACCTGCAAAAGGATCAGCGGTGAAAGGGGAATGTGGTTAGAAACAATTGATCTAATATTACTACTAAGGCAAAATTTGATGACCTCCCATTGGTTGGGACCAATAAGTCAGCTAATAGTTTTTGTGATTTATCTACCAGTAATCAGAACCTGATACTTCCCATGGAGTTTTTTACCAGAACGGTATTATTAGTAGTTTTCAAAACTATTTTCCCAAAGTGTGATACGAAGTACCTTTATCCTTCTCAACAATAAGGAGTAATAAAAGTCAAACCTCATCTGTTAACAATGTACACCTAGTTCTATTTTATCTTTATAAAATAAATTTTTCTTATGACACTGCGATCAGAAAATATCTACAACAATAAAGCCTTAGTCCCAAGATGATTTGGGATCCCCTAACATGAATCGTCACGTGGACTTGTCAATGAAAGAGATAGTAAAAAACAAGGGGGGAAGGGATAGATGGTAAAAATAATGAAAAATGAAAGCTAAGAAGAAATTTAAAAGAAGAAAAAGTGGGAAAATTTTGGAAAAGGAAAAAATAGAAAATAAAAAATCAAACCCTATCATCCACGTGAATATTTTCCATCCACTCCGCTCTCTTCAACGCCATATCTAACTACCTAAATTACTACAAAAAGAACTAAGATTGATATGTGATGATATCCTATAATAACTGATCAAACGTAATGTTATTGGAGTATGAGATAATATCTGACCAAACATATTGCTGTTTGAGCCTGTGATAACATCTGATCAAAACACAATGTTCAGCATTTCTGACAGCAATGAGTTTTTCTTTTTGAATTGGATGCTTACCCTCCAACAAAGTAGTTGATTCGTTGAAATTTTCCAAGCTTTTCATCGAGTAATGTATAATCAAGACATACATGTGAGGTCAAGTAAATGTTTCAATGCTAGATCCTTACATTAAGCATGAAATGGAAAAGGTGAGAAAGTGGCTTTAGCATATCTTTAGGCATATGCCAATGGTGCCTTCCGAGGGCCGAGGGCTATCATTAAATGGCTTAAAGAGAGATTGGGTTGTTGCTTTAGTTTAATGTAGGTTCTTGTTTTTATTTTTCTTTGTTCTTATTGATTGGACCCCTTGTCCATCCTTTTGTAAATTGATTATATTTTAATACAATTTTCATTTCTTATCGGAAAAAAAAAAGTATGAAATACCTCACTCCCATCAAGGGGACAAAACACAGTTTTTCTTGAAGGGGGGATATATTGAACATTGACCTCTAACATAGAAATCAAAGGGAGAATCAAGAAGTAGCAGACTATTATTTTTTGAGCTTTTGACCCTCGCATCAGCTATTCTATCTCAAACTGCTCGAGTTTCATGTGGCCCTATTCGTTGTTCCGCTCCGCCTCTACGTAGATATAGGATTATCTAAAGAATTCAACTGACCTTTACTACTCGTGATTAATCAAAAGTGGAGATAATTCCTCTGGATTTTGGCATCTGCACCATCTTTTTGGTGCATTTGGACGGAAAGGAATGTAAGGATTTTGTTATCAGCTCTCTTTCAATCTTCTTTGGACTTCAGGAAGTTTCACTTGTTTTTTTTCATTTGGTTTTTGCATTTTTTGACCGTCTTGGGAAAGGGGGGCACCTCTATTTTCACTTTCCACAAACATTTTTTGAAGGCTTGATACAGACTGAATATCATTCCTGAAATTCCTTTTATAATGGGGGTGGTATGCCTTAAAATGGAAATAGAATGGCATCATCCCTATGGTTACAAAACAGAAAAGACATTTCACATCCACGTCACTCGTTAGCAACTTAGTACAGACCCATTATGAAAAATAGTTGTAGATTAGCACTTCAAAACTATAGAAAACTTAAATACAAGCAGCCCATTCAGAAACATTGCAAACTTGAAGCAGCAAAACAGTTGCAAACAGCAGTTAAAATCTAAGGAAGCAACAAATAGAAGATAACTCACAGCGTTCTTTATCTTGCTTGTTATATCGGCTGCCTTCACAGAAGCAATGCGCAAACACTGCATTATTACACTTGGCAAGACACCATCCCCTCCGGCTTTCTGAATAGCACAAACGTCACCATTTGCATTAAGTGTAGCGGTCATTCTTCCGCCCATTACAGCCTCTTCATAGTGTGTAGGATCAATTACCTAGGAGCACGGACAGCTAGTATGAGAACCTCACAATACACACGCACACAGGTATGCGTGTGTGTGTATATACACAAATATATATGTATTAGCCTTTATGATTCTGTTTCCTAACCACGATATTGTCTTTGCCAATAAACCCAAAAGTTACTGCCACTGGAAGATGATGTATTATCAATGGAAGTGGCTCCCTCACCTGTGCAAAGCAACATATGATAAGACTCGACTTCAGGCACGAATTGACACATGAAATAGCAAGTTGTAAAAGCTAGACAAAAATGGAATCGCTAGAACCTTGTAATGATATTTCTCCTTCCTGGTTCTTGCTTGATGTGTGGCACGACAAGTGAAAACACACACATGGACACAAAAAAGAGCAAATTACCAAAAAGCTAATACCAAACCAACACTGTTGTGGACAAACAAGCAACTCAAAAATCTTGAAACACGGTAGGTTCAAACGTGTAACATGTCTTCAGAGTTGTAGTACTTGATGTATTGGCTGTTATAGGTCAACTACCATAGTTAATGATTGTGCTACGCTTGGAGCTAGTTTTATTTTTTAATGTATAATCCTCTTTAATTAGCTTATTCCAAAAAACCAAAAGTAATCAATTTTCAAACCATGAACCAGTCGCCATCCAAAAGTGATGACCCAATATTCCACTTGTGGATGTTTGCAAGTAAGTTTCCCTTCCCTTTTCTTCTTTTTTATTTGTTTAAATTCTTGTATACCAATTGTTTATAATGCCTTTCTTAATATAGAGATAGTAAATGAAATGGATCCTATTGATTTACACCCACGGAACTTAAGGGTATCCAAGGAAAAGCACGTGATGTCTAATACTTTCTTTGTATGTATGATCAATAGGAAAAATATAGTTGGGACCAAGAATTATGCACACTTTGTAATTCTGCTGTTTATGTGAAAGATATGCTAGAGAGTCCTCTCATCCAAAAAAAAAATAAAATTATGACAATAATCAAGACTGCTCTTTAATAATGAAGTATATAAGCAATACAAGACTGATGGCCTATTTACAACTATTCGCTCGAGGAGATAAGTTAAAGTTAAGATTACCTCTGGTGGATGTACTATCACTTCCTGACCATCTTCCCCACCAAGTGTACACTCAGGCCTCCTAAATGTAGACAGAGCAGCCAAAGCAGCAATATTGGCAGCATCAACAAGATTTCTGTAAGTCAGAGAAGTAAGAGAGCCTATATTCAAGAGAAAAAGAAGGCCAAAGCCAAATAATTACATGGACTTACTACAATTTTTACAGCTTACCCCCCATTGTCTATAATATGGAGATCGATTCGAATTGCCCATACTAACTTCCCTGCAATGACACAGAGAGATTCTGTGTCTACTGCCCTGCTTTCCCTGCAAGATCATTCTTTCCTCATTAATTCATACGCACAAAGCAGCATCTACACAATAAATTTACCACATACTTCGGTCTGTCAGAGACTCCTTGCCATTTTAGGACGTTTGACTTGAAGATATATATTTAAAGACTCAACTCGCAGATGACACTCTTCAATTTTTCATCATAAATGAATTGAAGACAATGAACAACACTTTACAGTGGTTAGTTTCGAGGGTAGCGCTGAATCACTTTAATATTTGACTTTTCAGATCTCCACTTCCCTGGGTTGAATGGAGAGAGTTTTATGAAGGAGAGATGTTACAAATAAGGCTTTAAAGGTAAATCGGCTAATATGCTCTAGTAAAAATGTTCATACTTCTACTCTATAGGAACAATCTCTAAAGGGGGGGGGTGTTCTGTCTTCACAAGCTTTAAAAAAAACGCTGCCACAATTTTTGTTCTAGAGATCCAAAACCACTGAACATACACTTTAAAATTATGTACAGGAAAAAAAGGAGCAAGGATAGAGTAAGATACCTTAAACCACGGTCTACAACACGCCCCAACTCTACCGCAGATTCTCCTGGCCGACCTGCCTCAAATGAAGGATCAGCCATAGGAGAGAACTCAGTGTAGATTGAGAGTGTTCCCTCATTCGGCCTGTCTCGATAGGGTTGCACTAGTTCGGAAGTAACAAAACCCAAAACATGAGTCTGTCCAAGCTGAACCTCCGATGACCCATTATCTCTACACATCATACAATTGAAAAGCACAATCAATGAGCTAATCTTCAAAGCTTTTGAATGCAGTAAAAAACAATTTTTTTCATGTATAGAGTACTATCCAATCATACCAAGTAATAAACATGTATATGAAGATTAATAGCAAAGCATATGAGACATCCATTAACTAGCACATCCAAACAATCCCAGTAACAGGGTTTTTTACTTTTTATCAAACACATTTGCACAAATTTAGGGGGAGGTAATCTAAAGGATAGCGTCCAAATACCCAAACTTTTCTCGTCTTTAATCAAACCTAGTAAACGTAATTAAGCCTTTGACTCAACAATTACGACCAGCGGCATGAATTCTTTTTTGCCATACTATTGTTCAATGCAGAATCATCATTACGCATCATTTTACTCCCTTCCTGGAATAAGTGTCCCCCGTTGACTTTAACGGGTTTTAAAAAGGGAATGAGAATGACTATATGTTTTTCCTTCTCTATTCTCACCCTCAAATTTTCTTGGTACTGTTACTACTGTAAAATCAATGCGACTCATTACAGCTATTCTAAACAACTAGTAAGAAAACCTTTCCACAAAAGCAGAGGGGGCACTTATTTTCGGAAGACGATAATGTATAAGAGACACTTATTTGGGACAGGGTGAGTAATAACTATAGTATATAGTGTTTTACTCTTAACGATCTCCGGCATTGTCATCGAAAACTTCCTAATTGATGCACTTATAAGATCAATACCCATGAAAATCAATATTACCATTAAATAAAGAGATAAAAGAGAATTGTTATATAAACCCGTAAAATTGTTGAGGAAACCCGTAAAGCTAAAAACACCCCAAAAAATTAAAACAAACCCCTCACTTTTCCCTTTATACCCCCACTCACTCACACACCCACACCCACACCCATTAACCCTTTCATTTACTCTCTCTCACCCACACCACCCACCACCATTTTTAGAGAGAGAAAGAGAGAGAATCAGTTTGAGAGAAAGAAAAAAAGAAGAAATCAACTAATTTTTAGAGAGAGAGTGTGAGAAATTTCGATTTTCGGTTCGATTGCATTTAAAATTCTGGATTTGGGTGGTTCGGCCGCTACCAACCGAACTTTTTAAAAATTTCGGCAAACCAGAGCCGAACTTTTTAAAAATTTCGGCCGGGTGTGGCCGAACTTTTTCAATATTTTCGGCCGGGGGTGGCCGAACTTTTTCAAAATAGACTAATTTTTAAAAATTTCGGCCGGGTGTGGCCGAACTTTTTCAATATTTTCGGCCGGGGGTGGCCGAACCTGAACTGAATTTCGGTCACTACTGGCCGAATTTTTGCAAAACGGAAAAAAACCAAAAGTTTAACAAATTTATATGTAGGAGGAAAGGGAGGTAGTGATTTTTTGATGTTTGAGAAATGAGAGTAGGAGGAAAGGGAGGGAGGTAATTTTTTTATGCAAAAAAAAATGAAGAGGGTGAGATTAATGGTGAAAAATGGGGAAGGTGGGGAAGATGGGTGAAAAATTGATTAGGGGGAAGGTGGGATAATGGGGGTATGAACTAGGGGTGGAAAAGTAATTTCATTTGATGGCATAATTGTAATTTGTGCATTACGGGTTTGCTCAACAATTTTACGGGTTTATATAACAATTCTCTTAAATAAACTAGCAAATAAAAAAAAAAAAAAAAACAGAAAAATTGAAGAGACATCTTACCTGCCAAACTTGATAGTAAGTTGTCGATAATCAAAAGGACGACGACCATCAACACGAAGGTCAGAGATTAAAGCAGTCTCAATGAATTTCTTTTCATTCACTGTCATTGTGAAGGTATTTGCCAATCTTTGTTCCATTCTTTAATCCTGCAATTCTTATACGCCCCATTTAATTAATTCCCCCTAAATCACTGGAAAGAACACAAAATGCTGCAATAGGATATTTCCAGAAGGAGAGATGATTACTTGAAGTTGTAAATGGAGTGACCTTAGCCCGGTGGACCGGGAGTACGGAAGAGGTGGCAGACTGGCGGAGCACGGAAGCACAAATGGGAGAAAAAGCTGCCTGTCAGATGCCGGCGCGGTCGCTTTTCTCGCTGGGGAATGGTCTCTAACCTGGTAAGTTCGTGACCCTCTGGTCTCTTGTAGTCTGTCTAGGTATTCCTTTTAATATATTTACTTTTATTCCCCCTTAACTTTGAAACCCTACAAAATAGTCCGTCATTTAGTAAAAACTAAGGTTATAAACTAATCGAACTTTTTTTATTCGATTTGGTATTCGATTCGAGAATTCGGTATTCGTATTCGAAAAATTTGAATTCGAATTCAAACTTTTTATATTGATTCGATAAGTATTCGAATTCGAATAATATCTCACGATATTCGATTCGAGTATTCGCGAATATTATTCGAATATATATATACTCCCTCCGTCCCGAAACAATCTTCACAAACACTGTTTGCACTGGTTTTAAGGAGGGAGTATTATATTGAAAGTGTTGTGAGTGTGAAAATAAAATAGGAGAGAGAATGAGTGGAGAGAATAGTAAATTATAATGGTGTTGTGAGTATTAAAATAATGTAGGAGAGAGAATGAGTGGAGGGAATAGTAAAGATTCCTTTCCATTTTAGGTAAGTTTTAAATGTGTGAAGTAAGTTTTGGGACGCCCGAAAGGGAAAGTGTGAAGATTGTTCCGGGACGGAGGGAGTATATATATATATATATATATATATATATATATATATATATACTCCCTCCGTCCCATCAAAACTGATACTTATTTCCTTTTTGATCCGTCCCACCAAAACTGATACTGCCCAAAATGGCAAAGGAATCTTCACTATTTACCCCACTAATTCTCTCTCCTATTTCACTTTTACACTCACAACATTCTCTCTCCTAACTATTCCTCCCACTCATTCTCTCTCATATTTAATTCTTCATACTCACAACATTTTTTTTCACTTTTTCTCTCACTTACTTTTTCTTAATCTCCGTGCCCAGAAATTTGGTATCAATGTTGGTGGGACGGAGGGAGTATATATATATACTCCCTCCGTCCCGGAACAATCTTCACACTTTCCCTTTTGGGCGTCCCAAAACTTACTTCACACATTTAAAACTTACCTAAAATGGAAATGAATCTTTACTATTCCCTCCACTCATTCTCTCTCCTACATTATTTTAATACTCACAACACCATTATAATTCTATTATTCTCCATCATTCTCTCTCCTATTTTATTTTCACACTCACAACACTTTCAATATAATACTCCTCCTTAAAACATGTGCAAAACAAGTGTATGTGAACATTGTTACGGGGACGGAGGGAGTATATATATATATATATATATATATATATATATATATATATATATATACTATTCAGTCCCAATAAGAGCTGTCCATTTTTTGGACAGCACGCAAATTAAGAAATTGGGGGGGAAGTAAAAATGATGTGAGTGTAATTTGAAAATAGGAGAGAGAATGAGTGGAGAGAATAGTAAATTATATTGGTGTTGTGAGTATTAAAATAATGGAGGAGAGAGAATGAGTGGAGGGAATAGTGAAGATTTTTTTGCCAAAAAAGGAAAGTGGAAGCTATTAACGGGACACCCAAAATGGCAAAATGGGAAGCTACTATTGGAACGGAGGGAGTATATATATTAATACGAATCGAATACCGAATCAAATCGAATAATTCGAATATCAATTTCGAATCGAATGAATCAATTTTTATATTCGAATACGAATACGAATATTTGAATATTTTCACAATTCGAATCAAATACGATGATTTTCGATTCGATTCGTTTACATCCCTAGTAAAAACAAGAGAAAGTAAAGTACAGCTCAACATTCGTTGTCACTAAAACAATGCATATTGAAAATGATAGTTTTTAGCCAAATTGACCTTCGTAATAATTGGAATAGTTAATTAGACATACGTAGTTATTAAACGTGAAATGTCATCTGCGTACTTTATTTTTATTTTTAATTTGACCACATTTTTAACACTCGTTATAAAACTAACAAAACATTACATGAGAGTAACAATTTAATAGACTTAACAATCAAATTGTTCAAATTTGACCCCATAATTTAATTTTAAGGGGGTTAATTGATATTTTTCAAAAACTAGATATTTTTAACATGATAAATATTTTTGAAATATGATTATTATTTTTATTTATTGTTTTTCAATTAAAATAATAATTTTGCAAATAATTATATAAAATCCAAATAAATTATAATTATTTTGATTATTTATTTTGTAAATAATGCTCATTCTTTTTTTTTTTTGCCTTAAAAAAACAACGAGTATCAAAATTTGGAGTGGTATTGCTACCTTACTTAGTACGAAACCAAATTTTGGTACCCATTGCCTTTTATATTGAAGATGAACTTTAATATATGTATCAAAATTTGCATTTGATATTTATTGTTGGAGATATTCTTAATGATTTAGATGAATCTTTGAGGTGCCTTGGTATGCATGGTAAATGATAGATACTAGGTGTATTCTTAGGTAAGTTCGAAATGAGGTACTTATATGAAATTCAAAACGCTCTTTCAAACATTTATTTTAAGGCTCCTGTCAATTTTCAGGGGCAAATATGCCCCCTCTGCTTGTGAGGGAATGACCAAACTTTATTTGATAAAGTTGGAATTCATAAATAGTTAAATTAATATCAATCACTAATTAAAAAAAAAATATGTGGTAAATTTGGAATGTCTACGTAAACGACGACTGTTTTCCTACTAACTACACAATCATACACATCTACATTGGTAAATACTAAATACAGGGAACGAAAAATACAGGGAACGAAAAAATCCAATTTTGCCCTTGCCCGTCTCGTGTGTATATACACGAGATGTTCTCCCTTATCTCGTGTATATGCACACGACACACTTCGCCATAGAAAGAGCTTGCCGGTGCAAAAGCTCCTCGTCGATCGCCAC
Source organism: Adenophora triphylla var. japonica (assembly GCA_022495995.1). Classification (NCBI taxonomy): domain Eukaryota; kingdom Viridiplantae; phylum Streptophyta; class Magnoliopsida; order Asterales; family Campanulaceae; genus Adenophora; species Adenophora triphylla. Next base: position 158,857 of record JAFEMH010000216.1, read on the forward strand.
CAACTTCCGTTGAGATTGGCTACCCATTCTCTTGCTCTTCGATCCATTATTAGATGTACCCTACTTGTTCATACATATAAATCGATTCCCCATTTCTTTTCAAGTCAAAATTCAAACTGTAAGCACAATATCTTTGTCAAAATCAGAAACACATTTCTTGCTCGTATGATTGATTTGGTTGGAAAAACTGAAAAGGGGAAGAGTTAGGTGGAGAGCTTTCAATGAAGAATCAAATTAATTAAGATTTGGGAGCTTAATTTTCATACATTTTCTAATTATGCTTGTTCTTGAATTAGGGTTCTTGAATTAGTGACGCCATTGATGCCTCCCGTAGGTTGTGGATCTACACGAGATGTGTCTCGTGTGGATCTACACGAGATGTGTCTCGTGTAGATCCACACGATATATGTCTCGTGTGGAACCACACGAGATGTGTCTCGTGTGGATCCATATGAGATGCATAAACGAGGTAGTCGTATACCATTTTTCACAAGATAGGGACACATAAAACCCTAAAAACCCTAAATAATGGCACATATTTGTAACTCAATTTCCATTTGGATTTTGAGGAAACTCATGTAGATGAAAAACACTTTAAATGTCATCTAGAATGTAGAAAAAAATTAAAAAAAAAAATAAACGAGGTAGCCGTATACCATTTTTCACAAGATCGGGACACATAAAACCCTAAAAACCCTAAATAATGGCACATATTTGTAACTCAATTTCCATTTGGATTTTGAGGATAGTGATAGAGATGAAAAACACTTTAAATGTCATTTAGAGATAGGGTAGCAGCATTTAATAAACTCTATGATCAGGATAACCATGCAAGAAGAGAAAGATTACGTAGGGGATAGTATATGTGTAATGATTTTTGAATTATAAAGTTTGTATGAATGTTTGGATGTTTGAATTATATGCTTATCCTTGTTAACACTTTTATTTCGTATACAATTTTTCATCAGTATGACTTTGTGCCCTTGTTTACTTGTGCTGTTGTGTCATTGCTATTGTGTTCTTGATGTGTGTGTATATCCACACGAGACACATCTCGTGTGGATTTACACGAGATGTGTCTCGTGTGGATCCATACGAGACACATCAGCAACAGCAACAGCACCAAGTAAACAACAGAACCAACAGCAACAACAATATAATCAGACACAACAGCAACACCAAATAAACAACGGCAACAAATCTATAACTCCATAATCAGTACTACAAATCCATAACTCCATAAACAACAACAATACAATCAGACACAACAACAACAACTATCCATTTCCTACAGAAAATAAATCCAACTCCATAATCAGTACTACAAATATACCAAAACTCCATAATCAATAATACATAAATGCGACCTCCTACATAAGACGACCTAAACCCTCGTGTGCCCGTCTAAGTATATCTATGGCGTCCTCGGGGAGCCTCGCATCTGTCAATAATGGAAGTATGAGATCTGCGATCGCTGCAACCCCAGGCTGCGGTGGAACATCAACTGGGGGAGGTGGAATGTCAACGGGGGGATCGTGTATCGGATTAGATATCCGAACATGACTCCTAGCCAGAAACCACTCCATATAATCTCCAGTCACGGGAGAAGATGTAGAATCTAGTGGTGGCCCCCAACGGGGAACGGGCCTGAAGTCATGCATGTCGTACTCCACCCACGCGTCCCAAAAATCATCTCCGTCACCATACTCCTTTTGGTATCCCTTCTGACCCTTTGACAAAATGCATCTCGTGGGAGCCACGGGGGGCCGTCTGGGGATCCTCTGCTGGTACCCGAACTGCCTAGTAACACGATCAGGCATGTACGCCTCAGTGATGTCACAAAAGCGTATAACCCCCCTGAAGTGTGAAACCGGCAGAATCGAGTCCGCTCCGATACCATAAGGAGTCCAAACAACCTGTGAGTAGACTTTGTTAGGCAGAGTCTACATAATAACGGAGGGAGTGTAACAATTTGAAACAGTTTTAATATGAATAACTCACCCTATCAACATGCATCCTGTCAAGAGTGCGGCGATACTGCACTAGATGATCTAATCCCCTCCCAGCTGTATCAGCACGTGACCATCTACGGGCTCTCGGCCGCCCTGCCGCCGCGGGTCGAAAGTCGCCGAAATCCGGAAGTACTCGTATATCCACCCCCGAGATGTATGTAAAAGTATTAAATACTAATCAAATGCAACATGTAATTACAGAGGGGGAGTTGTGAGTAAAAAGAAAATGAGTAGAGTAAGATGTACCTCTAGCAGTGTCGCACAACCACCCATCTGCTTGCATCCGGATCTGGATGCCTTCCCAACTCTCGTATAAATATGCCAATGTAGCCGATCCCCGGGAGAGAGTGGGGAGTCTCTCAAGATCCATGCATAGAGAAAGGTAGAGGCTGCGGGCACCTTATCTCGACTCTTGTCCACGAACATCGTGGAACCCAAGAGGTGCAGGATATACGAGAAGCACGTTGGGCATCACCACATGTGCCCTATACGGGAAGAAAAGAGACGCCTGACATCCTTCAATAAGTACCCACGCCGCCCAAAACGAGGTGTCTAGTGATGCCGGATAGGTCAGGCACTGGATCCGGATACCGAATAGGTGCACCTACACAGCTGATACCTGTAAATTGAAGATGAAATAACACATTTTAGTACAAGAGATGAATGTAGATAGTATAGTCTTGAAATTGATAATATATAACAACATACCCAGGATATGAAATACGTCGTGTAACGTAATGGTCATCTCCCCCACGGCATGTGGAACGAGTTAGAGACCACCGTTCCAAAATGCCGTCATCGCCGCATGATTAGGCCTCGAATGGTGGCATCGTGCGGCCGGATGCCCGATGCATCAACGAGGGTCGGCCCGGGCTCTATCGCAGCCTCCGAGATCATCACGCTTGAACCTGTTTATTCCAAACAAAAAATATAATCAATATTCGAGATCGAGAAAAGTACGAGATGTATAATTAATGGAATATTTAGAGTGTGTGCCAAACAACTTCAAGATTTTAATAAATTCACATAAATGATTATCATACTTTTGCAGATGCAGCAGTCTCGTATGAAAAGTCACCACTGACTCACTAGTGGCGTCCCTCCAAATCTCTCGGGCTCTGTGATCACCAAACCCGTATATAAGTGAAACATTCTCTGGGCCGCCACCTGGGTCACTCTGAATCTGCCATGATGGTGGCTCCTCCCCACCCGCACCCTGCCTCCTTCTCCGTCCACCGCCCTCTGCCACATCCCTCCCCCTCCCCCTCCCATGCCTCAAAGGTCTAACATCATGTATCTCCTCCTCCTCCTCCTCCTCCTCCTCATCATCATCATCATCCCTCCCCTCCTCATCATCCCCACCCTCCTGCTCCGCCTCCTCATCCTCCTCACCACTATCATCAGAATCAGAAGATTCCTCATCATCTCCTACATCCTCCTCACCACTATCACCAGAATCAGAAGATGCCTCATCATCTCCTACATCCTCCTCAATCTCATGCTCAAACCCAGTATCAGGCTGCTTAGTCTGCTCAGGCTGCTCAGGCTGCAAAGTCCTATCATGATCATCTCCTACATCCTGCTCAATCCCAAGCTCAGACCCACGCACGATAGTCCTATCATGTATCTTTTTGCTGCGTTTATCTACCTTAGGTACCGTCTCGGCCTTCCTCTTTCTATTGGACGCGGTCATACGCTCACGTGCCTACAAAAAAACAAATAAGAGACAATAAATTAGCTATTTAGCATTTATAACTGAATACGAACGATGTAAAGAAAAAGAGTGGACACTGGGCACAACTCGTGTGAACTCATACGAGATGCATCTCGTGTGAGTTCACACGAGATGCATCTCTCCAGTTTGGTTATTATCAAAGAAAGAAAAATTACACGAGATGCATAAAAAAAAAAAAGAAAAAGACGTCGAAATCAATTGAAGCAACCAGTTCATGAAAGACGTCCAAATCAATTGAAGCAATCAAACAAAAATTAGACATTGGGAATGTAAAATTAGGTTTAAATTACGTTCAAATTGCATTACCTTCTTTACAGGCACGGTGGTAGAAGCGGAGGCGGCGGCGATGGCAGCGGTTGTAGCGGCGGCGGAAGTTTCGGCAGGGACGACCGGAATTTTAACTCGAGCCATGGCGAACGAACGGCGGCGATGGCAGTCGTGTACGTACTGAGAGAGCGAGGGAGACGAAGAGCAATTTGAAATGAAAAAAAATAAAATTATATATATAAATGGGTATTTTGGTCATTATTAGCGGGCCGTGTATATTTGAGGCCGTGTATATAACTATATAACTATATCCATCTAGTACATTGTATATCAAATTCTCATTTTTAATTGCCAAATCAATATTTTCTATTTTAAAATATTTTTTAACAGGAAAGAAAAGATAATTTAATCATAGATTACAAAGAAAAAGAAAAAAAAAAAACAGAAATGCCTTGCTTCACAAAGCCGCTTTAACTGAACGGCACGATGTTTAAACAATGGCGCCAAATTGGTCTTCACGTTTCCCGCCATTTCTGTCTGTAGAACCTCGTCTCACCCTAGCTCTCTCTCTCTCTCTCACACACACACACACAGACAGCGAAACAGTCTCTCCGGCCACTCTCTAACTCGGCGAAAATCCATCATCCATGGCCGAAACTCCCCGAAAACTCAAGCAATCCCCATTTCCTTCAACCCCACAAACGTTAACCCCTTCTCTCCGCCGCTCCTCCCGCTTCATCTCATCGCCGGATCCACCACGGTTCCCCTCCCCAAGAGCTTCCCTAGATTTCAACAACAAAAACAACCTCAAGAAATCAACCAAACAAACACCCAGAACAGCAAAAAATCAAACGACCCAAAAGTTAATAACTCAAACCCCTGATTCCACCAGGAATGACGAGAAATCGAAGCGAAAAGTGGGTACCCAGGAGGAGGTTGATGTGTTTTCTCCTGCTTCGCCGGATAGATTTGAATCAAAGAGGGTAAGAAAGTGTACTGAAATTGAGGGTAAATCCAAAACTAGGGTTACAAGAAATGGGAGCAAATCTGAGGGGCAGACAAGGAAACGCGAGGTACCCAAGAAAAGGGTGTACTACAAAAAGGTTTCCTACGATGGGGGAGAATTTTCGATTGGGGATGATGTGTATGTGAAGAGGAGAGAGGATGCCAGTTCGGATGAGGATGATCCTGAGGTAGAGGAGTGCAGGGTGTGTTATAGGGCTGGAAGGGCTTTGATGATTGAATGTGACGATTGCTTGGGTGGATTTCATTTGAAATGCTTGAAACCACCATTAAAGCAAGTTCCTGAAGGGGATTGGATTTGTGGGTTCTGCGAGGCCCGGAAAATGGGAAAGGAAATAGTGTTGCCCAAGCCGCCAAAAGGTAAGAAACGCCGTAGGACAGCCAGAGAGAAGCTTCTTTCAAGTGATTTATGGGCTGCCCGCATTGAAAGGTACACACATTATATTTAAAACAATGCTGCATTTCTCATTATTTTGGTCGTTTAAATAATTATTAATAATGTGAATGGTGGTGTCATATACATGTATACACAGCTTGTGGAAGGATGTGGATGGTAGCTTTTGGTTCCGGGCTCGTTGGTATACAATTCCTGAGGAAACTTCCGCTGGAAGACAGCCACATAATTTGAAAAGGGAGCTTTATCGAACAAATGATTTCGCTGACAATGAGGTGGTTATTTTGCTATTACTAAAAGATCTCATCTATGCATTCTTTGGGTTTGTGAATCATATCATAACATTTATTGATTTATCTTAGATTATGTTTCAGTTCTGGCTTATTGGGTTCCTTAATTAATCCAGAATGTTGCTCAATTTTGTGCCTCATCTTTGATGTTAACTATAGATGGAATCTGTCCTCCGCCATTGCTATGTTATGACTCCTAATGCATTTGCGAAGGCAGAGAATGAAGGTGATGATGTGTTTCTCTGTGAATATGAGTATGACTTACACTGGCATAGTTTTAAGCGTATTGCAGAGATTGATAACGACGAAGAGGTAACTACTTGATTAATGCAAGAAGTAATTGAGAAATCAGTGTTTAATGGATTTGGGGTGTTCAGATAAAGTTAACAGATAGAGATTATGACTTTATAGGATGGTCGAGAAGATGAAAGTGATGATGATTGGAGTTGCAAATATTCAGACTCTGACTCAGATGCAGACTTAGAATTTGAAAAAGAAGGCAAACACAATTTATTCCCGGGACCACCTCTAGCTAACAAGTTGGCTGCGGTATGGGAAATTTTCTTTTTTCGTACCTGGCTCATATTTCAGAATTGCATGAACATTCGAACTAATGATCATTATTATATATTCAGAACACGCGTAAGGGACACATCTATGGACTTCAAAAAATTGGTACAAAGAGAATTCCAGAACATGTGAGATGCCACAAACAGACTGAGCTTGAAAAGGCAAAAGCAACACTTCTTCTAGCAACTTTGCCCAAGTCTCTGCCTTGTAGGAACAAGTATGTTACATTGAGGTGATGTGGTCCCACTTTGAGTTCTTTGTAGATGGATTTTTAAAATAATGTGTTTTCCAATGTAGAGAGACGGAAGAGATATCTGCATTCATAAAAGGTGCTATATGTGATGACCAATGTCTTGGACGCTGTTTGTACATTCATGGTGTTCCTGGAACTGGCAAGGTAGAATTAAATTAAACATAATCTGAAGAATTTAGCTTACAAATTGTTAGTTTATTGTCCTTTAAACATGAATTAACTTGCAGACGATGAGTGTACTTTCTGTCATGAGAAGTTTAAGGGCAGAGGTAGATACAGGAAGCATAAAACCTTACTGCTTTGTGGATATAAATGGCCTGAAATTGGCGACGCCAGAGAATATTTATAAGGTAATAATTTAGAGTAAATTGAACCAATTCACAATTTGTTTATACAATATCCGCTTGCTGCTTACGAAACTTAAGTTTTCAGGTTATTTATGAGGCATTGAGTGGACATAGGGTCAACTGGAAAAAGGCTCTCCACTTGCTGAATGAGAGGTTCTCAAATGAAACCAAAAGTGACAAAGAGGACAACCGTCCTTGCATTTTACTCATTGATGAACTTGATCTTCTAGTAACTCGAAATCAATCAGTATGCAATTCATTTTCTGGACAAATTTAGCCTTTTTGATACCATTTATTTGAATGAATTTATTAGGCTATATCTTATACTGATAAATCCTTTCTCCCGTCTCAGGTTTTGTACAACATTCTTGATTGGCCTAACAAGCCACATTCCAAGCTGATTGTTATAGGTTGGGATTTAACTTTTGGAAACTCTACGTTTCTACTAAAATGATCACACACTCATTATTGCTCTTTTTCCTGTCAATAACAATTCAGGGATAGCTAATACTATGGATCTTCCTGAAAAATTGTTGCCGCGGATTTCGAGCCGTATGGGTATACAAAGGCTTTGCTTTGCTCCGTATAACTATATGCAGCTTCAAGAAATCATTTCAAGTCGTCTTCAAGGAATTGATGCATTTGAAAAACTAGCTATAGAATTTGCTTCAAGAAAGGTAGATCAATGTGCTCATTATTTCATCAACTTTCAAATTTGACTTTTACATTCAGCATAATCAAGGAATCCTTAGCATGATATGGTTCCTCTGACTTCTCCATCATTTTGTTCTTAACATTTATTGTGTAAATATAGGTGGCAGCTGTTTCAGGAGATGCACGTCGTGCACTTGAGATATGTCGGCGTGCAGTGGAGATCGCAGATTATCGTGTTAAAAAGTCTGCATTGCTTCCTGATTCTGCGTCTACAGGTAAATAAAATAATCTGAATCCTTAGCCCTCCTTTAATGAAATGAAGAAGAATGAGGTTGCAAGTTTCATTAATCTTTGGGAATCAGGCATTGTGCTCCTTTTGATCCTTGCCCATACTTATTAGCCAAGGGATACTGCTTAAAGTTGCACAACAACATGTTATCTTGTTATTTTTTTTTGGTTAAGTTGAGTCTGGCTCTAGGTCAAGCAGAAAAATCATACTTCTGCTGCATATGCTTACACTTGTAGTCATAGTTCAAAATTTAGAGAAGACTAACCCACCAGAAAATGGCAAACTCCTTTCTTGTTCTTTTTGTTTCTGTGATGATGTAAAAATATTTTCCAAAACCATTCAGAATGATATCACCAAGTGCTGATTGACACTAATTTAAGCGATTCCTCTGAGTATTGTATGTCTATAGAGTGGATTCTCTCTTTTTCCTTTTGATACTCCGTAGTAAATGGAATATGTTAATGCAGTTACAAAGCATGAAGTAATTAGTGTTTGACACCAAAAGTAAAAAGCAACAAAAGGCAGCTAGAAGTTCTTTATAATGGAGAACCAGGATTTCATTGTTTCTCAAATACGCGGATTCTCACAAATTCAGTCCATTGTTTCACTTCCTTCTTTTAAGTTTCTCAAGTATCTGAAAGTCAGACCTGGAAATCTTTCAAACCACCCTCATGCAGTACGTGCTTGATATATCTAAGATATAAGATTGTAAGAAGAGTACCTCTAACGACCAAAGTGGCTTCAACTCCCATTAAAAGTACGCATTCAAGCTCCCAAGTCTCCTAAATTCAATAGTCAACTTGCCTGTAACTAAAATTTCCTGGTTTCATTATTAAATGTAGTGCCCTGTGCATTATGTAGAAGCTGTTGGACAAAGTTGTCTTAGTTATTGATCTCGTTCATTGCCATATCTACGATTTATAAATCAAACATATTGTTGGATGGTATGGTATAGCTCTCTCTACGACGCGAGGCGGGCGCCTGGAAGTCCGTATGTGTGGTCCTTGCGTGGTGGTTTGAGGCGGACGCCTGGGGAATGGTGAAGCGGGCACCTCATTTGCAGAAGGCGTGGTCGTGGCTTCGGCTTTCCAGGCGGGCGCCTGGGTCTCCTTGGGGCGGGCGCCTCAAGGCTGACGGGGGGTTTTGGGCCTGAACGGGTTTCTGTTTTTTGGTCTTGGTTTAGGCTAGGGTTTGTAACATATAAATACTGTTTGTAATCCTATGTAAACATATGAGATATTGCACATAATAAAACAGAGGCAAGGTTCAAAACCCCAATCGATTTCCATCTCTCTTCTCTTTCGATTTCTCAATTGTGTTCTTGGTTATTGTCTATTTGCTTCCGCTGCATTGCACAACACATATGAAAAGAGTACCAATAATCATCTGTCATATGCTAAAGGTAAAACTCGTGACTCTCAATTGCCTGCTTCTGACATTATAGTTATTCTACATCAACAACATTACCACAGTGCCACAAAGGCTCCCACCTACGGTGGGGTAAGGCGGGTCGGATGTATGCAACTTTGCCCCTGTATTAAAGCATAGAGAGGCTGTTTTTGGATGACCCATGATGAAAATTGCGTCGAAAATTGCAACTGATGCTTCATAACAAAGAAGCGCAGACAGTTTCGTCAGCCATTTTGCTTTATTCCATCATATTCTCAAGCCAAAAATAGTAAATCTTTGGCTCCATTGGAAATGATGGAACCATAGTTATTCTACATCGGTTTAACAAAAATGTGTTCAAGAAGTAATTGGCCGCATTTACACTTGACATTGAACATTCATCAATGACTTATTTTTGTGATGTAATTCATTTTTCGTCCTTAAGCGGTCTTTGTTCTTTTGGGTTCCAGGAAAAGCACTCGTTGGTATGAAGGAGGTTGAAGCAGCCATACAGGAGATGTTCCAGGCCCCTCACATTCAAGTAAGTCGAAAACTAACTGAATGAAGTCTATTCTCAATCCTGATTCAGAAAGAGAATCGGAATCAGAATTTGTCACCTTCTACCCTGTTGTCATGATGTTTTTCTTGAAACCACATACTTACTATCTTTGGCAAATATAACATGGTGTCTTTATATTAAATTAGGTTTAGAGGATATTTATACCTTCTATTACAGGTGATGAGAAGTTGTTCGAGACTGAGTAAGATCTTCTTGGCAGCTATGGTGCATGAGCTATATAAAACAGGAATGAGTGAGACCACCTTCGAAAAGGTCAAACATTTTCTTCTTCTTTTCCTCTCCTTGTATGATATCACTTATTGAAGCTTTAAATACCATACCTAAGTACTCCCTCTGTCCCTAAATGAATGTCTAAATTTCATTTTAAGGGACACTCTGGAAATGTGCTTTTTTATATATTTTAATGGCACAGATGCATATATATTATCCACTTTTTACACATAGTTTTATGATAATAAAATGAATAGCAATTCTTTTTTTGGTAAAAAAGCGTTTAGGGACATTTTTTTTACAAAAAAGACGTTCATAGGGACAAAAATTTCTTGAATTTAGACATTCACTTGGGGACAGGGAGTAGGAAATTTCGTTTGTTCCATATTTCCATTCATTAACATCCAACCATTTCTGCATCTATATTCTTTTCACTTCTCTTTCACGCCCTTTCCTTCTTTTTTTTCCTGGGAATCCTCTTTGTCAGGGTACTTGGACCTTAGTGGATTCAGTTTTACCTTTTGGAAGTTAAATGCTTCTAATAATTCATTAAATTCATTTTTTCTTGGTACAGTTGGCAATGACAGCTGCTTCTTTCTGTACAAGCAATGGAGAAGCATTTCCTGGTTGGGACACACTACTGAAAATTAGGTAAGGCGGGCTTCACACTGGATTTCACATTTCAAGTGGGCGGAAACCTTCTGTTCTCCTTACATTTTTTCGTTAAACTTTTCTACTTGGCAGCTGCAAACTTGGGGAATCCAGAATCATTCTCTGTGAGCCAGGAGCAAGGCACAGGTTGCAGAAGTTGCAACTCAACTTTCCGAGGTTAGTTCTCTCAAGAAGCCACTGCATCACTTGCTAGGAGATAGTTTTTTACCATTGTAACTCTTTATCAAATATACTGGTGAATATTGTTAAATATTTGACGGAATAACAATATGCTTTCGTTAACTTATGGCAGTGATGATGTGACTTTCGCACTGAAAGATAGCAAGGAGCTGCCTTGGTTGACCAAGTATCTGTGAAGCTCAAGACTTGATGATGTATGTGCAATTTCTTGTACTGTCATCAAATTTAATTATTTTTTTAAAAAAATATTTAATTACATTATCGTAGATGTAATTTATATACATCGTCTGGACTAGAAAGTTTTTAACACAGAATCCAGACTGTATGTTGAGAAATTATTTGTTCTAAGTTTTGACAGTCCAAATGTTGACTCAATGCAAGTCCCAATTACTTGGGATCGGCTACTTTTATTTTCCTTTATTTGAGGGTGGACGTTCATTTTGGGACCGAAAGGTACTACTCCCTCCCTCCCTATTTTGGGTGATGATGCCTGGTCCAACGCTCATGGTTTAGTATATCCATGAGCGTTGGACCTGGTATTGTCTGCTGCTGATATTAATTTGAGTTATTGTGGGTCCCACATATTACTAAATTGATCCTTACGGCACATTAAAAAACAAGAGGATGTGACCTTTTATCCCGCCGTTGCAGCAGCGGCAGTATTTTGAGAGGTGTCCTTGAGGGATTGGGTAATTGGTGATTGACTGATTCTTGGCGGAAGGTTGTCTCAAGCTCAACCTTGTCTATTTTCCTTTTAGGTTTGTACTTATAAAAATAAATGAATGTCCATTTTTCCAAGAATTTTGCCCTATAATAATGAATGTCCGAAAGAAGTTACGTGCTAGACTCTCGCCTGCATTGACCCAACAAGTTTCAATTCACATTTACACTCATGGCCTAATATGGTTATGTAGGCGAAAATAACTGTCGCTTTTTAAGTTTTCACCGAGTTTAAGAAAAACAATTATTACTCTGATTTTATAAAAAAAGTTGGCAAGGGTAAAAGTGGAAGTTAGATGTTTTAAACCCAAAAGAGACAAATATTTTGGGAAAAAAACAAGCTTGTAAGTCATGATCTATAAAGCTTTGAGTTGTCGTGAATGTCTGCAGATATTAGCATAGAGCCACAAATGCACTTCTCTTGCAGTTTCCGTACAAGTGAATACAGAAAAAAAAATGAGCAAGAAGTAGTATAATACATACATATATATTGCCCAACAGAATTCTTTCTCAAATTTTCACATTAAATATCAATATGTTTTTTCGGACAAAGTGTTACTTGATCAAAAAAACAAAAATAAACATCAGGAGCCGATGAATCTCCAAAATTCATGTTTGGTTGCCTGCATAAACTAAGCTGATGCCATATACTCAGACGATTTTTGCACATCCGTAACACTAACCTTAAGCCACAGGAAAGACACTAAGCTTGTTGCGAGAAACTTGAGGTCTTCTGCCACATGGGACGGCCCAATATGGCCCTTGCGTGGACAGAAAGATAAGCAGCATTTAACCTATAAAATAATAAAACAATAAATAGGTTATTTGTGAAAATTTGTGTAGCAAGGATCCCATAAATGGACTACAAATTGATGAGAAAGGAAATATTACTTGTCAAGATCAGGTGTTGCCAAGGGGTCATATATTTCCTCCCTGATTTCTATCGGCAGGGCAGCTGCCATACCTCCCATGTCTTGAGCACCTTCAGCCTGAACACATTAATGTAACATTCAGATTCAAACACTGAGAAGTACCATATGCAGCAGCCGTATCCTTAATTACTCCCTCCCTCCGCCCCTAAATGAATGTCCAAATTTCATTTAAGGGACATTTTGGAAACGTTTACTTTTTTTACAATTAAATGGCAAAAATACATAAATATTCTTGTTTTCCACTTTTCAAACATTTAGTTTTGCAATTATAAAGTGACTAGAGAAATTCTTTTGCTTAAAAAAAATATTAGGGACAAAATCTTTATTCCAAAAAAGACATTCAAATGGGACAAAAATGTCATGAAAATGGATATTCATTTAGGAACAGAGGGAGTAAGACATGCAATATCTTGATTCATGTGCAAGTAACATGCAGTTTATCGATGAATTTATTTATAAGCGAGATTTGATAGAGCGGAGATGATTTGTTACATTAAAGTAGGTAACTAGGCATCGAGGCTGTTTGAATTGGAAAAGAGGGGATTCTTTAAGAATTTAGGTGAGTGGATAACAAGAAGATCCTGTGTACTTGATCCAGAAGGGAATAACGCTAATCAACATTACGGGTTTTTCCTTCTAATGAATGTCCAAATTTCAATTTAAGGGACATTCTGAAATTATTCACTTTTTATACAACTAAACTATAAAGATGCTTAAAATTTCTTGTTATCCACTTTCTAAACACTTACTTTTGCAACTATAACAAGACTAGTGAAAAAAAAATTGGTAAAAAAAGAGTTAGGGGCAAAGTTTTTTACAAAAAAGACTATTCTTTTTGGGACAAAAATTTCTTGAAAATGGACATTCATTTAGGGACAGAGGGAGTACAAATTTATTTTGGAAGTTGAGTGTATGTGATATTATCCAGGATTCTATAACAAATAAATCAGCATATGCAGTAAAATATGCAAAAGCATTATGAAGATTCTCTTGCCTGTTGACCATACTGTGCATAACCAGCAGCATATGCACCATATGCATAAGGATCTTGAGTTGTCCCATATCCATAAGCGTCGTAGCCCTGACCATAACCATAGTAAGCACTCCATTGATTTGGATCAGTCTGCTGTGCCCAAGCTCCAGACACATCCTACAATATAGTTTCAATTACTTTCTCATGCTAGTTCAGTTAATTATACTCCATTCGATCCTAAAAACTAAAATAGTCCCATTTGATGCGTCAAAATTTTAACAATGTATCTTTATTACACTCAAATTGAACCAAAACTAAAGCTTTTTCTAGAAAGACTTATGTTTTGGAACAAACCAAAAAGAAAAAATGGACTACCTATGGGGGACGGATGGAGTATATCATAAAACGTAAAAAGCATAGAGAACTAACAAAAGTTAATCCCCCTCCTACCCCCCCCCCCCCAGAATAGGGTTTCCATAAAATCACTGTTAAATACACAACAACATCAAGTATGTCAGAAGTCAACAGAAACCATAATCAACGAGGAAGTTCATTTTCAAAATAATGCTTAGGCATTGCTTAGGCCAGAACTCTATCAACAGTATACACACATCTCCGTTTATCAGAAAAATCAAATGAATTATCTTTTACCTAATTTCTCAACCTAGTTATTAATACTAATCTTATTGTTTATTCATAGCAAGGAATGAACAATTGTAACAGTTTGGTGATAGGGTAGACGTCTGATAATTTGCATTTGGTCTAACATCGTCACCCTTTATGTATGTACACGTCTTTATGACAACGTATTTCAATTGGCAGCTCTTTTTGGTGCAAGTCTTACAGCCCTGGAGCTGGTAACTACAAGAAATTCACCTGTTTAACTGCTGGCCGGCCCCAAGAAAGACGGACCATTGATTGACCAATTTGAGCTCCATTCATCCTCTGAATTGCTTCTTCCGCATTTGTCCTGTATATCATAAGTCTAGCTGTATCATAAAATAGAAAAAGGAGATGAAAGGAATTGAAAGCATAGACAATATATAAAATAATGTTTTAGGCCACATTACTCAGTTAGCCATTGTCTTAACTAACACAAGAAGACAGCCGTCCTTTGTATCCATGGGTATTTAATACACCACTGTAACTCTATCCAAAAAAGAAGAAAAGCAATGGAACAACAGAAGATAAAACCCAGAAATCAACTCTGAGAGAGAGAGAGAGAATGCAAAGAGAAGAAAGTAGAATTTTACAAATTTCACGCATTGTGACAAAGTTTTGAGGAAATCAAGTGAGCAACCAAATAGATCCAAACCTGGCTGCAAATTGCACAAAACCACATCCCTTGGCTGCAGGGATCTTCACACTCACAATTTCGCCATACGGCAAGAAGATTTGCCTCAATTCTTCCTCTGTCACAATAGGGTCCAAATTACCAACAAAAATCTGCAAGAATAAAGGTAGTAAGAACAACAAACAAACAAAAAATCCATATACAAACACAATCTGAAATGTCAGACTTACTGTGCTGTTATTCATATCTACATCGCCAGTTGGGACTTGAGTTTGAGCTGGATATAAGCCTGGCAACGGAAACCATGAGTATGGTTATTTACTGTGCAAGACCACACAAACTTTCTGACTAAAACAACCGGAAATATCAGTTCTGCATGAAAGACATACTAAAAACTAAAAGCACTAGAATATCTACTGCACGCAGTGACGATTCATGCTACATAAGTAGATACCCCAAACTACTATCCACTAATTAGCGCGTACTAATTATAACTACTTTTACGTTTAAATATCTTTTTTGATAAATATTTCACTTCTGAAAACTCATATAATAATTACTCCTTGTCTGGCTCAGGCTCAGCACCTAATCTCAGAAACAAAATTTCAAAATATAGAAAGCATTATCAGTCTTAAATTTACTTTTTTTTTAATAACTGATAACAAAAGCAGAAATATATTAAGAGACTTACAAGTGAAGGCAGCTTTAACATCCACCAACAGAACAACATTGGAAGGGTTAAAGCGAAACTGAAAATTATTAGATGTTTTTAGATAAATGCATTAAATCTCCTCGCAATGTAAATTGAAAGAAGAATTTTCTTCGACCAAGGGAGTACATTGTCCACATCAAATATACCAAATGAGAAACATTTTATTATTTAGATATGGGCATTTAGAATTATAAACACTAATTCACACTGGCTGAACTTTCCTGGGGCTCATTTCCCCAACCCCTTTATAGACTATCCCCTTAGCATGCGTTTGCAGAAACAAAGAGTGTACTGGTTAAACTGCTCCCTCCCGGTACTTACTGCATCATAAACCAAATTTCATACTAACGTTGGAAGACTAGTTACATCTTGCTGGGAAATAGTGTTTATCAGTTGGCTCAAGTGTAATTCCAAGAGAGATAAAAGCCAGCTTCCCCAATTAGAGTAACATACCCACTCACCCCCAAAATTGAAGTAAATGGACTTGATACGAGTAATCAGACTCCTTCATATGTAACTTCCCTCCACACCACACACATACCCCCCCCTCACAGAAAGAGAGAGAGAGAGAGAGAGAGAGAGAGAGAGAGAGAGAGATAGAGAGAGAGACCAATTCACACATACAAGACATCCTTTCATGAGACATATTTATTTATCGTTATTCTGATATCAGAGGTTATAATCATCAAGACGAAGAAAGTATGAATGTGAAAAATTAGGACTTGCATCAATAAACATAAGCATACCCCAGAAATGCTAAATCAGCCTACTTTCATTTATTGACCATATTTTATTCATCAACAAAGAGGAATGTATATTTTGTGTGAAAGAATGGGAGGCCTTAATGAGAGTAATCATACACCCAAAAGACAAATAGTTCCATAAGACAAATAGGCTTTCAACTATTCACCCTTTTAGACAAACTCAACAACATGATGACAAAACGAAGTAGACTAATAGTCACCTCTGAGAACATACCAGGATGACTCAGAAGCCATTTCCAAATCTCACTAACAATGAGGCAATTTAGATTAACCCAGCACTCCAACACTTAGACAAATTAATCTCCAGGTCCAAGACTAAACTATCTGAAGCAAAGTCATGGCATGCATGAAACATTTAGAGCCATCAGAAAGATGAAGACAAATAAGGCTCACACAAATCCTACTCATCAAGCAAGCACACAGTCCACAACCAAATCTATGTCCTCTCCACTTAAAATCATTGTGCCTTGGACATATTAGAGCAATATTTATTCTCTTGATCCTTCACCACATCCACAAAGCTCCCAATATGCAAACACACATGAGTATTAACTAGGACTAGAAGAAATATACTACCTTTAGGTGCTGCATATGGCTGTTGTAAGCCGGTTGTTTTTTTCGGTGTTGCCGCACTAATACGCATAGGCCTAGTTGAGCAATAAACACCATTCATTTCCGTCATAGCACGGTTCCTTTCCATCTCATCAGCAAATTTAACAAAACCATATCCCTTGGAACGTCCAGTAGTCGAATCAGTCACAACCTTGGCTCCTCTAACCGATGGATATTGAGCTCGAAAGGTCTCTTGCAACAAGTAATCAGTAACGTCTGGTGCTAAGTCCCCTACAAAGATAGAGAGATCTGGCCCTTCAACGCGTTTCTCTCCAATCCCAAAAGATGCCCAATTCAACCTAAAAGTTATTTCAGTTCCAGGAATTTGGGATCCATTATATGACTGCAAAACCCTTTCGGCTGTTGCATGTGAAGCAAACTCCACAAAGCCATATCCCTCCGGCTGCCCAGTTGCTTTGTTACGAATTACTTTTATTGAGAGCACCTGGATAAAGAAACATGACCATTATAATTAAATATCATTAGGAGCCAATAACTGAAAAGTAAATACCCCTGCCTCTTCTCAACTGGGTAACCATTCATGTTATCATATAATAGCATTAACGTACATATATTTTGATGTAGGATCTATGTATTTTCCTTTATTTTGGTGATGGATGGCTTGTCCATCTATGTAATTTGAGATTCATCTAATTAAGTCTTTTTTCCTATCCATTTTTTTGCCCTCAACTCTGGTGCAAGCTGGCCAGCACGAATTGCCTATAGGATATAATGGAGTCTCTGTTGTTTACAGTATAGAGTTTTCTGCATACTGCACTTTTGAAAACACCCCTATACCCAACGGGATGTCAAGCCTCTTAGAGAACTGGAGATTGTATTTTGGCCAAAACACAATAATTCTGAATAGAGTTTGACAAAATAGCAATTGCAACAACAGGCGTATGAAAATCACTGCAGAGAAAATTCAAGGGTCTCAACAATGATCCAGGCAGGTTAGTATATAGTGCTTAAGTGGCTCTTCCAAAAGGTCACATAAATGACTAATCATGCTTGATTCAAAACAGTCAAAAACGAACTTTTGAATTGATGAATTTCAAGTTTAAACTAAGTAAACCAAAATAAATTATAACTAAAATGTTAATCAAAGGAATACAAAGGCATAAAAGTACAAAACTAAGAACATATATATGCAATCAACTAGGTCAGCTCCTAAAATTTTCAAATTGCAAGCTTTCGAGCAAAAATATAGAGCATACCCACTCATGGTTTACTCAATTCCAAAATGTAAAACCCTACCAGTAAAAAAAACACATGCTTAAGACAGTATCTGTGAGTCTGTGAGAGAGATAGATGACCTCGTTGGTGGTGGAGAACCAGGAATGGAGGTAGGACTCGTCGGCCCAGTAGGGCAAATCCCCAATCCAAAGTGTACGGACTTCTTCGAGTGAAGTAGGCTGGTGGTACGGTGGCTGGTACGACGTTGCCGCCGCTGCCGCCGCCGCCATCGTTGGGGTTTGATATTGTGGGGGTTGCGGCTGCGCGCTCATCATCCAATGCTGATGTCCTGCTTCCATCTCTCTCTCTCCCTCCTTCCTTTCCCTCTTTTGATCTCTGAACTCTGTTTGCAATTTGATTTGGAGTTGAATTGATAATATTTACTCCCTCCGTCTCGGGTTAATATAGACTTTTGGTAATGCACGAATTAAGGAGGGATTATTATATTGAAAGTGTTGTGAGTGTGAAAATAAAATAAGAGAGAATGAGTGGAGAGAATAGTAAATTATAATGGTGATGTGAGTATTAAAATAATGTAGGAGAGAGAATGAGTGGAGGGACTAGTAAAAATTCCTTTCCATTTTAGGAAAGTTATACTCCCTCCGTCCCGTCCGATTTAGGACATTCACTTCCGACACGGAGATTAAGGAATACTATTATAATATTAGGAGAGAGAATGAGTGGAGGATGTGTTGTGAGTGTAAAAAATTAAATAAGAGAGAGAATGAGTGGGATAAATAGTGATGGGATTATTGTTGTGAGTATGACAAGTGGGTCCCATTTAATATAAAAGTAATATAAACTTTTCATTTTGGGCCGTCTTAAGTCGGGTGGGACGCCCAAAATGACAAAACGACCTAAGTCGAACGGGACGGAGGGAGTATATTATTGTGGGACGCTCAAAAAAGAAAATTTTATATATTATCATGGGACGGAGGGAGTATGTAGTAATAATTCCCTTTAAGGACCCCCAACAATTATCCAATTCTTAAAGAGGAAACCTTTGAGAATTGTTATTTGCCCCGCAACATTACTGAATACCCCCGTAATACTAAGTCTACCCAACATTCAACACTAGTCCCGCCACCACTCTTCCTATTTTACCCCTTTCTTGCTGCAAATATTGCAAAATCACAAAAAAAAAAAAAAAAAACCGAAAAGGGTCTTCCATCGCCGTCCCCGCCTTGACCTACCACTGATGCTTCTTATCCAAACCCGCCGCAAGCTCACCCACCATTACCAAAAGATCAATTCTTTCGGCGATCTGGGCTTCTCCGTTTGTGGGTCCTCCGGTCGTTTAGCCGTCGACGCCATGATCGTCCTTTCCCAAGCCAGATTTTGCGTCAGCTGCACCATCTTCGTCGCCACCACTTTGGCCTTCGTCTTCAACTTCGAGCTCTCCCCAAAACAAGTCAACCCGAAAGCGTTGACCAGTTTGACCAACTTAACCCCCAAAACAATATTCATTTGGGATTGTTTTTCCTTTCAATTAGGTCAAAATTCAATCCCAACTCTGACCCATTTGGCCCCTTTGAGTATTTTTGCAGATGTGGTTGACTTGGGAGCCATGGGAGTAGTCATGGTTGAAGATGGGTTAATATTCATGAAAGAAAAGCCAATCTTGAAACCATTTGGGGACTTTTCTGTCATTTTCTATGGCTTAGGGGTAAAATAGGAAGAGTGGTGGTGTGATTAGTGTTGAATGTTGGATAAACTTAGTATTGCGGGGGTATTCAGTAATATTGCGGGGATAAATAACAATTCTCAAACATTTTCATTAAAAAAGGAAAGAAAGAGAGGAAACCTATTTACATTGTTCCCGTGGTATCCACTAATATCAATGTATATTTATCTAAGGCCCCTCATTTGTTTAATGAAATAATGAAAATCCAAAATTACCTTTTCCCACCCAAACCTAAAATACTCATACGCTCTCCTCTTATTTTAACTTTCCTCTATCCCTCTCAAAATTCTTCATCTTTTGCGCGTACTTTCATCTTCCCCCGACAATTGACGCTCCCGTCCAAGCCATAGCTTCGTCCACCATTGGCTCCCCCTCCTTTCGCCATCGTTTCTCTTTCTACCAGCTCTACGCAGTGATGATTTTTTTAGAGGTATCGAGCCAGGTTCTACCTTAGTTACATGTTTCCGTTGTTTGATTTGATCAGGTAATATTGTCTTACAAAAACATTCAACATTTTTTCCACAAATCATGAGCCTAGAAAAATCGGAAACGTTCAACATTGGAGGAAGTCACAAACCCAGAAATTCCTCATTGAATATTGCCTCCAAAATAAACTAAGGCAGATCCACTCTCCCAATGCCACCAGGACTTTGGCCATCACTGCTTATATTCCTTTCCTCTGCACAATAAAGGGTGCGCTCCCGAGTTTAAATTAGGAGAGAAAGGAAAGAAAGTGGGAGGAAATTTAAAACATTTTCCTTCCTGGTTTGGCTCCCGAGTTTTTCTTGGAGGGAAGTGGAAGGAAAGGCGGGATTTTTTTAAAAAAATTTCCTTCCTTTTAATTCCTTCCAAAAGTGGGAGGAATTGGAAGGAAAGAAAATTTCACTAAAGAAATTTTCTGATATACCTATTTTACCCTTTAAAATAAAACACTCTTCTTCTTTTATTAAGGATAAATATGTAATTTAAACTTTTTTTCATCATTTTCTTTTCTAAACTCGGGAGCAATCAAGAGAGAAATTGAATTCCCTCCCCTTCTCTTCTTTTCTCTTCTCTTCTCTTCTCTCCCTTAAAAACTCAGGAGCAGACCCAAAAAGAGAAATGGGGGAAATATGTCTAGATCTAATTCTAAAAGAAAGAAAAGTGGATTTGTTGGATGGAATAGGGGAGGGCAGTGGCGGGAATGGTGACTTACCGAAGGGTGTGGGGAGGAGGTGACCATGGGAGTGGCAAATGGCATGAGTTTTGGCGAGAAAGGGAAGGGTAACCTAGAAGGAAGAAAGGGGAGTAGTAAAAGATGTGTGTCGGCGATTGGTTGAGGTGAAAAAGGGTTTTCGGGGTGGGGATGGGTGGAGGTGGGGTGGGGTAGGGGTGTGGGGGGATGTGGGGTGCGGGCACGCTGGGGGAGATGGAGACGAAGGTAGAAGAAAATGGTTTCTTTGTGTTTGTGAACAATAGAATTAGGTTAACGAATGTTAATATGAAAATATGGGATAATACGGATGACAAAAAAAGTCTTTTACTCCTCTCCTCTCATTTTCAACTTTTCTCCATCTCTCTCAAAACTCTTTGTCTTTTGCGCGTACTTTCATCTTTCCCCCGCAGCCGACGCTCCTCCCGTCCAAGCCCTAGCTTCGTTCACCATCAGCTCCCCCTCCTTTCGCCATCGATGCTCTTTCTACCAACTCAACGCATTGATGTTTTTTTTTAGAGGGGGGTATTGGGCCATGTTCTACCTTAGTTACATGTTTATGTTAGAGATACCATTGTTTGATTTGATCAAGTAATACTTGTCTTGGAGAGGAGTAGATGTATAGACGACCATGGAACTAAAGAAGGAAAAGTGCAAATCTTGCTTCTTGAAAATCAATTTCTGAGAATACAATCTTGAGTGTGTGTGTGTGTGTATATATATATATATATATATATATATATATATATATATATATATATATATATCCATTTATTCAATTTATCCATTTTTTTTTTGATATTCTACTAATTCTTCTGCATTCTTTACTAAATCATTCTGATGATCATTATTATCCATATTCATATTTGAGCACAGCTAAGTTTATTGTGGTTGGCCGAATATCAGATTTACATCTAAGTATGTCTATTAAATAATTTTATTATTTAAGATTTACCAGTACGTGGCATTGTGACTTTTCAGACCACTAACTTAGTTAGTATCGACACGAGAAAAGTATTCCAGCCTATATACTAGGTTCACCTTAAATTCTATTTACTTGAAAAATTATTAAAGAAAAGACATAAAAATACAAATTTTTTTGGTCATCTTTGCAAACGACTTGCTCGTTTAACTACCAACCCGCAGGGATAGACAGAAAAATTCCACGAAATCAAAGATGTGGAATGTTTTTAGCAAAATTTTCTTTATCATTTTTTCATCTGAAGAACAGCCTTTTTTACTTATGGCTTAAAAGATGATTTTTTAAGAAAACACTAAAAACATTAAAATGAGAAACATGAGAACCAACCACAAAACGATGACATTTATGTAATTTTTGTGAAAGTTGGGAGGTACTGCCACGTCATCATTTAAATTTCCTTAAAATTTCAAAATCAAATATCTCAAAATCTATAAGTCGAAAAAAATAATCTGAAAACACTGTTTTTCTCGTCTTTACGAGGCGAATCAAACTATATCTCTGAATATAGTGTTTTGAAAAAAATGTTGAACAAAAATAATATTCTCAAAATACACTTGAATTAAGTATCTAAATAACCACTGAATATAAGTGTATTTTAAATATTGCACTTGAATTAATTAAATACACATAGATTCAGTAACTAAGTAGCTACTGAATTCATGTGTTATTATCAAAATACACATGAATTCAGTAGTTAAGTAACAACTGAATCCAAGTGTAATGTTCAAAATACACATGAATTCAGTTGCTAACTAGCCACTGAATCCATGTGAAATGTTCAAAATACAAATGGATTCAGCAGCTAAATAGCTACTGAATTTAAGTGAAATGTTCAAAAATACACATGGATTCAGCAGCTAACTAGATGCTGAATCCAAGTATAATGTTAAAAAATATACATGAATTCAGCAGTTAACTAACTACTGAATCCATATCCAATATTCAAAATAGACATGAATTCAGTAGCTAACTAGATACTGAATCCATTTTTGTAATTTTCAAAATACACATAGATTTATAGCTACTTAATCCATGTGCAATGATAAAAATACACATGAATTAAGTTGCTAATTAGCTACTAAATCGAAATGTAATATTCAAAATACACATGGATTCTACAGCTAACTAACTAATGAATCCAAGTACAATGTTAAAAAATACACATGGATTAAGTAGCTAACTAGTTACTGAATCCATGTATAATGTTCAAAATACACATGAATTCAGTAGAAAATTAGCAATCGAATTTAAGTGCAATGTTAAAAAATACACATGAATTCAATAGCTAATTAGCTACTGAATGTAAGTGCAATGTTAAAAAATACTTATGCATTCAGTAGTTAAGTAACTAATGAATTCAAGTGTAATTTAAGAATTTCATTGTTATTCAATTTTTTTTTCAAAACCCTATCTTTAGGGATGTAATTTAATTCGTTTCGTCGAGACAAGAAAAATAACATTCTTGAATTTTGAGAAACACAGTAGCTACTGACATTCACGAGTTTACATTTTTTATAGGGTAAACTTGCTATTCCTAGTAATGAGTTTTGTGAAACTCTAATGGCAGTAGCGAGTTTACCTTTTTTCTTAATAGCGAGTTTCATCGAATTTGATCATTTTTTGCAAATATTTTAAAGGGTTATTATTTAGGGAAATACTTTTCGCAAAATAAATAAACTGACAAAAAATCATGCGTCTTGAAAGAATCGTCATATATCTATATATCTAGGAGTGCTACTATTCACACCCCATCTATAAGTGCAGTTTTTAGTTGCAAAATTGTCATTACTTAAAAGGAGACTTTTATCGATTTTTTTTTCAAAATATTACTTTTTAAAAATTTATTTACAAAAATAACATTATAAAAACTTTAACTATCAAAGTAACACTTTTGAATTATTGAATCTGAAAAAGGAGGAAACAAATTTTCAAATTTTGAATCCAGAAATGGCAATTCCGGATTCCACTTTAAATAAATCCGGAATTTGCATTTCCGAATTTGAAAATATGCCTTTAGGAGCGATCGCCCTATCTTATGGCGCGATCGCTCGCTATTTTTTTCAGAAAATATTAATTTGCTAATTTAATCAGTTTTGAAAAAAATAAAATAAAAGGAAATCCGAAATTGGTAACGCCAGAATACATTGGGAGCGATCGCTCCATACTATAAGCGCGATCGCTCCCTATTAACAGAAATATTATTTTATGAAATTCAGTTTTGAAAAAAAAAATCAAATCCGGGATTGGTAATTCCGGAATGCATTGATCCGGAATTACCAATTCCGAATTTGATTCAAAAGTGTTATTTTGCTACTTAAAGTTTTTATAATATTATTTTTGTAAATAAACTAGTACTCTCTCTGCCCGTGCCAATGGCACGGTGACAGGACGAATGGTGACAGTATATACGTAATTGATCCTATAAAAATGTACGGTATTTTGTGATTGAGAGATTGAAAGAAGTCAATTGCTATTTCGGTCTTTACAACGCCCCCACCCCATTCAAACAAATAAACGTCATTTTATGTAAATTGCAAAGTGGACAACAATGTATAACTCCACTTAAAAAAATCAAAACTATAGACCGGTAATAAATGACATGCTGCTTCTAAAACCTTTTAAGAACTCAAGCCAAAATATACTTGAAGCCACATTTAACTCTAGCACTTCATCTTCTCTAACATATTCACCGACCTAATGCGTATCTATAACTATCTCGTTTCGCAAAACTTGATATAATCCGTCTTGACATTTTGATTACCAAGATTATATTACCCCGAATTTAATTAAATCTCCAAAAAATTGATATAATCCGTCTCGACATTTTGAAAAGATAGAACAAATTGATGTTTTCTATGGAGTCAGGTTTTTCCCTCCCCCCTCCCCAATTTTTCTTGTGTTAAAGAGGTCAAGTAGAACAAATATGAAAAAAGAAAACATTAAATTTGCAACTGTGAGTACAAAAAAAATTTTCAGATACAGATTCAAGTAAACCATGATATTCAGAAAGACATATACTAAAATATTTATTTTTGTTTTTGCTCTCAAGAACAAATGCCCTATTAATTTTTGGGAAGGTTACATAACTCAAAATTTTCACATAAAAATCCATTAATTCCTCCGTCCCAAATTAAATATTCAATTTTGTTGTTGAAACAAATTAGAGTATTCAATTTGGGACGGTTAAATAACACCAAATTTTACTTATATAAACCAAAAGCTTACATGTATTCTCATGGAATCGCTAAGACTTTATTTCTTAAAGAGATCATCCCATTCTCTCACCTCCTCTTAATATCTAGCTATATTACTGCAATGCAATTGGTAATGCCACCATTCGTACTCTCACCTCCTCTTAATATCTAGCTAGATTTATTAAAGTTGTTTTTTTGCAATATCATCATCAAGTACGAATTGTTTGCAATGTCCTCACTCTGTTAACTTATTCGTCAATTATTTAACAGGTGATGGTCACATGTAGACATGGGCAAACCGGAACCGGAACCGGGCGGAACCGGAGAATCGAATCGGAACCGGAACCGGAACAACCGGAACCGGCGAGAACCGGAACCGGTGAGAACCGAAACCGGTCGGTTCACGGTTCAATCCCGGTTCCTCATTTTAAAAAACCGTGAACCGGCGGTTTTGGAACCGGAACCAGAACCGGGGAACCGGAACCGGGGAACCGGAACCGGGGAACCGGCGGTTCGGAACCGGAGAACCGGCGGTTCTTGCAGAAAATTCAAAAAAATTCGAATTTTGCCCGTTTTTTTCCAGCTTTTTCAGTCAAATTTGCCCGTTTTTTTTGACTTTTTACACCTTTTTCATTAATTAAAAAAAATCAAAAAATAAAACAATCCTTACCTTTCACCTATAAATACATTTTAACAATTATTAATAGGGCAAGGTTGGTTGTCCCCCTCATTGTAAATAATTCTTACCTTTCACCTATAATTTAGATAAATATTGTAAAATACTAAGAACGAGGTTAAGGCTCCTTATGTCCTCCCTTACTTATAAAAGGGCAAGGTTGGTTGTCCCCCTCATTGTAACATTTTAACAATTATTAATAAAATTTAAGGGTACCGTCCCTTTTTCTTTTATAAAATATGTTAAAATAATTTGTTTATTATTCATCTTCATCCAAATTTGTTAGAATCTTAACAGTTTTGATGGCTTAAAAGAGAAGAAAAGGAAAAGGAAGTGACCAAAGTGCACTGACCAAACTTTGTGGTTGCTGGAAATTGGATATGGGCGGTCGCCCACCTCTCTCTTGGGCGGTCGCCCATGTGTGCAGAGAGTTTGAACATTGCTTGAATTTGGATATGGGCGGTCGCCCACCTCTCTTGGGCGGTCGCCCACACAGCGGGATTTTCAAAAAAAAAAAAAAAAAAAAGCCAAAAAAGGAACCGGAAAACCGTGAAACCGGAACCGGAACCGGAACCGGCATCAAGGAACCGGAACCGGGAACCGGATTTAGGCGGTTCCGTCTCGGTTCCCCCTTCCCCGAAACCGGAACCGACGGTTCGAAACCGAAACCGGAACCGGATGCCCATGCCTAGTCACATGCCATCATGTGACTATAATCCGTTAAATAATTAACGGGCCTATCAATAAAAAAAACTAAATTTTATTAAAGGATTTTGAGATACAAATGACTAATAAACGTCTTCAGATTAATATAGTCTCATGTGAATTCGAAAAATAAATGTGGACATTCTAGCATGGAATGAGTATAACTGTATAATAAAATTACTTTTTTGGTGGGATTTATTCTGTTTCTTGTATAAGTTGAAGTTAGAATCTGAATTGCAAGTTCACTTTTCAAAATGAGACTCTTTAAGTGAAATCTCCTTTAAAAGGAACAACGACTTCTTGAGTGGAATGGAGGAATTATGTAACTACCTTAGGAGTGGGTAGTTTAGGTTTACTTAAGGCCGTTGGATCAATTTGCTGAAAGTCAATCCTGACTATCACTTATGGGGGGCTAAGAGGCGGTTAAAACATCCCTCTATTGTATTATAGACTAGTACTCAAAAGCCCGTGCCAATGGCACGGGTCAGTACAAAAAGGTAACCAGTGGAAAAAATGTTAAGTAAAATAAAACAGCTTCTCCATGAGTTGTCTTATGCCTGACTATCAATGTACATCAATTATGCCTTACATCCTTGGTTACCCTTTACGTAGAAATCTATGACAGTTTAAAAACTTGAAAAATAAACGAAAATGACTAAGGGCATTCTCAAAAGAGGCACTGAAACTAAAAGCAGGCTTCAATTATTCGAAGACAAACAATCATAAATATTTATTTTTGTTTTTGCTCTCAAGAACAAATTTGAATATTAATTTTTGGGAAGGTTACATAACTCAAAATTTTCACATAAAAACCATTAATTCCTCCGTCCCAAATTAAATATTCAATTTTGTTGTTGAAACAAATTAGAGTATTCAATTTGGGACGGTTACATAACTCCAAATTTTACTTATATAAACCAAAAGCTTACATGTACTCTCGTGGAATCGCTAAGACTTTATTTCTTAAAGAGATCATCTCATTCTCTCACCTCCTCTTTATATCTAGCTATATTACTGCAATTGGTTATGCCACCATTTTCTGGAAAATTGATACTTGGGGACTCAATTGCAGTCTAAAGAACTCATGCACAAAAGTTGTAGCCAAGCATAGGCCATGAGGATTAGATCAGTATAAGCAACCTAGACTACATGGGCATCTGCCAGGGTAGAGTATAGAATGTCATACAGTTGAACAAAAAAGGGTAATGCAACTTGACTACTGTATTCATTAACTAAACAGTAAGTGAATAAATAAAAACTCCAACTCATCAAATAGCACAATTTGCACTAATAAGTAATAAGTTCACAAATGAGTTTTATATCTCTTTATCTCTCTCACTCACTCACTGAGATATAATTTGAGACAATGGGTCAAAGGTAATTGCTGGCTAGCTAAACATACCATTATATAGGCATTGCCATTGACTGTAAACAACTACATAGAGTTGGAGAAAGACCTTCAAATAAAACCAATACCTAAACTCCCTCATGTTCCCAATATTTGAAATCAACAAAACTCACCACAAAGTTATTGATTCTATGTACCTACTAAGCAATAATACAAATAATCTTCAAATTTCAACCGCAAACATGGGTGTGGTTGTTAGTCCCCGACGAACGATGCAGTGGTGAAGGGGTTGAAGTAAACAATTAATGATAGCAAGTTTACAAAATTACACAATATGAAAATGGAGAAAAGAAATTGCTAACGCTTCGCGTCACCAAACAATGAAAAGCAAAAAAGAATAATGAAAGGAAGCAGATTAAAAAATGAGACCTTTTAAAGAGATTCTTACCGTCGATCTGCATCTTTTAACTTTCAGAGACGGTTCTACCGCTAGGAATTGTCATGTGCGTGACTCTTATACGGTGGCATGAGATTACATAACCTTAATAACAATTAAAAAAAATACACCCATCACAAATAGAGGTGATTTTCCAGCCACATCCCACGTAGCTACAAATATCCTAACAAAAATAACAAACTAAATAAAGGGATCAAATAATACTCAAACCCCTAAAAATTTTAGATAGAAAGATTAAAACCCACCTATAGTTATTAACGTATGTAACTTAAGGCAACATTGAAGGTCAATCATACTCCTTATTTCTCCATTCTTTCTTCATCCCCACCTGAAAAAGCTTAAACCAATATGTATATCAATATAATATGTGATAGTAAAGTAAATACACCCATCACAAATAGAGGATCTATTTTGCATTCAAACTCCTTTCCTTAATAGTACTCCCTCCGTCCCAAATTAAATTGACCAAAAAATTTTCAATTTTTCTCTTGATTAAGGTAGTAGGATGATAGGACTAAGAGATAAGCTGATCCGAAGAAATTACAGAACTCCCAATAGATTGCCTAAAATTCTAGGTTTACACCCAAATTAAACATTTTCAAACAACTCAATCACATCTTGGCAACAATCGAAAGCATACAATCAACCATGAACAATTAACCTAAAACAAAGCAATATAGATTTCTAAACTAAACCCAAAACCACCAACATAACACCAAAATACAAATAGAGAAATGGGGATATAGATTATAGAATAGAACTTTGAATACCCAAATCAACGGGAGGATCTTAATGTTCGACGATAATGGGGATATAGATAATGGGTTAGAATAGAATCCAAAAAAAAAAAAAGGAGTGAATTACATTTGATAAATAGTGAATTTGCGAGATTACCCATACCCAAAGGAAGAGCATACCAAAGTGGCAGTTATGGCTTCGGAAAAACCCTCGAGCGCTCAACTGGTACGAACCCTCTTGGAACTGGGCTGGATCGTCGCTTGAAGAAGTCGGAGGCCGGCGGATCCCAATTTGGATTGAGAGTTCTCAAATGGTATCTCTGAGCTTTATTGATTTCTAACCCTTTAAATAAAGGATTCAAATGCAAATTATTGTATTAGCCAAACGGTTGCTGCAGCACCTATTACAAACAAAAAAAAAATGAGGCTCTGAGCTCATGTGTAGTGGACAATATATATGAAATACTAAAGATAGTATTTTGTCCGTCCCAAATTGAAAATCCATTACGAACATTCATTTTCAGACGGACTTAATAGCTTTTTTGATCCAAGACATGAAATTAAAGTTCAATTTTTCAAATGCTCAGGGGTACCTTCGTATGAATAACAGTGAACGATAACTGTCCAAATTCCCCAAAAGATTCCACGCCTTGCCAACAGGTTCATCAAAAACTGCCTCACTTTCTTCCTCCATATTCAATCTGACTACCTCGATCTTAACTCTGATCAAACTCATATAAACATCAGCACCCCCCCCCCCCCAAACAAACACACAAACACTCATATAAACATCATCTAAAATAGAATAAACACAACACACGATTACAAAAAATAAACAACCCTCATATAAACATCATATAAATGGTCATAATTCTACCAAGCCTCCACTAAAAAAGGAACAACCTGGAATTGTAAATTCTAACATTATCAGAATTACAAATCAAGCCAAAGTAATCAAGTGATAATTCATCAAAGGTTAGATAATTAAGAAAAAACGCAAAAAGTTTGCCCTATTTGCAGCTAAACAGCTTGGTTGAGCATGGAGATGGAGATATAAGAATTGCTCCACTGGAATAATGAGAAAAGAGAGATAGGTTCTGATTTCCTGAAGATATGAATTGCTCCAGTAAAATATGATATGTGGAATTCTTATGTGCATACTGTCATGGATAAAAACGGCAAAGCAAAAAATGACTTTCTTGGTAATTTGCAAAACGGATACAGAAACATGTTTCAACAGAAGACACTGGGTTAGGCATTCAATCAAACAACTTATGTGCACACAAAAGCAGTCAACAACAACAAGGATCGCAATGAAGAACTGGGTTAGGCATTCAATCAAGCAGCTTATGTGCTGCGAAACGGATGCTGAGGCAAGTAAGAGATAACATATAGTGAGAGGAAGATTTGACACAACATTAGGCCAAGGCCATTGATGAGTTTAAGGCTTATTAAAAATAAGAATGGCTTTATTACCTGGAGTAGGTCAATTTGCCTTTTCTTATTTTTCAAACTTAGAATTGGACTTTGCCTTTTCTTATTTTTCAAACTTAATTGTTGCTGTGTTTTGTGAAGAACAAATTTATACTTACCTAGGAGCTTATTGTTGTCTGTATTCAGATTACCCAACAATTGTATACATCCAACCCATTCCATTCACAACCCAAACTTCCAGCCCAGCAAGGATCGCAAGAAATAATGGCAAGAAGGCGGCGCCTGCGGACATGGTAGGGCGAACGAAGGCATTTTTGTGATTTAGAGAGAGAAAATTTGGGGAAGGGGAGAGATGACGATAGGGAAGGAGACGATCCAGACGTTAAGTTGGAGAGAAGATGGGCAGATCGTGGGTGACTGTTGAGGGGTGGGTAAATGTTGAAGATTAATCTCGGCCGTCGGATTTAATTCCTAACTTTCAATCCTGGCCCCTCTTTATGTAAAGATAAGAGGCAGTTAAATGCCCCTTGTATTGTATAATAGACTAGTACTCAAAAGCCCGTGCCATTGGCACGGGTCAGTACGGAAAGGAAGACAGTATGGAAAGAAAAAGACGTGGAGAAACTGAAATCGCATGCTAACTATAAGATGTTTTAAATGTAATTTTAAATTGTTTCTAATATATGAACTGCAAAAATATTTACCTGGGAAGAGGGATAGTACGCACTCACGAACAAAGAAGATCACCGGCCAAGGCAATAAGTGAAATATGAAAGAAAAATGGTGGTGGCCGGTGTGTGCGCCCGTGGAATGATTTCTATGGTTTAGCTTCATCAAATTAATATTTAGCAATGACATCTAGAGTCAATATGGGTACAGACGTTGGACCGGTCTAATTCCAATATTATAACATCCTACAATTCAAATTTCTTTTCATCATGTAACCCCCACCATCACTCAATTTCCCCTTTCCATCCCCCCACGCACTTATGCTCCTATTTTTCACAATTCTCAAACAAACCTAGTACTCTCTTTTCGGTAGCCCCGCCCACCATGTACTACCAGGGAAAAAAAACCTACTACCGATATCCAAATGAACATAAGAAATCCATTTTCCAAAAAAAGTTAGTGGTTTCTCTCCACCCTTCTTCCCCTTGTCCTTCTCGCAGTCACGACCATCACTGCCAAACACGGAATGCCGACACTACCACCGCCTACTTTATTTGGTTGCATAATGTCCTTTAGCCTTCTACGCCCTTTGCATCAATTACTCCTTTGACATCAAATGGGAAAAAATGATCAGCTGCATAAATACAAAGCCTTACACCTTTTATCAATCATTCAAAATGTACGGACACATGATTTGTCTACAATGTAACCAACTTGCTGAAGCTTATTTTAGCATAATCACAATACTTATGGAACACACATTCTCTATCCGCTTCATTTTCCTTTCCTTCCTTTGATCGGCATACATGCAGTACCATATCAATCATTGTTGTCAATGAGAAGGCACAAAACCCCATAAAACATGATAAATAACAGTACATTAAAACCTAACCCAAATGAGGAATCAAGTATTAACACTCAAAAAGTCAAAAAAAAAAAAAAAACCTGATATGTATAAATCACACCGTATGATTATTGGCTCAGCACACCAAGAAAAAGAATTAAAATGCAAGAACTAACAATATTAAAATACTTGTTTCAAAAAAAAATGTTAAAACATCATGCAACTTGAACAAAACCTATGTGGTGGTGGAGTTTGCACCGAAAACTCAACGAATTTCACATTATTGTGTATTGATGTTAAATTTCTCTGATGCAAGTGACAACTACAATTTCAAAGATAAAACAAATACCAGTGATCTGTGACGCCACGACCAGCCAATAATATTTAGAAAAAAACAATTTCTCCATATTTATAAATTGTCCTAGTATGCATACTCATCATCGGCAGATGACGGTATAAAAAGGAAAGAACACCCTATAATTCAAATTTTTCTTCATAGGTAAAACAAATACTCACACCACTAACATGTTAACAAACAATTGTGTTACCGTAACCCCCCCCCCTCCACACCACTAACACTGCCAGCACCACCACCGCAATCCACCATCCCTCTCAAATCTAACAACAACACAATAATTTGTAAAGTCACAACAATCATTGTTCCTTAACCTCTGCAAATCAACCAAAAGTTACCATTTGTTAGTTTTAAGGGTTAGAAATCAGATGAATTTGACGACAATTTGCTCCGCACCGAAAGCAAATTATTGCTTAAATGCCAAAAATGTTTAAAAGCTTTTGCTACAACTATCTTGCAAAGAGAAAAAATCATCATCAACCATGCCAGAAAAATCTACCTATAAACAATTCATTTACCATTTCAGATTACATTTTAAAGCTTTTGCTACAGCTATCTTGCAAAGAGAAAAAATACAATCCAAGCAAGCGGATGGGATTTTCAATTTGGGAATAAAATGTGATTACTTAATTACCATAGCTTGCCCAAGCCCCAAAACGTCCCATCTGTCAGGCAAAGAATGAACCTTATCCTCAACATCTGGAGAGAAATCATCATCATCATCGTCCTCTAGGCCGGAGAGGTCATCTCCGGCGCTGGTAAAGGAAGAAGAAGAAGCAGGGGAAAGGGTACGGTTGGGAATAGACATAGATGGAAGGCGGAGCTTGTTAGATAAATAGCAGTAAGTGGAAGATGAATTGAGGGTCGCAGCTACATTCTTGTAATTAGTGGAAGATGAATGCAATAGAAGTGGGAAATGCCTCCGCAGGACCAGGGGAGAAGACGCTACAATGGAGGAGGGGGCGGCGGTGGTGGATAAAGAAGAGAGAGAAAAAGACATGTCTCCGCCTTCGTTTTAGGGTCGATAACGTAGTATGTCAGTTTCACCATGAAAATCAATATACACCAATTTGTTCAAAGATCAATGGTAGTGTTTCAGGTGTAATTGGGAGTAACAACCGCTTGGGGAGAAGGTGGGGGAGTTATAAAACGGTTGAAGGGGAGGAGGATTGTCAGCCCTTGGATCAACATTTCAAGAATAAATCCTGACCACCACTTATAGGGGGATAAGAGGCGGTTAAAAGCCTCCTCTATTGTATTATAGATTTTTAAAAAGTAATACTCCCTCCGTCCCAATAGTAGCTTCCCATTTTGCCATTTTGGGTGTCCCGTTAATAGCTTCCACTTTCCTTTTTTGGCAAAGAAATTTTCACTATTCCCTCCACTCATTCTCTCTCCTCCATTATTTTAATACTCACAACAACATTATAATTTACTATTCTCTCCACTCATTCTCTCTCCTATTTTCAAATTACACTCACATCATTTTTATTTCCCCCTCAATTCCTTAATTTGCGTGCTGCCCAAAAAATGGGCAGCTCTTATTGGGACGGAGGGAGTATTTTGAAAAAAAAATCACTTTTATCCCCATTACTAAATTTTCCCTCCTCTCCCTCCTCTTTAGCCCAACTATCGCCCACCATGCCACCAACAAACACAATCTTCTTCTTCTTCCCTCTCCTCCTATCCATCTCGTCATCTTCATCTTGTTTCTCTGCGCTTCTTCCCTTCCCATCTTCCATCACAAAAACCCCAATTTTCGCTATTTCTAAATCCAAACCCAATCTTAATTCCCAGATCCGCAATCAAGTCCTACCATATCACCAATGACCACTCTCCCGAACAAAACCTACCCCTAGTTTCTCAAAATTTTAATTGTAATTTTTGGTAATTTTTTAAAATTATTTACCATTATCCTTGAACCGGCTCTATATTTTGAGTGTGGTTATTCACACTTGTAAAATTACTGCCCCTATGTTGACATGCCAAAATGACCTGGGAACCGGAAGAACCGACACAAAAAACCATTCGCTAGAATTGGAATCGTGGAAGAATCGAAAATCGTGGAAACCGTAATTGACGGTTCCCCGGTACGAATACGAATCCGCCATTTTCACAACCAGAAATCGGCGATTCTGGAACAGGAAATTGTGACTTTGAAACCGTGTACCTCCTAGTATTTTGTTATTATTTAGTTAATACACTAAATACATTCGTTAAAAAAATAACACATTATTAAAAAAAAAACTAACATTTTCTGATTAAATCTAATTTTTAAATGAATTTTGTTACAAATTAATTGATTTTGAAATTCTTGTAATTATTTAACAATTCTAAGTTACATTGAATGTTAAATAAAATAATAATAAAAAATAAATAAATGGGCACGTCTGAACAGTTAAACTGAAACCGAGAAACAAGGATTAGAATCGGAAATCAGAAATCGAAATTACACGATTCGAATACGATTTTCCTTTTCTTATAATCGAAAACCCATAACCGTTTTCGGATGAGCATGTCTACCCATATGTATGCTAAGTTATAACGTGATATACTATTTTAAAGCATATATTATACGAGTATATTAAGTAATTTTAAGGGTGCGAATAATAATACTCATATTTTTTTTCACGAACTCAAACTCAAACAGTGTGAGACTTGACTTTATTAATGAATTTATTCACAAAATCAAACATTTAATAATTTTATTAGTATTTTTAATTAGAATGTAGCGGATCCACTATATCGATGCAACAAATAAAATATTGCTAACTTATTTTTTGTGAGTAAGATTTTGTGATTTTCTTTTACTCCCGAGCATTACTCTAAAACAACAGTAACATAAAATGATAAAAGGGAAGTGTTAGGTTAGCATTTTGAAATGTTTCCACAAAGCACGGTTTATCAAACGGTCAGTTTAGCCTCACATCCAAAATTCTCCTCTTAATTTCCCCCCTTCCCTATCTCTCTATTTTTTTTCTTTTTCTTCATCTCTTCTTCTTCTTCTTCTAATTAATTTATATATATTTTTTGTTTATTTTGAGCGCATAATTGTTTAGCAACAATGGCGATTGAAGCGATTGTAGTTCTTCCATTGGGTCTCCTTTTCCTTGTCTCAGGACTCATCATCAACTTAATTCAGGTATAGCATCAAAATTTCGCAATTTCGTTTTTTTTTCTTCCGTAAATTTTAGCTTCTATAATCGGTAAATATGTTGGAAATCAATCAAAATGACTTCAATTTCAATGATTGTTCCTTCCATGAGTACCCTTTTGAGGCCGTTAATGTCCTTCTCTTTTTAGAAATTGACGAATTTGACTCTTGATTTGAATTATATCTTTATTTTAGATTTTTAATTCTTATCAATACCTTTGTTTAATTGTTCTTTATCCTTCTCGTGTTTTTTGTTTTTTTTTTGATAAAAAAATATACTCCCTCCGTCCCAATAGGAGCTGCCCAAAAAATGCCTTGCACGCAAATTAATAAAATGGGTGGGAAGAAAAAATGTTGTGAGTGTAATTTGAAAATAGGAGAGAGAATGAGTGGAGGGAATAGTAAATTATAATGGTGTTGTGAGTATTAAAATAATGTAGGAGAGAGAATGAGTGAAGGGAATAGTAAAGATTCCTTTGCCAAAAAAGGAAAGTGAAAGCTTTTAACGGACACCCAAAATGGCAAAATGGGAAGCTTCTATTGGGACGGAGGGAGTATATAATTTATGAGTTGATATTTTTGTTTTTCTTTGTACATGATTCTATTATATTTTTTTTGCATTTATAATTTGAAATTCGGTCATGGATTTAGAGGTTGAAGGGATTCGAAACCTCTCGAGTCGCTGATTGGGAAAGTTGATGGAGTTCATAATAAATGGCTTTAATTTGAAATGTGCATATCCCAAAAATGAAAATCCAAATAATTTTCAAATTTGATCTTGAACAAGAACACATTTGATTATTTTCATTTTGGGATGGAGGACGTACGATTTTAGTTGGTTTGTACCAAAATTGAAGTTTTTGCTTCCAAGACCCAATTTACATGTATGTCGAACTGAAACAATTTTGCTAGTTATCCACTAGATTTTCAAAATTTTTGATAATTTTTAAATCAAAATTTAATTTTGTTGATTTAATAAAAAGAAAGTCAAAATTCATAAGACATTGTTTTGCTCATACACTTTTACTTTCAGGCATTCTTCTTTATTGTTGTTCGTCCTTTCTCGAAGAGTTTGTACAGAAAGATCAACAAAGTTGTGGCAGAATTGTTATGGCTTGAAGTCATATGGCTTTTTGACTGGTGGGCAAACATTAAGGTGTTTTACTGCTATAAAATTTCTGTGTATACCCTTTCCAGGTTCGATTTTGATTAGATTATGGTAGTAACAAGAACTTTTGACAGGTTGAATTGTTTACAGATTCTGAAACTTTAGAGTTAATGGGTAAGATCTCTCTAGTTCTTTTCAGTAATTTTAAACTAATTTACGGCCATTTTGAACATATTTTGCGCCTCGGCTTATGTTTGCGATGTGTTCAGGTAAAGAACATGCACTCCTCATTCCTAACCACAAAAGCGACATTGACTGGCTTGTTGGATGGGTCTTAGCTCAGGTGATTGTTTAAGATTTTCGGAGCCTTTTTTTTTTAATGCTTTAGAGTAATCACGAAGTTGCAGTATCGGAAGGCATAACTGTAAAAGGCACATAGAAAGCATTGGAAAAAATTATTGCATTTTCTCTTTTTTCCCCTTCGCCTAGTTCTGAATATTGATTTCTTGTTGACAGCGTTCAGGTTGCCTTGGTAGCTCACTAGCTCTAATCAAGAAATCATCAAAATTCTTGCCGGTGAGTTTATTTCTTCCAACTATAACTCTCTCTAAAAGAATTCGGTTTACATAGCGTCATTCAAACATATAAAAGGTACCTGAATCTGAATGGCTATCGAGGATGAAATAATGAGATGCTGAAGAATTTCAGGTCATAGGTTGGTCAATGTGGTTTTCAGAGTACATCTTTTTGGAAAGGAGCTGGGCCAAAGATGAGACTACATTAAAGGTATCACTTTCCTCTATTGGATAGATCAGTCATTTTCTGGTTCGTGGTTATTATTATGGTTTCCGTTGTCTCGCTTTTTAGGTACAATGTTTTTTTTAATCATTCCGTACTAATACGATCATTACAAAACTATTAAATGATCTATAAAAAAAGAAAAAACAGTGAATTTAAATAAGGTTTGTTTCCCACAATTCCGATATGCAGTAGGCTATATTTTCTTTAAAATACTCATGTTTTGGTTTTGGGGTGTTTTCTACTGCAGAAGGGTTTGAAAAATCTAAATGATTTTCCCCATCCTTTCTGGTTGGCTCTTTTTGTCGAGGGTACTCGCTTTACGCAGGCAAAGCTTGTTGCAGCCCAGGAATATGCTACATCAATGAGCCTACCTGTTCCTAGAAATGTTCTTATTCCTCGTACCAAGGTTATATCTTGATTACTCTAACCTAGTATTTCTTTAACATTTCTTGCTAGTATAAGAATTCTCTGTTCATGTTTTTTTTTGCTGCGTGTTCTCAGGGTTTTGTTTCTGCAGTCAATCACTTGCGCACATTTGTCCCAGCAATATACAATGTTTCAGTTGCTATTCCTAAAACAGAGCCTCTTCCAACAATGTTGAGATTGTTGAGAGGAAGTTCTTCTACGGTAAGACAACAGTACTTTAAATAGTTACACAACCTAATTACACAACTTGCTGATGAAATACTTTCACTAGTTTTAGGAACTAGGTTTTGATAAATACTCCGTCCGTTTCATGTAAATAGGCAACGCTTGAAAGTTTGACTTATTAATTTTTTACTTTTACACGATGAAACATATTATTGTATCAGGTACATGTGCACATCAAGAGACATCTAATGGAAGAATTGCCAACAACAGATAGTGGTATCTCTCAATGGTGCAAAGACATATTCGTGGAGAAGGTATATATGTCGTTGGATTTCTACCTTCAAGATTGATTTTTTTTTTTTATTAAACTTGTGATAAAAGACCAGTTCAACTCAAATCACCCTGTCAATCATTTGAAATATTTTTGACATATATCAGGACGCTTTATTGGAGCTACATCGTATGAGGGACACATTTTCTGATAGACAATGTCACAACATTGGTCGACCCAAGAAATCTTTGTTTGTAAGTTCTATTTTGGACACACACACACAGACACACACACACACACTCTGCAAGTATACTCAGCCACTTTCTTTCCTGTATTTCTGATTTATTGTCATTTTTGTTGCAATGAGTAGGTTGTTATCGTTTGGTCATGCCTTCTGATTTCCGGGATGGTCAAATTCTTCTCACTGTTACCATTTTCTTGGGGAGAGATTGCATTTTGCGCAATATTCTTGTTGCTAGTTGTGATCCTCATGCAGATCCTCATCCTATTTTCTCAGTCAGAATATTCAACCCCTCCTACGCCTTCCCCGTCGTCAGACACTTTAAAGCAGCAACTTCTTCCCAAGTGATCGATCGAGCCAACACAAACAAAACTTAGGAATATTGATTATCAAAATAGGTTAATTTGAATACTGCTGTACATA
Organism: Adenophora triphylla var. japonica; assembly: GCA_022495995.1. Lineage (NCBI taxonomy): Eukaryota > Viridiplantae > Streptophyta > Magnoliopsida > Asterales > Campanulaceae > Adenophora > Adenophora triphylla. The sequence goes on from JAFEMH010000216.1 coordinate 197,831, forward strand.
TCACACATTATATGATTGCACATAGTACACATCCATTTTATGTAACAAGCTACATTTTAACATTGTCTACCCATTCATTTATTCAATAATACATAAGTTGCTCCAGATATCATAGCAATTTGCAGAAGTAAGATGTCATTTTACGCTAAAATACTAACTAGTTGAGCAAGTTTATCGATCTTTAGTTCATGTGAGATTTGGGGCCCAAAGCAAAAGCTTCGATCAAAGGTCTTCGTATTTTGAAAAATGTATTTTTCAAATAAAAGAATAATGGAACAATTAATACAAATTAGTAAATATAAATGTTTCATTCCAATTAAAACAAAATATTACATATGAACGGTATAAACCGAGATATGAACATGGGCTTTTCCGGGTCAGGCCCAAGTGGATTGGGCCCTAAACATAATCCATCAAACATCAACAAAGGCCGACCAAGGCTCTAGCACATATGAATGCCCCCAACTATATGGCCGAGGAAACCTCCCTCGTATGCCGAGATCTCCTCCATAGAGGACGAGGTGCCTTCCTCGGCTACGACGTTGTCAACGATCTCCCCATATTACTCGTTCCGCCCCCGGCTCATCATGGATCAAGAGGTCATGAATGACGAGGAAAGGAAAGTACGCACCTCGGTATATCTTCATATACCGAGGAACCAAAATCATCCTCCTCGGCATATATTCATATGACGAGGAGACAAATATAGTCATCTCGGCTCTTCAGCTCTTAACTCCTTCCCCGACTCATAATGGGCCTAGATGGCCAGTCATGACGAGGAAATGATTATTCACATCTCGGCCTCCGTACGTATTACTAGGAAAGATATTTTGCTACCTCGGCTTACCGACAAGCAGTTACAACAATCCTAGTCAAACAAGGATTCAACAGTTACAATCTTATCAGAATTGTAACCACCTCCTACAATTCAGATCAAACAAGGACTCCATAACATATATAATCCTCCTAGGATTATATCTTATCTCTTTACAGTCCAAGTTCAACATGGATTATGTCAATCCATCTCTATAAATAGAAGCCATAATTTCCATATTATGGTACGTTACTTTTGAGATATCGAAACTCTGTCAATTTAGTTTCTCTCATTACAAACCGTGAACTTACTCTCACGCCGGAGGGCCTTCCACTACCAGAAACTGATGTTTTAGCGACGGAATCAACAGCGACGGAAGCATTCCGTCGCTATTTAGCGACGGAAATTATGCTTTAGCGACGGAATAAATTTGGCGCCAAATTTACCGACGGAATTAAATTCCGCCGCTGAATTCCGTCGCTAAAAACGAATATTCGACGAATATTCGTTTTAGCGACGGAATTTCAGCGGCGGAATTTAGTTCCGTCGCTAAATAAATTATCAGCGACGGAATTATTCCGTCGCTGATAATTTATTTATTTTTTAATTTTTTTAAGTTAACAGCGACGGAATTATTCCGTCGCTGATAATTTATTTATTTTTTAATTTTTTTTACGTTATCAGCGACGGAATTATTCCGTCGCTGATAATTTATTTTTTTAAAAAAAATTAGATTATCAGCGACGGAATTATTCCGTCGCTGATAAATTTATCAGCGACGGAATTATTCCGTCGCTGATAATTTATATTTTAAAAAAAAAATTGATAATCAGCGACGGAATAATTCCGTCGCTGATAATTTTAATTTTTCTTCTATATACTTTCATTTGTTTAGTTTTTTTTCTATCTTTTTTTCTATAACTTTTTCTAAAAAAAAACACTAATTAACAAAGGCTAAAATATTATTTTCTAGTCAATAAAAAATTTAAAAAAAATTAAAAAATAAATATAGGATAGTTCGTCCCTCTTTTGACTTTTCTTCTATATACTTTCATTTGTTTAGTTTTTTTTCTATCTTTTTTTATATAACTTTTTCTAAAATAAATCACTAATGAACAAAGGCTAAAATATTATTTTCTAGTCAATAAAAAATTTAAAAAAAATTAAAAAATAAATATAGGGTAGTCCGTCCCTCTTTTGACTTTTCTTCTATATACTTTCATTTATTTAGTTTTTTTTCTATCTTTTTTTCTATAACTTTTTCTAAAAAAAAACCACTAATTAACAAAGGCTAAAATATTATTTTCTAGTCAATAAAAAATTTAAAAAAAATTAAAAAATAAATATAGGGTAGTCCGTCCCTCTTTTGACTTTTCTTCTATATACCTTCATTTGTTTAGTTTTTTTCTATCTTTTTTTATATAACTTTTTCTAAAAAAAACCACTAATTAACAAAGGCTAAAATATTATTTTCTAGTCAGTAAAAAATTTAAAAAAATCAAAAAATAAATATAGGGTAGTCCGTCCCTCTATTGACTTTTCTTCTATATACTTTCATTTGTTTAGTTTTTTTTCTATCTTTTTTTCTATAACTTTTTCTAAAAAAAAACACTAATTAACAAAGGCTAAAATATTATTTTCTAGTCAATAAAAAATTTAAAAAAAATTAAAAAATAAATATAGGATAGTTCGTCCCTCTTTTGACTTTTCTTCTATATACTTTCATTTGTTTAGTTTTTTTTCTATCTTTTTTTATATAACTTTTTCTAAAATAAATCACTAATGAACAAAGGCTAAAATATTATTTTCTAGTCAATAAAAAATTTAAAAAAAATTAAAAAATAAATATAGGGTAGTCCGTCCCTCTTTTGACTTTTCTTCTATATACTTTCATTTAAGGAATGTGTCCCGATCTTGTGAAAATGGTATACGGCTACCTCGTTTATTTTTTTTTTAATTTTTTTATACATTCTAAATGACATTTAAAGTGTTTTTCATCTTTTGACCTTCCTCAAAATCCAAATGGAAATTGAGTTACAAATATGTGCCATTATTTAGGGTTCTTAGGGTTTTATGTGTCCCGATCTTGTGAAAATGGTATACGGCTACCTCGTTCATTTTTTTTTAATTTTTTTCTACATTCTAAATGACATTTAAAGTGTTTTTCATCTTTATGACCTTCCTCAAAATCCAAATAGAAATTGAGTTACAAATATGTGCCATTATTTAGTGTTCTCAGGGTTTTATGTGTCCCGATCATGTGAAAATGGTATACGGCTACCTTGTTTATTTTTTTTTAATTTTTTTCTACATTATAAATGACATTTAAAGTGTTTTTCATATTTATGACTTTCCTCAAAATTCAAATGGAAATTGAGTTACAAATATGTGTCATTATTTAGAATTTTAAGGAATGTGTCCCGATCTTGTGAAAATGGTATACGGCTACCTCGTTTATTTTTTTTTAATTTTTTTATACATTCTAAATGACATTTAAAGTGTTTTTCATCTTTTGACCTTCCTCAAAATCCAAATGGAAATTGAGTTACAAATATGTGCCATTATTTAGGGTTCTTAGGGTTTTATGTGTCCCGATCTTGTGAAAATGGTATACGGCTACCTCGTTTATTTTTTTTTAATTTTTTTTTACATTTTTTTTTAATTTTTTTCTACATTCTAAATGACATTTAAAGTGTTTTTCATCTTTATGACCTTCCTCAAAATCCAAATAGAAATTGAGTTACAAATATGTGCCATTATTTAGGGTTCTTAGGGTTTTATGTGTCCCGATCTTGTGAAAATGGTATACGGCTACCTCGTTTATTTTTTTTTAATTTTTTTCTACATTCTAAATGACATTTAAAGTGTTTTTCATCTTTATGACCTTCCTCAAAATCCAAATAGAAATTGAGTTACAAATATGTGCCATTATTTAGGGTTCTCAGGGTTTTATGTGTCCCGATCATGTGAAAATGGTATACGGCTACCATGTTTATTTTTTTAATTTTTTCTACATTCTAAATGACATTTAAAGTGTTTTTGATATTTATGACTTTCCTCAAAATTCAAATGGAAATTGAGTTACAAATATGTGCCATTATTTAGAATTTCAAGGAATGTGTCCGATCTTGTGAAAATGGTATACGGCTACCTCGTTTATTTTTTTTTTTAATTTTTTTCTACATTCTAAATGACATTTAAAGTGTTTTTCATCTTTATGACCTTCCTCAAAATCCAAATAGAAATTGAGTTACAAATATGTGCCATTATTTAGGGTTCTTAGGGTTTTATGTGTCCCGATCTTGTGAAAATGGTATACGGCTACCTCGTTTATTTTTTTTTTAATTTTTTTCTACATTCTAAATGACATTTAAAGTGTTTTTTTATCTTTATGACTTTCCTCAAAATTCAAATGAAAATTGAGTTACAAATATGTGCCAATATTTAGGATTTTAAGGAATGTGTCCGGATCTTGTGAAAATGGTATACGGCTATCTCGTTTATTTTTTTCTACATTCTAAATGACATTTAAAGTGTTTTTCATCTCTATGACTTTCCTCAAAATCCAAATGGAATTTGAGTTACAAATATGTGCCATTATTATTATGTTATTACTAATTATTATTGTAGTACTAAGCATTTACATTTATTATACAATTATTATTATTAAATAATTTTATTAGATTTTAAATGAATTAAATATTTTTTCAAAAAATAAAACTAAATATCATTATTATCATTTATTATTAAGTCATTATCTTTCACATGAATCTCCATCTAAGCCATTTATAATAACACATTTAAGTTGAATCCAATGGCTCACATTTTAACAAACTATTTCACTTGGATCACCATCTCAACCATCCATTCATATTAACACATTTAAGTTGAATCTAATGGCTCACATTTTAACAAACTATTTCACTTGGATCACCATCTCAACCATCCATTCATATTAAATCAATGGTCCATATTAATCCTTATATATATATATATATATATATATATATATATATATATATATATATATATATATATATATATATATATATATATATATATATATATATATATATATATATATATATATATATATATATATAAACCCTCTCACACACACACACTTCTCAGACACACACACTCTCTCTCTACTCCATCTCTCCCTGCCCGGCGATCCCCTCCCCTACTTCCGGCGAAACCCAGTTCCTCCATCGCCGCCTTCCTCCGCCTTCCCAGATCTATACGCCGCCGTCGCCATGTTCCCTTCTCTCTCTGTGCCGCCGCCTCTCCACCTCCCTACCGTCGCTCTCTGGGTTCTCTGGTCGCTCCATCTCTATCCCTCACTCCTATGGCACCACCGTCGCTCTACCCATTGCTCGTGCTAGAGCAATTTCGCCTTCAAGTGTTGCAAATCCGCCGCTGTACCAAAATTTCCACGGCTTTTCTGTGTCAAATCGACGGCTACATCTATTCTAGTTCGTGATTTCTTAATTCTAATTTTTATTATGATTTTCAATTAATTTTGATTTTGATTTGCCTCGACACACCTTAAGCTCTTTTCATGTATCAAAACAATAGAAAAATTGCTAGTCATGGAGGCAAATAATTAATTCGGCGGTGTTAACGTGGGGGCTTAATTTTTCCATTATTTTGCCTCTAAAAACGTCCGTCATATCTTTTCAATCGTTGATTTTCATTGAAATTAATTGGTTTTTGGTTTATTTATTTATTTTTAATGAAATTAGGGCGATGATATATAATTTATCCGCGCTTCTGAGAGCAATCTATGAAGTACACAGGATAAAAAATGGTTGAATTTCTTGATATGAGCCTAATATAATTAATTAATTTTTTATTTAAATTTTACTAATTTATTAAAATTTTGGCTGTGATGATTGAATTATACAGCTTAATGCCGGTTACGCTGAAAATTCTTGATTGATAGAATTTGTTTCATATTCTGAGCCTTTATTTATTTAATACTTTTTTAAATAATTTTTTTAAATTAATTTTTGATGAGTATTTAATTTCGCATTTTTTGTAATCTTTTTTAAATTAATTTTTGATATTATTTATTTAGTTTTCAATTATAATCAGTGATGATTTAATCCAAGTGATTGAGGTGTAGATGACTCTGAGACTCTGTTTACAGGGAGAACCCCTTGGAGCTCTACATCTTCATGAAAATTCTGGATTCAACTGAGATTATTCAATAAATTATTATATTTTTATTTTTTTTAATGTGGGAGTTCGCAATAAATTATATTTATTTTTATATTTTTAAAATGTGGGTTTTTTTATACTAATAGATTTTTCTTATTTCAAACACAAGAACAAGAAGTGGTGGTACTAACTGTTGAATTGATATGATTTTCTTTTGGCCTTTCTTCATACCAATTTTGATCAGACATAGCTGCGAGAGGGGATGCCTAGTTGATCTGTCCATGGAATTTTGCACTTTGGTACTTCCCTTCTGTTTGGAAATGGCCCAATAAATTTGAATTTAAGTTGGAAATTGGTACCACTACTGAAGAATCTTTCATTACCCCGGGGAAAACTGAATAATAGGGAATAAAAAGAAATAATAGAAAGCTAAACATATGAATGTTTGGAATTTTGATTTTTGTGGTTTTGTAATTTGATTGAATGAAAATGTTGCGGATTTCCACTATTTTGATATTTACTTTCATGCTTCATTTGTATCATTATAAAAAAATTATTCAATATTGAAAAAAAAAGGATTTAATTTTGACATTTTTTATTTTTTATTTATTAAATTATTAGCGACGGAATAATCCCGTGAAATAAAAAATTTAATTAAAATAAATTAATTCAGCGGCGGAATATTCCGTCATTTGAAATAAAAATTAAATTAAAATAAATTAATTCCGGCGGAATATTCGTCGTGAAATAAAAATTAAATTAAAATAAATTAAATCAGCGACGGAAATTTCCGTCGCTGAATTAATTTTATTTAATTTAATTATTATTCCAGCGACGGAATATTCCGTCGCTGAAATTAATTTAATTTAATTAATTTTTTTTTCAGCGGAAATTTCCGTTCTTTGGAATAAAAATTAATTAAAATAAATTTATTTCAGCGACGGAATATTAGTCGAAATTAATTTATTTTAATTAATTTTTATTCCAAAGAACGGAAATTTCCGCCGCTGAAATTAATTTAATTTAATTAATTTTATTTCATTGACGGAAATTTCCGTCATTAAATAAAAATTAATTAAATTAAATTAATTTCGGCGGCGGAAATTTCCGATGCGATGTCGATAAATCGGCGACGGAATTAATTCCGTCGGTAAAATCAAAATATACCGACGGAAATTGAGCCGTCGGAGCAGCTGCTGACAGTGCAGTAGCGACGGACCAGCGACGGAATTATTCCGTCGCTGTTTAATTTTAGCGACGGAAATTTGGATTTAGCGACGGAAATTTCCGTCGCTAAAACCTGTTTTTCTGGTAGTGTCCGCCGGAATCGCCTCGGCTTAGTTTACGTGTTTTGTCTTATTTTCAGGCGTAGCAATCTCCAGAGCAAACCATCGCTTGAATTTGGGTTGATTTGACGATTTTGACATCATCAACATATATTAATTAAACATGGTCTGTTTCGCATATATATATATAGAAACAAAATCATGAGTGAACTAAAAGTCTTGACGGATAACTAATTTGCATAAACAATTCAGTTAGTTTTCAATTGAAAATAAATAAAATAGCAGAAAGGGTAATTGAAATTACCCGAGATTATGAAAGTTTTAAAGTATGAGATTTCACCTCAAAACCAATTGGTTAAAACCAATTTGTGCTAAGGGAGTGATTCAAGATCTTTATATATTATAGATAAGGTTTGTCAATTCCCGATATAGAATAATATCTCTAATTGATTTGGTTGAACTTTAACGAAAGACTTATTAGCTTAATGAAAATCTAAAATAGCTATTGGCAGTAATTGATTTGCTTGAACCTTCAAATACACCGTAATTCATGAAAATGGACTTGATAGCTTCTCCAAGTACCTTCTCATCTTCATCCTCTCCATATAAACTTGTCTCTATGATTCATGAAAATGGAGTTGATAGCTTGTCCAAATACCTTGTCATCTTCACCCTCTCCATAATCCCAACCCTTTATGTCATCCCAAATTTCCAGCAACTTATCACCTTCCCGGCCATGTCGTACACCTAGAAACACATTATGCATAACATTCCCTGACACCCGCAAAGCAGGCAACCGGATAATTCCTGTCTTAAAATTTCGACTTTGTCCTCTGCTGTTGAGATTCTTCAGATTGATTAGCTCTTCACCTTTAATACATATTCTTTCACATGAGTTAAGGCTTGAAATTTTAACACTCTGAAGCATTGGGTAACCTTTGATAAACGTAAATATCAAATTACACCAAAAAACCATCATCGTATATAACTTTACATAATTAACGGATTTTGAACCTGAATAATTGCTATTTCTGTTCAATCCACAATCAAGAGCTGATTGGATATATACCAATGTATAAGAATCCGTTTCAACTTTCATTTTGATATAGTAAAACATGGACCGGGATTCATGCATGTACTCGGGGAAGACCAGATGAAGAGAACGAAGATCGAGAAACTTGTTCAACAAGTTATTGGTCTTTGAGAACAAAGACGAGGCGTTAAAGGACTCACTGTTCTTGATTTGAGCTTTGAAGCCTTCAAAATTGTTACAATCCGTCAACCAGGAACCTAAAGGAAGGTTGAGTTTGACAGAGGGGACATGAAGGATTGCCGAAGCGAATTGATGGGAAACAAGAAAGCATTGCATTAAAAATTTCAGGTCATGAGGAAGCTTTGTGACTATTAAGATGACAAGTTCGTTTGGAAGCCGTTCAAAGGGGTCAATTGAATTCTGCATCGCATCCAAAAAATATTTACTTGAGAAGGATCAATTCTCTCTCTCTTTATATATAGACAGTTTAATTTAGTATTTTTATTTTAGGTATTTATCTCGTACTAACAATACTAATCGTTTCCTTGTAAAAGTTGATATTTGACTTGTTTAGAACTCTTTGGTGATGAAGCTGTTAGGAATTTGATCAATATTGCCTAAATCCTATTATGAATAGGAAAAGATTACTTATTCCATATTAGTTAGGAGAAGGAATAGTAATCTCATATCGGTTAGATAAGGGGAAAAGTGGGTGTGTCTCCCCTATATAAATAGGCTTTCACTAGTTAGGTTTTTGACAGAATTGGAGAGAACTTGAGAGAGTTAGCATAGGTTTACAATTTAAAGAGAGAAATTGTACGCTTGTATGCGATTGGTGAGGATATTCAAGAGTGTTGAGAGAGAGGGTGTCTCCATTCTTATAATATCAAGAAATATAGAAGTTATATTTTGGGTGGAATAGGCTTTTAGCCGAACCACAGAATATTGTGTGTTTTGTCTTTGAAAGAAATGGAGCGGCTAGGAAGTGCACAGGAACACGAAACTTGCTGATGTGAGTCCTGATGCTATCGCACCAGCACTAGCACAATAGAGAAATGCAGCGGAAAAATAAACAGAAATGAAATCAACAAATGATTTAACACTTATCTACATCAATATGCTGTAGAGACAATAAACTTCTCTTATTAAAATAATTTCTAAACCGGTTACAAAATAAAACTAAGAGAATAACAATATAATCAAAAGAAACTTCTCACAATAAAACACTCCTCTCAAGCATATAAACCTTCAGCCTTTCGGAGTGTATAAAAACGTATCTTGTACACTGCCTTGAGACTTGCTTTTATAGCCAAGTAGCTCTATGATAACGGGTAAGGATGAGCTTTGATGAAGAGCTTTGATCAATATCTACAATCTCTTCAATCTTCTTATCTCTTTAATCTTTCCTTATCTTTGTGAGAGTCCTACATAAATGACCAAAAATAATACTAAAAACATAATAAATTTCGGTTAATAGGTTAGTATTTATAAAAATAATATACAAAATATTTACTTAATTTAACTACATAAGAAAGTAACAAAACCTAAAGTAAGTCAACCTCTTTGACTTGGTTAAGTGTGATGCTATCACACTTTCAATCTCCCCCTGTTTTGTTGCTTTCTGTTCAAAAATAAACCTCAAGCAAAATATACTATAAACACAAAATAAGCTAAATTTTTCAACCACAAGTTATGAAGTGGAGAGCTCGAATGCTCCTCCTAAAACTAGCTATTAAAAACCATAAACAACCATGTCCAAAATATCCAAAACAAACAAAAACAACCAAACCATCACCATTGTTCCTAATAAAAGCACGAAATTAAAATTGTCTTAAAACCCCATAAACATACGAAAAAAAAAAAACCATTCACTTTATGGTTTTGTCCCAGCTTTGTTTTGGATCCTTCTCCACTTCAGCTTGAGTCTCTGCAAGCAACTCCCACCTGAAGTCTTGACTAATTTTTTGGAAAACCTTGCTTGAGCTTGCTCCCCCTTTTTGACCAGAAAGATTTTCACGTACAGCCAGAAGTTGGTTCCTTCTTGTAGACATTGCCTTGAATTGAATCCTCGAGTTAAGCATCATTTTTTCCAAAAAATTTATTTCTTCAGAAATTACCTTTACTTGATCAACTGGTGGTACGGGAGATGTAGGTACATCGTCACTAACATCAGTAGGCTCTTCCTCATCAGCATCATGAGCTTCAAACACAAGGTCATCAGGGAACACAACAGGGAGATCTATAGTGCGCCTAGTGCACTCTAATACAGGTTGAATACCAAATGGTTCAACCTTCTCACAGATTCGATCAGAAATTAGGATTTCAACCCCTTGGCTTACACAAAGACCAGTTATTAAACAAGGAAAAGGAAGGTCAGAAGGTAATTCCTTTTCAGCAAATTGGACCACACTACCAAAGATAATCTCACCAAGGTTGAACTCCTGAGCAGTAAAAATTCTATGAATAAGATCAGCATGTGGCACAGTCACAATGTTTTTATTGGAAGTGGGTTTCCAATTGAATGTAGAGATTTTAAACAGAAAACCACACAAGGAAGTGAGCATTGTGCACTTGAACTGAGTGTGCCAGGTAGGATCTAGACCATTTGTGAGGGAATTGGTTATAACATCCTTAGGAGCCATAGGAGGAAGAATGTGAGGACTGGGAGCATGAAGAAACACATTAATCATAGCAGGAGAAAAATTAATGAGCCTGCCACGAACCATAACATTTTCAAAACCAACATCCCTTGGATCTTGAATAGAATGAACAAGACCCGCATAGAACTCACTCACAAGAGAAGGATAATAGCTGTTTGGGTAGGAAACAGAATAAAGGAGACCCTTTTCCTCTAAATATCTTTTCATTCCTACATCCTCAAAAGTTTTATCAATAACCCTTTCCACCAAAAAACCTTTTTTTCTAAAGAAGGCAAATCTTTCTTTCACAGATTTTGACATAAAATTTTCTGGGGAGTGAGGGCTTACCTTCCTTGAGGAGGGTTTGGATCTTGGGGAAAGCCTAGGCACAGGCATTTGAGCTTTAGATGAGCTGGCTTTTCTTTGGCTTCTCCTTGGTGAGGGTGCTGATGTGATTACATCTTCAGCTACATCCTCTTTTTCAGCTTCCAGTTCATCTCTACCCAGTTTAAATGTTTCATCTTCAGCTTCGTCATCATCTGATCCTATATCAGATGCTTGGGCAGAGATTGAAGCAACAGCCTCAGCCTTCGATTTTCTCATCTTTCCCTTGCCTTTCCTCAGGTCCAAGAGCTTGTAGAGAAATGTGCTCATCCTCTTCATCAACATCATTAGCCTCAGAATGAGCCCCAGAAAACTAGTTACCAGGTGACGATTGAGGAGGGGCTACAGGAGAGTTAACTGGAGGAGATGGAGTTGGGGATGCAGTAGCACCAACAGTAGCAGTAGTAGGAGATAGTGGAGGAGTGGAGATACCTCTAGGGGGCAGATCCTTTGGAGTTACTATGACATGTGGAAAAATGTCATCTAGGTCTTGAGCAGCAGACTCAACAATCTCTTCAGCCTCCTTTAACTCTTCAATTTCTTCAGATTGGGCCCTCCTAGATACCACCTTGAAGGCTTCAGCATCAGCTTCATCAGATTCACTTGAGTAGACATTGAGACCATCCAAGTATTTCCTACGTTGAGGTTGGGGTTGAACCTTTCCAGAGGAGCTTCCCGAGCCACTAGCAGCTGATTTGCCCCTTTTCCTCTTAAGGTCAACAGAAGGATCATAATCCTCATCTTCACCTTTAATAAACTCAGGCTCGGCCATATTTGGGCGAACCTTAGGGGTATACTCCCCCATGTTAGGGGAGAACCCCCTCTGTCTCAGAGACCAGTTAGGGCCTTTTGCCAACCCAGCAACCGCGCCTATGGCCTTCAAATCCCCAGGGTTGTCTGCATCAATGGCATTATCAGGAGCACCTGGGAGAGACATGGATACGGGGGAAACATTGACATCAACAAAAAGCTCCATAGCAGCTTCGGTTTGGACCACCGGAGATGGAGGAGGCGAGCGATCGGCGGTCGGAGATAGAGGGTTGGACTGAGACGCCATTGGATTTGGAGAAGAGCAGAGTAAGAACAGAGAGGGGTTTTAGAATTTCTAAGGGTTTTGAAGGTTGAATAGTGGACGGTGAGGGTTTAATGGAAAAGAGGGTTTAGATATTTATGTGATGTGATGGCACACATTAATCACAACTAGGCTTAGGACTCTTTTGAGTAATTGTAGTTTAATTTGAACTAAAATAACTGGAGACCAGTCGAATTCCTTGGAGTAATAGTTGCCCTCAAATTCCTTGGAGACTTTAGATGATAAGGATAAACACAATTATCTTTAAAAGTAATCTTTGGTAGATAATGTACCTACCATAGAGACAATAAAAATCCACATACATATACTCCCCCTAAACATATGGACATTAAAAATTTTATAAGAAATTTTGTTGAGCATAAAATTTTTAACAAAAATAAATTCGAAGGAGAAAAACATTTGTTTAAAATTTTCACCAAGGGCCAGGTTGACCTAAAATTATGACTAAACAAAATGATTCATAATTTACAGATATGTGAAGGATAAATCTCAGTATATGTGTGGCATAGTATGTAATTACATCAGGGGACGCATCTCCTCTAGGAAAGTCAATGAATTGTAATCTTGTCTAGCTTGGCCTCTAGAATGCACCCACTTATAATTTTTGTGGAGAAATAATTTTTATGGGTAGCTTTCACTCTTCTTTACTTTCATGGATAACCCTCTTTCGAATGATCTTGTCAATTTGACACAAACTTTCTCTTGATGTCATTTTGATCACATTGAAATGACTTCATACCATGAGTGGAGTAGCTGTTTCCCTTTTTAGATTAGGCACCCACCAAGAGACATCCAGTAGGATAAATTTTGAGTCAACTATCGTTGACTTCTTTTAAGAAGAATTCACAATTCAGAGATGAGACAAGTCAAAGATGCAATACAAGTGACCACACTGAGATATATCATGAAATGCAATATATATATATATATATATATATATATATTTTTTTTTTTTTTAATTAAATATACATGTGTAAGATATGATTGTGACCACACGGGGGATCACATCATCAAATGATACACAAACTCAGAGACTTCCTTAGAGTGAAAAATCTCTGAAAATCAAGGGCTTAGGTGAAAATATCAGCCAACTGTTTTTCAGTGCGAATTGATTCCATGCTAATGATTGTTTGCTCAACAAGATCACAAATAAAATGATGTCTAATGTCGATGTGTTTAGTACGTGAGTGTTGAACATGATTTTTTGATATTTCTATGGCACTTAGATTATCACAAAAAATAGTTAGGGTATCACTTTTAAGACCATAATCTTTAATCATCTGATTCATCCAAAGAAGTTGAGAACATCAACTTCCTACAGCCACATATTCTGACTCAGCAGTAGATAGGGATACACAATTTTATTTTCGACTATACCAAGATACTAAATTGTTCCCAAGATAGAAACAACCACCAGTTATGCTTTTCCTATCATCAGTGTTGCCTGCCCAATCAGAGTCACTGAATCCTACCAGATTTGTATTGGTTTCTCGAGTATAGCTTAGCCCTAAATTGACAGTTCCACCAACATATCTTATAATTCTTTTTACAGCTTTGAGGTGGGATACTTTTGGGCAAGCTTGATATCTAGCACACAGGCAAACACTAAACATGATGTCAGGACGACTTGCTGAAAGGTACAACAAGCTCCCAATCATACTTCTATATAAGGTGGGGTCAACATCCTCACCATTCTCATCTTTGCACAACTTTTAGGAAGATCCCATAGGGGTTTTAAAGTGAGAGGCATTATCAAGGGAGAATTTTTTAACCAAGTTCTTGGCATATTTACTTTGAGAAATGAAAATTTCTTCCTTACTTTGTTTTATTTGAAGGCCTAGAAAGTAGTTCAACTCACCAACCATACTCATTTCAAAGGTGGTGGTCATACTCGTGACAAAATAGTCTAGCACATCTTTGAAAGAAGATCCAAACACAATGTCATCAACATAAATTTGGGCCACCAAAATCCCTACATTTTCTTTTAAAATAAATAGGGTTTTATCTACCTCACCTCTCTTAAACCCCATTTGTATGAGGTGCTCAGTTAGCCTCCCATACCATGCTCTAGGGACTTGTTTTAAACCATATAAGACCTTTTCAGCTTATAGCATGATCAGGGCAATGGGGATCAGTGAAGCCCTTAGGTTGCTCAACATAGGCTTCTTCATTTAGGACACCATTCAAAAATGCACTCTTTACATCCATTTGATGTAGAGTAATGTCCAAATAACAGGCAATGGCAAGTAGAAGCCTAATTGACTCTATCCTAGCAACAGGAGTAAATGTTTCTTCAAAATCTATTCCTTCTATTTGGGTGTAGCCTTGGGCTACAAGCCTAGCTTTATTTCTAGTAATTTTCCCATTTTCATCAGTTTTGTTCTTAAAAATCCACTTAGTTCCTATTACATTTCCTCCTATAGGTCTAGGAACCAAGGTCCATACATCATTTTTATCAAATTGATTTAGTTCCTCTTGCATGACAACAATCCAATTATCATCTTTCATAGCTTCTACAACATTCTTAGGTTCAATATTAGAAACAAAACAGCAAGAACTAACCTTGTTTACTTGTGATTCAACGCAATTTAGCCCAGCCAATTCACGGTAGTTGACCCTTGGCTTTTCCCTTGTGCTATTTTTCTCGTTTACATCACCCACAACTTGAGAAATTGGGTGATTCTTTTGTACTCTGCTGGGTATGTCTTTGGTCCTATCCAAATTCACACCTTCACAGTCAGAATCTTCGGATTCTGAACCAGATTTTGTTTGTCCTGATGTAGGTGATGATGTGCTCACATCAGTACCTGCATCTTCTTTCTTCAGTCCATTTTGTTTCATTTGTTCAGATTGATTCTGAGACTCCTGCATTGTCTCTATGCAATCTGAAACATCATCTTCAAGGGTTTTTAAATTTAAGTCAGCAGTATCATCAAATGTAACATTAATTGATTCCATCACAGTTTTAGTTCTAAGATTGTAAACTCTATAAGCACGACTATTAGTGGAATATCCAAGGAAAATAGCTTTTTCACTTTTGGAATCAAATTTAGATAGATAATCTCTATCATTTAGAACATAGCATATGCATCCAAAGACATGAAAGTATTTAAGAGTAGGTTTTTTACCAAGGAGGATTTCATAGAGAGTCATGGTTGATCCAACTCTTAAGTAAACTCTATTTCCTATGTGACAAGCAGTATTAAGTGATTCAGCCCAAAATCGTTTAGAGATGTTTTTAGAACTAAGCATGACACGAGCCATCTCTTTTAAAGTACGATTTTTTCTTTCAGCAACCCCATTCTGTTGAGGGGTTTTAGGGGCTGAAAAATCATGAGTGATTCCTTTGGAGTCACAAAATTTTGAGAACAAAGTGTTTTCATATTCAGTTCCATGATCAGACCTAATTTTAATAACTTTCTTACCATACAAATTTTTAACCTTTTTGTACCAAACTTTAAATACTTCAAGTGCTTCAGATTTTTTTTTTTAAATATAGCACCTAAGTATATCTAGAGAAATCATCTACACAAATAAAAGAATACTTCTTTTTACCTAGGCTCTCAACCTCAATAGGTCTCATAAGGCCAGTACCAAAATTTCAAACGTGGAACTTTTGTCAACCTTTGGATGAGAGGCTTTGGTTTGCTTTCCCTTTTGACAAGGACCACACACACTTGATTGTTTAAAATCAAGCTTGGGCAAGTGTTTAACAGCATCAAATCTAACTAATTCTTCTATTTTCCTATAGCTAGCATGTCCTAATTTTTGATGCCACAATTCAAGGTCATTTGTTTTGGAGCTAAGGCAGGATAAATTGTCACCAAATTTATAACAATTATCTTGAGACATTACTCCAGTGAATAGGCATTGATTAGAGTTATCAAACACTTTGCATTCATGTTGTCAAAATTAGCATGTAAATTGTCATCACACAGTTGGCTTATACTAATAAGATTAGCTTTCAAACCTTCTACATGATAGACATTTTTTAGTTTAGGCATGTTATTCACACATAAGGTACCTTTACCTACAATCTTACCTTGTGCTCCTCCCCCATAATTCACATTTCCACCTTTGACAGTGGTGTAATCAGTTAGGAATTCTGCATTACCTGTCATGTGCCTTGAACATCCGCTATCAAAGTACCATGAGCTTGCAATGCTGCTCTTGAGAGAGGTAAAAACTACCTTACATTCCTCACTCTTCTTTTTTGTCCATACAAACTGATTTGTTTTCTGGCGATGTGAGTGGTGATGCGAATGCATCCGACCACTCATCTGAGGAGCATCTTTTCCCAGATCATGAATCCTTTTATAACAAAAAATGTCTTATATGTCCTGGTAAGAAGCAGTAATGGCACACAAACCTTTTCTTTTTGGTTGATGATTTCTGGTTGTGAAAAGTCTTAGGTTTCGAGGAACTCTCTCCCTCTTTTAAAAAATTTGATTCAAAACCAAGACCAGTTTTCGAAAGCCGACCCACATTAAGAACCTCATCAAGAGTTTCCTTTCCAGTATTCATCTTTTCAAAAGTTTTCTTGGCCTCTGTGAGTTCGGTTTTGGTCTTCTCAAGTTCAATGTCACGTTTAGTGAGCATGACCTCAAGTTTAGCTATTGAATCTTTTTGGTTGTCATTTTCAGTGGAGACATCTTTAAGTTCATTTTTAACTTTAGATAGTTCAGTAGAGAGTTTTTCAGTTACCTTTTCAAAGACGGCGATTTTTTCTACACGCTTTTCCTAATCGGCATATAGCTCAGCATAGGCATCAAGAAGTTCTTGATAGCTTCCATCATCTTCTTCTTCATTCTCAGATTTCTTGTTCAGCGAAGAGTTATAACAATTTATAATAGATTCAGAAGATGTGGTGGTAGATGTGATAACATCTGAGGCTACATTAGATTGATGTTCATGATTTGGAGACGAGATTTCCATGATTGCTAAATTTAGCGAATCATCATGGTCCTCACTATCACTAAGGGTCGCACTTAAGCTTATCCCGTTTTTCTTCAGAGTGTTGGCACATTCATTTGCATAATGCCCAAAGCCTTTGCAGGCTCTACATTGAACAGATTCAGATCTGTTTTTAGAAAAACTAGTGGGTTTCTTGAAACCACTCTCAGTATCCTCTTCTGGTTTATCAAAAATAGTTGGTTTTTTAGAAGGAAATTTGTTGTCCCTTTTGTTTTTAAGAAAATAAGTAAATTTTTTTGTTAAAAGAGCAACATCTTCGGTTTTCAGATTTGAAGTATCAATTTCATTTGAGATTTCTTCAATCTCTTTTAGAATTGAGGATACTTTAGAAAGAGCAGAAGCAAGAGCAACACTTTCAGCTTTATGTTGTTGCTGAATAGAAAAGTTCATTTCAAACATAGTTAGCTTACCCACAAGAGTATCTAAAGCCATGGTTGCAGTGTCATTTGCTTCTTCAATAGCAGTGATTTTAATGTTAAATTTATCAGTGACAGTTCTTAGCATTTTGCATACTAATCTAGCATTTGAAATAGGCTCACCTAGGGAGAGACATTCATTTGAGATTTCTCTCATTTTAGCAGAATAGCTTTTTATGTCCTCTGTCTCAGTCATCCTCAAGTTCTCAAACTTGGTCATGAGAATTCTTAACCTAGTGGCTTTAACACTATCATCACCTTCACAGTGAGCTTGTAAAATATTCCAGGCAGTCTTTGCTATATTTTGATTTAGAACAAGTCTGAACATGTGTTCATCCACATGACTTGAAATAGCACCAAGAGCTTTGGAATTGTAATTAGCAAGAGTGACCTCATCAGTGGTCCACTCTTCCACAGGTTTAAGTTTGTACACCTTTTTTGAGGTTTCCCCCTCTTCATTGTTTTTAATTTCAGTCTTAGGAGGGGACCATGGAATAATTATACTAAGCCATGCTCGTTCATCAATTGCTTTGATGAAGAGACGCATCTTAGCTTTCCAGATGGCATAATTAGATCCATCTAAAACAGGAGGACGGTATTGATTCAAGTGTCCTTCCATAATGACCACTCTTTCTTGGATCTCACTCAGTGAAGTCGAGTGTGGCTCTGATACCAATTGAAAGAAATGGAGCGGCTAGGAAGTGCACAGGAACACAAAACTTGCTGATGTGAGTCCTGATGCTATCGCACCAGCACTAGCACAACAGAGAAATGCAGCGGAAAAATAAACAGAAATGAAATCAACAAATGATTTAACACTTATCTACAACAATATGCTGTAGACAATAAACTTCTCTTATTAAAATAATTTCTGAACCGGTTACAAAATAAAACTAAGAGAATAACAAAATAATCAAAAGAATCTTCTCACAATAAAACACTCCTCTCAAGCATATAAACCTTCAGCCTTTCGGAGTGTATAAAAACGTATCTTGTGCACTGCCTTGAGACTTGCTTTTATAGCCAAGTAGCTCTATGATAACGGGTAAGGATGAGCTTTGATGAAGAGCTTTGATCAATATCTACAATCTCTTCAATCTTCTTATCTCTTTAATCTTTCCTTATCTTTGTGAGAGTCCTACATAAATGACCAAAAACAATACTAAAAACATAATAAATTTCGGTTAATAGGTTAGTATTTATAAAAATAATATACAAAATATTTACTTAATTTAACTACATAAGAAAGTAACAAAATCTAAAGTAAGTCAACCTCTTTGACTTGGTTAAGTGTGATGCTATCACACTTCCAGTCTTTATTTCGTATTGTGTGTTGTTTGATTTCTCTTGTTGCGGATTTCTTCTATGGGTGAGCGATCCTAACAAGTGCCCTTGACCAAAATTCCCTAAAAACTCATCAACTCCAGAGAAGCGAACTCTTTTCCCAATCTTCTTCTCCTTTTTGTCATCACAAAAGGATTTTCCACGAAAGGATTGCCCCTCCAAATAGCAAATATTCCTTGCACCTTTCCTCCCTTGAAGAATCAAGCGCTTTCCTTTGTATACTTTGCACGTCTGTCTTCTTCCAACATATCGATACCCACGAGATGTAAAATCCTAGTGAAAGCAAATTCGCAGTCGCACCAGGAACATACTTTACATTCAAAGCGGTTTTCACAGTCCCATCATGAAGCTTGAAACGTACACTCCCAACACCTTCAATCTTCAATTTCTGCTCATTACCAACTTTGATATCTCCAAAATTTCCCTCTGTTCGCAAAGTGTCAAACATAACTTGATCCTTACAAATATGCACTGAAGCAGCTGAATCTAACACCCATTCAGACTTCTTCTCTACAATCACATCAGTCGTAGCTACAATATCTGTCAAAAGAAAATCTCCATCATCACTATCAATTGTGTTAACGTTCTCTTCGTCAACCTTTTTCTTTCCTTTCACACCATACAAACTTTTCAAATCTTCACGAAATTGTGGGCAACGCATCTGCATATGACCAGTCTCTCCACAGTAGAAGCACTCAATCTTACTCATATCTTTATCTCCCCTAGATTGAGACCTTCCTCTTCCTTTTGAGCCACCACGATTATAATTTCTCCCTCTTTCAGAACCCTCCGCAACTAGTACTCTATCACCATTGGAGAAGCTATCACTCATCGTCATTCTTTCATTATCCCTCAACGCCTTAACCACATCATCAAGAATTAAAGTAGTTCTACCTGTCAACATCGTCTGCACAAAAGGCTTGTAGGACTTAGGTAATGAAGCCAACAATAACAAAGCTTGCTCCTCATCTTTAATTGTCTCATCAACGTTAGACAATCGACATACTAGTTGACTGAAAGAATTAATATGGTCATGCAAATTATCCCCTTCATCAAACTTCAAACAATATAGATCCATCTTTAAGAACAAGCGATTAGTCAATGATTTAGACACATAAATACTAGCAAGTTTCTCCCAAATATCCCTCGGTGTTTTCTCCTTCAAAACACTATATTTAATTTCAGGAGCAAGTGCTAACCTTATCGTACTCGAAGCCCTCTTCTAAATTTTAGCCCAATTCATGTCTTTCATCTCATCCGACTTATTCTCTTCCAAAGCTTCATCAAGTTCTTGTTGAACCAACACATCTTGGATTGTCATCTGCCACATCGTGAAATCCATCTTCCCATCGAAGTTCGGGACTTGATACTTCGATATCCCAATATCCATATTCCTCACAATATGAATTTCTTCAAACTGCTGCTGCTGTCCGGATACAATTCCCGATGCCTGGTGACCTTCAAATCCAATCTCCACCGTTCAGATTTAAGATCTATTAGTCCCGAAGCTACTTACCAAAAATCAGCCCGATCCAACGGTAAACGAACGCTCTACGTCAATTTTCCTACCTCTGCGCTGAAAAAAACGAACCAGAAACTGAAATTTCTTTCTTCAATTTTTTGCTCTCTTTTCTTGATGTGGAGTGGTGGGGGTGGTCACGGTCCCAACAACTGGTATCAGAGTCGTGGTTAGTGGATGGGCGCGACGCAGTGGACCGTGTGTGGATGATGTGGAATTTCCTCTAGTGGTGTGACCTCGCGAATGGAGCACTGTGTGTGCCTTGTGTCGAAAGTCTTCCTGATATTGGTGATAAATCAGGCGGCGTGTCCCGCAAGTGGTGAATAGCGGCGGTACAATATTCGCTAGAGGTGGTCCTTGGCTTGAGGGGAGGATTGTTGGGGTATCAACCCAAGTCCACATCGGCAATTGAAAGAAGAGTTGTCTTGTATAAAAAAAGTGTACACCCACTCCATTAGTAAAGAGGCATTTTGGGAGATGACTCAAGAGCAAATCCGTGCGGGCTGAGCTCAAAGCGGACAATATCTTACTAATGTGGAGTGGTGGGGTGGTCGCTGTCCCAACAACTGAAGCCGCTATATATATATATATATATATATATATATATATATAAAAGAAGGGAGCTTTTCAACTTTGTAAAAGTCCTTTATTTCCTTGAAATCTTTGGTTCCAAGTCTTTTAGTTCTTTAAGGTGTTTTGGTGTTTTGATTAGTTCTAAGTGTTAGAACTGTTTGATCTTTTGATTTATTTTCTTTCTTTCATCTGTAATCGTTTATTAAAATTTGATCTTCGATAATATTTAATTAATGAAAGTTTTTCAACAAACATTGTCTTGATAAAGTGTTTTAATTTTGTATTTTTATTTATTTCGCTGCTTTTTTTTATTTTTATTTTATTCGTGTGCATTTGTATGTCAACTTGTTTAAACACTCATGTACTGATGTACACACTGAAGGACAAACACTCGTGTGCGTTAGAACTCGTTTGATCAAAAATTTTGATTTATTTTCTTTCTTTCATATGTAATCTACTTTTCAACTACTTGTTTTTTGAAGGACGACAATTATATCCTTCACTCACTATTATTTTTGACTTAATTTTATTTTTTACTAAGAATATTAAACTGGGTTGAGGGAGTAATATGTTTTATAAAAGGAAGGAAAGTCCAATTGGTTTCTTCTTGAAAAAGGATTAGAGTCCAGTTGTCATTAATAAGTCTAAGATATTTTATTTAGTCATTAACGTGTCCTCTTTCTCGTATCAAAATGATGATACGAAAGGTTTTTGTTGTTTACCTTCAAAATCTCATTTTAATATAGGAGTGATATCTATATGAATTAAATATGTTTTATTTATTTGTATATTATTATAATTGCACTATTAACATTTTTTAATTACATATAATAAGATACTATTTGTACTACAACAAAACTGATTATTTACAACGTTTATTGCACACACTACTAGAAACCGAATTGATTACTGACAGGACAAATCCGTCGGTAATATATATACCGACGAACTAAATCCGTCGATTTCGGCCCCGTCTTGTCGAGCATTTTTGTTAAAATGGAGATAAAAACTCAGTTTTTATTAAGCGTGTTAGTCAAGAGTTTTAGACGATTGCATTTTAAAAGTTGGGGATATTTTGGCCGCTCAAAATTATAGCGTCCGAAATAAGCTCCGTTTTAAAAACTCTCCGTTTATAAAGCGTGTACCCAGGCAGGCCCTTCGTCGGTAATATTTCGTTGCTAATACCGACCAAATTTTCCGTCGAGGATTACCGACGGACATTCCCTCGGTAAACACCAATAAGACGTCGGAAATTGTTCGTTGGTAAATGAAGCATGCCGACCGATGATCAGCGTTATTGCCGGAGATTACCGATGGAATAATTTGTCGGTAATTTTACCTACTATTACTGATGGATTTTTCCGTCGTTAAATGTATGTATTTGCCGACGGAAATTTTCCATCGGTAAAGATGTTATTAGTTTTTAAGAGAATTTACCGACAGAGCAGTCCGTCGGTAAATTGTACAAATTTTTTTTTTTTGAATTGTTTAGGAAGCCACCTGCAACCTGTTCAAATACCAACATTCAGATACAAATCAGTTAAACATTCACAAAAAATATGAAAAAATAAATTCAATGTTCACCAAATTATAAAAAACAACATAAAAACTAAATAAATTTGATTACAAGCCAAATAAAACACAAGTTTAATAACCACGACTGCCACCACCACTTCGCCTACTATTGCCACGACCATACAAATCAAGGTATTAACCGACTGATGAGGCAGAGACATTACCGCTAGTAGGTTGCTGTTGTTGCAAATTAATGGTTGCCATTACTTGTTACATGCGCTACTCAAACTGTTTTTCCGCAACTTCTCGCTATTGTCGAAGACGTTACTCAAACTTGCTTTCCAATCGGCGATATAAAACTTTTCGCTCTTGACGCTCTATCTTCACTTGCCTTTTTACCTTTTTCTGAACCCGGGCATCAAATGTCTCTTGATCCACGTTTTGACTACGGTAAGAAGAAAAGCATTGTGTAGTATGGCTGCTTAATGGCATGTCAAAAAACCCAACACCATGTGTTCCGAATACAGGCAAGCAATTTCCCTTTGATTGCTTGTCTTCTTCTCATACTGACAAAAAAAGTTATCCAGTATGGTAGAAAATAATGTTTGTTTAACTAAATAATTCATAATTTATTAATATAAGACACTATTAACACTTACATAAAGGCCTTGATAATAAGGGTAATGCTTAATTTACCATCACAGTCAATGACTCACACCGCAGGAAACTCAAACTGAATAAATCTTACCACTACTACATTTCTGACCTAATGTAACGCATC
Source organism: Adenophora triphylla var. japonica (assembly GCA_022495995.1). Classification (NCBI taxonomy): domain Eukaryota; kingdom Viridiplantae; phylum Streptophyta; class Magnoliopsida; order Asterales; family Campanulaceae; genus Adenophora; species Adenophora triphylla. Next base: position 221,365 of record JAFEMH010000216.1, read on the forward strand.
TAATGCAACGCCAGAGCTAATATAACGCATCTAATGCAACGCCTGAGCTAATGTAACGCATCTAATGCAACACCAGAGCTAATGTAACGGCTAATGCAACGCCAGAGCTAATGTAACGCATCTAATGCAACGCCAGAGCTAATGTAACGCATCTAATGCAACACCAGAGCTAATGTAACGAGTCTAATGCAACGACAGAGCTAATGTAACGACACATTTTGATTAATGCAACGGCTTTGATCTCAGCGTTACATTAGATTTTTCTAATGTAACGGCTAAATTACTAATGCAACGCCAAAACCCAAATCCCTAAACCCTAAACCCTAAATCCTAAACCTATATCCTATACCCTATACCCTATACCTTATACCCTATACCCTATACACTATACCCTATACCCTATACCGTATACCATATATACTATATCCTATATCCTATACCCTATACCCTACACTATACCCTATAACCTATATCCTATATCCTATACCCTATACCCTATACACTATACCCTATAACCTATATCTTATACCCTATACATAATACATAATACCCTATACACTATACCCTATACCCAATGGGATGGAGGGAGGACAATAGTTCTGTTTGGATACTAACGTGTCCTAGAACTATATAATACAAATACTCCGTCCGTTCCAATATAGAAAATACTAATTTCCTTTTTGGGCGTCCCAATATAGAAATTACTAACCCAAAATAGACAGTCATCCTAAAATAATTTCTCTACCCCACATTTGCTCTCCTACTTTATTTTTTATACTCACAACACATGTTTTTTTCTTAATCTCCACGTATTCACATTTGGTAACTTCTATATTGGGACGGCGGGAGTATACAATACTACTCCCCCACCCTCCCAAAATGAATTGACATTTATTTTAGAAGGGAGAGAGTAGCTAGTATCAGACAATTAATAAATTAAGGCCTACTTTCTGAGTGCTATATTAATATTTTCAAAAGGAATCAAATGGACATAAAGCAACATCAAAAAATTCAACATTTTCATAGGGAATCAAATGGACATGAAGTAACCTTATCAAATTAACTCTTAGGCATGCTTATCAAATATGGAACTTCAATGAACGAAAAAAATAAATATATAATACAGGATATAACTTACTTGCGGCAAATAGTTTTGTCCTGGTTGTACTTCCGTGCCAAGGCCATCAACGACGGTTCAATGATCCCACCACGAAGCCTCAGAACCAAATGCAAAGTAAATTCTACACAAAAAGAGAATAAATCATTTTTCTCGTCAAAACATTTGATTGTATATTGTTTGGGCAAATGCGTTTAAATGCAGTTAATTAAGAATACCTTCTACGGATGTTGTAATCGGCAAGAGTCCGACCATCTTCAAGCCGCTTTCGGGCAAAGATCGACGGCTGGCAGTCCGGTGGAATACCTAAAAATTAAGAAAACGATTATTTTAAATCAAAGAATTCATTCAGTTAAAGCTATATTGAAATCTAATTTATTTCAATTTGATAAGAAATTCGCAATTGAAATTACCTTCCTTGTCTTGAATTTGGCCTTGACATTGTCAATTGTATCACTCGATTCAACCTCGAGCGTGATCGTCTTCCCGGTTAGGGTTTTCACGAATATCTGCATTTCTCCCCGCTCTTTCTTCGCCGCCTCCTTCCTTTGTTATTGTCGATGAATTCCTCAATTATTCCGTTAAGGGAATTTTCTCAGCGGATCGTTGGCAACCTCAATTTCAAGACTTGGATTTGGAATTGAAAGAATAAAATGAATTTTGTGGAACTAATTTAACCCTTTCAATTCCAATTCAATGGATTGGAACTGAGTTGCCAAACATACCTTCAGTTCCTTTTGAACAAATCTATATTTTTTTAACTAAAATCTGAAATAAAAATGAGTAGAAAATTGAATTGCTGACGTGGCCATTGATGTGGCCTTTTCTAGAGTCTCTAAATAGTTTTGCTATATATATTATATATGATTACTAGTTATTATTAATATTTTGTTAATATAAAAACATTTAGAAGAATTGTCGACCGTTGGATTGAAAGTGTGAATGGTTGGATTTGGTTTAGCTCACACTATTAACACTTACATAAAGGCCTTGATAATAAGGGTAATGCTTAATTTACCATCACAGTCAATGACTCACACCGCAGGAAACTCAAACTGAATAAATCTTACCACTACTACATTTCTGATCTAATGTAACGCATCTAATGCAACGCCAGAGCTAATGTAACGCATCTAATGCAACGCCAGAGCTAATGTAACGGCTAATACAACGCCAGAGCTAATGTAACGCATCTAATGCAACGCTAGAGCTAATGTAAAGCATCTAATGCAACACCAGAGCTAATGTAACGAGTATAATGCAACGACAGAGCTAATGTAACGGCACATTTTGATTAATGCAACAGCTTTGATCTCAGCGTTACATTAGATTTTTCTAATGTAACGGCTAAATTACTAATGCAACGCCAAAACCCAAAACCCTAAACCCTAAATCCTAAACTTATATCCTATATCCTATACCCTATATCCTATACCCTATATCCTATACCCTATACCTTATATCCTATACCATATACACTATACCCTATACCCTATACCGTATACCATATATACTATATCCTATATCCTATACCCTATACTAGACATGTCCAAACGGTTCCGATTCCGGTTCCCGGTTCCGGAACCGCCGGTTCCCGGTTCCCAAATAGCCGAAACCGTATTCGAACCATATTAATCCGGTTCCCGGTTCTATCCGCCGATTCCGGTTACAACGGTTCCACCGGTTCCATCACCATCTAACTTTTTTTTTTAAATCCAAACCTTTTAAGACAGTAAAGACGTTAACTAATCTATTTTTTTTTCACTTGGGGTATATGGTTTTGAAAAGAATGAGAAGTGGACAAAATTTGGTTAGTATATTATAGTCAATATTACAACATTTATCTAAATTCTAGTCTAATTTAAATAAAACAACACTACACTACAAGTACAAATACTAAATAAATGCTAAATATTACATTTAACTTACCTTGATCAATCGCCGGTTCCTGGTTCCCGGTTCCGATTCCCGGTTCCGGAACCGCCGATTCCCGGTTCCGCCGATTCCTCGGTTCTCAATATGGTGGATTCGTATTCGAACCGTTTCAATCCGGTTCCGGGTTACGTTCGATTCTCGGTTCCGGCGATTCTCGGTTCCCGATTCCGATTCTACCCGCCGGTTCCGTCGGTTCCCGGTTCTATTTGGACATGTCTACCCTATACCCTATACCCTATACTATACCCTATAACCTATATTCTATATCATATACTCTATACCCTATAAACTATACCATATACCCTATACCCTATACCCTATGCCCTATACACTATACCCTATAACCTATATCCTATACCCAATACCCTATACCCTATACCCTATACTATATACCCTATACACTATTCCCTATACCCTATAGGGTATAGGATATAAGGTATAGGGTATACCCTATAGGGTATAGGGTATACCCTATAGGATATAGGGTATAGGGTATAAGGTATAGGGCATAGAATATATGGTATAGGGTATACCCTGTAGGGTATAGGGTATAGAGTATACCCTATAGGGTACATGGTATAGTGTATATGGTATAAGGTATAGGGTATAGGGTATAGGGCATATGGTATAGGGTATATCCTATAGGGTATAGGGTATATGGTATACCATATAGGGTATAGGGTATAAGGTATAGGGTATATCCTATACCCTATATATATATGGTATACCCTATACCTTATACCCTGTACCATATAGGGTATACCCTATATATATAGGGTATAACCTATACCCTATACCTTATACCCTATACCCTGTACCCTATAGGGTATACCCTATACCCTATAGGATATATCCTTTACCCTATACCATATGCCCTATGCCTCTATACCTTATACCCTATATCACATAGGGTATACCCTATAAGGTATGTGGCATAGGATTTAGGGTATACCCTATAGGTACGGTTATAGGGTATACCCTATAGGATATAGGGTATATAAAAATAATTATTAATATATTCAATTATTTAATTCAAAAATTCTAAAATATTTTTTCCTAGTCAATAAAAATTACTAATTATTATTAGTATTAATTAATTAATCGATTATATAATTAATAATTCATTAATAAATATTATTGATAATAAATATTATTATTATTGATATTAGGCATAATATTATTTTATAGTTTAAATTATTATTATTATTAATTATTTTTAATATCAATTATTATTATTATTAATTATATAATAATAATTATTAATATATTCAATTATTTAATTGAATAATTAACAGTAAAAGTATATAATATAAAAACATTTACTTTTTTGATTTTATGTATTATTACTAGTTATTATTAATATTATTATTAAGTATTATTATTAATTATATAATAATAATTATATATTCAATTATTTAATCGAATAATTAACAATAGCTTCATTATTAGTATTATTAATAAGCATCATTACTAATAACTAGTACATCACCCGTGTGTTAAACACACGGGAAGAACACTTTTTAAAATTTATGTTAAACAACCTAAAAAATTCAATTTTTTTATTAACATAAAAGATCAACCGTTATGATCTTAATTAAAGATGATACTTTACTTGTACAATTTTGAAACTTGAAATAGCGCTAAATATTGGTTTGGTACTTGTACAATCTTAAACCTAACTAAAATAAGGTAGGTTCACATCCTTCACATGAAAATCATGAATCCATAGATATGGCTTCTGTAACGACCCCAACCCTAGGCACTAGTTTTAAATATTATATTATATGCTTTTAATACTTATGCTAACTTTATGAGTTCAATTATGTCTTTAATTCTTAATTTAAGATAATTTGGGTGAGAAGTAAATTTAGAATCTTTTAAGAAATTATTGAATCTTAAATAAAGAACCTTGGGGAAATAATAAAAATAGAAATAGATAAATTGTGAGAGGAGGTTTAAATGGGTAGAATTAATAATTTGGGGGAAGGACTTAATTATTGATGAAAGCCTCTAGATATTTTGCCATGAGGGGCCATTTGAGTCCTACCCTCTCTAAGCTCCAAGTGTTCCCCTCCCCCATACTCCCTCCTTGGCCGGCCCCCCCTCCTCTCCATTATCCTCCTCACACTCCTTCCTTCTCCTTCATTCATGCTTCTTCCTCCTAGAGAAAACCTTGAGAGCTCCATGGAAGCCCTCACCTCTTCTTCTTGAAGCCAAGCAAATCCTCCACCAAATTCAAGTCTAGGAGTATCATTGAAGTTGGATCATCTATAGGATCAAGGCAAGCTAAGAAGATCCACATTTTATTCTAAAAAAAAAAATCTAAAGTGAGTTATTATGACCTCCTTTCTTTGTATGCTCATCAATGATTTGATGTTGTTAGTGTTATTTAAATGGTTGTTTAATGCCTTAGAAATCTTCTTGGAAGTTGAGGAATTGAATTATCTTGTGAAAGGATGTCATTGTTGATCAAGAGTGTAAGAACATAGGTTGATTTGGGATTAAAAAGGTTTAAGCTCGAAATTGGTAAAGGAAGTGAGTTGAGATTAATGTTCATGAAAGATGATTTAGAGGAATTGAAATGGGTGGAATGTTTAGGGTTAAATAATCTAGATTTACATCATTTTGGGTTTTCATGATTTTGTTGAACTTAGTAAAGCTAGGGTTTCCTCTTGGTGTTCTTGGAATTTGGGTTAGATGAAAAGCAAAGGAATTGTAGCTAAGAAGAAAGAGTGAGAAATTATTTGTGCTGGAAATCGCCTTGGGCGGTCGCCCATGGGGGCTTGGGCGGCCGCCCATCATGCCAGGAGTCTCATTGCCTTGGAAATCCTCTTGGGCGGTCGCCCAAGAGGTTTGGGCGGTCGCCCACCTTGGCAGCAAGTTACCTTCTCCTTGAAAACCCACTTGGGCGGTCGCCCAAGTGGTATGGGCGGTCGCCCATGACCCTGAACCAACTTTGAAATCTGAACTAGAATTGTTTAGCAAGTTTATTTGGCCACTTATAAATTGTGACTCCCTTCCGATATAAATTAGTAGAACCTAATCAACCCGGATACGAATTGATCCCCTTTAACCTAGGTTAGAGTAGGATACCTTGGCTTGGCCATGACCTTTTATTTGGTCAAAATGGAATTGTAGGTGTAGTTAAATGTTCTTCGGGAAGTAGTCCAGACTTGGGAAGTAGGTCTTGCACTTTCATTAAGATTATTCAAGGATGAGTAACGACTTCGTAGGATTGGTTTATGGTAATTGGTGACTTTACTAGCTCCCATACCCTTGGTAGTTAGCTTGAATAATGTTAAGAACTATAGGTTACACTATTTGTTACTGGTATATGTATCATTGTAGCATGGTTATCCCAATTGTGGAATTATTGATTATGTGAATACTTTGACGTTCCAAGGGTGGACTATTTGGCCTATTGTTATATTGTATCCCAATTATGGATTATTTGGCAAGTTGTTGTGTTGTATCCCGGTGTGGATTATGTGGTTATATTGTTACCTTAATTGAGTTCATATGCATTAATGATATTATGCATTGTGTATTACATGAATTGTTGTACTAGGGTTCTGTGTAGCATGAGTATACATTACCATGTTATTATGATGTTATCCCGTTTTGTGGATTATCTCAAGTATCTATTATGTGCTTGAGCGTGTTTATGTTCGGGTGGGTATGATGGATTTCAATCAATTATTGATTTGTTCAATAAGTGATTGAAGGTTCGTCATATCGGTGACCCTTCCCCACTCTGTGGCCACGGAGTGGGGCTGTGCTAACGACTGTATTGACCCAAAAAGCTTTACAGACCTGTTGCGATCGTTGTAAGGAGGGACGAGATTATTGTTGGATACTCTAATATAGGTATCCTTACTTATATGGATCTCTGGGGCATGAGACCTATAAGAGGTGAATGTGCTGGAGGCAATTCACCAAAGAGTGGAGTTTTACTCCCACGTTGTACGACTTATTGTTCAGACGGGAAAAAGGTAAAATGAGGTAACGTAAGGTGTTTACCGCTTTTATAATGTGTTATGTGCTACCATGCTATGTGTTGCACCTTGTTTGGCATCTTGCTGCATATCATAATAGCTCATTGAGATTTATTCTCACCCCTCTCCCTTTACTGTTTTAGATTCCGAGACAGGTGATCCGAACCCGTGAGGCCGGGGATTTCATTGTGGACTTTTGCTTTTGGGGCTTGACAAGTTAAGTATAGGAGTGAGTTATTAGGAGTATTGGTTAAGTATTCCTCTTTTATAATTTGTATGGAAAACCCTTTTGTTAAACAAATGTTAATTAAGGTTTCCAATGTAATTGATCATATTACGGTTTAGTAAAATTGTGGTTGGATTTCCTCTAAGTAGAGATATTATTAATTGATTTTATTTGGAAGTTTGAAAAGTGGTTTTCTTTTAAAGTTAAACAAATGTTTAAAAATTTAAATGGATTTTCTTAGTCTGAGCTCCCTTAGCTCGGGACACGTGTTAGGTCCCGGGTTGGGGTGCTCACAGTTGGTATCAAAGCCTGGTTTAGAGGTCAAGGGTAGATGTCTAAACTAAGGGGGAATGTGTGGAAATTGACGCCGAGTGTTTAATGCAGGAGTTCGTTCTAATGGTCGAAAGCAAGGATGATCAGCGGGAGGTTCTAGAAAATGAAGGAGATATGGGTATAGGTGGAATTCAGGATGAAGAGATGATGAAATTATTCAGGATGTTTGTACAGGATATGGAGACTAGAGGATCGGTTCCGAATCAACCTGGGGGATGTCGAAGCGATGGATGGGAAAGGTTTGTGAAGATGAATCCGCCGAGTTTTAATGGATATCCGGGTCCGCTAAAGGCAGAAAAATGGTTAGAAAGAATGAACAAAATCTTTGAGGTTATGGAAAGTCGCAACGAAGAGAAAGTTAGGTATGCCGTGTTCAAACTTGAAGGTTTAGCTGATCAGTGGTGGCAGAATTTGAAGGGAAGTTGGGAGCGGGATCATACGCCCCAGACTTGGGATAATTTCACTCAACAGTTCGAGGACTATTTCATTTCCATGGTTACAAGGGATAAGAAGGAGATTGAATTCTTAGGACTAAAACAAGGGAACATGACGATAGATCAGTATTCAGTCCGGTTTGAGGAATTAGCTAGGTGTTGCCCTCATTTGGTATCCCATGAAGTAAAAAGGGTTCAGAAGTTTGTAACAGGTTTGAGGAGTGAGTATAGGAAGGAATTATGGATTGATGGTTTCGCCGATTATCAGACAGTCATAGATAGAGCATATAAGGTCGAGAAGGACATTGAGGAAAATAGTGGAAGGTCCGGAAGTGGGATTAGAAACAAGCCAAAGTATTTAGGACAAGGATCCAGAGTCATTAGAGGACAGCCAAGTGCTTTAACTTCAGGAAGTATGAGAGAGGAACTTGTGGTAGCTTCTTCGTCTAGGCCAATACCCAAGCAGTATGGGATGATTTGTAACTTTTGCAAGAGGGTTGGACATACCGAAGATCGGTGTTGGAGTAAGCAAGGCAAGTGTTTAAATTGTGGAGCATCGGGACACTTTAAGAGGAATTGCCCAAGGATGATGAGGGGACGAGCTTCAAGCAGCGATCAGCTGGGTGGACAACAAAGAGGTAGTACCAAGAGAGATAACAAAGGGGAACCGAAAGAGAAGGTCTATGGTCGGGTATGTGTTTCGGGTTCAGGAGAGATAGATCCCTCAGAGGTCACTAGAGGTATATTCCCTGTCTCAAAAGTTAGGAGTCATATTTCATAGATCCTGTTGCATATCATTTATGTTTGGCATCACCTTTTGCTTATATGTGACATACATTGTTGAGAAATTGTTTTATTGTTGGAGGATTCTGCTCTTATGAGAGAATACCTCGAACCTCCTTTGGTTTACCACGACGATGATGTGGTTATGGCTGGGCATGTATTGCCGGTTGAATTAGTATAATTATTAAATTATGATTTTGAGATGTACTTGACCTGGAGGGTTAAGTAGTGGTTGTGTATTAGTAGACTGTCATAATAAGTGAGTCTCCTTTTCTATACCCAATTTGATTATATTGGTATTTGATATAGATAAACTTTTATATGGTATTCTTGTTATATATGCGCGTAAGCCAGAAAAATGTTGGTTAAAAAAAAAAGTGTAAAAGGTATTTGGTTGGTGTTAGACTTGCATAAGAAGTCTTTCCGGAAAATTTTCGTGCTAGTTGTGAGTAGATGGTAATTGAATTTTCATCAAGGTATCGTATGTGTTTATTCTAAGTATGATAAGCAGAATTTTTAAGCCTTATTTTGATGGCTTTAGGGTGATTAGGATTAATGATCTCCTTGTTAATTAAAGTTCCGGGAAGATCGTGAAAATAATTTGAGAGTCGGGTTAATGATTTCCTTGTGAGGAGTCCCTGTATGCAAAGTTCGGCTAGTATGAGTTGGCTCGAGAGGATTTCAAATTTTTGGGTTCTATAGTCTTAAACCCGGATGTTACCATGGATCTTGTGAGGGTTGAGTCCGTGATCTTTGAGTTGGCAAATGCTATCGAAGAGATTTAAGGAATTCTTAAGAAATGAAAGATCGTTGCTTTAATTAAATTTAAAGGATGTATAAATGGTGTAGGATGTAATAAGTATGAATTATATTGACAGAGATGGAAATTAGATTGGCTATCGATTCGATCCTTACCTTACTTAACGGATGTGAGGGCTGTGTGAAATTTTAAGGTGCATTAAAGGAAGATTAGATTATGATATGATACGGAATGGGAAAGTGATAACGTAGGCTTTGAGGAGTTTGACTTAGATAAGTGAGATTTTCTTATCTTCTACTCGGGAGTAGCTACACTTGTGTTGCGTATTTAAGCAGGTACCTTATCTTTTTGAAGCTTCCTTTGAGAGTTGCTACCGATCCTAGAGTTGGAGAATTAAGTTAGTAGAAAGGAAGAGAATTGAAGACTACCCAAATTCTTGAGGAATAGGTTATGTTGTGTGACGGATTTTCCTTCCACTTAAGAAGTTTAATTAACCTTAGCGAGTTGCGTATAATAACAGTTATTATTCTAAGCATTGAGATAAAACCGTATGAGGCGTGGTTCAGGAAGATATTCCGATCTCTAATTGTTGGGGTGAAATTAGTGACGCTAGGCCTAAGGTAATTTCGCGCCAAAGTTTGTTAATCCATTTGAAGTTTAGAAAATGTTGGTGATTTGACTTATAGACCGACTTGGGGCAGCTTATAGAGCGTTGGAAGTTTTAAATGTAATAGCGTAATGTATTGGGTAACATAAGATGTAATACTTTTTATTTAAATATACTTTCTTTGAAGTCGTGAAAATTCGGGTTAGTGATGATGGTATGGTATTCTCGGAATATTAAGTTGTAATATCACATTATTAATGAAATTAGAAATCTTGGAAAGAATCATAGTATGGAAGAGACTAATTGGGAAGTGAAGCCCTAGAGTATTCGGATTATGAAAATGTATAGTAGAATCATGCCTTTGAGAAGTCTAATTGAAATTGTTAAGTTAGAATGTGTGAAAGGTAACCTTTGCTATTGAACCTTAGGGTAAGTGACAGTCAAATTCGGGACGAATTTTTCTTTAAGGGGGAGTGAGTGTAACGACCCCAACCCTAGGCACTAGTTTTAAATATTATATTATATGCTTTTAATACTTATGCTAACTTTATGAGTTCAATTATGTCTTTAATTCTTAATTTAAGATAATTTGGGTGAGAAGTAAATTTAGAATCTTTTAAGAAATTATTGAATCTTAAATAAAGAACCTTGGGGAAATAATAAAAATAGAAATAGATAAATTGTGAGAGGAGGTTTAAATGGGTAGAATTAATAATTTGGGGGAAGGACTTAATTATTGATGAAAGCCTCTAGATATTTTGCCATGAGGGGCCATTTGAGTCCTACCCTCTCTAAGCTCCAAGTGTTCCCCTCCCCCATACTCCCTCCTTGGCCGGCCCCCACTCCTCTCCATTATCCTCCTCCACACTCCTTCCTTCTCCTTCATTCATGCTTCTTCCTCCTAGAGAAAACCTTGAGAGCTCCATGGAAGCCCTCACCTCTTCTTCTTGAAGCCAAGCAAATCCTCCACCAAATTCAAGTCTAGGAGTATCATTGAAGTTGGATCATCTAGAGGATCAAGGCAATCTAAGAAGATCCACATTTTATTCTAAAAAAATCTAAGGTGAGTTATTATGACCTCCTTTCTTTGTATGCTCATCAATGATTTGATGTTGTTAGTGTTATTTAAATGGTTGTTTAATGCCTTAGAAATCTTCTTGGAAGTTGAGGAATTGAATTATCTTGTGAAAGGATGTCATTGTTGATCAAGAGTGTAAGAACATAGGTTGATTTGGGATTAAAAAGGTTTAAGCTCGAAATTGGTAAAGGAAGTGAGTTGAGATTAATGTTCATGAAAGATGATTTAGAGGAATTGAAATGGGTGGAATGTTTAGGGTTAAATAATCTAGATTTACATCATTTTGGGTTTTCATGATTTTTTTGAACTTAGTAAAGCTAGGGTTTCCTCTTGGTGTTCTTGGAATTTGGGTTAGATGAAAAGCAAAGGAATTGTAGCTAAGAAGAAAGAGTGAGAAATTATTTGTCTTTGGAAATCGCCTTGGGCGGTCGCCCATGGGGGCTTGGGCGGCTGCCCATCATGCCAGGAGTCTCATTGCCTTGGAAATCCTCTTGGGCGGTCGCCCAAGAGGTTTGGGCGGGCGCCCACCTTGGCAGCAAGTTACCTTCTCCTCGAAAACCCACTTGGGCGGTCGCCCGAAGTGGTATGAGCGGTCGCCCATGACCACTGAACCAACTTTGAAATCTGAACTAGAATTGTTTAGCAAGTTTATTTGGCCACTTATAAATTGTGACTCCCTTCCGATATAAATTAGTAGAACCTAATCAACCCGGATACGAATTGATCCCCTTTAACCTAGGTTAGAGTAGGATACCTTGGCTTGGCCATGACCTTTTATTTGGTCAAAATGGAATTGTAGGTGTAGTTAAATGTTCTTCGGGAAGTAGTCCAGACTTGGGAAGTAGGTCTTGCACTTTCATTAAGATTATTCAAGGATGAGTAACGACTTCGTAGGATTGGTTTATGGTAATTGGTGACTTTACTAGCTCCCATACCCTTGGTAGTTAGCTTGAATAATGTTAAGAACTATAGGTTACACTATTTGTTACTGGTATATGTATCATTGTAGCATGGTTATCCCAATTGTGGAATTATTGATTATGTGAATACTTTGACGTTCCAAGGGTGGACTATTTGGCCTATTGTTATATTGTATCCCAATTATGGATTATTTGGCAAGTTGTTGTGTTGTATCCCGGTGTGGATTATGTGGTTATATTGTTACCTTAATTGAGTTCATATGCATTAATGATATTATGCATTGTGTATTACATGAATTGTTGTACTAGGGTTCTGTGTAGCATGAGTATACATTACCATGTTATTATGATGTTATCCCGTTTTGTGGATTATCTCAAGTATCTATTATGTGCTTCGAGCGTGTTTATGTTCGGGTGGGTATGATGGATTTCAATCAATTATTGATTTGTTCAATAAGTGATTGAAGGTTCGTCATATCGGTGACCCTTCCCCACTCTGTGGCCACGGAGTGGCCGCGCTAACGACTTGTATTGACCCAAAAGCTTTACGGCACTGTTGCGATCGTTGTAAGGAGGGACGAGATTATTGTTGGATACTCTAATATAGGTATCCTTACTTATATGGATCTCTGGGGCATGAGACCTATAAGAGGTGAATGTGCTGGAGGCAATTCACCAAAGAGTGGAGTTTTACTCCCACGTTGTACGACTTATTGTTCAGACGGGAAAAAGGTAAAATGAGGTAACGTAAGGTGTTTACCGCTTTTATAATGTGTTATGTGCTACCATGCTATGTGTTGCACCTTGTTTGGCATCTTGCTGCATATCATAATAGCTCATTGAGATTTATTCTCACCCCTCTCCCTTTACTGTTTTAGATTCCGAGACAGGTGATCCGAACCCGTGAGGCCGGGGATTTCATTGTGGACTTTTGCTTTTGGGGCTTGACAAGTTAAGTATAGGAGTGGGTTATTAGGAGTATTGGTTAAGTATTCCTCTTTTATAATTTGTATGGAAAACCCTTTTGTTAAACAAATGTTAATTAAGGTTTCCAATGTAATTGATCATATTACGGTTTAGTAAAATTGTGGTTGGATTTCCTCTAAGTAGAGATATTATTAATTGATTTTATTTGGAAGTTTGAAAAGTGGTTTTCTTTTAAAGTTAAACAAATGTTTAAAAATTTAAATGGATTTTCTTAGTCTGAGCTCCCTTAGCTCGGGACACGTGTTAGGTCCCGGGTTGGGGTGCTCACAGCTTCACACTGCAGAAAACTCAAAAACTGAATAAATATTACAACCAAAAACCGAATGTCATGAAAAGTGCTAAGCCTCACAGAATATGCCAATTAAATTTTCATAATTTAATGACCAATATTATCATTTGTAGATTACATATTCTTAGAGTCAAGAAGCAATTGTAACTAAAAAGAAGCGACAAAATGCAACTGTAACTTAAAAAAATATTGAAAATATCTAATGTTTAGTAGAGAAGCAGAAGAAAGTTCAATGATGTCAATAAACCATAAACATAAAACTGCGACCCACGAGAAACAACATAAAACTGCGACCCACGAGAAACAAAATAATAAAAAAAAATGATACTTGCTCCATCCCAAAATGAAAGTTCCATAGAGAGCTTGAGAGTGACTACATAAGCATGCTTAGCTTTATCAGCATTTCCTGCTCCCAGCTCATTTGATACTCTTGTGCTGTTACAACAATTACTAAATTAATACTTCTTCCATCCCAAAATGAAAGTTACATTTGCCATTTACGTTTGTCCCAATTAAAAACAATTAAGTCCAATTAAATAAGCCACGAATCACTCCCATCTCATCAATATTGTATTTCAATGACTTCAAATGGCAAAAGTCCAATCGGACACTTATCATTTGTAGATTACATATTCTTAGAGGCAAAAGAAGCAATTGTAACTAAAAAGAAGCAACAACATGCAACTGTAACTTAAAAGAAATATTGAAAATATCTAATGTTTAGTACAGATGCAGAAGAAAGTTCAATGAAGTCAATAAACCATAAACATAAAACTGCGACCCACGAGAAAAAAAAAAACCAACCCACCCTTGTTGGAGCTTTATGTCAGAAAATATATTGTCAAGAAAGAATCAACTATCTTTTGCCCGGTGCCAAAGGAGTATCAACCCACAACGGCAACAACAATCAATTGGCTTTCCTGGAAACTTGTATGCCGCATCGGTATCTTTGACCACAAAAATTTCGAACGGTGGAGTTCCGGGGAAGCTTAGACCAAGCGGCGTAATAAACAATCAACACTACGCTAAGGAAGAAAACATACAAATCAAAAATATCGTATCATTATTAAAATTACTCTACCGATAGATGAATCCTAAGAATAGTTAAAATTGTGTAGCTCTATCACAAAATTACAACAAAATACAATTGTCAAACGTACACAAAGATAGTGAAGCCGAGTTGGCATTCTTTGTTGGAATCAACACTTGTACATTACCAAAACAAAGTTAGTGAAGCCGGTTGGCATTCTTTGTTGGAACCAACACCGATCCAACCTTCAATTTAGACATGAAGACATTATAGTTGTACATCATGCATTAAAGCTTCGCAAATACCGTGGAGTACATGTTTAAGAGTACATCTTCATAATTATCTCAATGATATCAAACATTTTTTCCAACTTCCTAGAAGATTTTTTCCAATATGAAGAAAGACCCTTTTGTAGTTTAGCATGATGTAAGAAGTGTTATACTATTTGTAATATGCAATTACTTACAAAGTTGTTAAAATAAAATGAAAGTTTCACTTACCAATCACATAGAGAGTAGAAGATTTGCCTTCCAGAGTGAAGCAAGGCTTTAGACATTATGGGATACCTATTTCAAAATGGAAAATGAATACAAAAAATTAAAATAAAAAATAGCATATGATACGCGCGCTTTGTTGTAAAATTTTTTTGTTTGTGGAGCTAAAATACATAGATATAGCAGGAAGATGTTGCAGATTATATCAATGCACCAAAATACCTTTCTTTCGCGCTTATGTCATTGTTGTTACAATTATCATACTTCAAGTAAACAATCCCCTGTAAAAAAATGTGAAATGAGCCTCAAAAGCGAATATGATTATTATTTGAAACAATATAACGAACCAAGATAAATATAGTTAGAACAACCCATGAAGCAAAAGTCTTCGCATCCTGTTCCTCGTGTCCTAACGAACCAGGCATTGCTTTACTGCATGTTTGAGTTCTGCAGAAAGAAAAAACCACTACCCATGTTCATATATTGTGATATCAAACATTTTTTCCAATTTCCTAGAAGATTTTTTGCGATACTTAAATTAAAATTTAAGTGGTGTCCACGTTCTTACCCAAAGATCGAGTAAATTCCAAGCTTTAAACCTTTGCTATGAACATAATCAGCCAACACTTTAAATCCAGAGGGAAATGTTGAAGCTTTAGGAACAAAATTCCCCTGTCAATGTGAAACATACTTAAAAATAAGCGTAAGAAACAATTTCAATACAATACGAATAAAATTAGACGGGAAGTAAGGGAGTACCTTAGAGTCTATTTAGTGCAGCCCAGCAATCATCTAGCAGTAATCGTACAAAAAAAAATGATTAAAGTCGGAATGATTTGGTTAATAGTTGAGAAAATATTTGAATTAAATTGAATTAGTTAATAGAAAAAGGATAAATTAAGGCTTAAAAATGTTACCAATGTTAACATATTTGTATCCAGTATGACTAGTCCGGTTGAAACAATGGCATCTCTTTGTTTCTCTGATCATGCTTTCATCAATATTACATTGGAAGTGATTCCAGCTACTCCACCTAATAATCACAATTTAATCGAATACGAGGAAATGAGAACAGATCAAAGAAGGATCAGCAATTTGAAACCAATATGATGAAGAACCGGCAAGAGACATTTTTTATATCAGATGTTTGTTTGGATAATTATATACAACTGGATCCACCTGCAAAGATTAGTGAAAAATATGTAAGAACCCCTATAACAGCTAGGTCAAACCAACATCTATGAGGAGCAATACTATATTTAGAACGATGACTAATCCAAAATTCGATATCTAATCAAGAAAATTGCAGCATTATTATGCACAAAAGTTCATTTGTTTATTAAGCTCTAGAAGCTCAGCTAAAACTCTAGAAAATTGCAGCATTATTATGCACAAAAGTTCATAGTTTGATCACTTCATCTCTTCAAACTAAGTACCCCATTAGCAATGGCAGTGTCAATCACATGACACAGATGCGTTCCAATAATAATCTTCTGGTAGTAGACAAATTAACTGACTATCAAGAGGTTAATGCAACTGAAGCAATGATGCATACCCCACTTTCCTAAAATTTCTTTTAGGAAAGTGGGACTTTCCAATGGGACAACCAAAATGGCAAAATGGGAACTTATCAATGGGACGGAGGGAATATGTTGTATATATTGCAAGTCAAAGCAGCATCACATACATCTCATTGCCAAAAAGGTAACTCTTCTCCTTTTTGTAAGGTAACCTCCTTTAATACCAAAACAAAAGCAATAGTCCTATTTCAACTGGATCGCAGAACAGAACCACACATACGCACCTTGGCCCAGAGAGCCATCTCCACTACGTCAATACCCACAACTTTCGGAAGACGACCCAGCCAGTCTTTGCAAATGTTCATGATGCAGAGTAAAAGGCGATTCCTACAAGATCAAAAGAATGAATAAACTTGAGGCATAAGAGGAACTAATATGCAAAAAGAATTTATTTAGCATTTAATATCCAGATGCACAGAAGCACAAGTGTTACCTATCATCAAGGTTGCGCATTGTCCATTGAGGAGGAGCAACACTCTGGCTTCTAAGGTTATCAAACCCCTACAGAAAATTTGGCCAATTTAGTAGCTTAGACAAGAAACAGATCATCCATCTCAAAATTACAGAGCCATAACAAATTGAAAAAATATAGCATAGACCTATAGTCATGTAAAAAGAATCATTACCAGTGTGAATGTGCAACCACTTGGGTCATTAGTGACAACCTCCACCTTTGCAAGATGCTTCAGTTTATATAACTTCGCAGGCTACAGGTGCAGCGGGAAAAAAACAATTAAGAGAAAATTTCAGTTCAAAATCACAACTTTTAAAACAATTTTAGAGGAAACTACAAATGATTTCAGTTCATGAGGTGGAAAGATCAAAAACTTACTGTGAAAGGTCATTTCTAAGCATCAAAAACTTAACAGATAAAGCAAAATATAGTCACAACTGAACCTTTTGATCTTCGACGGCTCTGGTGTTCGGAGAGATGAGAGGGTGTTTAGGGATTCCACTAACGCTTTCAAGAATAAGAACACAAAAAGAAATAGCAATCAGAAATCAGAAATCGTAAATAACAAATCAATGGGGGAAATTAAAATAAAAATTAAAAGCAATTACCCAAATCAATGGAGTAAATCAAAATCAAACATGAAATCAAATCAACTCGTTGGCTGCTTGCAAGAATAAGAACACAAAAATAAATAGCAATCAGAAATCGTAAACAACAAATCAATGGGGGAAATCAAAATAAAAATTACCCAAATCAATGTGGAAATCAAAATCAAACTTGAAATCAAATCAACTTGTTGGCTGCTTGCAGAAGAGAGATGAGAGAGAGGCGCATGTACCATGGTAGAATAGAGAGGGACACATCAACCAAGGCAGAAGAGAGGCAAGAGGGGGACGACGATTGTTCGAGATGAGTTTGCATCAGAGGACGGCGTCTGAGCCATGGTTTTTAAAGCAATCACCTTGTTGGCTGATTGCAGAAGAGAGAGAGAGCGGCGACGGCGACAATGGAAAACGCAGAGGGGCTACTGATGTAAGAGTGAGCTGAGAGAGAGGTGGAGGGGCTGAGAGAGAGAGAGGTGCTTGTATGTGTGTCTGTGCGAGAGAGAGAAGAGAGAAGAGAGAAGAGAGAGAGAGAGAGAGTTTTGGGAATAAGGGTTGCAATAATGACTATGGGGGAGGAGAGAGAGAAGAAGAAGATGAGCGGTGCTTATTAGAATTTTAAAAGGTTTTGCGTATTCAGTAAGCTACCGCAGGGGATATTTCCAGAATGTTTCAATTTTGAGCGGGAAAACGAAAATCCTTATTCACTTCAGCCATTATATAGTTATAGATTTTTAAAGAAATAAAAGTATAATATAAAAAACATTTAATTTTTTGATATTATGTATTATTACTAGTTATTATTAATATTATTATTAAGTATTATTATTAATTATATAATAATAATTATATATTCAATTATTTAATTGAATAATTAACAAGAGCATCATTATTAGTATTATTATTAAGTATTATTACTAATAATTTTTAAAGAAATAAAAGTATATAATATAAAAATATTTAATTTTTTGATATTATGTATTATTACTAGTTATTATTAATATTATTATTAATTATATAATATTAATTATATATTCAATTATTTAATTGAATAATTAACAATAGCATCATTATTAGTATTATTATTAAGTATTATTACTAATAATTTTTAAAGAAATAAAAGCATATAATATAAAAACATTAACATTTTTTATATTATGTATTATTACTAGTTATTATTAATATTTTGATAATATAAAAACATTTAGAAGAATTGTGGACCGTTGGATTGAAAGTGTGAATGGTTGGATTTGGACACACCTTGTTTCTTGCATCGTCTTCTCTTGGTCTGAATACGCTCTCTGTTAGGGCACTTGGACTTCTACACCACGTTGATCAACTTTGTGTTCTTCTCCCCCCTAACATACCGTTTCTTGATGTCTCCCCTTTTCACATCAATAGGCCGGTTCATTAGCCTCTTGCTCCCACCGGAACGAACATCGACATTGTAGGTAGAGTACAACATCTTTCCCTTAACCCCATGAGCTAACACCTTAGCCCCTTTTGTGACTTCCCAAGACCCACCAATGAAAGACACACCATACCCTTCACTGTCAAGTTGTCCCACAGAAATCACTCTCCTCCTCAAATCCGGAACATGCATCACGTTGTGTAGTTGTAAAACAGCCCCGTTAGGTGTCTTCATCATCACATCCCCTTACCTTTGATCTTCAATGGTTGACCATCACCTAGATAGATAACCCCAAAATCTCCAGTTTTATACCGCTCCATTGATTCTGCATCCCCACTAGCATGACAAGAAGCTCCAGAATCCAACACCCTGTAGGGGAAATATAGGGTCTTGATCTTGATACTGAGGCCGGATATGTGATTGAATCGTGTATAATCCACTTTCCGAATAAAGTATTTTGACCCTTAATGCCTGGGTTACACAAAATCTTTATTGGGATAAGACAATCACGCAATTTGTTTTCTAGGCAAAGAGAACAAATCAAAACTTGAGAATTGTTTTGCTTTTGTTATTGTTGTATCACTTGTGTTTTCCATGTATGTACAACTGAGATCAATCCCTGTATATATACAGATGGAGAGGTATTAGTTAAAGGGTGTAATCAAAAGACATGACTTTAGCCAAGCGATGTGTCTTTTCATTTTGAACTGGCACCTGTTCAGGAACTGCTCGGCCGAGTCAAGGGACTCGCTCGGCCGAGCAAAGAGGTCCAAAATCATTTTTCCCAGCTGCACGGCCGTGTCATTTGAACTGCACGGCCGTGCTGTTCATACTGCTCGGCCGAGCAAGGCATATGCCTCGGCCGAGCAAGGTTGTCCAGAAACTTGGACAATCTGCTATGCTCTGCTCGGCCGAGTCAAGGACTCTGCTCGGCCGAGCACATCAGCAAAATGTGCTACCCTTTAACTTTTACTTCTTTATCGAGGTTGACTTCGTTTTAGCTCCAACGAGTGTGTACTCCACACTTTCCCTTACTCGTATCCGAGTCTAATACGAATCACATTGATCTCTAGCAAATCACCATTACAATAAAATAAGTTGATGACACTAAAATCACCAACAAATCCCCTCCATTTTAGTGTAATCCTTTGATTTACTAAACTTTATAAATAACGAAACAAATGAATGCATAAATGAAAATGTCTTGCGATTGAATTTTCATCTTAGTATAATACACATTTCAAATACTCGAGAATCGGGGTGTCGTAACGATTGAACCCTTCAACTCATATGAATACCTGAAGATACTATACACATAAGTTCAGTACAATTCTCTTTGTTTAACCTTGACACTATTACAAGCCATGTGTCCATATCCAATAGTGAACATATAGGAAGCCAAGTCCTAGCTTCTTGAAGCGGCAAAACTTCATGTCCACATAGGTAGTTCCTTTTAATCTTGCACCTGCATTTGCAATTTTTCAAAGGAACTATTAAGAAGATATTCTTCAACCTAACCTTTACTTGCAGGTCTGAACACATACCTTGGGAAAGATAATAACATGTGTTCCAATCTCCAACTGCGAGCTTTCCACATTGAATTCAAGCTTCTAACGTTGTATTAGAAGGGAATTGGGTATCTCACAATTAGAGGATTAAATGGACTTTAATCCCATTCCCATTGCAGACTTATTTACCAAGTCTCTGGCTAACCCCTTCGGTCAGTGGTCGCCCAAATTTTGTTGCGACCGAACAAACTCAATTGATATCACACCATTCATGATTAACTCCCGAATCATACTATGTCTGACACCCAAGTGTCTAGACTTGCCATTATAAATCTGACTATAGGCCCTAGCCAAGGTGGCAGCACTATCACAATGGATAGACATTGGTGATATCGGTTTTGGCCATAATGGAATCTCATATATCAAGTTCCGAAGCCACTCCGCTTCTTTTCCAAAGCAGCTAGCCCAATGCTACAAACTCAGATTCCATTGTAGAATGTCTAATACATGTCTGCTTTTTGGAAGCCCAAGAAATGGCACCTCCTCCAAGCAAGAACACCCAACCACTAGTAGAAGATGAATCTTCTTGGTTGATCCAACTAGCATCTGTGTAACCTTCTAATAAAGAAGGATGTCCACTATAACACAAACCATAGTCCATAGTACCTTTTAAGTACTTGAACACCCTTGTTATAGCATGCCAATCTTTCAGTCTACTAGGATTACTAGTGAACCTGCTCAATCTTCCAACTGCATAAGCAATATCAGGTCGAGTGCCCGTCATAGCATACATCAAACTGCCTATGGCTTTTGAGTATTCGAGCTGTGACACAGGTTTACCAGTATTTGATACAAGTTTCTCGGTAGGATCCATGGGAGTATTAACTTTAGAACAATTATCACAATTAAACCTCTTGAGAATTTTCTCAATATAATGAGATTGTGATATTGCAATTCCCTTGTTCATCCGTTTAATCTTTATACCAAGAATTACATCGGCTTCTCCCATGCCCTTCATCGAAAACTTTGATGACAAAAACTTCTTAGTTTTATCAACTACATTTTGGCCAGTGCCAAAAATCAACATGTCATCTACATATAGACAGATGATTACACCTTTACCGGATTCATCAAATCTGCTATATACACATTTGTCGGACTGATTTAATACAAAACCATTCGACAAAACAACCTCATCAAATTTTTGATGTCACTGCTTAGGTGCTTGCTTCAGCCCATACAATGACTTAATTAACTTACATACCTTATGCTCATTACCTGGCATAACAAATCCTTCAGGTTGCTTCATATACACTTCTTCTTCCAAATCACCATTTAAGAATGCTGTTTTGACATCCATTTGATGGATCAATAGATTCTGAATAGCTGCCAAAGCTATCAGAAATCTAATAGTAGTGATACGAGCAACCGGTGCATAGGTATCGAAGTAATCGATCCCTTCCTTTTGTCTAAAGCCTTGGATTACCAATCGAGCTTTAAACTTGTCAATAGTTCCATCGACTTTCATCTTCTTTTTGAAGATCCATTTGCACCCCAAAGGTTTACGGCTGGTGGTAAATCGACAAGACCCATGTATTATTTTCCACAATAGAACCAATCTCATCATCGATGGCTTCTTTCCAAAAACCAGCGTCTCGAGATTTTATTGCTTCATCATAGGTTCTTGGATCCTCCTCTATACTATAACAGTAAGAGTATTGAGATTCAATTTGATCTCTTGATCCCATAACTAAATATAGTTGAAAATCCGAACCATATGATTTAGCTTTTCTTACTCTTGTACTCTTACGAGGTTCGGGTGTCTCACTTGGTACATCAATTGAATGATCATCCATTTGAGATTCAGCCGACATTGGTATAATGTCCTTGGGTCTAGGTATTGAAGAGAAACGATTCTCATCAAAGATTGCATCTCTTGATTCTATAATTGTGTTTATAGAAATGAATTCATTAGGTTCTATAACATAAAACCTATATGCCTTGGAATGCTCAGCATATCCAACAAAGATGCAATCAATACCTTTTTCTGCCAACTTTTTCCTTTTAGGGTCCGGAAGTCTAACCACGGCCCTACATCCCCAAACTCGCAAAAATGTCAAGTTTGGTCGTTTCTTATACCAAAGCATTAGGAACTCTATTCAATAGATGACAAGCCGTTAACATGACTTCACCCCAAAACCCGTCACTCAAACCCGAGTAAGACAACATGGCGTTAACCATTTCTTCAAGAGTTCTATTCTTCCTTTCAGCCACCCCATTTTGTTGTGGTACATAAGGAGTCGTAGTCTCATGAATTATCCCTACGGATTGGAAATATTTAGGATCATAATATTCACCACCTCTATCCGTACGTAAGGTTTTAATCAAGCCATTTAGTTGAAGTTCAACTTCGGTTTTATAAATTTTAAATTTATCTAGGGCTTCATCTTTTGCATGCAGCAAATAAATATAGCAAAACCTAGAAGCATCATCTATAAAAGTGACAATATACTTTTTATTGCCTAAAGATGGAGTTGCATGAAAATCACATAAATCACTATGAATCAATTCAAGTTTTACAGAATTCCTTGTAACACTTTTAAAAGGTTTCCTAGTGATTTTTGTTAACATGCAAGTATTACACCTTTCCGTATTATTATCAATAACATGAATCAAACCATCTTTGGACATTTCAAGCATTCTTTTATAGTGCACATGTCCTAACCGAGCATGCCATAATGAGGAATTGATAACAACAGAGGAAGTCATATAAACAGAACTAGAGTTAACAGGAATTTTATTTAAATTCAACATGAACATTCCATTATTATAATAACCAAATCCTACAAATACACCCGACTTCGATAAGATATACTTATCGGATTCATAAACTTGTTTATAACCACACTTGTTCAAGACAGGACCATAAATTAAATTCTTACGAAGTTTAGGTACATATAAAACATTAAACAAAGAAATAGTTTTTCCCGAACTAAATTCCAACACCACACTTCCTCTTCCTTGAATAGGAGCGGAATGGTCATCACCCATGTAAAGGACAGATCCGTCTTTCATTGGTTCGTATGTCTTAAACTAACAACGATCCTTACAAACATGAGTTGTGGCACCGGAATCAATCCACCACGCAATAGCATCATCCTGCACATAAAATGCCTCAGAAATTATTGAAACAGAATTTTTAATAAATCTGTTCCAACTATGTATTAAGTTCTGACCTTGGTTTTGAGAATGGTCCTTAGACCCCTTTCCCGAATCACTTGTGCTTGCGCCTTTCTTGTTGTTTCCAACACGACAATCCTTCTTAAAGTGACCAGATTTGCCACACTTCCAACATGCCAATTTAGGCTTCTTGTTGGAACCAGAACCATTGTCATTGAAACTACGTTTCTTTCCTTTGTTTTTATTGTTTCTACCCTCATCAATCATATTGACCGAGGGTCCAGCAACTTCCTTTCCTTTGCCTTTGTCATCCTCTTGCGCCCTAAGAGATTCCTCTATGCGCAAGTGACTACCAAGTTGAACTAAAGATAGATCGTCTTTACCATGTTTCAAAGTGTGTTTGAAATCCTTCCAGGAGGGAGGCAACTTATCAATCACACTTGAAACTGATATTGACTCATCCATCTTCAATCCGTGTTGTGTATATTGTCCAAGGATTCTAAGGAGTTCATTGAATTGTTCCATGACAGGTCTTGAATCGACCATTTTGTAATTATTAAAATTACTCACAAGGAACTTCTTACTAGAAGCATCCTCTGCCATGTACTTGGATTCAAGAGAATCCCATAACTCTTTAGCAGATTCCTCATTTTGATAGATGTCAAAGAGAGAATCAGACATACCATTTAATATGTGTCCTCTGCATATGTAGTCGTCGTTTTCCCACTTTGATCTACGTCTGATTGCCTTCAAGTTGTCATCTTCAAGCAATTCCGGAATAGGGGTAGAAAGAACATACACCACCTTTAATGTTGTTAAAAGGAAGTGCATCTTCTTCTGCCAACGCCGGAAATCTTGTCCTTCAAATTTGTCTAGCTTTCCAAACTTGTTCGTCATCTCCTTCAAAGTACTTCCACCCGCCATGAGTATCACCAAATACTTTATTCGTTTGTAGGGAAATATAGGGTCTTGATCTTGATGCGAGGCCGGATATGTGATTGAATCGTGTATAATCCACTTTCCGAATAAAGTATTTCGACCCTTAATGCCTGGGTTACACAAAATCTTTATTGGGATAAGACAATCACACAATTTGTTTTCTAGGCAAAGAGAACAAATCAAAACTTGAGAATTGTTTTGCTTTTGTTATTGTTGTATCACTTGTGTTTTCCATGTATGTACAACTGAGATCAATCCCTGTATATATACAGATGGAGAGATATTAGTTAAAGGGTGTAATCAAAAGACATGACTTTAGCCAAGCGATGTGTCTTTTCATTTTGAAGCACTTTGTTCAGAACTGCTCGGCCAAGTCGAGGACTCGCTCGGCCGAGCAAAGAGGTCCAAAATCATTTTGCCCGGTACCCGGCCGTGTCATTTGAACACGGCCGTCTTTGTTCATACTGCTCGGCCGAGCAAGGCTGTCCAGAAACTTGGACAATCTGCTATGCTCTACTCGGCCGAGTCAAGGACTCTGCTCGGCCGAGCACATCAGCAAAATGTGCTACCCTTTAACTTTTACTTCTTTATCGAGGTTGACTTCGTTTTAGCTCCAACGAGTGTGTACTCCACACTTTCCCTTACTCGTATCCGAGTCTAATACGAATCACATTGATCTCTAGCAAATCACCATTACAATAAAATAAGTTGATGACACTAAAATCACCAACACACCCAATCTTCACCCGACTGCTCCTCTCCTAGGATTAATACATCCCCACCATCATCCACCACGTGTGCACTACCACCTTTTCCCGGACAGTCATAACTGATATGACCTAATTCGCCACAATTGTAGCACTTGACCTAATTCTCCTGTTTTATGTCTACATCTACAACATGCGTTCCCAATGAGTAGCCTGATGGTTAGAGTTCATGGCTTTCAACCTGGAGATCATGGATTCGATTTTCCCACCAGTGATTAGAGGGAATGACATTGCCCTCCTTAGCATAGCTAGGCGCCTCTGTGAAGTGCATCAAGGGGGGAGCGGTGAAATGTGTTGATCCCATTTTTTTATGAGGAAAAAAAAATAAAAAATTTAGGGACATGGCTGGAAATGGAAGTGTTTTAAGTCAAAACTTACAAGCTCAATTAAATATAATACCTCTTGGGAAAATGTTGGACATATGCTTGGTAGTTGTTGTATGGTTTCTATTCAATTCACCGCCACATTATCTACAATTAAAAAATGTTCTGAATGCTCCATTCAAATACTATTAATTAAAAAATTAGAATTTTCTGCAAAAGATTCTACTTTGATATCTTTGTTTGTCTAGGTTTATTCAAGTTGGACGAAAATCAAAAATGCAATATTTATTATATGACCGAGTTAGTAAAAGACAAGAAGTTTGGTATGCTACATCAACATTTTAATACGTCAGATTGGGCTAAACAATGTATATCGTCAAAAGCTTTAACACCTCCCTTACATGTCTTATTTTCAATTTTTTTTTTTGGATACTTCCTCAATCTTGTGGATCACTATATTTTGATAAATTTAGTCATCTGAGCTGCAAAGAAAGTAAGTCATTTTGCTACAAACCATTGCAGTGTCATTTTCATGTTCTTATACTTTCATAGTGACCTGAACTACATTTGACCAAAATTTTAGTAAGTATTTTCCTTACGAAATTTTAGATAAATATATTATTGATATTATTTTTAATTGTTTATCAATGATATTTTATATTTAATGTGTAAATTTACATAAATTAAGGTTAAAATTTAGTCATGTTGATCTTGACTGTTAAAAGTGAAAATGTCTTTGTGAGACGGAGGGAGTTAATTAACCTTTCATTATAACAAATACTCCCTCCGACCCAAAATGTTTGTTTCATTTGACTTTTTTGTTGAATTTTGACCACAAATTTATGAGAGATTAATCATGTTAATGAAATTCTAAAAGTTGTTGTTGATAATATTATTAATCGTGAATCAATATGAATTTTTAGAATTTCATGAACATAATTAAATTGTCATATAGTGTATTTGTGGTCAAAGTTCAACAAAAAAGTTAAATGAGACAAACATTTTGGGACGGAGGGAGTACTAAAAACAATGCGTCTTATGAAAAATGCAATATTTCTAAGGATTAGGAAAAACGTAATTTTGAACGGGGCTGAATCTCACCGGTGACATTTTTGTAAATAACTGATTCTTTTAAAAGGCGCGATAAATAGCTGGAACTTCAGACGCACTGCCAGCGTAGTTACAAGTAGTGCCAACACATTTACCTGACACACAAATATTACCACTGGCATTAAATTGGTTTAGGCAGTGTTAATAGTAAGGAGTGTCATTGTTAGTAACAAGGAGTTCCAGTACATGTATCTGTCACTAAAAAACACTAACACTGATATTAAAATGAAATAAACAACTTTAGTTACGAGGAGTGCCATTGTATATGTTTTGCTAGTAAAAAAGATTGTGTTATTGGACGCGTATGCTAAAATTGACATAGCTTTTGACTCGTGATAAATCACGGAACGCATAACATATCAAATCGAAAGAAAATTTTGACCAACAAAACCCATGATATAGGGTTCATAAATCCCAAAAGACGACATTTAGACCCTCAAACAATCCTTTAAGGTTTTTGTAAATTTTGTTATTGAATGCTATATCATGTGTTTTAATGAGTGCCAACACATATGTTGAAGAGTGCCAATACATGTATAAAAGAATGCAGTGTTGATATTAGTAGTGGCTGCCAACACCAGAGTTAACGACTGCCAACTTCAGTTGATAAACTCATGTATTTCATTGCTGAAAGAAGAGGTACAATATGTGATTAAAAATGATACATACATTGAGGATTTCTCAATTATTAACAAATGCTTGCACATGAATTATAAAAGATTTGATAACTCTCACTATCAATTTTTAAATGAATGCTGCAAACGAAAATTATCCTGGCCACAATCCAAGTTGATGTAGTTCAGGATAAATCCATAGCATTGTTTTGGGGGTAGAGGGTAACGGTAGTAAAATGGGGAAGAAGATAGATATTTCAATGGTGGAAGTGGTGAATTAAACAAGGATCATGTGGTGACGTTGAAGCTGGATGGGGGAGGGACTAGTAGTATGGTGGAGGTGAGGACTTCTTAGGAGGTGGAGGGGATGAGTAGAGGTATGAAGGAGGTGGAGATATTTTAGGGGGTGGTGGGGAAGTATAATGGTATGGTGGAGGGGGAGACTTTACAGGTGGTGGAGGAGATGAATAGTGGTATGGTGGAGGTGGAGACTTTTTAGGAGGAGGTGGAGAGGAGTAGTGGTATGGAGGAGGTGGCGACATTTTGGGAGGAGGTGGCGATGTATAATGGTATGGAGGAGGGGGTGACTTTACTGGGGGCGGTGGGGATGAATAGTGGTATGGCGGAGGTGGGTACTTCTTAGGAGGAGGAGGGGATGAGTAGTGGTATGGTGGAGGTGGGGACTTTTTAGGAGGAGGAGGGGACGAGTAGTGGTATGGAGGAGGTGGAGACTTTTTGGGAGGAGGTGGGGACGTGTAATGGTATGGCGGAGGGGGAGACTTTACCGGGGGTGGTGGAGATGAATAGTGGTATGGAGGAGGTGGAGACTTTGTTGGAGGTGGTGGAGAAGTGTAATGGTACGGAGGAGGTGGTGACTTAACTGGGGGAGGTGGGGATGAATAGTGGTATGGAGGAGGTGGAGACTTCACCGGGGGTGGTGGAGATGAGTAATGGTATGGTGGAGGCGGGGACTTTCTCGGTGGAGGAGGGGATGAGTAGTGATAAGGAGGAGGTGGAGACTTTTTAGGAGGTGGTGGGGATGTATAATGGTATGGTGGAGGGGGTGACTTTACAGGTGGTGGCGGCGATGTATAGTGGTATGGAGGAGGTGGAGACTTTGTTGGAGGTGGTGGAGAAGTGTAATGGTACGGAGGAGGTGGTGACTTAACTGGGGGAGGTGGGGATGAATAGTGGTATGGAGGAGGTGGAGACTTCACCGGGGGTGGTGGAGATGAGTAATGGTATGGTGGAGGCGGAGACTTTTTCGGTGGAGGAGGGGATGAGTAGTGATAAGGAGGAGGTGGAGACTTTTTAGGAGGTGGTGGGGATGTGTAATGGTATGGTGGAGGGGGTGACTTTACAGGTGGTGGTGGCGATGTATAGTGGTATGGAGGAGGTGGAGACTTTGTTGGAGGTGGTGGAGAAGTGTAATGGTACGGAGGAGGTGGTGACTTAACTGGGGGAGGTGGGGATGAATAGTGGTATGGAGGAGGTGGAGACTTCACCGGGGGTGGTGGAGATGTGTAATGGTATGGTGGAGGCGGGGACTTTTTCGGTGGAGGAGGGGATGAGTAGTGATAAGGAGGAGGTGGAGACTTTTTAGGAGGTGGTGGGGAAGTGTAATGGTATGGAGGAGGGGGTGACTTAACTGGGGGTGGAGGGGATGAATAGTGGTATGGCGGAGGTGGGGACTTTTTAGGAGGTGGAGGTGATGAGTAATGGTATGGTGGAGGTGGGGATTTGGTAGGAGGGGGTGGGGACTTGTAGTAGTATGGAGGAGGAGGTGATGGAGATGGTGGTGGAGGTGATTTGTAAATATATGGCGGTGGGGGTGAGGCGTAAATGTAAGGCTTATAATCTGCTACGACACCGGTGGCTATCAAACAGAATGCGAAAGCAAAAACAAGTTGAGGCCATTGCCTCATCTTTTCAAGACTTGTCATTGGAATGATTAGTTAGAGAACCTTCTCTTTTGTGTCTTACATCTTTATAATGGAACCCTTTATATAGCAAATGACTTAATCAATATGAGAGCATCGTTGTCTTTGATTAATGAGCTAAACAGGCTGTAATGTTAAAACTACAATTTATCTTACCAACTACCCATTGTTTGGGTTCCATGATCTGAAGGGATGCAGAGAGAGGAAAACGCTGATGGAGAAGTCAAAAGAATCAAAAGAGTTGACAGGGTTTGATTGCATTTTTATTTATTTTAACGTCTTTAGGATCGGGAGGTATTTTATGAAAGAGTACGAGTCAAAACTTGCAAGCTCAATAGAAAATAATACCACTTGTAAAAGAGTTGTTGGAAGGTTTATATTCAATTCACCGCCATATTGTCCACAACTAAACTATTCACCTTCGTGTTTCCTTTTTTACCCATCATTATATTATGCTGTTCAATTATGGGTTTGAGCATAAGTCAATTCAGGCAATACTAGTCAGAATTATTTAGCCCATCTTACCCTTGCTAAGGGGTTTTTAATTTCTAGAAATTTAAAAAAAAATAAAAAATTGTAAGCAATATCAAGGCTCCAAAAGATTTTGTTTTTCTTTCTTAATATGAGTTTCTCAACCTTGACTCTGTACTAAATATTTTGTTGGCGGGTGAGGACATTGAACCTGCCCATGAACATATGATATCGTCCCTAATTTGAATTTTTAATATAAAAAGAATTCTCTGAATTGAGTTTGTTGTTTAGAAAAAAGTTTCGTCAAAATGCGCGATCATATTTTTTTAAATAAGTGAAACTTTTTATAAAAAAATGCGTCATGAAATTTTGTAAATAAACGAAAATTAAAATCTCATTTGGAAATTGCAATTTCTTTTTAAATTTACCTCTAGCACTCTTTAACATTACCACTTAAATTAAAAAATACCAAGCTAACTTGTAAACCATTTCCCTCCAAACTGCTAAGAAAAACAAAGAAAAGAAACAAGACTACTTTAGCACCATGACAGACATGGCTGTCGGATTTAAGATGAAGATATGTGCTCAATGAAAGAAGTGAGCACAAAGGCGGATGATGATTAAGAGGAAGCTCTCTTATTTCT
Source organism: Adenophora triphylla var. japonica (assembly GCA_022495995.1). Classification (NCBI taxonomy): domain Eukaryota; kingdom Viridiplantae; phylum Streptophyta; class Magnoliopsida; order Asterales; family Campanulaceae; genus Adenophora; species Adenophora triphylla. The sequence continues at coordinate 251,896 of JAFEMH010000216.1, forward strand.
TTGCCAATCTTATGTGAGACTCGAGATATTATATGCAGTAGCTTCTTCTTCGTGTTGTATTGTGAATTTAGTTGATCCAGCTATTAGAATGAAAGAGAAAGAGACGAAGTCAATCATACATGTGTAACGACCCAACTTCTCCACAAATAACAATATATAATACTTATTTAATAATAAAATATCCTTCAACGGGCAACTAAAACCATAATTCAAATACTAACTACAATTCGAAATACCTTAAATGCGGATAACGACATAAAGTTTAACGGCTAGTACAGCCCACTAGCTCGGCAACTAAACTACTTAACTGAAAAATAACTACTTGAATAACTTTCGCCAAAATCCTTGCGACGGTCCAATTTCCTACTTATTACCTGGAAGGAAAAATAAGGGGAAAAGGGTGAGCGCGAACAATGCTCAGTAAGTTCATACGGTGCCTCTCCGGGTACTAAGGGAGAGGTGACCGAAAGAACGAGATCAAATGAATACTTCAATGAACGGTAAATATTCAAGAACGGAATATTCAAAATACAGTTCCAAAACAGTTACTAAGTATAGAAAACACTTTCATGAGTTTGAAAACATGTGGCTTCACAAAAGAGCATTTTTCAGATATAACTTTCAGGCACTCCACAAAATATTTCACTTTATTTCACAAAACACTTTGGAAAAGGTTACACCTTAAAACACTTTACTCTACTTCAATCCAATCACAACACTTTAGGGATTAAGCAGTTACTAGCTGTACCCAGGGCTCGGGTTTCTACTGACCGCACCCAAATAACAGGTATATCGTGATAACCTACATCACTTCATCAAGCAATGTAATAGGGTCCCATATGTCCTTTTTCAGGGACTGGAATAACTATAAGGGTCCACATGTTCCTTTCCAGAACTATGGATAACTATTGGGGTCCACATATCCTTTTCAGAATTATGGATAACTATTAGTCCTACACAGGACGATTGGATAACTTTACTTTCACAAAACTTTACTTTGTTAACTTTCAAAGGTGCTCATATAATCAAGAACACAACAATAACAATAACAATCATACTCATGATATCCCAATTGAACAATAACATATCTAAAAAGGTAGATATCCAAAGAACGCTAACACAACTGAATGGATATATTTTTAAAATACTACCTGTCACAGGTAGATATAACTTTACAAAAACAGAGGATGGATTCCTAAACAAGGAATGAAACCAAATAACTAAGAACGTAATTCCTTACTTTAGCGTTGCTTAGTATTTTCAAAAATGCTCCATGCGCACGAATCTACAATCATGCACAAGAATACTTCTTAGGGTAAAAGAATTTCCTATTTACTTTCCTTACCCAAATCTTAATCACCTTGTTAACCTATGAGTTATTCTAATTAACTCCTTTTATGGTTAACTAATACCCTAATAATGTTACCAAAACATACCTAGGGTTTCTAGGATCAATTCCCATTTATTACCTCCAATACTACACTTACACACACTAATTTCTCCTTATTCAGCAACACACACACACACGCAAACACACACAGCAGCCCACACACAATCTACTGCACACACACGTACACACACCAGCATGCAGAAACACACACCAATCTGCACCCACACCCACACTCCTTCACGGCATAACACACATACAGCCCCTGCACCCACTGCCCACACATGCACACAACACACCCTTGCTGCCACACACGGCAGCAACACACTCACAGCAACACACACACACACCCATTTACTCTCTGTACATGCAACAACAACACAGATACACTCACACGGCACCCCTCAAACACACACAAACCCTAGCTTTTCATTCATATACCTTAGCATGCAATTCCTTAGGTTACTACCCTCGATTACAAACCCAACCTTAATCAATATTAGGTTTTTATACTTTGATCCGATCAACAAATCTACCTTTATTAATCCTCCATTAACATCTATATTAAACATGCTACCCAATTCCTTAACCAAGAGTTCTATAGGGTTTTCTAGGTAATAGAATGATAAGAGGAGGTTGGATATATTTACCTTGGTACGATCTTCCAAGCCGCAAAGAAGATTTCTTCTTCTTCCTCAAGGATTTTCGGCCGCCCTCTCCTTCCTTCTCAGAACTCACGGCTGCTCCCTATCTCTCTCACGGTTTCTCTCTCTATGCGGCAGTTACTAGGTGTCGCCTCCTCTCTCTCTATTTTACTAGGGTTATGAAAATAATAGGGTTACTAGGTTAAGAGAGGAGTATATATAGCTAGGTTTTTATAATCCTAGGTTAATTTGGTTGTTAAGCCTAATTAGGTTACTTAAGCCCACAAGGTTAAGGAGTCCAACTTAACTTAAATAACCCAATCTTGGTCAACCTAGCCCACTTATCCTAGTCCATCTAGGAAAGGTAACATATTTATTTAATAACTCTATTAATTAAATAAAGGAATAAAATAATAAGGGAAATAAAAGAAAAATAACGGGGTATTACATTCTTAACCCCTTAAAAGGGTTTGGTCCTCCAAACTAAACACACTTAATCCGAAAACAGGGTGGGATACAACTCTCGCATCTCGCTCTCGAGCTCCCACGTTACTTCTCTTTCCGTGTGGTTGCTCCACTGCACTTTCACATAGGGAATTGTTCTCTTCCTCAAGATCTGATCTTTCCGATCCACAATTTTCACAGGTTGTTCATCATAACTCAAGTCTGCTCGGAATCGTAACAGCTTGTACTCAATGACGTGACTCGGGTCATAAACATACTTGCTCAACATCGACACATGAAACACATTATGCACTCCCGCGAGTATAGGTGGTAATGCCAACTTATAGGCCACCTTTCCAATTCGTTCTAGAATCTCGAACAGTCCAACATATCTCGGGCTAAGCTTCCCACGAATTCCAAACCTCATAACACCTTTCGTTGGTGATATTCTCAAGAACATATGATCTCCTATTTGAAATTCCAAATCGCGTCGTTGGCGATCCGCATAAGACTTTTACCTATCCTGAGCCGTTAGTAACCATCGACGAATTTGCTGCACTTTGTCCGCCATAACTTGCACAATCTCGGGTCCAATCAACTTCCTCTCGCCGAATTCATCCCAACACGTAGGCGATCTACACTTTCTCCCATACAACGCTTCATATGGCGCCATCCCAATTCTAGCGTGGAAACTATTGTTGTAGGCGAATTCCACTAAAGTCAAATGTTCGTCCCAAGTTCCTTGCCAATCCAATGACGTAGCTCTCAACATATCCTCAAGAGTTTGAATTGTCCTTTCCGACTGTCCGTTAGTTTGTGGGTGGAACACTGTACTCATCGTTAATTCTGTTCCCAATGCTTTCTGCAAGCTCTTTCAAAATTTTGACGTGAACCTTGCATCTTGGTCAGACACAATCGAGACCGGTATCCCATATAACCTTACAATTTCATCCACATATAATTTAGCTAACCTCTCTAACGAATCAGTCACCTTAATCGCCAGAAAATGAGCCGACTTAGTAAGTCTGTCAACTATAACCCAAATTGCGTTATGACCCTTTAATGTTCTAGGCAATCCCACCACCAAATCCATAGTTATGTGTTCCCACTTCCATTCCGGAATCGGTAATGACTGCAGTAATCCTGCGGGTTTCTGATGTTCACTTTTCACTTGTTGACATACCAAACACCTTGCTACAAACTCGGCTACCTCATTCTTCATGTTGTTCCACCAAAATGACTCCCTTAGGTTTCTATACATCTTCGTACTCCCAGGGTGAACCGAAAATATCGAACCGTGAGCTTCCGTGAGGATTTCCCTCTTGATATCTTCATTGTTAGGGACCCAAATCCTTGATCGGTACCTTAAAATTCCATCTTCTCCAACGCGAAAATCTATCAATTTGCCCCTATCAATAATCTTGTGAATCCTAGTTGCTTCCTCATCCACATTCTGTGCCTCCTTGATTCTAACCAAAAGTGTTGGCTGAACGCTCATTTGAGCTAAATATCCTTTAACTCTAACCTCCAGTCTTGAGACTTCAATATCATTCCATGCACTTACCCCCTTAGAAACCATAGTTGCTAAGGTTCCATGGTTCTTCCTACTCAACGCATCGGCCACCTTATTAGCCTTTTTGGGATGATATAAGATCGTACAATCATAGTCTTTAAGTAGTTCCAGCCATCTCCGTTGCCTCATGTTTAACTCCTTCTGGGTGAAAATATATTTAAGGCTCTTATGATCGGTATAGATCTCATAAGGTACTCCATACAGATAATGTCTCCAAATTTTAAACGCAAAAACAACGGCTGCCAACTTGAAGTCATGGGTTGGGTAGTTCTTCTCATGATTCTTCAATTGCCTTGATGCATTATAAGCTATTACTTTGTCATTCTACATTAATACACATCCCAATCCTCTCAACGATGCATCACTATATATCACAAATCCATCCTTGATTCTTCTCACACTCATCCGACCACACAAATTTTGTTCCTTTCCGAGTCAACTTAGTTAATGGTATGGATAACTTGGAAAATCCTTCCACGAACCTTCGATAATATCCTGCCAAACCCAGGAAACTCCTTATCTCACTAACCGCCGTCGGTCTCTCCTATTTGACTATAGCTTCAATCTTTGCGGGGTCAACCGCTACTCCATCCTTAGACACCACATGTCCCAAGAATGCTACCTCTCCAAGCCAAAATTCACATTTCTTGAACTTAGCGTACAACTTATGTTCTCTCAAAATCTGCAATACTAACTTCAAGTGCGCTTCATGCTCTTCCCTTGACTTTGAATACACCAAGATATCGTCTATGAATACTATCACACATTTGTCCAAAAACTCTTGGAATAACCTATTCATAAGCTCCATAAACGCAGCAAGTGCATTTGTCAAACCAAATGGCATCACCAAAAACTCGTAATGACCATACCTTGTCCTAAAAGCCGTCTTTGCTATGTCCTCCTTCTTCACTCTCAATTGATGATAACCAGAACGCAAATCAATCTTCGAGAAATAACACACTCCTTGAAGTTGATCAAACAAATCGTCAATCCTTGCCAGTGGATACTTGTTCTTAATCGTCATACGGTTCAGTTCTCGATAGTTGATACATAGCCTCATCGATCAGTCCTTCTTTTTCATGAACAACACCGGTGCACTCCACGGTGATACACTCGGCCTTATCAACCCTTTGTCTAACAATTCTTGAAATTGCTCCTTCAATTCCTTGAGTTCTAACAGAGCCATTCTATATGGCGCTCTCGAAATTGGTGCAGTCTCCGGTGCTAGATCTATTGAAAACTCCACTTCTCGCTTCGGTGGTACTCCGGTAAGTCTTCTGGAAAGACATCCTTGAAATCTCTAACTACGGAAAGAGATTCTATAGCCACCTCCTTCTTGCTTGTTTCGCCCACATATGTCAGGAATTCGTCACAACCTTTCCTTAACATCTTACGAGCTTTCATTACGTAAATCGACTGCTCGTACTCTCTACTGTGATCCTCGAAAACAAAACTCTTCTCCATATGGTAACACAAAATTAACTTCCTTCTTAAAAAAATCCACCTTGGCATGATATGCAGCTAACCAATCCATACCTAAGATGGTATCAAATTCACAGAGATCTAGTCTAATGAGATCAACCTCGAGTTCTCTATCGCCTACTTTCAAAGGGCACTTCTTAAACACAGATGTGACCGGAATTGATTCTTTAACCGGTGTATCTATCACTAGAGGTATTTCTATTGCCTCAGGTATCAAATTCATATGTTTTGCCAACTTAGAACTAATCACAGAATGAGTGGCACCAGTATCAATCAAAGCATATACATTACGAGAACAAAGTTGGAGTGTACCTGCTACCAGGTCATTCGTGGCTCTTGCATCTCTAGCAGTTATAGTGAACACTCATCCACGGCCACCAGTATTACCCTTATCATCACTCCTTGCTCATTGCGCAGGTGTATCCCTTTTTGGTTTTGGGCATTTCCACTGCGGATGCCCAATCTTTTCACAGTTGTAACATTTCCTATCTTAGTACTTACACGCATCGATCTTATGACTTCCACCACACGCAGTGCAGACTTACGTTGCTCCACACTCTGGAGCCTTGCCTTTATCACTAGCAAAACGGTTTCCAGAATTTTGAGTAGGATACTTACTAGCAACACGATCACGATCATGACTTTCTCCGGTAGCTTTCCTCTTACCATAACTGTCTCGGTTCCGATCACCAAACCATCCCTTCGACTCACTTGAATCTTTACTAGTAGACTTCTCAATAGACTTTTTCCTTTCATCTCTTTTGTTTCGGTAGTCATCAGATTCCTTCTCTACCACCATTGCCCTATCCAGGACCAAACCATAAGTAGCCAACTGCAGAGGCGTGATTCTGAACCGAATTCTGTCACTTAGACCTGCTTCAAACTTCCTAGCCTTTTGTTCCTCGCTATCGAAGAATGTAGGTGTAAACTCCATTTACTCAGTAAACTTCGCACAATACTTATCAACCGTCATACTCCCTTGAGTGAGCATCATGAACTCCACCACTTTGACATTATGAACACTTGCAGGGTAGTACTTTTCATTGAACACCCCCCATGAGAAATTTCCAGTTCCGCGAGCCGTTGCCGCCCTTTTCTCGGCCTCCCACCACGTATGAGCCGCTCCTTTCAACACAAATGTGGCAAAAGTAACCTTCTGTTCTGGGGTACAGTTTAGCGTACCAAAAATCTTCTCCATGTTCTTAATCCAGTCCTCAGGCTTCTCCTTAGGACTACCAGAGAAAGAGTCCGGATTCCTCTTTTGAAATTGTTCCAGCGGGTCTATCAATAGTACGCGCTGAGGTTGGGGTGGTGGCTGCGCTTGTGCCAATTGAGCCACTACTTGTCCAATACCAGTCATCGTTTGGGTCAGAGTTTGCAACAGATTGGCCATGTTCGGATCCACCTGGCCTTGGTTTTTAGCACTTTCAGCGTTGCGAGCATTGCTACGGTTCCCGTTTCTCGACATCTGAGGTTAAGAAAGACTATAATGAATACTCTTTACAACATTACATAAAAGGTGTTCAATTACTTACACCTATTTTATACTCAACTTGGCCTTTCATTAGACCAATCTTACACGCACATCGGTCTTACACTAGACCTTTCACTGCATCAGCCTTGCACTAGGCTTTTCGTTTCACTTTGGTCATTTTACTAGACGAATCACATATTCTCGGTTCACAAATACGGTGAATGATATAAATACAAAAACATGGTAGGGGAATTACTAAAACTAATACTTTATTTCATAACTATAAAGTAAAAATAACAAATCCTAGTCTAGAATTCAAAACATAACTATCTAACTAACACATTGAAAAAATAGAGGAATTAAATGCTTCTAGACTCAAGTTCATTTCATCAATCTTGAAGATCTCCTAAGCCCTTCGCTTGGCACTCTAGGTCTTCCCAACGATCCCTTTGGTCTACCACGAGACCTACGACTTTGCACTTCAGCTTGACTATCATCCTCAACCACTATTGGAAGGGCTTCACTTCCCTCCATTTGCACAACAGGCATATCAGGAACAACTGGATTTCCTTCAGCATGTATAGCAGCTAACTCTGCCTTTCGATCTTTCAACTCATAGAACATCGCATAGTAATCTTCCTTGACACGATCAATGTACTCTTCCCTCTCAATCAACATGGCTCTTGTCTGGTCTAGCTTATTCTTGGTAAGTTCTAGCCTTTCATAAGCTTGACTTAACTGCTGCGTAAGGGTTTCCCATTCCTCATTCACATTATAGAGATCATTCATAGCATCCTCATACTCAGCCTTTGTTACTTCATTCAGTTCACGAAGTGTACTATGTCATCTTGTTGTTGCTTCGCCTTTGCAATATACTTATTGAGTGTGCTTCTCACGGGAAGTCCATACTTGAGCTTCCTTACTCCATACTTCTTTCTTTGATCCATTTCCTACAAGTAAGAAATACTCTCATTAGTATCACGGGGTAAAACTCAAACACATAGTATACATCATACTTAGGCATTCGTAATCCCAAAAGAAATTTTCTCTAACTTTCCTCGATAAGACCTCATCATTCTTATTAAGGCTACTCCTTTGTCTGATCACAAGATTCCCAAAATAGAATTTCCAAGAATAGAAAGTTCCCAATATAGAAAGTTTCCTGAAATAGAAAGTTCTAGGTAGACCCAATAATGGTTAAGTACTATTCTCTTCCAACAGTCTAAACATCTAAGATCTCTCATGTGACCTAAAGCCATTGCTCTGATAGCAACTGTAACGACCCAACTTTTCCACAAATAACAATAATACTTATTTAATAATAAAATATCCTCCAACGGGCAAATAAACCATAATTCAAATACTAACTACAATTCGAAATACCTTAAATGCGGATAACGACATAAAGTTTAGCGGCTAGTTCAACCCACTAGCTCGGCAACTAAACTACTTAACTGAAAAAATAACTACTTGAATAACTTTCGCCAAAATCCTTGCGACGGTCCAATTTCCTACTTATTAAATGGAAGGAAAAATAAGAGGAAAAGGGTGAGCGAACAATGCTCAGTAAGTTCATACGGTGCCTCTTCGAGTACTAAGGGAGAGGTGACCGAAAGAACGAGATCAAATGAATACTTCAATGAACGGTAAATATTCAAGAACAGAATATTCAAAATACAGTTCCAAAACAGTTACTAAGTATATAAAACACTTTCATGAGTTTGAAAACATGTGGCTTCACAAAAGAGCATTTTTCAGATATAACTTTCAGGCACTCCACAAAATACTTCACTTTATTTCACAAAACACTTTGCAAAAGATTATACCTTAAAGCACTTTACTTTACTTCCATCCAATCACAACACTTTAGAGATTAAGCAGTTACTAGCTGTACCCAGGGCTCGGGTAATTTCTACTGACCGCACCCAAATAACCGGTATATCATGATAACCTACATCCCTTCATCAAGCAATGTTATACGGTCCCATATGTCCTTTTTTAGGGACTGGGATAACTATAAGGGTCCACATGTTCCTTTCCAGAACTATAGATAACTATTGGGGTCCACATATCCTTTTCAGAATTATGGATAACTATTAGTCCTACACAGGACGATTGGATAACTTTACTTTCACAAAACTTTACTTTGTTAACTTTCAAAGGTGCTCATATAATCAAGAACACAACAATAACAATAACAATCATACTCATGATATCCCAATTGAACAATAACATATCCAAAAGGGTAGATATCCAAAGAACGCTAACACAACGGAATGGATATATTTTTAAAATACTACCTGCCACATAGATAGATATAACTTTACAAAAACAGAGGATGTATTCCTAAACAAGGAATGAAACCAAATAACTAAGAACGTAATCCCTTACCTTAGCGTTGCTTAGCATTTCCAAAAAAGCTCAACGCGCACGAATCTACAATCATGCACAAGAATACTTCTTAGGGTAAAAGAATTTCCTATTTACTTTCCTTACCCAAATCTTAATCACCTTGTTAACCTATGAGTTATTCTACTTAACTCATTTTATGATTAACTAATACCCTAATAATGTTACCAAAATATCCCTAGGGTTTCTAGGATCAATTCCCATTTATTACCTCCAATACTACACTTACACACACTAATTTCTCCTTATTCAGCAACACACACACACACGCAAACACACACAGCAGCCCACACACACTCTGCTGCACACACACGTACACACACCAGCATGCAGAAACACACACCAATCTGCACCCATACCCACACTCCTTCACGGCATAACACACACACAGCCCCTACACCCACTGCCCGCACACGCACACAACACACCCTTGCGGCCACACACGGCAGCAACACACTCACACCCTCACAGCAACACACACACACACACACCGATTCACCCTCTGTACATGCAGCAGCAACACACATACACTCACACGGCACCCCTCAAACACATACAAACCCTAGCTTTTCATTCATATACCTTAGCATGCAATTCCTTAGGTTACCACCCTCGATTACATACCCAACCTTAATCAATATTAGGTTTTTATACTTTGATCCGATCAACAAATCTACCTTTATTAATCCTCCATTAACATCAATATCAATTCCTTAACCAAGAGTTCTAGGGTATTCTAGGTAATAGAATGATAAGAGGAGGTTGTATATATTTACCTTGGTACGATCTTCCAAGCCGCAAAGAAGATTTCTTCTTCTTCCTCAAGGATTTCCTACGCCCCTCTCCTTCCTTCTTAGAACTCACGGCTGCTCCCTCTCTCTCTCACGGTTTCTCTTTCTATGCGGCATTTACTAGGTGTCGCCTCCTCTCTCTCTATTTTACTAGGGTTATGAAAATAATAGGGTTACTAGGTTAAGAGAGGAGTATATATAGCTAGGTTTTTATAATCCTAGGTTAATTTGGTTGTTAAGCCTAATTAGGTTACTTAAGCCCACAAGGTTAAGGAGTCCAAATTAACTTAAATAACCCAAGCTTGGTCAACCTAGCACACTTATCCTAGTCCATCTAGGAAAGGTAACATATTTATTTAATAACTCTATTAATTAAATAAAGGAATAAAATAATAAGGGAAATAAAAGAAAACTAACGGGGTATTACAATACAAGGTAGAGAAGAATAATATGAAAGATTCAATTGATTATGATGTTAGAGGTACATATTTATAGGGTTTACAATGAGAGGAGGTAATCTCCTAGAAGGTTTCTAGATCTATACAAATATTTTCTTTCCTAATCTAATACAAAGATTGAGTTTCCTAAACTATATAAAATATATAACAATATATAATATAGCTAATATTATATTCTTAATATGCCCCCGCAAGATGGACGATTTTTGGATAAGTCCAATCTTGAAGAATGATGAGATGAATCGGGTTTGATGTAGCGGGTGGAGACGGATGTGTTCCCGGACATGTACGTTGTATGATTTGATGTGGTTGTTCGTTGCCATTATGGTTATTTGTTGGTGGTGGCGTGCATTCGAGGGTGAGGCGGTTGTAGGGTTGTGCCGCAAGTAAGGTTGCATTTGAGGATAGGGCGGCAGTGAGGTGGTAGTTATGAAGAATAGGGTTTTGGCTATGGGTTTTGCCAAAGGGATTTTGAAGGAGGTGAAAGGGTTTTGACAGTAAGTTTGTCGAGGGTGTTTGGAGGGTTTTGGTGGCTGAATAGGTTTTAGCAGAAGGGTTTTGCCGAGGTGGGTGGTGCGGCTGTAGGGTTTGCTGAGGTTTGTAGTTTAGGGTTTGAGGCGGGAGAAGTTTGGAGAAGAAAAATAAGGAAAGGAAATTAGGATTTCGGCCCAAGGGGGGTTTGAGCCGAGGGGAACAAATTGAGAAAAGAGAAAAAAAAAATAAGGTTTCGGCCTAAGGGGCGTTTTAGCCGAGGGGTTTGAAAATAGAGAAAAGGAAAAAAAATAGGGTTTCGGCCTAAGGGGGTTTGAGCCGAGGGGTTTGAAAATAGAGAAAAGGAAAAAAAATTAGGGTTTTGGCCTAAAGGGGGTTTTAGTCGAGGGGTTTGAAAATAGAGAAAAGAAAAAAAATTAGGGTTTCGGCCTAAGTGGGGTTTGAGCCGAGAGGTTTTAAAATAGAGAAAAAAAATTAGAGTTTTGGCATAAGGGAGGGTTTTAGCCGAGGGGTTTGAAAATAGAGAAAAGAAAAAAAATAGGGTTTCGGCCTAAGGGGGGTTTTAGCCGAGAGGTTTGAAAATAGAGAAAAGAAAAAAAAATAGGGTTTCACCTAAGGGGTTTGAGCCGAGGGGTTTGAGAATAGAGAAAAGAAAAAAATTTAGGGTTTCGGCCTAGGGGGGTTTAGCCGAGGGGTTGGAAAATAGAGGAAAGAAAAAAATAGGGTTTCGGCCTAAGGGGGGTTTTAGCCGAGGGGTTTGAAAATAGAAAAAAATTAGGGTTTCAGCCTAATAGGGTGTTTGAGCCGAGGGGATTGAAGGGGGGTTGGCCGTGGGGTTGCTTTGTTGATATATGGAGGGTGTAGATGGAAGATGGGCGGCGTTGGGGTGGGTGGGCTTGGGGTTTTGTTGATGGTGGGTGGCGGAAGCTATGGGGTGAGGGGGGTGGGGCGGCCTGAGGGGTTTTGCCACTAGGGTTTGGCGGAGAAGTCATATTATGGATCTTAATGCTCTGATATCGTATTAGATTTTAGAGAGAGACGAAGTCAATCATACAGGGTAGAGAAGAATAATATGAAAGACTCAATTGATTATGATGTTAGAGGTAGATATTTATAGGGTTTACAATGAGATGAGGTAATCTCCTTGAAGGTTTCTAGATCTATACAAATATTTTCTTTCCTAATCTAATATAAAGATTGAGTTTCCTAAACTATATAAAATATATAATATAGAATTCTAATATTATATTCCTAATACCAGCTTCGTGTTTTTAACCTAATTGTGAGTTTTGGAAAAACCTGATTTTCCTATTGTTCAGGAAAAATTAGTTTTCCTGAGACCAACTCATGGAAAAAAAGTAAGGAAAGAAAATTTGATAGTCGTCGTTGTTAAGACAAATGCTCTACTTAAAACTTAAGTTGTACAACTCATCATAAGTTGCCCTACCTTCTTCTTCATCAGCATCACCTACAACCAAAGAATTCAGGCAGGCATAACTAAAAACGTTAGATGTGCAAGCATCCTGTGGTACAATCTCAGCATGCAATAGAATTCACTATCTGGAAAAGTGTAGTGAGATGACTTAACATACAGAAACATGAGCGCAGTTTCATTATCGTAACTGTCACTTGACCTTTTATATTCAGTAAAAGCATTTTTCACATTGCTCTCCTTTTAAAAATTTTCATACGGAAAAAGGAGGAGATGGTTATTCGGGAATTTTGCTTGCCTTTTGTTCTTTAACATTGTGTTGAACTTCTTAGTTATGATCGAAGGCACAATCTTCCTCTTCCAAATTAGACTGATCAATGTCACAGTTGAATTAAATCTTTGGAAACTTTGGTGGCACAAAAAAGAGCAATGGATTGTTCTTGGTTAGATTTCTATAAAGATGAGTTCATTTCGAACACATTTAAAATCCAAATTTACTTGTCAAGATTTAGAGTCTCTGCATCACAAGTTTTCTCAATCACATTAATTTTCATATTGAATGACCCACAAGGATCATAATATTTTGTTAACAAGTCTAGCATTAGCGATTGAATCCTTTAAGGCATATGACTTGTTTGCAATATCCAGTAACTTAGTAGAGTATGTCTTAAAATTTCCATTATCTTCCATTCGCAGATTTTCAAAATTAGTCGATAAAACCCTCAGCTTGGTTTGCTTAACACTTTTAGGCCCTTCAGAGTGAAGTAAAGGTATTGTCCAAGCAATCTTGGCCAAATTTTGGTTTGCATAGCGGAAACATATGCATATCCACAATCAAGATTTGGTGTCTTTGAATCGAAGACGTTCAGTTGAAGAAGAAGAGAAATTGGAAAAGAAATTTAAGCTAGTCCTTAGACTCAGGGAATTGGTTTTCAGCTGTTTCTTCATGTATTTGGAGTTCGCTCGGACTAGGGTTTTGGTAATCCTTTTAGATTAGGGTTTAGGCAGTATAAATACACTCCTTCCCCTAGCATTGTTTAGTTAGTGATTTATATAGATTTTATACTCATTTGTAGGGAGTTCAGTATGTCTCATATGTTTCTCTTTTCTAGGGTGCACATCTGTTATCTGTGATTTTGAAAGGGGTAAATTGAGGTTCCTTATATGTTCTCCAATATTCTACGTTTTATGGGAATTGTTAGCTTGTTAGGAAAGGAGATTTACTAAATATACGAAACCTAAATTAACCCTACCAAATATAATTACATAGCTAATTAATCCTATTATCACTAGAATAACAAAAGATATCAAGATTATTTCTCATATTGTTTCAGAATATTTTATTCTTATTCGTTAACTATTATTTTTTTCAATCTCCTTGAATGTCCAATTATCTCTGCAAAATTATTTCGTACATTTTTGTATTCCTATTTTTCCTTCTTTTTTAACTTATATTTTTTGTTGCCTAACTATGCCAAGTGGAAAATGTGATTATCTTTTGAAACTATATGACCAATTGGACTGTATTTAATTTATATAGATGGGCATAGTCCTAAATGAAACAAAGAAATTATTTGTCCTTAGTTCAGTCATTCAGTTTCCATTTCATTTTGGATTTGGTTAATGCTTTGAGCATTAACAAATTGCTATCTCACATGTGCAGTATAAAGCTGAATATATACATATATATTCATATTAGGAAATTATTTTTACTACAACAATTACTTATCAACTATATTTATTTAAGATGAGCCAAATAATACTGACTATTTATTGCTAAAAATATTTTCCGTTAAATATTACAGTACAAAGTAAAATAGGCGTAGCCAAATTCAACTTCCGGGTAAGATGAGCTAAATAATTCTGACTAGTAGTGCCTGAATAGATCAAGATGAGCCAAATTCAAACCCAAAATTAAACATTATAATGAAGGGAAAATAGGCCAAAAATAATAATGTGGACGACATGGCGGTGAATATTGAATATAAACCATCAACAACTACCAAGCATATGTCAACCGAATTCCCAAGTGGTATTATATTTAATTGAGCTTGTAAGTTTTGATTCTTTTGACTTCTTCATCACCATTTTCCTTCTCTCTGCATTCCTTCAGATCATGGAAGACACAATACATCATTTGGTAAAAGATATTGTAGTTTTAACGATACAACCTGTTCTAAAAAAAAAAACAATAATAAACTCATAATGATTGAGTCATTTGCTATATAAATGGTTCAATTCTAAAGATGTATGACACAAACACAAGGTTCTCTAACTAGTCTTTCAAATGACAAGCCTTGCCAAGATGAGGCAATATTGGCGAGACGGACAAGAAAGAAGTAAGTATATAATCCCTTTCAGTGATCAGAGATTTTAAGGATGTGTTTCCAGAAGATTTGTCGGGAATACTGCCAGAGAGAGAGGTGGAATTTTCCATAGATTTAGTACCAGAGACCACACCGATATCTAAGGCACCGTAGAAAATGGCGCCGACTGAACTCAAGAAACTGAAGGAACAACCGCAAGAATTGCTGGATAAAGGCTTGATTAGGCCGAGTGTTTTACCATGGGGGTGCACCGGTGTTATTTGTAAAGAAGAAGGATGGATCGATGAGGATGTGTATCGACTATCGAGAATTGATCGAGTAACGGTGAGGAATCAATATCTGTTACCAAGAATTGATGACTTGTTTGACCAACTTCAGGGAGCGTGTTATTTCTCAAAGATAGATTTGAGATCTGGATATCATCAGTTGAGAGTGAAAAAGGAGGATGTTGCGAAGACGGCCTTTAGGACAAGGTACGGTGATTATGAATTTTTGGTTTTGCCATTTGGATTGACGAACGCGCCAACATCATTCATGGAGCTGATGAATAGAATATTTTAGGAGTTCTTGGATAAATGTATAATTGTGTTTATAGATGATATCTTGGCGTATTCTAAGACTAAGGAGGAAAATGAAGAGCATTTGAGGTTAGTACTGCAGATTTTGAGGGAACAAAAGTTGTATGCTAAATTCAAGAAGTGTGAATTCTGGCTTGAGAAAGTGGCATGCTTAGGACATGTGGTATCTAAGGATGGGATTGAAGTGGATCCAACAAAAATAGAAGCTATAGTGAATTGGGAGAGACCAACCACGGTTAGCGAGATAAGAAGTTTCTTGGGATTAGCGGGATATTATAGGAGATTCGTCGAGGGATTCTCAAAGTTATCAGTATCGTTAACAAGGTTAATGCAGAAGAGAGCAAAGTTTGTTTGGTCAGAAGAATGTGAGAAGAATTTTGAAGAGCTGAAGCGACGATTAGTGTCCGCACCGGTTCTTATCGTACCAACCGGATCAGACGAATTTGTTATTTTTAGTGACGCTTCACTTAAAGGCCATTAGGCTGCGTGTTAATGCAGAATGATAAGCTTATAACTTATGCGTAAAGGCAATTGAAGAACCATGAGAAGAATTACCTAACCCATGATTTGGAGTTAGCAGCCGTAGTATTTGCATTGAAGATTTGGAGACATTACTTGTATGGGGTAACCTGTCAGATTTACACGGATCATAAGAGTCTTAACCAGAAAGAACTTAACATGAGTCAAAGGTGATAGCTTGAGTTGCTTAAGGATTATGATTGTACAATTTTGTATCACCCAGGGAAGGCCAATAAGGTGGCTGATGCTTTGAGTAGGAAGAATCGTGGAACCTTAGCGATGTTGATTTCTAAGGGGGTAAGTACATGGAATAGTATTGAGGTCTCAAGTATGGAAGTGAGAGTTAAAGGGTATTTGGCTTAGCTGAGTGTTCAGCCAACACTTTTGGACCGAATCAAGGAAGCACAAGGAATCGATGAAGGGGCTGTAAAGATACGTGAGAGTATGGCAAAAGTAAAAGTAACAAATTTTCGTGTGGGAGACGATGGGGTTTTGAGGTACCAATCAAGGATTTGGGTGCCAAGCAATGAGGATATAAAAAGGGAAATTCTGAAGGAAGCTCACTGTTCAAGGTTTTCTGTACATCCTAGAAGTACAAAGATGCATAGGAATCTAAGGAAATCATTTTGGTGTAATAATATGAAGGGAGATGTGGCAGAGTTTGTATCGAGATGTTTGGTATGTCAACAAGTGAAGAGTGAACACCAGAAATTGACAGGATTATTACAGTCATTACCAATTCCGGAATGGAAGTGGAAGAACATAACAATGGATTTAGTAGTTGGACTACCGAAGACGTTGAAAGGTCATAACGTGATTTGGGTTATAGTGGACAGACTTACAAAGTCGGCTCACTTTCTGGCAATTAAAGTTTCAGATTCGTTGGAAAAGTTAGCCAAGTTGTATGTTGATGAGATTGTAGGGTTATATGGGATACCCGTTTCGATAGAGTCCGATCGAGAAATCAATAGGGTTACATGGGATACCCGTGTTATTGAATCCTTAGTACCTGAGATTATCATCGTCTTTCACATGGTGAAAATCGTGTTTGATATAGTCTAACACTATCTTTAATCGGATAGCAATAAGGGCTATGTTAGCACGATTGGATTCATGTAGGGAAGAATGATAAGTCAAGACGAGATTTGTCCCTCTTATGAATATAGATATTTGCTTGGGCCCCTCGATGAATGATGTTGATGAAATATGTGGCCACACTCAAGTGATTTGATAGAGATAAATGCATTTGGACTATCTACATATTCAGAATCGAGAAAGCATTGAACAAGATGAGTTGACCTAGACCATGACTCATGTTCAATTGGATATCGTGGACAAAGGGATTGTGATATTTGATCTATTGAGGAATCAAGATTTGATGTTATATTAATTGGGTGGATATAATGGTTTGCTAGAAACCACTTATGTCTTGTGAGGTCACGTTTTGACTCACTACCAACATAATATAATTCCTTTTGGGTCACACACAAAGAACGAATTTGATTCTGGCTGAAACTTGGAATTTTGGCTTGGTATACCGTGCGACATACTTGGCCACATTGGAAAATCATTTTCTGGCCTGTTATACCGCGTGACATATCTTGCCAGTCGTTGGGCACGACTCGTGCTCTTGAGCACGAGTCGTTCCCGGAATCCGCACGACTGAACCGAGAGATATGGATTTCTCGTGTCGAAAAGTAATAAAGTGGAAGTCATTGAGAATGATGAACCTACTTCCTATCAAGAGGCGATGTCCGATCCCGATTCGGATAAATGGTTAGAAGCCATGAAATCCGAATTGCAATCCATGTCGGATAATCAAGTTTGGAACTTGATTGAACCACCCGAAGGTATAAAAACCATAGGGTGCAAGTGGGTCTTCAAGAAGAAGACTGACATGGATGGGAAGGTGCATACTTACAAGGCTAGGCTTGTAGCAATGGGATATAGGCAAACCCATGGTGTAGACTATGATGAAACCTTATCGCCTGTTGCCATGCTTAAGTCTGTTAGAATTTTGATTGCAATAGCTGCGTATTATGACTATGAGATATGGCAAATGGATGTCAAAACCGCTTTCCTTAATGGAAAATTGCTTGAGGATGTGTATATGACACAACCCGAAGGTTTTGTAGATCCAAGAAATTCTAACAAGGTGTGCAAGTTGCAAAGATCCATTTATGGATTAAAGCAAGATTCTAGGAGTTGGAATCTTCGGTTCGATGAAAAAATCAAAGAGTTTGGTTTTATCAAGAACGAAGATGAACCTTGTGTATACATGAAATTCAGTGGGAGCGTTGTGCTATTTCTTTTATTGTATGTCGATGATATCTTACTCATTGGAAATGACATTCCTGTGCTTGAGACTGTCAAGTCTTGGTTAGGGAAGTGTTTCTCAATGAAAGATATGGGCGAAGCCACTTACATCCTTGGTATCAAGATCTATAGAGATAGATCTAAGAGGATAATTGGTTTGAGTCAAAGTACCTACATTGACAAGGTTCTTAGAAGATTCAAGATGAAAAATTCTAAGAGAGGTAACTTACCAATGGGTCATGGTGTTACTCTTAGTAAGACTCAGTGTCCTAAGACAACTGATGAACGAAAGAGGATGAATGATATTTCATACGCTTCGGCTATTGGTTCTATCATGTACGCTATGATTTGTACTAGATCCGGCGTCTCGTATGCTTTGAGCATGACGAGTCGATATCAATCTGATCCTGGTGAGAACTATTAATAGATGGCAGTCAAGACGATCCTAAAGTACTTAAGAAGGACTAAGAATGCATTCTTGGTATTTGGAGGGATGGAAGAAGATCTTGTTGTAAGAGGTTACACAGATGCTAGCTTCCAAACCGACAAGGATGATTTCCGATTGCAGTCGAGACTTGTGTTTATGCTTAACGGAGGTGCAATATGTTGGAAGAGTTCCAAGCAGAGTACTATTGCCGATTCTACTACTGAGGCCGAATATATAGCGGCATCTGATGCAGCTAAGGAGACAGTTTGGATCAAGAAGTTCATTAGTGACTTGGAAGTTGTTCCAAGTATCACTAATCCGGTGGAACTTTATTGTGATAATAATGGTGCCATTGCTCAAGAAAAGGAACCAAGGTCACATCAGCGATCCAAACATATACTTAGACGTTTCCATCTCATTCGAGAGTTCATTGATCGGGGAGACGTTAAGATATGCAAAGTATCAACCGATGATAACATTGGGGATCCGCTTACAAAGCCCCTCGCACAAGCAAAGCATGATGGTCATGTGAGGTCCATGGGTATTAGATACATAGATGGAGCCTAGTGCAAGTGGGAGATTGTTGGTGTAATGCCCTAGGCTATAGTTATGTTTAACTTGAACCGTTATGTATTATCTTTATCATTTATTATAGAGTGTGTTTATTCTGTTCATTATATGTTTGCATGCTTATTATATTGAACTGCGTCCCTAGTCGTTATGAACAACTAGTATAAGTTGGTAATGGATAATCATAGAGATGATTATATGCATGGAGATGCACATTACACTTATGGATACTTGCTAGAGAATGAGTATTGGACTTGACCTACTTATGAGATTTATGACATGGTCTGTCTTCATGATTAAATCTCATGAGATTATCATCGTCTTCCACATGGTGAAAATCATGTTTGATATAGTATAACACTATCTTTAATCGGATAGCAATAAGGGCTATGTTAGCACGATTGAATTCATGTAGGGAAGAATGATAAGTCAAGACGGGATTTGTCCCTCTTATGAAGAGAGATGTTTGCTTGGGCCCCTAGATGAATGATGTTGATGAAATGTGTGGCCATACTCAAGTGATTTGATAGAGATCAAATGCATTTGGACTATCGACATATTCCGAATCGAGAAAGCATTGAACAAGATGAGTTGACCTAGACCATGACTCATGTTCAATTGAACATCGTGGACAAAGGGATTGTGACATTTGATCTATCGAGGAATCAAGCTTTGATGTTATATTAATTGGGTGGATATAATGGTTTGCTAGAAACCACTTATATCTTGTGAGGTCACGTTTTGACTCACTACCAACATAATATAATTCCTTTTGGGTCACACACAAAGAACGAATTTGATTCTGGCTGAAACTTGGAATTTTGGCTTGGTATACCGTGTGACATACTTGGCCACATTGGAAAATCGTTTTCTGGCCTGTTATACCGCGTGACATATCTTGCCAGTCGTTGGGCAAGACTCGTGCTCTTGAGCACGAGTCGTTCCCGGAATCCGCACGACTGATTTTTGGGGCACGACTCCTATCACGAGTGATTTTGGCCTGGCACGACTCGTTCCCTTGGGCATGACTCGTGCCCGTAGCGAATTTCAGTCAGTACGCGATTCCAAGGCCGGATTGGTTTTATAGTTTGACAAGGTTTCCACCCTAATTGTTAGGGGATTTATATGGGATATAAATACAAACTTTGGAAAGCCATAAAATCTCTCTAACCTACATACATCATTGTTCTAGATTTATGAAATTCTAGGCCTTGATCAATTCCATAGTTTTTGCTATTGATTATTGAAATCGTTTCAATAATCGGGAAGGATCATCTAGCAATCCAACAAGAAGAGTTCTTGGTTCGTTCGCGGGTGGATCACCATTAGAGGGAGGTTGCTTTATCTCCTAAAGCTTGAAGATCTCCATTGTTGATTTCATCACCAAGGTTTTGAACAAGGAAGAAGAAGATCCGATTCGACATCAAAATTCCAAGGCTTGAATTTTGAGATCTACTTTGACAAACTTCATCGCATTCGAGGTATGTAATTCAATTTCATGGTTTTTCTAATCTCTTCATGCTAGACGGATCTAAGGGCTAGGGTTTTGATGTACTTTGTTAAATTTTCAGCTGCGTTTGTAATCTCAAAACTCAACATATGAGGCATTGTAAGGACGGAAGTGTAGATCGCCTACTTGTTGGAATGAAGTGGGTGAGAGAAAATTGACAGGACTAGAGATTGTCAAAGTGGCCGCATATAAAGTACAACAGATTCGGAAATGGTTATTAACCGCTCAATGTAGACAGAAGTCGTATGCAGATCGCCGACGACGAGACTTAGAATTTCAGTTGAGGGATCACGTGTTCTTGAAAATTTCGCCAACCAAGGGAGTCATGAGATTTGGTATTCGCGGGAAGTTAAGCCCGAGGTATGTGGGACCATTTGAGATTTTGGAGTGAGTTGGGCAGGTAGCCTATAAGTTGGCTCTACCACCTGTACTTGCTGGAGTGCATAATGTGTTTCATGTCTCAAGGACCCGTCTCCGAGCTATTGAAAGTTCTTTAGAGAATGGGCAAGTGTGGGTCCCTCCATCTCCAGGCCATAGGAAAACCTGGGAAGAAGAAGTAAATTTACTTTTTTCAAATATTCATTTTTCTTTCAACTCGAATATACTGGTCTTTCTTGTATCATTGTGGGTACACATTGTTATCTCATATTTTGCAGGCACAAATTGATAGGGCCTTGCATGACCATTTCCTCTTTAGAAAATTAACTGATACTCAGTGCCAAGTTTTGCTGGATTGCATGCAAAGACTTGAGGTTCAACCAGGGGCCACGGTGGTCAAACAGGTTTGACACTCTTTACATATTACTGTCAGAAGTTCATTTTCTATATCATTGAGGAATAAGATTTACCATCTTTTGCCAATGGTGAGACTTGAAACTTCTTTGTCATTTTAAGGAAAATGTTTCAGTTTAGTTAGTTTACTCGGCAAGTCAACACCATATCTTAAATTTTTGGGTGGGGCTCAAAATTTCATTGAAATGGCAAAAAATTTAACATGAGTTGAGTGAGGCTCAAAAGTCCAAAAGGAGATTATTTTCTTGTTGATCATGATCTGAATCACTTTTAGTTTGTATAATGCAACTGCACTATGTAATGAACATGATTTCTTGCAGGGCGGAGAAGGTATGTCGTAGGAAGCGGTGAATTTGAGGTCTTCGCAACCCAGGTTATAATGTTTTCTGTTCAAATCTACTATTAAGGCTCATTTGTTTCATTTCCAAGGAACCGCTTCCCATATTTTCTGGTCTTTAATAGCTTTAGGAAAAGGAGTCAACTTTAGAATATTTAGGAGTCAAATATTATTGTTTTTCCTTAGGGAAAAGACTTGAGTGTTTGAGCTTTATCAGTCATTTTCTGGAGATTGAACATTCTCTCTCTGTCTCTCTTTCTTGATAGTTCATTGCCTCCTTTTGTGTCAATGAAAGTGACATATGCAAGCATATTTGGGCCAGTTTCTCATGCGCTAACTAATATAAGCACATACTCCTTCCTTCCGTCCCAAAGAATGTCCCAAAAAAAAAAATTCGCTCTTGATCAATGATCAAGGGCAAATTTGAAATTTTTTTGGGCATTCATTTTGGGACAGAGCACAGAGGTAGTAGTTTTCATTGGAAATGACTGCTTTTTACTTTTGTTTTCACTCACTATGATTCTAGTTGCTTTACTAGCCTTCTAGGCCATTCTGCAATTTCAGTTGTTTCTTCATATTACCTCTAATTAATCAATACATCATTTTCCCCAGCCTAACTCCATCATACTAGCAATATCTCCAGCGAACCAAGATATTGCGACATCAGATGCTATTAAGCTTGCTAGGGATGTGCATGGATCCCACAGGTGTGTTAGTCTTGCTCTTTGCTACAACTTTTAATGTTGAGAGCTTAACATTTCCTATTGGTTCTTGGTACTCCTCTTTGCCTTATAGAGCTCCAAAGTATCCAAAGTATTTCACTACAATATTCATTGAACTCTGGAGACAACACACATGACAAACCTAGTAGAGCTCCAAAGTATCCAAATTTTGAGCAAAGATGGACGATACACGAGGAAATGGGTGATGATGAGGCTTATGAAAATATTATTCTGGTGGTCTGCCTTTTTTTTGTTCTCATTCCTAGAGGAACAAGTGTAAGTTGATTGTTGTTTTTAGATTTACCTAGTAGGCTGATGTATTTTCTTGACAAACCTAGTTTCTAGGAACAAGTGTAAGTTGATTGTTGTTTTTAGATTAACCGGTAGGATGATACATTTTCTTAATAAACCTAGTAGGTTGATTATTTTTTGGATTTTGTAACGATGATTATGGTTCATAATACAATGTTAAATGCAATTAATTTATTAATTTTCATGTTGTGCTAATCAACCTTTCTTTAATTTTTATTCAATTATTAATTATAAATAGGGCCAGTGAAATGGAAAAAAATATAAATTTAAAGTACCTAAGGCGATTGCATTTGCCATCTCTTTTTTTATACCTAAGGCGATTGCATTTTTCGTCTCCTTTTCAAAACCTAAGGCGATTGCATTTTCCGTCTCCTTCTTTAAAACCTAAGGCGATTGCATTTGCCGTCACCTTTTCTGAGCTAATGCGATTGCAAATGTAATTAAAATAATTAAGTAAATAAAATTAATAAAAACTCTTATGCGATGGAAAAAGCAATCGCGAAAAATAATTTACAAAGGCGACGACTTTCTTCAGTCACCTTATCTTTTCGCGACAAGGCTTTACGCGATTGCCTTTGCGACTGTTTTTCCCGTCGCGTTAATCTTCCGCGACGGCTTTAAGGGTTTACGCGATGGCTTTTGGCCGTCACAAAAGGTCAGTTTTCTTGTAGTGGTTGAGGAAGTATATTTTCGACCCAAGCCATGTGATTGAGTATAGACAGCTGAGATTTCGTGCCGATTTGAGTTATGACGAGCAACTTGTGAAGATTGTGGATCGGAAAGATATTGAGGAAGCGAGTAATTCCCTATGTGAAAGTACAGTGGAGCAACCATACAGAAAGAGAAGCGACGTGGGAGCTCGAGAGTGAGATGCGAGAGTCGTATCTCGCCTTATTATCTGATTGAGTGCGTTTGGTTTGGAGGACCAAACCCTTTTAAGGGGGTAAGAATGTAATAACCCTAAAATTTTATTCTTATTCTTATTCTTTTCTTTTCTTTTCTTTTATTAATTAATTGTTTTATTTAATTAATAGATTGTATTACCTTTTCCTAGATGGACTAGGTTAAGTTGGGCCTAGGTTTTGGAAACCCATTGAATTTGAATTACCTTTTTGTTTTGGACTTGAATTACCTTTTGGGCTTAGGTTTTGGAAACCCAATTATAAATACTATTTTCTAAACCTAGGAGTCCCATAATTTTATAATCAGAGAAAGAAAGAGAGAGAGTGCCGTGTAGAGAGAGAGAGAGAGTGCCGTGTAGAGAGAGAGGTGGTGGCAAGAGAGAGAAAGAGAGAGAGTGCCGTGTAGAGAGAGAGAGAGGTGGCGGCAAGAGAGAGAAAGAGAGAGAGAGAGAGTGAGGCGGAACTTGGAAGGGAAGGAGGAAGAAAAACTCCATCGATTCGTGTTGAAGATCAACCAAGGTAAGATCAAATCCTTTGTTGCTATGGTTTTAGATTTAGAAACCCTAAAAGCTTAAGAGTATGATTAGGGTTTTGGGAAACCAAAGGTGTTATTGTTGATTTGAGATATTAAATTGAAAACCTAACATTAATGGTTATGATTAGGGTTTGGGGCATGGTAATTAAATGATTTTGACCTAAATATTTCATGCTAGGTTTTTTAGAAGATTTTAGGGCTTTGTGTATGTTGTATGTGTGTGTGCATGTGTGTAGGGTGTGTGCCGTGTGTGTGTGTGTGTGACGGCTGGTGTGTGTGAGGACCCCGACCCGGAACCTACACGTGTCCCGAGTTGGAGCGTCCTCAAACTAATCCAAATATCCTAAACTTTTAAAAACTTTGATTTACTTTCAAACGCTACACCATTTACATACCCATTTAAAAAAAATAACTCTACTCCCTTCTACACTGGGAAAGAGTTGACCAACTCCGAAAGTAATAAATGATTTACAAAAAGATGTTGAATATAAAATAAGATTAAAGTTTATAAATACAAACCCTTTAAAAGAATTTCATCAATACACAATTTCTATGCCAACCTAAACGTACCCCGACAAACCCAAAATACCACATCCAACTCCTTTCCGCCCTTACTTGGCCGGTCCACCTGTCTCGGGATCTAAAACAGTAAAGGGAGAGGGGTGAGAATAAATCTCAATGAGCTATTATGGATGCAGCAAGATGCCATACAAGATGCAACACGTAGCATGGCAACACTTAACACATTATGAAAGCGGTAAACACCTTACGTTACCTCATTTTACCTTTTCCCGTCTGAACAATAAGTCGTACAACGTGGGAGTAAAACTCCACTCTTTGGTGAACTGCCCCCATGCACATTCACCGCTTATAGGTCTCATACCCCAGAGATCCATATAAGAAAAACAGGATACATATATGACCCCTATATTTAGAGTATCATATACTATCATCGCCACTGCAGAGAGCCGTTGGCTTCATACAGAGCATTCCCCCGGTTTCTCCTAATCGCAGCAGTATGTAAAGGCTACTTATCACTCAGTACAGTAGCTGCACAGCCCCCACCCCGTGGCCACAGAGTGGGGAAGGGTCACCGATATGATGAACCTTCAATCACTTATTGAACAAATCAATAATTGATTGACTTCCATCATACCCACCCGAACATATACACATTCAAGCACATAATAGATACTTGAATTATAATCCACAAAATGGGATAATCATATAATAACATGGTAATGTATACTCATGCCAATCAATACCATAATGCAACATTTAAGTAATACACTATGCATAGTATCATCAATAAATATGAATGATAACAAATAAATCCATGATTGGGATAACCATACAACCACATGATAAACATATCCACATATTGGGATAACAATATAATCAACATGCCACATAATCCACAATTGGGATGTCACACCACCATATAACACATAATCCACACAATGGGATACCACATAACAACTTACCAAATAGTCCATACTTTAGGATATTAAGATAACCATAATATCAATAATTCCATAACTTGGACACAATGCCACAAGTGATACCTACCCATTACCAATTAGCTCAATAGTGAAACCTATGGCTTCTACACCATTGCAACTATTCACTAAAGATAGGGAGTGAGGCTACTATATATCATAAACCACTCTTACATAGTCATTATACGACCTCGAATAACATTTATTAAAGTTCAAGTTCTATTTCCCAAATTGGAACTATTTTGGTGAAGTCACAAATCAAGCCTATCAACCATTTCGGGGCAATATTTAAACTACTTCCACAATTCCATTTTGATCACTTAAGATGTCATTGAGTAGCCAAAGTATTCTACTTTAATCTAGGTTAAAGAGATTTCATTTTGGTTCTAGTTCGATTAGGTTTAAACAGCTTCAAAGTTGACCCAATGTCACCAGGCCAGGGCACGACTCGTGCCCCTTTGGCCTTCCCCAGAAACAGGCGTCCCCACTAGGCACGACTTCCCTTTAATCCTTGGTCACGACTCGTCCCTATCCAAGGCACGACTCGTGCCACAGGGCACGACTCGTGCCCTGAACCCAGAATTCAGAACAGGCCAAAATCCTTCAACAACCCCAAACCAATTTGTTCCCAAACGAATTTTCCTCTGTTTTGTGAACCTAAAATGCTTACTAAACTTCATACTTTTCATACCAAATCATTTAAACTTCAAAATAACATAAACCTAAGTTAAATTACAATTTGATTTTTCACCCAATTCACTACCCCATTTCAGGTTAAATTCTCTTAATCCAACCAACACCTTTTCTTATACTCTTGATCAACTTCTATGAACCAAAACATCATTCTCTAACATTTACCCGATTTCCAAACTCCAAGAAGGTTTCCAATCATCAAAACCATTATAACAACAACAACAACCACAACATAGTTCATGAACATTTAAAGAAGGGAAGGTCATAATAACTCACTTTAGAATAAGAGATGGATCATGGATTTCTTGAGCTTGATGAACTCCTCTTGGTCTCCCGATTACAAAAGTGCTCTCGGATCTAAAAATGGTGGAGATTTGAACTTGGAAGTAGCCTTGGAAAGTGAAGCTTCAACCATGGCTTCCATGGATTGATTGAGAGAGAAGGTTGAGGAGGGGAAGGAGGAAGATGGGGTGTGTAATGATAAGGGGAAAAGTATAAAAATGATAAAGAGGGAGTATGGGGGAGGGGGCCGGTCCATGGAGGGAGGGTTTTGGGGGATTTTGTCCCCTACTCAAAAATCCCCTACAACAAATCTTTCCCCAATTTAAATAATTTTCCCAACCAACAACATTTTATTTGTCCATTTTATTACCACTCCATTCTAATACTTTATTTATTTCTAATTATTATTTTTCCCCTAGAACATTAATTATTTCTTTATCATTTTATTCTAATATAAGAAATTTAAAGATATAAAATAAACACATAAGGTTGATATTAATTTTAAAAGTATATAATGTTATACTAAAATTGTGTCTAGGGTTAGGGTCGTCACACTCACTCCCCCTTAAAGAAAATTCGTCCCGAATTTGACTGTCACTTACCTAACTGATCAACCCGCATCGGTTAC
The DNA here is from genome assembly GCA_022495995.1 of Adenophora triphylla var. japonica. NCBI lineage: Eukaryota > Viridiplantae > Streptophyta > Magnoliopsida > Asterales > Campanulaceae > Adenophora > Adenophora triphylla. The sequence continues at coordinate 279,431 of JAFEMH010000216.1, forward strand.
AAGTATACATCAAACTTCAATTTCCAAATAGTCTCTTCAATGTTGTAATTCTTCTTCCAAAGAAATTAAATTTCTAATTCCATTAATAATATGATGTTACCACTTAATAATCCAAGCATACTATGCAAATATCACTAACACGAATTTTCCGATTCCAACGAAAATATAAATAATTAAAGTATTACAACTTAGGTCACCAAATACATTACAATATCACATTAAAACTTCAAATACTCTACAATTTGCTCCAAGTCAGTCTATAAGCCAAATCACCGACCTTTCCTAAACTTCAAATGGGTTATCAAACTTTGGCGCCACTTTATCTTAGGTCTTGCCTCTCCAATTTCACCCCAACAAATTAGAGATCGATATTTTCTTCCCAAACTATGCCTCATACGGTTTTATCTAAATGTTAGAATGACAACTACTATTATACGCACTCAACCCTTGGTAACCATACGTACTATTAACTATTAACATCCATTGCATATGCCCGTAGCCTATTCTCAATAATAAGTAATGATTCCTCAAATTTTCACAAGGTTAAATTTAATAGCCTTCCTACACTCCAAATGGATCTTCCCAAATGAATGACTATCCAATCTTTTTAATACTATGGAGTTTATACAACCAAACTATCTCCTAACATATATGAGGACTTTATCAATAAATATCTCATGATATAAACATTAAATAACTGCCCATGAAATAATAAATATGCACATGCTAATACGATCATGATTTCTATAAACGGAACACTGGTCGACTATATAACACAATTCAATGTTCCACTTATTTTCAGGTCCAGAGACAGATCAATATTCAAATCAAATGGTTGGCCGCCCACAACGGAGCCGATCCAAACCAAAACAAAACCGAATCTACTGCGACCTCCACATTAATAACCCCACAATTTATCAAATCATTTCTCGGATCAAAACTGTAATGTAATCAATCACTATAGGGGGACTAGGTTGCCTTCTTACTTGCTTCTGCACGAACTATATCTTTAAAATAACCAATCTTTCGAAAATTTACAACATCTTTCAAAATTCCAAGGATAGATAAAATGAGATCAAATGAGACTCGAATGGTTTATTTATTTAAAACTGTCCCATACCAGTTTTAATTAACTAAACCACTCACACTCTTAAGAATTTTTTTTTTTTTTTTTTTTTTTTTTCAAAGGATTGATAAGCTACCAAAAATAACTCGAGTGATTTAATTATCTACAACCGTCCCATACCAGTTGTAGATAGTTAAATTACTCACAGATTTTAATGTACACAAAAACGGTTCACCGACCTTATTAAATCAATTATCCCCGAAGGGTACAAATGCTCACACCGAAGTTCAACACACACTTTCAATTGCTAAACACAATTAAACAATACCAACATAATATTCTTGTTTGACCTCTATTTATATTATAGCCACCACTTATAATATTTATACTTAGTTACTTTCTCTATAAGAAAACACAATCTTGCCATACCATTACTATTTCCGATAAATAACACTAACAATCATTAAGCTTATAAACTAGGTAAGTCATCCTCAATTTGCGATTACACCTTAATAGTATTGTAACTAACTTACCTCTCGATAACCATCAACAACTCAAAATTCACATAACGCCCATACCTACCAAACATCACACTAATTTCTCATATGATTCACGTAACTAAGTCAATCTATACGGTGTAATCATCCTAAAGTATCCTGTCTTCCAATAAGATTTATCCTCATTTTATTTTCTCAACTAATGATAATCATCTTCTCAAAACAAACCATATGCATTTTTCACCAATTTCTGAAGTTGATCCTTTAAGTCACCAATAACTGTATCTATTATACTTCTTTGCATTTTCCCTATTTACTTTCCCATGACTAATACAAAATCCACAAATCAAAACGGTCATATTAAATACAATTGTTGTCTTAAGTATATCCTCAGAACAAATTTTCACTGTAATTGTAACACTCGAAAAATTCAACTAATAACCATTGAGTATCCTACTAGTTTCTAAAATCAGTCATACAAATCATCAACAAGTGATAACGAATACTTATTCCTCACAGTTACTAATTTGAGATCCCCATAATCTACAATTATCCACCAAGTATCATCTTTCCTCAATATAGTACTAATTTACCTTACGGAGAGTCGCTAAGCTAATTATCTGCTTCATCAAATACTTTCTCAAGATGAATCATCAAGTCCATCATCCCAATTAGTGTCCTCTATCTAGGAATCCGAATACCAAATTAGTACCTTATAGCAACTCAAAATCTCGATATCTTGGTATGATACCTGATGAAAACCCATTTTGAAACTCACGTAGAAAACACCACTTAGTCCACTAATAACACATAAGGCAAAGTTATATTAATTCTATAAGGTCTCGTACTCGCGATATTTTATAACTCATATAATCTCACTTAGACTATCACTTCCAATACTAGTCTCATATACCTAGTCTCTACCACGCGACACCAATGTATAAATACTCACGCACGTCATACAACTATAAACTACTCTTAATTAGGTCATATACCTAACCTCAACTAAGAGTTCGCAATTTCATTTACCACTGTACATGAGATAACTCAAGGTTCTTTTAATTAAATATAACACATATCCTTCACATTCCTTAAATCATACTTTCAACATTTACGCATATGTGACATAATATCAATTAATAATTTCTCCGACTCAATTATACACGGAGGTAAATCAAACGCAGATAAGGAGACTCGCTTCTTGCGATAGTCCTCCTCAAACCAACAACTACTCAAATAATTCAGGTTAACATAACGATGATTCACGGATAGGTACTCGACCAAATCCACCGGCAATACATGCCCACTTAATCACAATTACCAAGATAATTAAGGATGATTCGAGGTACGACCCCATCGGAGTAGAACCTCCAACACATAAGGCAACTCTTAGGCCAATTATGCAAATAAAAGATGAAATGTAATGCCACATGAGAACGAATGAACGAAGATTTATGAAAGTATGAATCCTAACTCCTGAAACAGGTAAAATACCTCAAATGATGGTGGGGAAATCTATCTTTCCAAAACTCACCTTTCCTTGATTCCTTGGTTGGTCAATATCATTTTCTGTCTTTGAACAAATTCCTGCATTAAACTCTCGACGTCAGTTATCACACACTCTCACTCAGCTAGACTCTACCCGCGAACTCTAACCGAGCTCTGATACCAACTGTGAGGACCCCGACCCGGAACCTACACGTGTCCCGAGTTGGAGCGTCCTCAAACTAATCCAAATATCCTAAACTTTTAAAAACTTTGATTTACTTTCAAACGCTACACCATTTACATACCCATTTAAAAAAAATAACTCTACTCCCTTCTACACTGGGAAAGAGTTGACCAACTCCGAAAGTAATAAATGATTTACAAAAAGATGTTGAATATAAAATAAGATTAAAGTTTATAAATACAAACCCTTTAAAAGAATTTCATCAATACACAATTTCTACGCCAACCTAAACGTACCCCGACAAACCCAAAATACCACATCCAACTCCTTTCCGCCCTTACTTGGCCGGTCCACCTGTCTCGGGATCTAAAACAGTAAAGGGAGAGGGGTGAGAATAAATCTCAATGAGCTATTATGGATGCAGCAAGATGCCATACAAGATGCAACACGTAGCATGGCAACACTTAACACATTATGAAAGCGGTAAACACCTTACGTTACCTCATTTTACCTTTTCCCGTCTGAACAATAAGTCGTACAACGTGGGAGTAAAACTCCACTCTTTGGTGAACTGCCCCCATGCACATTCACCGCTTATAGGTCTCATACCCCAGAGATCCATATAAGAAAAACAGGATACATATATGACCCCTATATTTAGAGTATCATATACTATCATCGCCACTGCAGAGAGCCGTTGGCTTCATACAGAGCATTCCCCCGGTTTCTCCTAATCGCAGCAGTATGTAAAGGCTACTTATCACTCAGTACAAGAGTTTACGCCCCGCCCCCGTGCCACAGAGTGGGGAAGGGTCACCGATATGATGAACCTTCAATCACTTATTGAACAAATCAATAATTGATTGACTTCCATCATACCCACCCGAACATATACACATTCAAGCACATAATAGATACTTGAATTATAATCCACAAAATGGGATAATCATATAATAACATGGTAATGTATACTCATGCCAATCAATACCATAATGCAACATTTAAGTAATACACTATGCATAGTATCATCAATAAATATGAATGATAACAAATAAATCCATGATTGGGATAACCATACAACCACATGATAAACATATCCACATATTGGGATAACAATATAATCAACATGCCACATAATCCACAATTGGGATGTCACACCACCATATAACACATAATCCACACAATGGGATACCACATAACAACTTACCAAATAGTCCATACTTTAGGATATTAAGATAACCATAATATCAATAATTCCATAACTTGGACACAATGCCACAAGTGATACCTACCCATTACCAATTAGCTCAATAGTGAAACCTATGGCTTCTACACCATTGCAACTATTCACTAAAGATAGGGAGTGAGGCTACTATATATCATAAACCACTCTTACATAGTCATTATACGACCTCGAATAACATTTATTAAAGTTCAAGTTCTATTTCCCAAATTGGAACTATTTTGGTGAAGTCACAAATCAAGCCTATCAACCATTTCGGGGCAATATTTAAACTACTTCCACAATTCCATTTTGATCACTTAAGATGTCATTGAGTAGCCAAAGTATTCTACTTTAATCTAGGTTAAAGAGATTTCATTTTGGTTCTAGTTCGATTAGGTTTAAACAGCTTCAAAGTTGACCCAATGTCACCAGGCCAGGGCACGACTCGTGCCCCAGGGCACGACTCGTGCCCCTTTGGCCTTCCCCAGAAACAGGCGTCCCCACTAGGCACGACTTCCCTTTAATCCTTGGTCACGACTCGTCCCTATCCAAGGCACGACTCGTGCCACAGGGCACGACTCGTGCCCTGAACCCCACTGCAACAGGCCAAAATCCTTCAACAACCCCAAACCAATTTGTTCCCAAACGAATTTTCCTCTGTTTTGTGAACCTAAAATGCTTACTAAACTTCATACTTTTCATACCAAATCATTTAAACTTCAAAATAACATAAACCTAAGTTAAATTACAATTTGATTTTTCACCCAATTCACTACCCCATTTCAGGTTAAATTCTCTTAATCCAACCAACACCTTTTCTTATACTCTTGATCAACTTCTATGAACCAAAACATCATTCTCTAACATTTACCCGATTTCCAAACTCCAAGAAGGTTTCCAATCATCAAAACCATTATAACAACAACAACAACCACAACATAGTTCATGAACATTTAAAGAAGGGAAGGTCATAATAACTCACTTTAGAATAAGAGATGGATCATGGATTTCTTGAGCTTGATGAACTCCTCTTGGTCTCCCGATTACAAAAGTGCTCTCGGATCTAAAAATGGTGGAGATTTGAACTTGGAAGTAGCCTTGGAAAGTGAAGCTTCAACCATGGCTTCCATGGATTGATTGAGAGAGAAGGTTGAGGAGGGGAAGGAGGAAGATGGGGTGTGTAATGATAAGGGGAAAAGTATAAAAATGATAAAGAGGGAGTATGGGGGAGGGGGCCGGTCCATGGAGGGAGGGTTTTGGGGGATTTTGTCCCCTACTCAAAAATCCCCTACAACAAATCTTTCCCCAATTTAAATAATTTTCCCAACCAACAACATTTTATTTGTCCATTTTATTACCACTCCATTCTAATACTTTATTTATTTCTAATTATTATTTTTCCCCTAGAACATTATTTATTTCTTTATCATTTTATTCTAATATAAGAAATTTAAAGATATAAAATAAACACATAAGGTTGATATTAATTTTAAAAGTATATAATGTTATACTAAAGTTGTGTCTAGGGTTAGGGTCGTCACAGTGTGTATGTGTGTGTTAGGGTTAGTGTGTGTGAGCATGTGTGTGTGCTCTAGATATGTGTGTGTGGCTGTCGTGTGTGTGTGTTAGGGTTTAGTGTGTGTGTTTGTGTGTGATGAAAAAGGTGTAAACAGTGTGTGTAAAGTGAAATAGAGAGAGTATTGATGGGAATTGAAGATAGAAAATTCTAGGGGTAATTTGGTAAACCTTATGGGGATTAGTTAACATTATAAGGAGTCAAAAAAGATTAACTCATAGGTTAATAAGACGGATTAAAGAGGTTTTGGTACTTAAGTAAATAGAGATTACTTGTACCTAAGATTCGTTTTGCATGATTGTAGATTCGTGCGAGGATTTGTATTTGCAAGGAAGTGCAAGCAACTCAAGGTAAGGGATTACGTTCTTTAGTATTTGAAAGTATTCATCCTTGAAATAGGATTCCATGATTTTTATAAAAGTATAAACTACCAATGTGGCCGGTAGTGATTTGCTAAATATTCCTTTGATATGAACTTCCTTTGGAATATCTTACCCTTGATGTGTGTTGTTCGATGGGTATTCATGATAATTGGATTTGTTAATGTGTTCTTGTATCTATGAACATTATATGTGGAAATTGCTATATCTAATTGAACATGATGTAGTTAGCTTTGTCTGATTGAAAATGACTTAGCAGGAATTGGTCCGATTGAAAAGGACTTCATTAGAAATGGTCTAGCCTGATTGAAAGGGACTTAGACGCTTGTATTCTACTTGAGAAAGTAGTTGATTATCATGATATATCATAATAAGGGAGCGCCCTGAAAAGGCGTAAGGTCTCTTATTACAGGAACGCCCTGAAAAGGTGTACCGTACTTGAAATTGACGGACTTATGTGTATACAGTCTTCATTATTATCATTCTTGTGATAGTGCCACAATTTGCTTACTTGAGAATTATTTTCATTATCATACTCATAAATGTACTTTAAGTTGTATTTAACCTTTTGTTGAGTTCATCTCTTCCTTAGTACCGGAGAGATCTCGTATGAACTTACTGAGCATTGTTTCTTTATTTCTTTCCCCTCCCAGGTAATGAGTAAGAGGAGAGGATTGGTCGCATGGATGTCGGAATGGAGTGAGAAATTAGGGTTTCATTTAATAACTTTAAGCATTGTTGAGCTAGTGGGTTGTACTAGCCGTTAGTTTTGAATAATATTTATTATGGATTGTTTTCTTTAGGGTTAGGGTTGACATTGAGATACCCTCTCGATGATATATTACTTATATATGGGAATTATTATTATTTATGGAAATTGGGGTCGTTACATTACATGCATTGACATCAGGAGGAAGCTCAAAAAGAGTCGGTAATGCCAGAATAATTAGGCATCAATGTTAATTTATATTACATGTGGATTATTAAATTTATATAAATTAAATTCCAAATTCTATCAACCTTGAAAGTTAAAAGTGAATATGTCTGTGTGACAAAGGGAGTATCACCTTTCATTATATCTAATATATAACAACTGCTAATTAAGAAAGGAAATTTTTGCATCTTTGCGCAAATTTAAAAAAAAATGAAAAAAATAAGTATTTCATTGCATGAAAGAAGAGGTACAATAAATGACTCAAAAGAATGCATACATTGGGGATTTCTAAATTATTAACAAATGCTTGCACAAGAAAAGAAATTATTCAGTAACTTTCGCTGACAAATTTTTAAAACAATACTGCAAATGTAAATTGTTCTCGCCACAATTGTTTTCGAGGTGATGGAGAACTGTAGTAAAAAGCAAGGGAAGATATTTCAGTGGTGAAAGTGGTGAGTTGAAGAGGTAGTGACAAGTGAAGGTGAATGGAGAGACTAGTAGTAGTATGGTGGAGGCGGGGACTTCTTAGGAGGTGGAGGGGATGAGTAATGGTATGGAGGAGGTGGAGAATTTTTTGGAGGTGGTGGGGATGTATAATAGTATGGTGGAGGGGGAGACTTTATAGGTGGTGGTGGAGATGAATAGTGGTATGGTGGGGGTGGGGACTTTTTAGGAGGAGGTGGAGACGAGTAGTGGTATGGAGGAGGTGGCGAATTTTTCGGAGGTGGTGGTGATGTGTAATGGTATGGCGGAGGAGGAGATTTTACAGGAGGTGGTGGGGATGAATAGTGGTATGGCGGAGGTGGGGACGTTTTAGGAGGAGGAGGGGATGAGTATTTATATGGAGGAGGTGGGGAATTCTTTGGTGGTGGAGGGGATGAGTAGTGGTATGGAGGAGGTGGGGACTTTTTTGGAGGTGGTGGGGATGTGTAATGGTATGGTGGAGGGGGCGACTTTACAGGTGGTGGCGGCGATGTATAGTGGTACGGAGGAGGTGGAGACTTTGTTGGAGGTGGTGGAGAAGTGTAATGGTACGGAGGAGGTGGTGACTTAACTGGGGGAGGTGGGGATGAATAGTGGTATGGAGGAGGTGGAGACTTCACCGGGGGTGGTGGAGATGAGTAATGGTATGGTGGAGGCGGGGACTTTTTCGGTGGAGGAGGGGATGAGTAGTGATAAGGCGGAGGTGGAGACTTTTTAGGAGGTGGTGGGGATGTATAATGGTATGGTGGAGGGGGTGACTTTACAGGTGGTGGCGGCGATGTATAGTGGTACGGAGGAGGTGGAGACTTTGTTGGAGGTGGTGGAGAAATGTAATGGTACGGAGGAGGTGGTGACTTAACTGGGGGAGGTGGGAATGAATAGTGGTATGGAGGAGGTGGAGACTTCACCGGGGGTGATGGAGATGAGTAATGGTATGGTGGAGGCGGGGACTTTTTCGGTGGAGGAGGGGATGAGTAGTGATAAGGAGGAGGTGGAGACTTTTTAGGAGGTGGTGGGGATGTATAATGGTATGGAGGAGGGGGTGACTTTACAGGTGGTGGCGGCGATGTATAGTGGTATGGAGGAGGTGGAGACTTTGTTGGAGGTGGTGGAGAAGTGTAATGGTACGGAGGAGGTGGTGACTTAACTGGGGGAGGTGGGGATGAATAGTGGTATGGAGGAGGTGGAGACTTCACCGGGGGTGGTGGAGATGAGTAATGGTATGGTGGAGGCGGGGACTTTTTCGGTGGAGGAGGGGATGAGTAGTGATAAGGAGGAGGTGGAGACTTTTTAGGAGGTGGTGGGGAAGTGTAATGGTATGGAGGAGGGGGTGACTTAACTGGGGGTGGAGGGGATGAATAGTGGTATGGTGGAGGTGGGGACTTTTTAGGAGGTGGAGGTGATGAGTAATGGTATGGTGGAGGTGGGGATTTGGTAGGAGGGGGTGGGGACTTGTAGTAGTATGGAGGAGGAGGTGATGGAGATGGTGGTGGAGGTGATTTGTAAATATATGGCGGTGAGGGTGAGGCGTAAATGTAAGGCTTATAATCTGCTACGACACCGGTGGCTATCAAACAGAACGCGAAAGCAAAAACAAGTTGAGGCCATTGCCTCATCTTTGCAAGGCTTGTCATTGGAATGATTAGTTAGAGAACCTTCTCTTTTGTGTCTTACATCTTTAGAATGGAACCCTTTATATAGCAAATGACTTAATCAATATGAGAGTATCGTTGTCTTTGATTAATGAGCTAAACAGGCTGTAATGTTAAAGCTACAATTTATCTTACCAACTACCCATTGTTTGGGTTCCATGATCTGAAGGGATGCAGAGAGAGGAAAACGTTGATGGAGAAGTCAAAAGAATCAAAAGAGTTGCACAGGTTTAATTGTATTTTTATTCATTTTAAACGCGTTTAAGTGCCTAAAAAGTCTCTTATTTCCTCATGAAAACGAAAAATCTTTAGGATGAGGCTGGAAATGGATATTATTTAAAGCGAGAGTTTAAGTCTAAACCTGCAAGCTCAATTGAATATAATACCTCTTGGGAAATTGGTTGACATATGCTTGGGAGTTGTTGTATGGTTTATATTCAATTCACCGCCATATTATCTACAATTACTATATTCACTTCCGAGTAGGTCTGCTGAGAAACGCGTTTCTCCATAACTATGGAGAAACGTGTTTTTAATAGCCAGAAGCTTTGCATTTGATATCCAAAAAAAAAAAAAAAAAAAAAAAATCCAAGGCCAAGATCAAAGCTTCTGGATATCCAGAAGCTTTGGGTTTGATATCCAAAAACTGTTAGGTGCATATCCAGAAGTATGTGAAATGTATATCCAGAAACTGTTAGGTGCATATCCGTAAACCTGCAGGTGCATATCCAGAAATGTGTTAGGGCATATCCAGAAATTGCTATCGAAGGTTTCTGGATATCCAGAAACCTTCAAATGTATATCCAGAAACCATCAAATGAATATCCAGAAACATTTTGAAGGTTTCTGGATATTCATTTGAAGGTTTCTGGATATCATTTTCATAAGGTTCTGAATATCCAGTTCATTGTCGCGCGACAAGTCGGGACCCGTTTCTCCATAACTTATGGACAAACTTCTCCCTAGATTTTGTGTCACTTCTCGGCCCTTTTTTTTTCCTACTCTACGTGTGATCAATTTTGGTTTGGAGCATAAAGACCAATTCAAGCTATTCTAGTCAGAATTATTTAGCTCATTTACCCTCAAGTTGAATTTTGTTATGATTTTTTTGTTAAAATAATAAATGAAAAATTATAAGCAATAGTGTTAAAGAGTAATGTTTAAAATAATTTTCCAAAAATTATAAGATGAGTTAATCTTGTGAAAAATAAGTTTTCCTAACACTTGGACAAAACGATTTTTTTTTTTTTTTAGATTGCATGTATCCCCTCACAATTCTCGGATCTCATCTTCCTTACTTTCTCTTTCCCTCAACAGGTAATCGTTACTCAATTTGCAATCAATTTTTGATTTTATTAATCTATTGAAAATGAATTGAGTTTTGGATAAATTGGTTTGTTCTGATTTATGGATTTTATCTGTTTGTGGGCGTTTAGAATCAGCCGAGTGGGAAGAAAAGCGACGGAACAGAGACATCAACTGATAGGAGAGCTGACCATAGTTGAGCTTTCAGGCGGAGATGGGGTCTGGCCAAGCTGACGGTGACTGGTGTTATGGAAGGAGTCTGCTTTTTTTCTGGATGGATGAATCTACAGATTCATGTAGATCTTGTGTGTGCTCAGATCTGCGTTTTGTGCATGTGTGTGTGTTAACCAATGTGTGTATGTTTCTGTTTGTTTTTGCAGCATTGAAGTTGGACGCGGCGGTGGCAGCCGGTGGTTGTTGGTGTCGGCGGCAGCTGGTAATGGCGATTGGCAGTTGGTAGTGATGGTTTAGAAAATTCTTATTGATTATATAATTGAACCGATTTGTAATTGTAATTGATTTTAAAATTTTGATTTAAAAAATTTTATGGCAATGAATTATATTTTAGTAGTGGTGTTTTGTCATTATTAATTGATGTATATGACAATTTTTTCAATATAAGGTTATTTATAAGTGTATTTTAGTAGTATTATAATTCATTTATATATATATATATATATATATATATATATATATATATATATATATATATATATATATATATATATATATATATATAGGGTTTTGTTAGGATACCCTTAGTAGGAGTATCCTAACAAGTGGCCCAATTTTTTTGGACAAAAATGTCCCTCATTTTACAAAGTAAAGAATATATATGATGGGGGTTAAATTGTAATTTCCAATAAACTTTTTTTTTTTTTAAGAAAGCCTCACTTTCTCTCTCTCTACTTGCCTCTCTCTCTCTCTCTACAATCTCACTGGACGGAGGGGAGGAGGTGTGTTGCCGGCGACATTGCAGACGAAGGGGAGGAGGTGTGTTCTTTGGAGTTGGGGAAGGGTTGATAGGGGCGGAGAAGGTAGATCTGGAAGAGGGTGGTCGGAGTGGGGGAGGGATCGTCGTCGGTGGATTGGAAGACGAAGGGGCAAGTGATGTCGCCGGAATCTGGGGAGGGGCAGAGCTCGCCGGAAACTGGGGAGGGTCGCGCCTGAGAAAGTAGAGAGAGAGAGAGAGAGAGAGAGAGTGAGGCAAGGAGAGAGAGAGGCCCCTATGGTCGCCGGCGGTCAAGTGAGAAAGGAGAGAGAGAGAGAGAAAGTGACGGGAAGCTTTTGTAAAAAAAAAAAAATTATTTTGAAATTACAATTTACCCCCAATCAAATATATCTTTGCTTTGTGAAATGAGGGACATTTTTGTCCAAAAAAATTGGGCCACTTGTTAGGATACTCCTACTAAGGGTATCCTAACAAAACCCATATATATATACTCCCTCCGTCCCGCTAATATTAGCACAAACACTGTTTGCGCGGGAATTAAGGAATATGATATTTTAATAAAATGTTGTGAGTGTAAAAGAATGAGTGGAGAGAGAATGAGTGGAGGGTGTAATAAATTATAATGGTGTTGTGAGTATTAAAATAATGTAGGAGAGAGAATGAGTGGGGTTGGGTGAATATTTTATTAATATAAAGTTTCCTTTTTGGGAGGGTGCGGATATTAGCGGGACGTCCAAAAAGGAAAGTGTGCTAATATTAGCGGGACGGAGAGAGTATATATATATATATATATATATATTGCATTATCAGCGGCGGAATATTTCGTCGGTGGATTTAGAATTTTAATTAAATCAGAATAACACAGCGGCAGAAAATTTCGTCTGTGAAATTACAATTTAATTAAATAAAATTACCTCAACGGCGAAATATTCCGTCGTAGGATTTATAATTTTAATTAAATCAAAATAACCGAGTTTTTTCTGAAAATCTTTTTGGCTAAATAAGAAAAAATCAAGAAAATTAAAGCAATTTTAAATTTCTAGGGTTTAGGGTTTACCTTTGATTCGAGAAATTCTTCTTAATTTTGTGAGGGGGTTGAGGAGGGGGTTTGATTCGCCCATTCTATGGTATCGGAGAGGTCGGCGGCGGGTAGGGAGGCGGCGGTGGAGGCTGCCGGAGTGCCGACGAAGTCAAGGAGGGGGGATTGAGGAGACGCAGGAAGGAGTAACGCCGAGGGGCTCTGAATAAAAAAAAATGACAAAAACCAATTCCTGTTTTCTATAAACACCGCCATTCAATCCAGGCCCAATTCGCCATAATTCGACCGCAAACCGTGAAGAAATTCGGCCGCAAACCAGGAAGAAATTATCTATTAATCCTTTTTTTTTTCTAAGAAAAAACGACGTCGTTTTGTAAAAAAAAATTACCTGCACCACCAGGCACACAGTGAGATCCGCCCATGCACAACGACACCATATTGAATCGAGCATGGAGAAGTGGCATCAAGTAAATATTGCAAACCTCTTTAATATATTGAGTACTATCCTAAATTACATTGATACACATAAATTTGAGGAAGGGGGGCAAAAAAAATTGGAGCAAAGATGAATCGGGGGTTGCCCTCGAATTTTTTTTGGTTATTTTTCTCCTATACAATACGACTTTAGACATAGTTAAGTACGTATTTTAATGGCGAAAATAATAAATTAATTGGTCTCTCATACAATTCAGCACAGTATCAAAAGGTTCAACATCTACAAATCTTACCTACTAAAAAGAAAATCATAAATATAAAACATTTTACTTCCACATATAGTACTTCATCTCACTAAAAGTTACACTCTTTACCTCATTGATGTCTCGTTAAAAATTACACTTTTTAAAATGAAAATTACACTTTCTAAATTGAATTGTTTTAATACTTCTTTATTCAATAAAATTCATACTACAACTAGAGTTTTTTTTTTTTCAGCGTTAATATTTCCGGCATTTTTATAACTTTCTTATACTAACACTTTTCAAAGCAATGCTGTTTATTTCCTACAGTTTTTTTTTCAGCATTATTTCCGGCATTTTTATAACAAATTACAGTTGTGTTTTGAAAGTGATTTTGTAGTGTTGGTGGTGGTTCATTTTCAATCCACCGCTAAAAAGAAACGGTATTTCTTTCCCTCCGTAATAAAGGTTGACGTTGATTTATCAAATATTCAAGAGAAATATATATTTACTTGTTTATACATTATTTAGAGATGGTAAAATTGCACTGACAATATTTTTTATTTAAATATATAGCACTTTTTATAGCTCTTTTTCGAACAAATAAAAAAATTGTGAAATAGTTCGTACGTTTCAAAATGAGTGATCATCTTTAATTCAAGACCGTTTTGAAAAAGTTAGATATTTAGTAGAAAAAAATCATAAATATTATTATTATTCACTTTTAAACTTTTAGATTTGAAATATATAATGAATTATGAAAATAAATAATAAAAAATCATTTATGTAAAGACAATGTTTCTTGAAGAGAGTTTTAAAAGATCATTCATTTTGAAACAAAAAAGTCGATCATTCACTTTGGGACGGAAAGAGTAAGCATGTATTATTGTTATTCTGCATTTTCTTATCTTGATCTATTGGGTTATTCACAAGTAGTTGGATATGCTTGGATTTTACAATACTGGTGAAAAATGAGTGCATGTATAGTTTCAATTTACCTTATAAGATTTATGAAACTTTTGTTTGTTGTTGTTGTCATTGTGCCATTTTAACTCAAATGATAATACTAAAAAATGAGTGCATGTATTTCTCTTTTTCCTTATAAGACTATATAAGTATGTCGAAAGGTATTTCCGTTGCTTCAACCAAAGAGATTAAGCTTGAACAGTAAGAACTAGGAATATATTAGTCCATAGTTAGAATGAATTTGTTACAATTACATGAATGGTTAATGCTTTAAGCATTAACAAAATGCTATCTCACATGTGCTAAATAATTCTGACTAGTAGTGCCTGAATAAATCAAGATGAGCCAAATTCAAACCCAAAATTGAACATTATAATTATAATCGTAAAATCTAGGGAGAAACGCGTTTCTCCATAAGTTATGGAGAAACGGGTTACGGGTATCCAGAACCTTTTGAAAAGATATCCAGAAACTTTTTGTATTGGCCATGACCTTGTCCCATGGTTACTTCTGGATATCAGTCTCAAAGGTTCTGTGATACAGTATGAGCAGCAATTGATGTTGTTTCCTTTTGCTGAAGATTGTTTCCTTATTTTGTTGCTAGTATTTTTGGACTATTATTTTAGTGATATTTTGAGTTATTTTAATTAGGTTTATTTTGGGTAGTGTTCTAGAATAATCTTAGGAGTAGTATAAATAAGAAGCTAGGGTCATTGTAATCGACAGACTTTTGATATTTGATTTATGAAATATAGTTTTGCTGTGAGCAACTATTATTAAGAAAACAAGACGGGATTTAAACCCTCAATAATAGTTGCTCACAGCAAAACTATATTTCATAAATCAAATATCAAAAGTCTGTCGATTACAATGACCCTAGCTTCTTATTTATACTACTCCTAAGATTATTCTAGAACACTACCCAAAATAAACCTAATTAAAATTGGAACTCCAGCCATATTTATTCCTAGAAATTGAAAAATAAATTATAAAAAATCTAATTTAACAATATCATTACATTCACAAAAAAATTTAAATAAATACTAAATTTAAATTTCGAACAAAAATAAGAGGATTAAATGTACCTTCTTAATCACCTCTTCTTCTTGAACTTCTTAATCAACTTCTTGAATTTTCAATATTTTTTGAAAAAAAATCACCTACTATTCTTCTTCTTTCTTCTTTTCTCCTTCTTCTTCACTGGATTTTTTGTTTTTCAGATTTCTTTACAGATCTGCCGAGGAAGATGGGTTTTGTAAAGCAAATCCGGAATTAGCATTTCCGGATTTGAATTTTTCAAAAAAACATTACTTATTCAATTCGAGATATATTTCTTTTGGAAAAAAAAAAAATAATAAAATAGAATCCGGAATTGGTACCTCCGGAGTACACTTGAGCGATCGCTCTTCTATAGGGCGCGATCGCCCCCTACTTACGGAATTATTATTTTCCAAAATTCAATTTTGAAAAAAAAAAATTAAAATAGAATCCGGAATTGGTACCTCAGGAGTACACTTGAGCGATCGCTCTATTTTAGGGCGCGATCGCCCCCTATTTACGGAATTATTATTTTCCAAAATTCAATTTTGAAAAACAAAAAAAAAAAAAAATCAAATCCGAATTGGTAATTCCGGATTTCATAATCCGGAATTACCAATTCCGGATTTCAAGTCAAAAGTGCTACTTTGGTACTTAAGTTTTTGAAAATGTTATTTTGATATATAAAATTTTAAAAAGCTATATTTTAAAAAAAAAATCCAATCTCCTAATTACTTTGTATATCTAGTTTCATTATTCTATTATATTTAGGCTCCGTTTGTTTCGCGTAAAACATTTTTCGGAAAATGTTTTCATGTAAAATGATTTCATGTAAAAAGGTTTCCTTGTAAAATGTTTTCATGTAAAAAGATTTCCATGTAAAATGTTTTCTTGTAAAATATCATGGTCTTGTTTTCAGTTGTTTGACAAATTTGACGAAAATGTTTTCCGAAAATGTCACTTTTTTTTATTAATTTAAATCAACTTTGGAACCCCACCTCACCCCTGCTATGACCCACTTTGATTTTTTTTTTAATTTTTTAAAAAAAAAAAAATTATTTTTTTTGGGGGGGGGGGGGGGGGGTAGGGGGTGTAAAATAAAAAAAAATTGGGTGGTGGGTAGGGGGTGGGTGGGGCGGTTTCCAAAAAAAAAAAAAAAATTTTTTTTTTTGGGAAAGTGGGGTAGGCGGGGTGGGTGGGGCGGTTTCCAAAAAAATTTTTTTTTTTTGGGGTGGTAGGCAGGGGGTGGGTGGGCGGTTTCCAAAAAAAATTTTTTTTGGGGTGGGGTGGGTAGGGGTGGGGTAGGCGGGGGTGGGTGGGGCGGTTTCCAAAAAATAAAAAATAAAAAAAATTGGGGGGGGTGGGTGGGGCGGTTTCCAAAAAAAAATTAAAAAAATTTTTTTTTGGGGGGGGAGGGGTGGGCGTAGGCAGGGGGTGGGTGGGGCGGTTTCAAAAAAAAAATAAAAAAAAATTTTTTTTTGGGGGAGGTGGGGGTGGGGTAGGTGTAGGGAATATGGGGTCTCGATCTTGATACTAGGCCGGATATATGATTGAATCGTGTATAATCCACTTTCCGAATAAAGTATTTCGACCCTTAATGCCCTGGGTTACACAAAATCTTTATTGGGATAAGACAATCACACAATTTGTTTTCTAGGCAAAGAGAACAAATCAAAACTTGAGAATTGTTTGCTTTCGTTATTGTTGTAATTCACTCTCTTGTGTTTTTCATGTATGTACAATCGAGATCAATCTCTGTATATATACGGATGGGGAGGTATTAGTTAAAGGGTACAATCAAAAGACATGACTTTAGCCAAGCAATGTGTCTCTTCATTTTGAAAAGGCATCTCGTACGAACTGCACGTAGTGTCTTATGAACCTGCACGGCCGTGTTGTTCATACCTACGGCCGTGTCATATGAACTGCAGCCTTCTGCTGCTCATGCCAGATCAGAAAAAGAGCTACCCTTTAACTTTTACTTCTATATCGAGGTTGACTTCGTTTTAGCTCAAACGAGTGTGTACTCCACACTTTCCCTTACTCGTATCCGAGTCTAATACGAATCACATTGATCTCTTAGTAAATCACCATTACAATAAAACAAGTTGATGACACTAAAATCACCAACAAATCCCCTCCATTTTAGTGTAATCCTTTGATTTACTAAACTGTATAAATAACGAAACAAACGAATGCATAAATGAAAATGTCTTGCGATTGAATTTCCATCTTAGTATAATACACATTTCAAATACTCGAGAATCGGGGTGTCGTAACGATTGAACCTCATGTCAACTCATATGAATACCGAAGATACTATACACATAAGTTCAAGACAATTCTCTTTGTTTAATCTTGACACTTTTACAAGCCATGTGTCCATATCCATTAGTGAACATATAGGAAGCCAAGTCCTAGCTTCTTGAAGCGGCAAAACTTCATGTCCATATAGGTAGTTCCTTTAATCTTGCACCTGCATTTGCAATTTTTCAAAGGAACTATTAAGAAGATATTCTTCAACCTAACCTTTACTATGTGTCCGAACACATACCTTGGGAAATAATAACATGTGTTCCAATCTCCAACTCAGCGAAGCTTTCCACATTGAATTCAAGCTTCTAACGTTGTATTAGAAGGAATTGGGTATCTCACAATTAGAGGATTAAATGGACTTTAATCCCATTCCCATTGCAGACGTATTTACCAAGTCTCCGGCTAACCCCTTCGTCAAGTGGTCGGCCCAAATTTTGTTGCGACCGTACAAACTCAACTGATATCACACCATTCATGATTAATTCCCGAATCATACTATGTCTGACACCCAAGTGTCTAGACTTGCCATTATAAATCGAACTATAGGCCCTAGCCAAGGTGGCAAGACTATCACAATGGATAGACATTGGTGATATCGGTTTTGGCCATAATGGAATCTCATATATCAAGTTCAAGCCACTCCGCTTCTTTTCCAGAAGCCCAATGCTACAAACTCGCATTCCATTGTAGAATGCGTAATACATGTCTGCTTTTTGGAAGCCCAAGAAATGGCACCTCCTCCAAGCAAGAACACCCAACCACTAGTAGAAGATGAATCTTCTTGGTTGATCCAACTAGCATCGGTATAACCTTCTAATATAGAAGGATGTCCACTATAACACAAACCATAGTCCATAGTACCTTTTAAGTACTTGAACACCCTTGTTATAGCATGCCAATGCTGTCTACTAGGATTACTAGTGAACCTACTCAATCTTCCAACTGCATAAGCAATATCGTGTCGAGTGCCCGTCATAGCATACATCAAACCGCTCTATGGCTTTTGAGTATTCAAGCCGTGACACAGTTTACCAAGATTTGATACAAGTTTCTCAGTAGGATCCATGGGAGTACTAACTTTGGAACAATTATCACAATTAAACCTCTTGAGAATTTTCTCAATATAATGAGATTGTGATATTGCAATTCCCTTGTTCATCCGTTTAATCTTTATACCAAGAATTACATCGGCTTCTCCCATGTCCTTCATCGAAAACTTTGATGACAAAAACTTTTTAGTTTTATCAACTACATTTTGGTCTGTGCCAAAAATTAACATGTCATCTACATATAGGCAGATGATTACACCTTTACCGGATTCATCAAATCTGCTATATACACATTTGTCGGATTGATTTAATACAAAACCATTCGACAAAACAACCTCATCAAACTTTTGATGCCACTGTTTAGGTGCTTGCTTTAGCCCATACAATGACTTAATTAACTTACATACCTTATGCTCATTACCTGGCATAACAAATCCTTCAGGTTGTTTCATATACACTTCTTCTTCCAAATCACCATTTAAGAATGCTGTTTTGACATCCATTTGATGGATCAATAGATTCTGAATAGCTGCCAAAGCTATCAGAAATCTAATAGTAGTGATACGAGCAATCGTGTGCATAGGTATCGGCAATCGATCCCTTCCTTTTGTCTAAAGCCTTGGATTACCAATCGAGCTTTAAACTTGTCAATAGTTCCATCGACTTTCATCTTCTTTTTGAAGATCCATTTGCACCCCAAAGGTTTACAGCCTGGTGGTAAATCAGACAAGACCCATGTATTATTTTCCACAATAGAACCAATCTCATCATCGATGGCTTCTTTCCAAAAACCAGCGTCTCGAGATTTTATTGCTTCATCATAGGTTCTTGGATCCTCCTCTATACTATAACAGTAAGAGTATTGAGATTCAATTTGATCTCTTGATCCCATAACTAAATATAGTTGAAAATCAGAACCATATGATTTAACTTTCCTTACTCTTGTACTCTTACGAGGTTCGGGTGTCTCACTTGGTACATCAATTGAATGATCATCCATTTGAGATTCAGCCGACATTGGTATAATATCCTTGGGTCTAGGTATCGAAGAGAAACGATTCTCATCAAAGATTGCATCTCTTGATTCTATAATTGTGTTTATAGAAATGAATTCATTAGGTTCTATAACATAAAACCTATATGCCTTGGAATGCTCAGCATATCCAACAAAGATGCAATCAATACCTTTTTCTCCCAACTTTTTCCTTTTAGGGTCCGGAAGTCTAACCACGGCCCTACATCCCCAAACTCGCAAAAATGTCAAGTTTGGTCGTTTCTTATACCAAAGCTCAATGGGGTAATCTTGTTCCTTTTATTAGGAACTCTATTCAATAGATGACAAGCCGTTAACATGGCTTCACCCCAAAACCCGTCACTCAAGCCAGAGTAAGACAACATGGCGTTAACCATTTCTTCAAGAGTTCTATTCTTCCTTTCAGCCACACCATTTTGTTGTGGTACATAAGGAGCCGTAGTCTCATGAATTATCCCTACGGATTGGAAATATTTAGGATCATAATATTCACCACCTCTATCCGTACGTAAGGTTTTAATCAAGCCATTAAGTTGAAGTTCAACTTCAGTTTTATAAATTTTAAATTTATCTAGGGCTTCATCTTTTGCATGCAGCAAATAAATATAGCAAAACCTAGAGGCATCATCTATAAAAGTGACAATATACCTTTTATTGCCTAAAGATGGAGTTGCATGAAAATCACATAAATCACTATGTATCAATTCAAGTTTTACAATTCCTTGTAACACTTTTAAAAGGTTTCCTAGTGATTTTTGTTAACATGCAAGTATTACACCTTTCCGTATTATTATCAATAACAGAATCAAACCATCTTTGGACATTTCAAGCATTCTTTTATAGTGCACATGTCCTAACCGAGCATGCCATAATGAGGAATTAACAACAACAGAGGAAGTCATATAAACAACTAGAGTTAACAGAATTTTATTCAAATTCAACATAAACATCCCATTGTTATAATAACCAAATCCTACAAATACACCCGACTTCGATAAGATATACTTATCGGATTCATAAACTTGTTTATAACCACACTTGTTCAAGACAGGACCAGAAATTAAATTCTTACGAAGTTTAGGTACATATAAAACATTAAACAAAGAAATCGTTTTTCCCGAACTAAATTCCAATACCACACTTCCTCTTCCTTGAATAGGAGCGGAATGGTCATCACCCATGTAAAGGACTGATCCGTCTTCCATTGGTTCGTATGTCTTAAACCAACAACGATCTTTACAAACATGAGCAGTGGCACCGGAATCAATCCACCACGCAATAGCATCATCCTGCACATAAAATGCCTCAGAAATTATTGAAACAGAATTTTTAATAAATCTGTTCCAACTATGAATTAAATTCTGACCTTGGTTTTGAGAATGGTCCTTAGACCCCTTTCCCGAACCACTTGTGCTTGCGCCGTTCTTGTTGTTTCCAACACGACAATCCTTCTTAAAGTGACCAGATTTGCCACACTTCCAACAAGCCAATTTAGGCTTCTTGTTGGGACCAGAACCATTGTCATTGAAACTGCGTTTCTTTCCTTTGTTTTTGTTTCTACCATCATCAATCATATTGACCGATGGTCCACCAACTTCCTTTCCTTTGCCTTTGTCATTCTCTTGCGCCCTTAGAGATTCCTCTATGCGCAAGTGACTACCAAGTTGAACCAAAGACAGATCATCTTTACCATGTTTCAAAGTGTGTTTGAAATCCTTCCAGGAGGGAGGCAACTTATCAATCACACTTGAAACTGATATTGACTCATCCATCTTCAACCCATGTTGAGTATATTGTCCAAGGATTCTAAGGAGTTCATTGAATTGTTCCATGACAGTCTAGCATCGACCATCTTGTAATTGTTAAAATTACTCACAAGGAACTTCTTACTAGAAGCATCCTCTGCCATGTACTTGGATTCAAGAGAATCCCATAACTCTTTAAAGACTCCTCATTTTGATAAATGTCAAATAAAGGATCGACATACCGTTCAATATGTGTCCTCTGCAGATGTAGTCATCGTTCTCCCACTTCGATCTACGTCTGACGGCCTCCAAGTTATCCTCTTCAAGCAATTCTGGAATTGGAGTAGATAGAACATACACCACCTTTAATGTTGTCAAAAGGAAGTGCATCTTCTTTTGCCAACGTCTGAAATCTTGCCCTTCAAACTTGTCTAGCTTTCCAAATTTTGTTGTCATCTCCTTCACAGTAGCCATGAGTATCACCAAATACTTTATTCGTTTGTAGGGGAATATGGGGTCTCGATCTTGATACTAGGGCCGGATATATGATTGAATCGTGTATAATCCACTTTCCGAATAAAGTATTTCGACCCTTAATGCCTGGGTTACACAAAATCTTTATTGGGATAAGACAATCACACAATTTGTTTTCTAGGCAAAGAGAACAAATCAAAACTTGAGAATTGTTTGCTTTCGTTATTGTTGTAATTCACTCTTGTGTTTTTCATGTATGTACAACTGAGATCAATCTCTGTATATATACAGATGGGGAGGTATTAGTTAAAGGGTACAATCAAAAGACATGACTTTAGCCAAGCAATGTGTCTCTTCATTTTGAAAAGGCATCTGTACAGAACCGCACGGCCGTGTCTTATGAATCGCACGGCCGTGTTGCTCATACTCGCACGGCCGTGTCATATGAACCGCACGGCCGTGCGTGTTCATACTTGATCAGAAAAAGAGCTACCCTTTAACTTTTACTTCTATATCGAGGTTGACTTCGTTTTAGCTCAAACGAGTGTGTACTCCACACTTTCCCTTACTCGTATCCGAGTCTAATACGAATCACATTGATCTCTTAGTAAATCACCATTACAATAAAACAAGTTGATGACACTAAAATCACCAACAGAGGAGGGGTGGGGTAGGCGGGGTGGGTGGGGCGGTTACCAAAAAAAATAAAAAAAAATTTTTTTTTTTGGGGGGGTGGGGTGGGTGGGGGCGGTTTCCAAAAAAATAAAAAAATAAAAAAAAATTTAGGGGGTGGGGTAGGCGGGGTGGGTGGGCGGTTTCAAAAAAAATAAAAAAAATTTTTTTTGGGGGTGGGGGGGGGGGTGGGGTAGGCGGGGGGTGGGGTAGGCGGGGCGGGTGGGGCGGTTTCCAAAAAAAAATTGGGGGGGAGGGTGGGGGTGGGGTAGGCGGGGTGGGTGGGGCGGTTTCCAAAAAAAAATAAAAAAAATTTGGGGGGGGGGGTGGGGTGGGCAGGGGGTGGGTGGGGCGGTTTCCAAAAAAAAAAAATTTTTTTTTTGGGGAGGGGGTGGGGTGGGTGGGGGCAGTTAAAATTTTTTTTTAATTATTATTATTATTATGTTGTACCGAGTGTAATATGAGTTGTACATTAAGGCCAAGAAAAAGAGTTGTAAAATGATTTACGAATTTGAAATTGGTAAATCATTTTACAAAGAAAACCTCCTTTTTTTACATCCTTGTAAAATGTTTTACATTTGACTTTCTTTTACAAGTGGTTACCAAACACTCGAAAGTAGATAAAACATTTTTCGGAAAACATTTTACTTGAAACAAACACCCGAAAACAAGGAAAACATTTTCCGGAAAATGTTTTACATGAAACAAACGGAGTTTCCTAATTGTACAAAGTAGAATATGAGTAGGATTAGGATTCTCTTGCTTGCATATAAATCCTATTGTGAATACAATTTAATTAGGCTTCAAGCCCCAAACTATTTGTCTTCTATTCTCTAACATGGTATCAGAGTTAAGATCCTAAATCTCTTTGCCCTACACATACCTCCCCTACTCGGCTTAAACCCTAAATTGCCTACCCCCTCACCGAAGACACATCAATGGCTTCCTCCTCCGATTTCTCTCTTATTCCCAACAACAACACCAACAACAACCAAACCTGCAACACCTACCAAAGCAAGTGTTAATGGTGCCAAGAAGTTGGTCAATCCCTCTCCTATTGCCCCGCCTTCCGTCGACAATATCCCAACGCCAATGTTCCGTCTCCACCACAAAACAACAACCCTTGTCCCAACCCCTCAAATCGCCAACCAACCACCAACTCTCTCTATGCCGCCGCCACTACCTCATTTCCTGCTTCCCCTTCCAATTGGCTCCTTGACAGCGGCGCCACACATCATGCCATCAATGACCTCAACAATCTCTCTCTCCATTGTCCCTATGATGGCACTGAGAAACTCTTCATTGGTGATGGATCCGGCTTACCCATCTCAAACATTGGTTCTACTTCTCTCCTTACTCCTTCCTCCTCCTTTAAACTCAATCATGTTCTTCATGTTCCTAATTTGTCTCGCAATATTATTTCTATCTCTAAATTGTGTCAAGATAACAATGTCTCTGTCAACTTCCTATCTGATTCATTCGTTGTGAAGGACAATCAAACCGGGGCAATCCTCCTCCAAGGTCCTCCTAAATCCGGCGTCTATGAATGGCATCCCTTTCACTATGTTGTTCACTCCGCTTCCATCTCTTCCACTTCAAGTTGGCATCATCGATTGGGTCACCCATCTTTCTCTATTTTACGTCCTATTAGTAACAGTTTTCGATTAGGAATCCCTAGTTCTAGTAATTTTCATTGCAACTCCTGCGATTGCAATAAGAGTCACAAGTTACCCATGGCATTCAACACCTTACCTCCCCTCCCCATACACCCGAACACAATGGTTATTCTGAACGTCGTCATAAGCATATCGTCGAAACGGGTCTCTCTCTCTCCTCACTCACTCTTCCATGCCTCGTACCTTTTGGACTCACGCTCTCTCCACCGCCTGTTATCTCATAAATCGCATGCCTACACCTACTTTAAATCTACACTCACACTTCTCAGTTCTCCACAAATACCATCCCAACTACCTCAAACTCCGTAGCTTTGGGTGTCTCTGTTACCCATGGCTACATCCATACACCTCTCATAAACTTGATCCCCGCTCCACTCCTTGTGTCTTTGTCGGTTACTCAGCTACTCAAAGTGCCTACTACTGCCTTGAACCCAACACCAACAAGATATACACCTCTCGTCATGTCAAGTTTGTTGAGTTGGTCTTCCCCTTTGAATCTCGGTCTACTCCGTCCACTCCCGCTCTCACAGTCAATGATTGGTGTAATGTCTCGCTTCCGCTTCTCCCTTCTCATTCCATTTCTCAAAATCCACCCACACCTCCCCCTCTACCATCAACCCTTCTACAGACCTGCCTGATAAAGCCTCCCAAATTGCCCACACACCTGCTCCTTTGCCGCTGAACCAGACTCAACCCGCCAGACTGCGCGATCGCCCCTTGGAAGGGGCGATCGCCCCCTTTTTCCAGAAACTCCGCGCGATCGCCCCTTGGAAGGGAGCGGTTGCCCCCTTTATCCAGAGAATCCGCGCGATCGCCCACTTTCACCCGCGCAATCGCCCCTCAGCTCAGCAGCGCCATTCCACTTCCTGATGCTATACCTCCTTCTGGCCCTGTCACTCGGTCGCAAAACAATAAACATAAACCAATCCAGAAATTAAACTTGTAAGCCTCTCTTCAAACCACCGAACCAACCACCATAACCCAAGCCCTCAAAAATCCCTTATAGCGTAATGCCATGCAAAAAGAGTTTGATGCTCTCTTACAAAACAAAAGAGTTTGATGCTCTCTTACAAAACAACACATGGGCTCTTGTACCTCCCTCTCCTTCCCAGAATCTTGTTGGTTGCAAGTGGATTTATCGAACCAAGTACAACCCCGATGGATCCATCGAACGACATAAAGCACGTCTTGTTGCCAAAGGATTTCATCAACGCCCGGGTATTAATTATTCTGAAACCTTCGGTCCGGTTGTCAAATCCGCTACGGTACGCACTATTCTCACACTTGCCACTGTTCAGGGTTGGCCTCTCCGTCAGGTTGATATCAATAATGCCTTTCTTCAAGGAACTCTCACCGAAGACGTATTCATGAGTCAACCACCCGGTTTTCTTGATCCGGCCAATCCATCACATGTTTGCAAGTTACGTAAAGCTATCTATGGGTTGAAACAAGCTCCTCGGGCATGGTACAATGAGCTTAGATCATATCTACTCCAACTTTGGTTCAAAAACAGTATCTCGAACTCCTCTCTGTTCACCCTGCATCATCCTCGTGGTGTCATTTATCTCTTAGTCTACGTTGACGACGTCATCATCACCCGGCCCCACCATGACATGTTATCCTCCTTTATCACACAGTTTTCATCTCGGTTTTCACTTAAGGATCTTGGGGCTCTGTCATATTTTTTTGGAGTAGAAGTTCTACCACACGCGCAAGGTATCATACTCAGTCAACAGAAATACATTACTGATTTACTAGCTCGTGCCAACATGACTGAGGCAAACCAGTTCCTACACCCAAGGGAGTTCCTCTTTCGGCTCACCGAGGAACTCCCTTGGCCAATCCTTCTGAATTTTGGGCTCTTGTGGATAGCTTGCAGTATTTGTCCTTGACACGCCTTGATGTTTCCTTTGCCATCAATCGACTCTCTCAATTCATGTACAAGCCCACAGAAGATCATTGGTTAGCACTCAAGGGGGTGCTACGATATCTAGTTGGGACAGATTCTTATGGTCTTCTCATTTGTAGAGATTCTCCCCTCACACTGCATGCTTTTACTGACGATGATTGGGCAGGAGATACTGACACATACATCTCTACTATCGGTTACATTGTTTACTTGGGCAAAAATGCTATCTCTTGGAGTGCATAAAAATAGAGGACGTTACCCCGATCATCCACTGAAGCAGAATATAGGGATGTGGCTGCCACTACTGCTGAACTTCTTTGGCTTCAAAATCTTCTTCCTGAGCTCGTATGTCCGCAAGTTTCCTCCCCGATAATTTATTTTGACAATTTAGGCGCCACCTATGTTGCCGCCAACCCTAGGTTCCATTCACATATGAAACACCTTGGTCTTGATTATCATTTTGTGTGTGAACATATTCAAAACAACAAACTACGTGTTTCCTTCATTTCCAGTATTGATCAACTTGCAGACATCCTCACGAAGCCACTTCTCCGGGCACGGTTTCAAGCATTAATGGTCAAGATTGGTCTCACTCAACGATTGTCCATCTTGCGGGGACATGTTAAGAAAATAGATATAAACTCCTAATTACTTTGTATATCTAGTTTCCTTATTCTATTATATTTAGTTTCCTAATTGTACAAAGTAGAATATGAGTAGGATTAGGATTCTCTTGCTTGTATATAAACCCTATTGTGAATACAATTCAATTAGGCTTTCAAGCCTCAAACTATTTGTCTTCTATTCTCTAACAATAACTACCCTTTGCAAGGCCCAAGATGTGCTTTACAATGGAAAACCCTCCTCTCTTTCTTGATTAGTGTGTTATTTAAGTGGGTCGCATACTACCATTTAGCACCAACATCATCCTTACACTTTGTCCATGAGCTTCACCAATGACTTGATTGCATAGTATTCTAAGATGTTGTAAGTTGACTTGATTGGCATGCACTTGATTGGGTCATATGAGGTGTGATGTAATCTTTAAATGAAGAAAAAATACAGTTAAATTGACAAAAGGAAGGTGTTCAGTGAAGAAGTCCTTTAAAGTTTAATTTGGTGTTTATTTCCTGTATATTAGCCTTCATTATGCCTCCATAACTTCAATGTGTTTTCTGACTCTACTACATGCACCCAAAAGGGATGTTTGATTTCATTTTTTCTGAGAACAAAATTAGACATTCAATTTTGGATGAAGCGAGTGTTTTATTTGCAAGCTTAAATTGGTATGTATCTTCTATATAGTTAATGAGCTTTTGTGTGATCCTTTTTTATTGAGTATTGTATCTTTTAAGACTGTTTGTTGCCGAGCAAAACAGAAAAATAACATATGCCAACATTTGATGAACAATTAAACTAAAAGCAAACTCAATTGGTGTTCCATTGCATGAATATAAAACAATACACGGTTGATATATAAAGATACATATAAGGTAGATACCTAACTTATTAATCAACTCACTGCAGAAAAAGACCAGTAACTTTTCTTTAAGGATAATCATGAAAGTTGATCATTCTTATAGAGATTCAAGTTAATGGAAAAATCAATTTTGTATGTAGGAGGATGTGGAGATGTCACGGTTGGTGGTGGTGAGTTATATTAGTATGGAGAGGGACAGGGATAGGGCAGTAGCTTTTTAGGGGTGGTAGGGATTGGTAGTAATAAGGAGGAGGCGATGAAGATGAAGGTGGATATGGAGGTGATTAGTAATAAGAATAATATGGTGATGTTGTCAATGGTGATGGTGGATTGTGTATGTATGGTGGAGGTGGGCATGATAACTCGAATTTGTAGGGAGGCTGACAAGACGGTGATAGTGGAGGTGGGGACCTATACACGTAAGAAGGAGGAAGCAACGGAGATGGTGGTGGTGCTGGTGGTGACTTGTAGATATATGTAGGAGGTGGTGTTGGTGATGGCAGAGAGACTGACTTATAGATATAAGGATGGGGTGAGAAGGGTGATGGTGGAGGTTGTGATTTATACCCATACTAAGGATGTGAGGATGGTGATGGCGGAGGTGGAGACATATAAATGTGTGGAGGAGGTGGTGGAGATGGTGATGATAGAGGTGGTGACTTGTGAACATAGGGAGGAGGTGGGGACAATGATGGTGGAGGTGGTGACGATAATGGCGAAGGTGAAATCTTATAAATGTATGGAGAAGGTGATAATGGTGATGGTGGATGAGATGGTGGGGATGTTGATGTTTGAGGTTGTGACTTGTGAACATATGGAGGAGTTGGTGATATAAACACGTACGGAGAAAATGTTGATGGTGATGGTAGAGGTGGATATTTATAAATGTATGTAAGAGGTGGTGATGGTGATAGTGGAGGAAACTTATAAATGTGTAGAGGTGATAGGAATGGTGATGGTGGAGATGGTGACTTGAAAACATATGAAGGAGGTGAGGACGATGATGGTGGAGGTAGAGGTATTGGTGGTGATTTAAACACGTACGAAGGAGGTGGTGATGGTGATTGCAGAGGTGGAGATGAAGACTGATAAATGTATGGAGCAGGTGGTGATGGTGATGGTGGAGGAAATGACTCATAAATGTAAGGAGGTGGTGGGGATGGGGATGATGATGGTGATGGTGGAGGTGGCGATTTGTAAACATATGGAGGAGGTGAGGACGGTGATGTAGGAGATGATGATGGCAGGGGTGGAGAATTATATATGTATGGAGGAGATGGTGATAGTGATAGAGGTGGAGGTGGAGGTGACTCATAAATGTGAGAAGAAGGTGGGGATGGAGATTGTGAAGCTGGTAACTTGTAAACATGTGGAGGAGGGGGGACGCCAATGGTGGAGGAGGTGACCTATAAATGTAAGGAGGTGGGGGAGGTGGTGATGGTTGAGGAGGTATTGGGGATAATGATAGTGGAGGTGGAAAGTTGTAAATATATGGGGGGTGGTGAAGGTGAGGGTGGAGGTTGAGGTGGTGACTTATAAATGTATGGAAGCGGTGGTGGTAGTGATGGTGATGGTGGAGGTGGTGACTTGTAAGCATATAGAGGAGGTGGTGATGGTTGTGGTGGAGAATTGTATACATAAAGAGGAGGAGGTGGTGATGGTTGTGGTGGAGACTTGTATACATAATGTAAGGAGGAGGAGGTGGTGGTGGTGGTGGTGGTGGAGACTTGTAAATGTAAGGGGGAGGAGGCGATGGAGATGGTGGAGGTGGAGGTGGTGATTTATGTACACAAGGAAGAGGAGCTACATAAGTGTAATAACCCTAAATTTTTTATTTATTATTCTTTTCTTTTATTAATTAATAGTTTTATTTAATTAATGAGTTGTATTACCTTTTTCTAGATGGACTAGATTAAGTTGGGCCTAGGTTTTGAAAACCCATTAAACTTGGATTACCTTTATAGTATTGGACTTGATTTACTTTTGGGCTTAGGTTTTGGAAACCCAACTATAAATAATATTTTCTAAACCTAGGAGCCTCATAATATTTTAATCAGAGAAAATAAATAGAGAGAGAACCGTGTAAAGAGAGAGAGGCGGCGGCAAGAGGAGAAGAGAGAGAGAGGCGGCCGACTTGGAAGAGGGAGAAGGGAGAAAACTCCGTCGATTCGTGTTCAAGGATCAAGACCAAGGTAAGATCAAATCCTTCGTTGTTATGATTTTAGATTTAAAACCCTAGAAGTTAAGAATAAGATTAGGGTTTGGGAAATCAAGGTGTTTTGGTGATTTGAATTGTTAAACCTATCATTAATGATCATGATTAGGGTTTGGGTATGGGCATGGGGATTGAATGGTTTTGACCTAAATATTCCATGCTAGGGTTTTGAGAAAGATTAGGGTTTGGCTCAACCATTTAAATTCACTCTTGTTGGAAAATTCTCTCATGGTAGGCCGAATATGGAAACCACTAGGCAATGTTTTTTAAAGTTTGGATTGAAAGCAGATTTTTCTTTGGGTCATGTTGATTCTAAGCACATTCTTATTCGTTTGATGCATGAGGGAGACTTTAATCGTTTGTGGGCAAAAGAACAATGGTACCTTGGCAGATTTCCCATGCGAGTCTTTCGTTGGTCTCCTTCTTGGCATCCGGAAAAGGAATCTTCTTTGGTTCCTGTTTGGGTTGGTCTTCCGGGATTGCCAATTCATATGTTTAACAAAGTTTGTCTGTATTCCATTGCTAAGATTTTTGGTGAACCTCTTGCTATTGACAAGCCAACGGCTGAATTAACCCGACCTAGTGTGGCCAAAATTCTTGTTCAAGTTGATCTCTTAAAGAAACTTCCGTCTAGAGTTTTTATTGATTGTGGAGATGACTTTTCTAGTTTTTGGCAGCCTTTAGAGTTTGCTAATCTCCCAAGCTACTGTAAACATTGCTATAAGTTAGGTCATAATGTGAATGAGTGTTTCTACCTTCATCCTAAGAAACCAAACTCGAAAAATGGTGCTGAAGTGAATGGCGATAATGAGGGGGTGATGAATGAAGGTAATGAGGGTCACAAGGCTGATCATGGTACTCCGAAAGAGGTCATTTGCTGGTGGTGTGTATCAAAGGGTGTCAATATGGGAAAAAAATGGTTTATGTGGAAAAAACTAAAGCTAAAGATCCTTCTACGTCAATTGGGAATGTTGAGCCTATCAAGGGGGCGTCTCAAGAAGATAAATCTAATGGCCAGAATAATGCGAAAATTGATGGTTGTGTTCATGAGACTGAGGTTGTTGTTCTCGATGGGGGGATTGATCATTCTAACGAGCTGTCAGCCGAAAATGGTTGTGAAGACATAGATACCCATAATGAAACTGTTGACACTCAAGGTGAAGAATTGGTTGTCTTGGATGACACAGCTATTGTTGATATAAATACAGGCAATGAAATTTTGGTAGCTTCTGCTGCGCTTGGAGCGCAGTTGGGGGCTTTGGCCATTCAAAATGGGTCTACGGCCTCACCATCCATCCCTATGACGGCTCTGGCTTTGGATAGCGAAGCTCTAAATCTCGTTCGGGAAAAGGTTACACAAATTCAAGCTTCATCAGCTCCTAACTTACGTTCCTCTACTGCTCGTATGCCAAATCCTAAATATTTTAATCCCGAATTTATAAACCCAAAAAACCTAAAAGAAGCTCTTATTCTTCGGGAAAAATGTGATTCTGAACCTGAAGGCGGTCTTTCTGCTACTTCTCCTTCGGCATATCATGATGCTCGCACTTATGGGGGTATTGTTGGCGGAGTTCATGTTGATCCGAGGGCTCCAATGGCTGACGGCGATAATTTTGAAGATTATTACGATGAAGAAGATGGATTTCAAAAGGTTAAAGGGAAACGAGGAAAATCTGGATCGAAAGCTAAATCAAAAAACATCAAGCCTAAAAGGCCTTGGAATCCTATAAGGCGATTTGATTGACCTTTTTACTTATTTATTTTTCTGTCTTTCTTTAATTATTGTACTTTTGAATTTTTATTTTTATAAAATTTAGGGGGCATTGCCCTTTTCGCCTAAAAAAAAAAAAGTATGTGTGTTAGGGTTAGGGTATGTATGTGTGTTGTGTGTGTTGTGTGCGTATATGTGTTGTGTGTATGCATACGTGTGTGTGTGTTTGCCGTGTGTGTGTGTGGCGGTGTGTGTGTGTGGGTGTGTGTTTGTATGTGCTGGAAAAGGTGTAATTTGTGTGTGTGAAGTGAAATAGAGAGAGTATTGATGGGAATTGAATATGGAAAACCCTAGGGTTAGTTGGTAAACCTTATGGGGGTTAGTTAACCCTAGAAGGAGTTAAAGAATACTAACTCATAGGTTAATAAGATGGATTAAAAGAGGTTTTGGTACTTAGTAAATGGAGATTACTTGTACCTAAGAATGGTTTTGCATGATTGTAGATTCGTGCGAGGACTAGTATTGCAAGAAGTGCAAGCAACCCAAGGTAAGGGATTACGTTCTTTAGTATTTGAAGTATTCATCCTTGAGATAGGATTACATGAATTGTATTAAAAGTATTTACTACCAATGTGGCCGGTAGTTTCGTTTCTAAATATTTCTTTGATATGAACGTTTGTTGGAATGTTCCTACCCTTGATATGTGTTGTTCAATGGGTATCCATGATAATTGGATTTGTTAATGTGTTCTTGTACCTATGAACATGATATGTGGAAATTGCTATATCTAATTGAACTTGATGTAGCTAGCTTTGTCTGATTGAAAAAGACTTAGCCAGAATTAGTCCGATTGAAAAAGACTTTATGAGAAATAGTCTAGCCTGATTGAAAAGGGATGTAGACTCTTATATACTACTTGATGAAGTAGTTTGATTATCATGATATATCTTGATAAGGGAGCGCCCTGGAAAGACTTAAGGTCTCTTATCATGATAAGGGAGCGACCTGAAAAGGCGTAAGGTCTCTTATCTCAATAAGGGAGCGACCTGAAAAGGCGTAAGGTCTCTTATTTAAGAAACGCCCTGAAAAGGTGTACCGTACTTGAAATTGACGGACTTATGTGTATAAAGTCTTCATTGTTATTCTTGTAATAGTGCCACAATTTGCTTATTTGAGAAGTATTTCTTTTTTGTACTCATAAATGTACTTTAAGTTGTATTGAACCTTTCGTTGAGTATTCGTTTGGCTCCGTTCGTTTCGGTCATCTCTTCCTTAGTACCCGGAGAGATCCCGTATGAACTTACTGAGCATTGTTCACTCACCCTTTCTTTTTTTTCCCTCCCAGGTAATCAGTAAGAGGAGAGGATCGATCGTATGGATGGCGGCTTGAATTGAGGAATTAGGGTTCATTTAATAAACTTTAAGTATTGTTGAGCTAGTGGGTTGTACTAGCCATTAATTTTGAATACTATTTATTATGGTTGTTTACTTTAGGGTTAGGATTGTCGTTTGAGATGCCCTCTTGATGACACATTATTTATGTTTGGAAATTATTATTATGATGGAAATTGGGGATGTTACAATAAGGAAGAGGATTTGACGGCAGTGAAGGCTGTGGTGGAGACCGGTAAATGTATGGCGGAGGTGGTGGTGGTGATGGTGATGACGGACGTGGTGATTTGTACACGTAAGGATGTGGAGGTGACGGTGGTGGCGGAGATGGGGACTTATGCACATAAGGAGGAGGTGGTGGAGGTGGAGCCATGTAAACATATTACGGTGACGATGATGCATAATTAGTATATGGCTTATAATCAGCAACGACACTAGTGGCTATTATTAAGCAGAATGACATACCGAAGACCAGTTGAGGCCAAAGCCCCAACTTCCTAAGGCTTGCCATTATCAAGCTTAAACAAGACTACTAAGTTAGAACTATTTTTTGTTGTGTTTGATACTAAACATGTTAATGTTTGTTTAAAAAAATAATGTTTGTATTCCTAATTAATGCTCTTAAAAACTCCCACCAAATGGTACGTCACAAAATGCCACTCTATGATCTATGTTTTGTCTTCCTGCAGAAGAAGTCAAGAGATTATGGTGTTACAGCTTCATCCATAGTGGAGACAAAATATTGGGGATGTAAAGTATTGACTTTTTTTTTTTAATTGGCTATAATATAAGAAGAAATTAAGTCAATGCTGACAAACTTGCATGTTTTAAAAAAAATTGGAATCGGGATGAGGCCTAAAAAACTTGATAAAAAATATTTAGAGACAAAATTGTTTATACAAAAATATTATTTTTGAGACAGATTTTTCTAATAAAAATAAACATTCGTTTAGGAAGGAACGTAGGGAGTACATTTGATCATCTCTATTCATTGGGTTTTGAATTCTTAAAATCGCTTTTGAAGCTTTAAAAGAGATTGTGCATTAACTTAAGTTGTCAAAATGCCTAACTAACTGCATTTTGGCAAAGAACATTTATAGTTGTTGTTTGTAACATTAGTGATAGATAAATGAATAGTAATTACCGACGGAACTATTGGTCATACAATTTCCTGATAGCATTAAATTACCAACAAATTTAATTAGAGTACTTTTCATCGGCAATTCCTATTTATTGGTAGACCTTGTTTCCTTTGTTTTTCTTGTTTTTTTTTCTATGGAATTATCCATAACTAGTATGACAGATTCATGTAGGTTCAATTATCATTCTAAAAGAGATTTAAGAGGTAGGAGAAATGCCATTTTAAAAAACAACTAATAACTAAAAATATACTCTCTCCGTCTCTCAGTTCAACAACAAAGACTTTTTTCCTATGCGTCAGATCAATGAGAACGGTACAAAATGACAAAGTTTGTATTCTCACAATACCTCCTTCACTATTAATATTATACTACTTTTTCTTAATCAACGTGCTCAAAATATTAGTCTTCATTAAGCTCCTCCGCCATCGATCCAATCCTTGTCTTCCGAGACTATGGGAGGCGAACTAAAAAACCCTAATTTTGCGGCGTCAAAACCTAACTCAGCGTCGTCAACTGCCGAGGTGAAATCTTTTGCAGGGCTCTTCACCCAGCCGTCCTCGCCATCTCCCATCCAGGGCTGGTCCAAGGGGGGGTCAGTGAGGGCAACCGTCCGGGCCCCTTAGTGGTAATGGCTCATTCTTAAATAGGCTATAGTGTATATGGTATGTATATGTTTTTTTATAACTATAATAAATATTTATTTGCTTGCTAATTACATATAATTTGGGAAAATAACTGTGTGTAAGTCTGTTAGTATTCTGCGTAGGTCTCTTAATTTTTTTTCCTTGTATTTTGCACACAAAGCTCCTAAATCTATTATAATTAATCAAGCCTTTCAATCTTCATCAGATCTCCTCCTCCCACCGTCTCTTAATTTCTTCCTTGGAATGCTCTTTTCGGCCGGCCCTGCTCCTAGTCCTGGATCGCTCTTTTCGGCCGTGAACGGTGAATCAATTCGGCTTTCTTTCAGCACTTCCCTCTTTCGCCGAAGGGTTAAATTAACTGGTAATGTAAAAAAAAAAAGATTAGGGTTTGCCTTTTTGTTTCTTTACTCTGGATTTTGCTTAATTAGGGATTTTTTTTTCCTTGTATTTTTTGTCTAATTGTTTATTTATCATGTTCTGATGGAGAATCATGAATTAAATTTGATTGTTCTACTTACTACTCAATTTCATCAACCGTCACAAGACTTCATCTTACAAGAATTCAGGTGTTGATGTTCTTTTTGTATTACAATTGTGTTTAATTTTATTTGATAATGTTTTCAAAAAAACAGTCATCTGGTTGTGAGAAAAGAAACAAAAAAAAAGTTGTTGAGCAATTTAATGCTTCACAAAAGGGGGCTATTGATAAATTTATTTTTAAAAGAGACTTGGGTCATAAAAATTCTAATGGATTGGGTATTAGTAACATTGAACAACCTGAAATTTTAGATGAAAAAAATAATTCTAATGAATTGGGTGTGGGTAATGATCTTGAGCAACATAATGAAAACCTAGGTGAAGACAATCATATTCATGAGGACGTGGCTAATTTAAATGAGTGTGATATACCCCATGTATCCAACATAGAAAATGCAGAAATTGATGATTCTCAGCTTTTATTGGAGTTCAACATGGTTCAGCTATCAAAAACAAAGATCTTCTTCAGATTTTAGAATGCTTAATTGTTGCACAAATGATTTTTTTTCTTGTTCTTTTAATGTTGTTTTGGATATAAACCTAGTAACTTTACTTCTGTTTTATCTAGGTAAAAATATATAGCATTTGAGTATCGTAAAAATATATATCATTTGAGTATCGTAAAAATGTCTGATTAATTATGGGTCTTTTCATCTGATTTCGCTCGAAGCCCACAAAAATCTTGGAACGGTCCTGCTCCCATCATCCCAATCCTTCCAACAGCCATGTATAAGGGCACCCCGTCTCTCAAGCTCTCCAAGGAAGCTATTGACTCGTTTAATAAACCTTATGCTTGGACCCTTGTTGGCAAATTTAACCATGGTAGGCCTACTATGGAAGAAGCACACTTGGCTTTTTCCAAGTTCCAATTGAAGGGGCAATACAAATTAGGCCACTTGGATTCACGGCATATGCTCCTCTAATTGACGACTGAAGTGGATTACCAATGATTGCTTATGAAAGAGGTGTGGTATGTAACCAAGTTCCCCATGCAAACACTAGCATGGACGCCGGCGTGGAGGCCGTAACATGAGTCACCTTTTGTCTCTGTTTGGGTTGGATTGTCCGGCATCCCCGTCCGCTCACTTCGGGAGTGATCAAAAAAGTCTAGAGCCAACTAGATGGAGTGGGGTTATGATGCGATCGTATAAAATAGATTGGACCTGAATACTAGGAAGTCAGGCCCAATAGCTAGTTGTGGGCCAAGCCCACTGGACCTGGGCCGCCCAAGGAAATTATCCCGGAGGAGCGACATTTAAGGAGTAGGCTCCATGGGCCCTAATGAAGCAATGATGAGAAGGCGCGTGAGAGTATGGCTGCGCATGCAACAAGGTCATGCGAGAACCCCCGTTGCAAGGGTGAAGTGCGTTATGATTGTGTGTACATGGGGGGTCTATTTCCCGCAAGGGCACCCAGCTGAGGGCGACATTTAGAGTGTCGCCCTCCTTCCTAGGGTGTCGCCTATGCGGCATGGATGCCTGATTGTTTCCGCCACTTGTTTCCAGTTGGCGCCTGACCCCTTAACCCTAGCTACTTGTGATGTGTGATTGATGTGACAAGGTGAATAGTGAAATCCCACTAACTTAAGGTTGGTTGAGACCCCCTTTTGGATGGTTGACAAGTGTCCCCCCATGTGCAAGGCACATGGGGTTTGAGAGTATATAAAGAGGAATAGTGTCATTTGCATGGTAAGCTCTCTCTCTCCCTCTACTCTCTCTCTAGGTTTTCCATTGATATCACCATCACCTTGACCATCTAACCTCATTCTCACGCCGGAGGGGGTTCGCCGGAGTCACCCCCGGCCTAGTTGACGTGCTTTCTTGTGTGTAGGCAACCCATCTTGCAAGGAGGAAGCCGGTGTATCCCAACCTTTTCAGTTCCTGTGCAACCAAAATTCTTCATGGTAGCATCAGGTTAAAACCTCGAAGTCAAAAAAGGTCATAACGAACGAACTCCTTTTTTTTTTTTTTTTGATTACCCGGGTTCCCCAGCCACGGGATCAATCCTGGAGCACAGTGCAGGCCCCTCAGTATGCTGGCGGAGGTAAATCGCGGGATGTGCCCTATGCAGCCAGGGTGGCAGCACCCCTTATACTCCTGGCCCCAAGGGAGCCCTCCTACAAGGCATTTACACTCTTACAACATCAAATGGCTGCTCCTGCCGAGGCAATTACATCACTTTTACAACACCAAATGGGTTTTGCTCCGGTGCTCACTTGCCAAGATTTGAACTCCCCAGCACGAGGTTGCAAGCCCAGCTGATCTTTGCTTCCTTAAGCTGAGGATGTGCCGGGACTCCTAAGGACCCTGATCCAAGGTAGGAATTAAACCACAAAAATTCCCCTTGGGGGGAATCGAACCGGTGACCTCCCCTACGGGAAGCCACCAAGATACCGCTGGGCCAAAGCCACTTAGGTCATAACGAACGAACTCTTGATCATAGAGAAAAGGGTTAACTCTCATGAGAGAACTTAAAAGGTTTTCAAAAAAAGGGTTATCAACTCATAAACGCGGCTAGCAAAAAAAGGCACTACATTGCCCGCAGCCAAAGCATTGAGTTTAAAACAGTTATTTACAAGATCCAATAAGTTTACGGGCAAATATCCAACAATAAGCCTACGGGCAAAAATTCAATAAGCATACGGGCAAAGATCAAACAACAAATGAGCCAACGGGTCAAATACAAACAAGCCTAAGGGCAAAGAAAACTCTATAAAGCCGGCGGGCTAATAAATATTTACACGCCTATAAGCCTTCGGGCAAATACATTTGAAACTGCATACAGGTTTATGTATCTTATAGCTCCTGCAGCTCAGGGACTCTGTGTTTCATATAGCAGTTCCGCCTGACCTTATATGTCCGCCGCAAGCTTCGCTCAAAGTCCAGCCCGTTGGCATCCTCTTGATCTAGAGGCTTATACATATTTGATTTTCAACACTAGCTCGGGGGCTCATTCTTTCTTATTTTTGGGATATATTTATACATACACATATATACAGTCATATATACCACATATATACATATACTAATTACATACGGTGGGACCCCCACAAAGTGTCACCTACACACTTTATCCCCTATATAAACTATAACCTTTCTCGTGCTGAAGGTAATCTTGATGTAGCATGTGAACCAGCTACTAGCGCGATGTGACGCAGGTTACTTCCTTCGGGAGCGTCCGCTCCCAAGGAGGGGGAGCGCCTGCTCCCAATAGGCCAATTTCCGTTTCAAGTCTCTGGAATTGGGGAGCGTCCGCTCCCATAGAGGGGGAGCGTCCGCTCCCAGTGTCGCAGCACAGATTTAGTTTCCTTTTTTTTTTCTTTCCTTGCGTCTGTTTTGGAATAGGTTTGTTTTTCCTTTTTGATTTAGAACTCTTAATTATGGTTGAACTATAAATACCTTTGTAGGATTATTATTTAGACAATTTTTGAAGAATAGACAAATTATTTTCTTCAAGGGTTCTCTTTTC
This sequence comes from Adenophora triphylla var. japonica, assembly GCA_022495995.1. Classification (NCBI taxonomy): domain Eukaryota; kingdom Viridiplantae; phylum Streptophyta; class Magnoliopsida; order Asterales; family Campanulaceae; genus Adenophora; species Adenophora triphylla. The sequence goes on from JAFEMH010000216.1 coordinate 318,359, forward strand.
TTTTCCTAAGAAAACTAAGTCATTCCTTGGCTTGCAAAGTAATCTTATTCGTTTGATTACTAGGATTATATCCTTTTGCGAGGAGTAATTTATATCCGTGTTCGTTGTTCGATTGTATTAAATTCTTTTGCGAGGGTTTAATAATAATCGCTTGAATCATCTAATCTTCGTTTGAGGATTAGTTCTTAATTCAAGGTTTTGTGTTAATAATTCCGCTGCGTTTTCTCTATTTGTGGATCCGTTCTACATCAGTTGGTATCAGAGCTAGACGATTCTTGGACGATGACTAACGACGGCAATGCTGATCTCCAAGCCGCTTTGGCTGCTCTCGCCACCAGCATGACTGCTTTAAATACTACTATGATGCGGATGGATGAACTGCTGACGCTCGACATGCTCAATTGTTGGAGGTTTTGAATCTTCGTAATAACAATAACGGAGGCGAACGGGCTGTTCGGGTTGAACCAGTCGCTGGATTATGAGCAATTGTTAACGAGGAAGCTCGTGCAGTTGCCCACCGTCCCAAAATAAGGGCAGATATTCCTAATTTTTCGGGCGAATTAGGGATTGAGGATTTCACCGATTGGTTGGCTGAAGTAGAAAAGTTCTTCACGTTGATGCAGGTCGAGGAAGAGAGGAGAGTTCCGTATATCGCCTACAAACTTAAAGGAGGTGCTTCTGCATGGTGGACGAATCTGAATCGACAACGACAACATGAAAATCGCCTGTCCATAGATCGTTGGAATCTTATGAAGTATGAGCTACAGAGGCAGTATCTTCCTGAGGATTATGAGCAGCAGCTATACTTGAAACTTTTGGCTTGCAGACAAGGGAATCGATCTGTCGATGAATATACTAAGGACTTTTATTCCCAATCCGCTCGGGTGGACATGCGCGAAACGGATGAGAAACAGATTGCACGGTTTGTTAATGGTCTTCGCATTCCTATTCGCAATCAAGTTGAGCTTTTCACTTCTCATTCTCTCTCGGTGTAACGATGTTTCCATTCGCGGAAAAATTCGATTTTTCGTTTCTTTGAAAACCAAATAAAACCGGAAAACGGAGTCGCCACGCCATTTTTGTTTTAAGGGCCAAAACTTTGAAAAATGCCCGAAATGAGAGATTTGGGTTCGGAGGTCACGTTACACGCCGAGAAGAACGTTAGTGTTCACCCGGAATGCCTCGTAAGACAAGTCTTCCAAGCATTAAAAATCATTTGTGTGTGTGGGTGTGTGTGTTTTGGCCAAAATAAGTTGAAACTGAAAGGTAAAAATTGGGAACTCTTTATTAGACTTTGAATAAGTCCCATGATTTTTGGTATGATTTTTGGGTTGAGTTTTGGGACTCAAAGGATTTTTTGAAGTTGAAAAACATTTCTGCCGGAATGAAAAAGGCAGTGGCCACTTTATTTTAAAATGGGTTTGAGGGCTTCAAAACTCCAGAATCTGGGAAAACTCAGAGGATGAAAGTTGTTCCAGACACCTTAAATAAGATTTATGTGAAAGAATTTTCCATTTTGGAGATGATTTGAGGGACCAAAACCTTCTGGAAATCTCAGATATGAAATCTGGATTTCCAGAGACTGATGAACTGACTTTTGAAAGAAAATTTGAAAAAGGGATTTTTACTCACGCAAAAAATAAAGTAAAAATATGTCTGGAAAGCTCTGGATGTTGGCTACAAAAAGTGTTTTGTAGTCAACACCAAATTCCAAGTTTCTGTATGTCCAAAAATTAGACCATGGACAGAGGTCTTAGAGAAAGGCTACTGGACAGCAACTTCCTCTTGAAGAAAAACATGATTTTAAAGGGGGTTTGGCATCCATGCTTGTCCCCATTTCCCTAAGCTTTGATTAGTGATCACTAAACATTTTAGTGGTGATCTACTATATCAAGCTATCCTTGGGGTACATTAGGACTTAATCATTTCATTTGCTTGGGAAGGGGAATTTTATCCTTTGAAAATGAGATTTGATGTATGAAAATGATTTTTAGGGTTTTGAAAATGTGTTTGCAAGAAAGTAAAGACACTTTGAAAGATAATGTTAATCCTTGTATAAGATCAACCATGGAGATGAACTTCCATGGTGATCTTCTTGGATCTAGGGCAAGAAGATGAACAAACTACATTTTGAAGTTTGAAAATGCATGCATGGATGAGAGAGATTTAGGGTAAGGAGAGGGAGGTTATACCTATCTTCCTTGTGTTTGTGTATGAGGCTTGAATATGTGAGTGTTTGAATTTGAGAGTGAGTGGGATTTGGGAAAATAATTAAGAGAAAAAGGTGACAATTCTAGAGAATTCTCACTGTTTTCTTCCTATTTTCGCCAAGGTGCAGTTGTGAAATGTGTTGTGTCTCTTTATTTCTGTGACTGAAGGGCTTAATTTATAGGCCTCTGAAAATGGCATTATCATCCGCACGGACCAAACCAGAAGCGTGCACTGTTCATTTAATGCAGCTCCATGCTTTGGACACAAGGAATATTTTTTTTTTTTAAATTCAAATTAGGCAGCCAGTTTTTGTTCCAGCAGCTTCTATTTTTGGTTTTTGACCATTTCTTTTGCTTTTTTGATTCTTTTCCTTGGTTTATCTTTAAATGGCAATCCCTAATCTACCCTTGCTTGGTTAGAAATGTTAGGAATTGTTAGAAATGTTAAAACTTTCGTTAATTTTCTAACGAAAATACTAACAACTCAAATTGGAGCACTTACACTCGTATGCTATTTCTAGAGCTCACAAAGTCGAGCGACAACAATCATCCTCTTCTTTCAAGCGTTTTGGTGATTCATCTTCGGGGGGTACTTCGAGTCATACAATTTTGAGGGTTCCTTCGACTCATGACAAAGCACAGTCTATCACACCTAAAGAAGTTTCAGAGGCCCGCGCACTCCCTGCCCCTGGTGGTAATTCTTCGACGGCAAAGAGGGACCCCGCTGTCGGGCATTCCGCCTCTAACCCTTATGCCAAATCTTTCGGTACAAAGTGTTACCGCTGCCAGGAAACAGGCCATATTTCTAGTAATTGCCCCCAACAGCGGAGAGTCACTTTGGTCGAGCATGAGGTTGATGGGGATGTCGCACATGATGATGGTGGGGATGTCGAGGGTGATGGAGATGATTGCGAGAATATTTGGGATGACCCTAATGGTGATGTTGGGGAAGGCGATAACCACCACTCCCTTGTGGTTAGTCGTCTCATGCTATCTACCCCTGTTGTCCCTAATGACCCAGAGCGCCACCGAATTTTTCGCACCAGAGGAATGATCAAGGATACGAGGATAAGTGTTATCGTTGATAGCGGAAGTAGCGAAAATCTGGTAGCTCAAAGCTTGGTGCAGAATTTGAAGCTTCCGGTTCAGAATCATCCCACCCCATACTCTGTGGGTTGGATTAATGCAGCCGGCGCTATTAAGGTACACGAGCAATGTTGGGTTCCTTTTTCTATTGGTCGTTATAGTGACATGATTTTGTGCGATATTGTTGATATGACTACATGTGGGTTATTATTGGGTAGACCATGGCAGTATGACCTTGATGTTGTGCATACGGGGAGGACTAATATTCTTAATTTTAAGAAAGATGGTGCACATTTTCATTTACGTCCTCTGAGGGATGTGGGTTCACCTGCAGTGGAGAGACCGACACCCATTATTTCTTTGTGCACTTCTTCTGAATTTATGGATGAACTTAATAATGCCCCTTGTGTATATGCGGTGGTTCATAAAGGATTTGTGGGAGGTGTTAGTGTGGTTCCTGTTTCTCTCCAATTCGTGTTGCGTAAATATGAGTCTATCATGCCCGAGGAGTTGCCACCTGGGTTGCCTCCTCTGCGCAATATTCAACACAACATCGATTTGGTTCCGGGTGCTTCTCTTCCCAACCTTGCCCATTATCGTCTGAGCCCTGCTGAACATGATATTTTGCGGGAACAAGTGGAGGATTTGTTGAAGAAAGGTTATATCCAAGAAAGTTTGAGTCCTTGTGCGGTGCCCGCTCTTCTTGTACCCAAGAAGGACGGTACCTGGCGCATGTGCATTGATAGTCGAGCGATCAACAAAATTACTGTCAAGTACCGCATTCCCATTCCTCGCCTAGATGATATGTTGGACATGCTTCGAGGTGCTAAATTTTTCTCCAAAATTGATTTGCGGAGTGGTTACCATCAGGTTCGTGTGCGCCCGGGTGATGAATGGAAAACCGCTTTTAAGACGAAGGAGGGATTGTATGAATGGTTGGTTATGCCTTTTGGTCTATGTAACGCTCCTAGTACCTTTATGCTTTTGATGAACCAAGTACTTAAACCTTTCAACGGCAAATTCTTAGTGGTTTATTTTGATGACATCTTAATCTTTAGCAAGACTGAGGAGGAGCATGTCGATCATGTTGAAGCAGTTTTACAGGCCTTGAAGGAGAATGAGCCGTACATCAACCTTAAGAAGAGTAGTTTTATGCTTCAATGATTACTATTCCTGGGGTATGTTATTTCGGAGGATGGCATTCATGTGGATGAAGACAAAATTCGTGCTATTCGGGAGTGGCCTACTCCTACGACTGTAAGCGAGGTACGGAGCTTTCATGGTCTTGCTACTTTTTATCGTCGCTTTATTCGTAATTTTAGTACTATTATGGCTCCTATCACTGAATGTATGAAAAAGGGGAAATTCCTTTGGAGCGATGAGGCTTCTTCTGCCATTTCCTTGATCAAGGAAAAATTGACTAGCGCTCCATTGTTAGTATTGCCGGATTTTACTAAACCCTTTGAACTCGAGACGGATGCCTCTGTTGTGGGCATTGGCGCTGTTTTGACTCAAGAGAAACGTCCAGTTGCTTTTATGAGTCAGAAGTTAGAGGAGTCGAAGCGTAAGTGGACAGTGTATGAGCTTGAATTTTATGCGGTAGTTCAGGCAATCAAACATTGGGAGCAATACTTACTTCATCGTGAGTTTATTCATCACACTGATCATGAGGCTTTGAAATATATGAATGGTCAGAAGTCTTTGAACCGTATGCATGCTCGATGGGTGGCTTATTTGCAGCAGTTTACTTTTGTTATTCAACACAAAAGTGGACAAAGTAATAAAGTCGCAGATGCTTTAAGTCGTCGGGCGTGTTTGTTGGTGGCCATGCATAATGTTGTCGTGGGTTTTGAGTGTTTGAAGGATTTATATGCGACCGACCCATATTTTGCGGCTGATTGGGCTAGATGTCAGGATGGTATTTTTCATGGACCGTTCCTGCTTCAGGATGGGTATTTATTTTACTTGGATCGCTTGTGCATTCCTCATGGTTCAGTTCGGGAAAGTCTTATTCAGGAAATTCATAAAGATGGTCATTGTGGTAGAGACAAGACTGTTGAGTTGGTTACGAGGAAGTACTTTTGGCCCCATCTACGGAGGGACACTTATGCATTTGTGAAAAAGTGCATGGTGTGTCAATTGAACAAGGGTCAAGCGCAGAATACGGGTTTGTATACTCCCCTACCTATTCCTGAGGGTCCTTGGGAGGATATTTCTATGGATTTTGTGCTTGGGTTACCTCATACACAACGTGGTAATGATTCGGTCTTTGTGGTGGTTGATCGTTTTTCAAAAATGGCACATTTTATCCCGTGTCGCAAAACTTCGGATGCTTGTCATATTGCGGGATTGTTTTTCAAGGAGGTGGTGCGTTTGCATGGCAATCCTAAAACAATCACTTCGGATCATGACACGAAGTTCTTGAGCCATTTTTGGCGCACTTTATGGGGTTTACTTCGGACAGAATTACAGTTTAGTAGTTCTTTTCATCCTCAAACCGACGGACAAACAGAAGTGGTTAATCGTTCGTTGGGTAATATGATTCGTTGTCTATGTGGGGAGACTCCGAAGAAGTGGGATTTGGTATTGGCTACTGCTGAATTTACTTTCAACAACATCACCAATCGCACGACCAAGAAGTCACCGTTTGAGATAATGTACCAACGTCCTCCATCCCATCCTCTTGACTTGGTTCCCCTCCCCAAGCTACCCGGTTATAGCATTGCGGCGGAGCATATGGTGGAAAAGTTTGATGCGGTACAACGAGAGGTTGCTAGGAATATTGAGGAGTCCAATGCGAAGTATAAAGCTGATGCGGACAAGCATTGTCGGGTGAAGGTGTTCTCTGTTGGGGATTTCGTTATGGTGCATTTACGGAAGGAGCGATTTCCCCAAGGTACATAAAGCAAGCTTCATCCGAGAAAGATTGGTCCTTGCAAGATAGTGAAGAAGATCAATGACAACGCTTATGTTGTAGATTTACCGGATGGGTGGAATATCTCTCCTACATTCAATGTGTCGGATTTGGCTGAGTATTTTCCTGATCATCCTCTTTATACGGACACGAATTTGAGGGCAAATCCGTTTAAAGTGGGGGAGCGTGATGTAGCGTGTGAACCAGCTACTAGCGCGATGTGACGCAGGTTACTGCCTTTGGGAGCGTCCACTCCCAAGGAGGGGGAGCGCCTGCTCCCAATAGGCCAATTTCTGTTTCAAGTCTCTGGAATTGGGGAGCGGACGCTCCCCCAATAGGCCAATTTCCGTTTCAAGTCTCTGGAATTGGAAAGCGTCCGCTCCCAGTGTCGCAGCACAGATTTAGTTTCCTTTTTTTTTTTTTTTCTTTCCTTGCGTCTGTTTTGGAATAGGTTTGTTTTTTCCTTTTTGATTTAGAACTCTTAATTATGGTTGAAACTATAAATACCTTTGTAGGATTATTATTTAGACAATTTTTGAAGAATAGACAAATTATTTTCTTCAAGGGTTCTCTTTTCTTTTCCTAAGAAAACTAAGTCATTCCTTGGCTTGCTAAGTAATCTTATTCGTTTGATTATTAGGATTATATCCTTTTGCGATGAGTAATTCATATCCGTGTTCGTTGTTCGATTGTATTAAATTCTTTTGCGAGGATTTAATAATAATCGCTTGAATCATCTAATCTTCGTTTGAGGATTAGTTCTTAATTCAAGGTTTTGTGTTAATAATTCCGATGCGTTTTCTCTATTTGTGGATCCGTTCTACATCAAATCTCTAATCTACTCTCTCTCTCTCTCTCTCTCTCTCTCTCTCTCTCTCTCTCTCTCTCTACAATACTCTCTCTAGAGCTCTCCATACACATGTTACTCAAATAAACACATACTTTTACACCCGAGGGTTATAGCGGGACATCCCCGCTCCCCTAACGATGCTATTTTGCAGATCTTGCCCGAGGTGCGACGTGTTTTCTGTAACCTTTGTCGCCCCGGGTCATGGCGTCATCAGAACCCCTCTTTCTAACTTGTGCTCATGTTATGTTACGGCATGCATGAGCACAAGTTTTTTTAATTTACCTCTGTAAATCATTTTTGTACATTGAATTTGATAGTCACACTACTTCTAAGTTGTTGATAACAAAGTTTAAATATATGTAATGGAGACGACAAGAATTTGTTTAATATATTTGGGACTCACTTTTGTCAAATTAATATCAATCATCGATAAAAAATGGGAAAATGTGGCAAAACCTACACCCTACGTTAGAGAGCTTAATGCAGCATGTACCAAAATGCATGATTTCACAGTTAAAAGCTCTGTTCTGACAACTCTTTAGTGATGCTGTGAATTACATTTCAGGTATGCAGCTATGACTCTGTCAACAGAAGTCCGCTCGTGGAAATACAGTAAACGCGTAAAGTTGAATAAAAATATGTGAAACAAGAAGCTCCAATCTCTCTGACAAAACTATGTCAGGGGATCTACGTACGTTCTTATTAAACATAGAAGCTTACATAGAGATACAACTATTAAAGCTAAGCAACCAAGAATGAAACAAATCAAAAATATACAATAACAACCTTAAGAAACGATAAATAAAGAAATAAATGAAGACAATCCTCTATGGCCAGGAACTTACTATAAATGTCTTAATGTTTCGACACATTGATATGCACGTCCTTGTAGCATATGGGGCAAGCCTGAGATAATAGTAGGCCATCAGAGACACGTTGGATTTGAAATACTTCCTCTGACCCCAAAATAATGTCCAAAAAAAATCAAATTGGCTCTTGACCAAGAGCAAATTTGAAATATTTGGACATTCGTTTTGGGACGGAGGGGGTAAGAAGCACTTGTTCAGATTTTCCAGAAAAGTAGAGTATTTTACCTTGTTGATGCTAAGCCATCTACTGCCACAACCAGCGTGGTAGACATGTTTGCAAGGAAGAGTGATCTGTCGGTTACCTCGTTTATATTCCATCTGGCAAATTACACACCTGGTTGTAGCAAGACAAACCGATTGAATTAGAGTGGGATTAATATAACGTTATAACGTAAAGAATATCAAGGCGTCGAAGAGATGGTTGATCGATCCAATTCAATATAAATAATAATAAAAACAGTGTTATTTATTTCTCTACAGGGTGTTGATAGAGAAAGTGAGCCCAAAAAGATAATATACTCCTTGAGTCACATTTGACATGTCAAATATTTTATTGTTGATGCTTTACTTGCTTGAACTATGATGATTGTCTTTTTCAAAAAAACTCCCTCTGTCACATAAAGATGTTCCCTGCCTTTTTTTTTTGTCCCATGGTGCCTCCAAAATTGTTGACTTAAATCATGAAACTACCAAAATTGCCAACCATGGAACAAAAGGAAAAAAGGAGAGGATGAGAGCCAACCAAGGAAGAAGAAGAAGAGATAGTAATGGAGAGGAATTGAAAATAGGTTGTTAAAATGTTTGAATAGTCAAATGGGACTATCCTATGGGATGGAGGAGTATAGTGACTATCTAGGACAATTCAAAAGGCAAAGGGGATAATCTTTTCGGGACAGAGGGACTTAAAGAAAATTGGGCTTCTGTTGAACCAAGGAAGGGCTAAAGAAAAAGCACCAGCTAAGGATATTGCCTAGCAAATGTAGAAAAGATAACTTAACAATCAATCCGTAGTGTAGCCACAAATACTGTTTTATAATCAATTAGTACTAGTTACTACCAGTAAAGCTATTTTTGATCAACATCCACTGCCATGCAATTCTATTGCACCGAATTTACCCTCCCTCAACCCCTCCACGAGAATCACTTTTGGCAAGCACCAATTCTATTAAGAATCTAACATAGCTTAGTTGGTCAGGTAACCTTGGTCAAATTAGCATAGAAATAGTATTCATATAGGGACGGTCAGTTTTTATGTGTAAAACTGCTCAAGAACAGAGGAAATAAACATCCAAGAATTCTTGAAATAAAGGAAAGTACAAAATCCAATCAGTATGCTATAAAAGAGATCAGAACGCAGCTAATGTCTCTGTAACCATACAGATATCAGTGGCTCATTGGCAAGTGCTTTCAACTATAATGCAGGACAGCAGGAGCATAATACAGCTTTGACTGGCTTCTTTACCGTGCAAGCAGCTAATCAAAGCAGAACAAACTGATGCAATGCAGCTTATTATGGTTTTAGCAGTGGGAAGGATGCAGGAAAATAGTAAAAGAAATGCCATTATTCTAAGAATTCAGAATGGAGGCGTGGCGTGGTTTATTGTTTAGTATGAAAAGGCGAAGAAAGCCATGACTACAAGAGAAAGAACAGCAAATATTGAAGCTTTGTTGGATTATTTCATGATTAACCTGCTGCAGTAGTTAGATACAACCAAAGCCATGAAGCGTAATCCTTAAACATCATTTAACAGCTCACATGGAATAACGAGAGGGATTTGTTAATATGTGTGTGTGCGTGTTACCTCTCCGTTCTTGATTTTTTCCTTGAGAAGAAGCTACACTTGAACTTTGATATTGGTAGCATGGAAATATGTTCTTGTGAGAGACCACGACTTTGAGTTCCAACAGTCTCACCTAACTCTAGTAATTCCTGCAAATACAGACAAATTAATTAATTATGAGCTAAAAAATTATTACGCCAAAGTTGGCTACAGGCATTGGAATGACCATGTGAGTGTCTGTTGATGTCTATCAACAAACTAGTTGGGTTACAAGCCTACAGTTGAAGTTGAACAAACATTTTCAATTTCAGAGTTTTTATCAATCTCATTGACAATTTGAAACCAGTGTTTAGCCACGTGCTTAAAGGCTCATTCGCACTTCAAGTGCTCATAGGTCAATATAATCCAGGCAAAGTGATTCTGGGAAGAAGCGGGATAAACCTTTTTTTAGCTCGTCATCAAAGATTATCATAAAAGTTCCTCACCACCATTGTTGCAGATATCTAATACTCCCTCCGTCCCAAAATGATCTTCCTACTCTTTTTGCCGTTACTATGAATGAACTTTGAGCAATAATTATAGGTTGATTTAATTATACTAATGCAAATCTAAAACTGGAATTGATACACAGTAAACAATACTATCAATAACAAGTTTTACAATTTCATTAGGATAATAAATCAACCTAAAATAATTGCTCAAAGTTCATTCGTAATAATGACCAAAAAAAAGTGGGAAGATCATTTTGGGTCGGAGGGAGTACTTAACCAAGAACTACTTGGAAGATGGCTACTTTCAAATGTACCCATAGCTAGTCCGATGATTTACTTAAACATGGGTTACTCCATATGTAAAACAAAATGAAGGTTTCGACATGGTCCAAAATTAAAGTGAAGATCAACCAAGCTATAAACCCCTCTTCTCCCTAACTGGAAAAGTAAAGTTCTCTGAACCAGTGAGGCGCATTTCTTTGTTTTACTCTACTCACAACTACACAATCATGAGATTATATGCTACTATAACATTTTCTTAGGAACGCAAAGCATTTATAAAGGAAACATACGCGATAATATGTGTATCTTTGTAAATGTTTCATATACCCATCATTAAGGATTTACAAAGCTAACCAAAACAGGCAAGAGGCTAATACATGAACTTGACTCGAGAAAAGGAGCTTAAATAACAAACAGAATATCTGAAATATCATACCTCGTAAGTCATATTGTCAGGATCAACATAGTCTTGCCAAATAACCTGCATAGTGTACAAAGGTAAACGAATAAATCAGTAGCCATAAAATAAAACTAGGCAACAAAATGCAAAAGCAGACTTGTTAAATTTGTTAGTGACAAGTCATTTTAAAGATAATGTTCAACAAAAGTACAGGTTAAGGAAAGGAAAAACAAGGAATAAATGGCGAATGTTCACACCTGAAAATCATGAGAGTTATGATGACTCCGCGGACCTAGAAAATTGCCAAAACAAAATATTATTATGTAATGTTAATTCATTGAAGGTTACAGCTTAAGCCTGTGGTAAGTTGGAGTATACTATCGATATTTTACAGCAGCAATATAAGAAATCAAAATGAGATGATGAAGAACAATAAAGCCCAGGCGAGAGTGACATTAAGAACTTCCCTTAAGTATGCCAATACTTCTTTCAGTCCATACTGGTTGACCACCTCCACTCATCAGTAGGCCCACGATACTTCTCTCATATAAAACTATCAAGTGGAATGTTATGTTAAAAGTATAAGACTAGCATCAAATATGACTGCAATAAATGGTCCATTCATAGGGAACCCATCTCTGAGTGTGTTTGCATGCCTCTGAGAGACAGAGACAGACAGACACCCACTCACAGATCTTGGTGAATGAGAAACTAAAAAGAGATATTCCACCAGCCACACACATCCTTATTTCACACTTAATGATTTCTAGGGCCTGTCAGCCAAGAATATTTTCAAAGGAAAAGGCATAGTGTAACTATCACCATCTCAAATTTTGGCAACCTAAGGTCTCTACGAACAAGACATCACCCTTCTCAGAAAAAGCCAGCCTTGTTGGCGCTAAAAAGGACAGCTTATAAAGCTTACCTACAACCAACGCCAAGGGGGGGAAAAGGACCCCTAGATGTAGCCCCCTGGAAGCAATTCCCTTCTACGTAACTGCATCAAGAAGAGTATTTTATGGCTTGAGAGCCAAACATCTCTGTATTTAGTACTGTAATCATCAGGAAGAGTACTTTATGGCTTCAGAGACGAAAAATCTCTTTATTTATGTTAGTGCTGTAATCACACATTTGCACTGCCCAGTTAAAGTCCAGCCAATTTCGACCAATCTGACCATGTGGACCCTGCTATTTGTTTTTCAGATGGTAGACTACAGAGCTATGCTCCCACAGCAAAAAGGTATAAATGTGTGCAAGACGATTGTCTGTAAATTCCAATTTAATTAAGTTGAATACAACAATATAGGTGTCATAATGCTTTGCAAATACATCTAACAACAATATATTGAAAGTAAACACCTACAATAAAGAAAAGGTTGTACTATTCCATTTTACTCATGTCATGCTCAACATTGAAATCAGCAAAATTCTATATATACTCCCTCGACCTCAGCAAACTTTCCTACTTGGACTCTCATGACCAACTCAACTTAACTTTGACCACAAATTTATGAAGATCTCATTATTCTCATGAAACTTTAAAGATTGTTACTGATAATATTCTTAATGGTTCATCAACAACTTTTAGAATTTCACGAGGATGATTAGATTTTCATAAATTTTTGGTCTATGTTCAACCGATTGACTATAAAAGTCCAAAATGATAATTTTGTGACAGAGGGAGCATATAGAAGCTACATCAACCATCAATAATAGAGCATATGTTACACGACAAGTGTCGTAGTTTAAAAATTACAAATAGCATTAACCATGTAAGGCATCAAAACTTGAAATTCAGTACTCACACTCTAAAGGAGTTGCATGTGAATGTCCTTCCTGTTGTCTTTGTGTGGATGTTCTTTCATTAGCCATCATCGAATTTTCTAAATTCCTTCCATTTTCATTGTTCCCTGAGTTATGGTCATCAACTGCATAAGTGTGGCAGTAATCATAATATGAGTGACTCCCAGGTTCAGACAGCCCAAATTTGTACGCACTGGTATTAATTGAAGGGTACATGCTCTCCTGCGTGTACAGAACGACAAAGTTTATTCTTCACAGAATTCTCAAGTGAAGAGAGCATTAGATAACTTTGAAGGATACAACATCAACCAAATCCCAGGTAGACAAGTAAAATGTATGTGAAATAAATAAATAAAAACTGACATAACATTTTTCCTTTAATCATGCAGGGGGAGAAGAATTTATAATGTGTTTCAAACAAAACAAGAATATATTGTATCATAATGTACCTGAGCATAAGGAGGATCAGCAAAGATGAAATTGACATGCTCATAAGTAAGACCTTCAAAGAAATCCATAAAACTTCCTGAAGAACTATAAGGAGTGCCAGGGGTTATGTATGGACCTCCCATTTGTTGACTCCAGCTCATTTTGGAAAATGATCTGAGATCTGCTAAGCAGGAAAACGCACTCAAACAAGCCCTTGGGAATCCTCAATAAATTCAATTCCCCAATCAGTAATCTAAATACGTAAGAAAATTCTCCGAGTATTCTACTTTCCCATCAATGACAAATCAAAAAGTGTCTGCAAAAGAAACACAAAAACATCAGAATACATAAATAGCATTTCAAAATCTATAATTTGAACCCAAATCCAATGAGGAACAACCCAACATAGACGAATGACATGAATGAACGTTATTCAATAAAACTTTAGGCCAATCCTTGATTTTGAATTGGGCTGGAAGAACTAGTTCTTTTTTATGTTACTGCAACTTAAAGTAGCAACCTTAAATGTTTCCAGTTTGAACCCAAACAATTGAAAGGAAGACGAGATTGAAAATAGACGAATCACTTAAATGAGAATATTTGAGCATGTGATGAGTTATTTCATCATATTTTGGCCAATCCAATTTTCAAGAATAGAAAGATCAAACTTTCCAGGAAAAAAATAGTGCTAGAGATCTCAAAACATGTGCCAAGTTTGACTCAAAAACAGAAATGGGTCAAAGAAAAATCAATTTATGCTGGACACATCATTGCCAGCAAAATTATAAATTATATTTGGGATCTCTAGCAATACCTTCAAAAACAATGTTTCTTATAATGCAAATTTGCAGAAATTCAACTACAAAGAACAAACTGACATAAATTGCCAGAAAAGTGCATACTTGCGCATACTCCAACCAGAAATCCTTATCAAAAACTCCCCTAAATGCCCAAAGAACAAGGATTAGGACACTGAAACATATGACGTGTACCTACATTATCTCCTCAAACGTCATGGATAAACAGATAGCAATATTTTAACAAAATTACCAATCCAAACAAAGATTTAGGCCAAACAAATCACATGAATTACAACATTGCTGAAATTAACTCATTATTATCAATCAAATGAAACGAATTCCAGAACGAGAAATTCACAATGCTTAATTCATTATTCAATCGATCCATCAATCAAGCTAGATGTATTCATCGAAGGCGATTAGAGAACGTACATTAATCAATGTGGAACGCCGATAGCATGAATGATCCAATTCCTCTCTCTCTCTCTCTCTCTCTCTCTCTCTCTCTCTCTCTCTCTCTCTCTCTCTCTCTCTCTCTCTCTCTCTCTCTCTCTCTCTATATAGAACACCCTGAAAATGAGAGAGCTAAAGATAGACCTTGTCTCTCTCTCTATATCTATACATTACTTTCTCTCTCTATATCATACTGTATGCACCCTCTCTCTCTCTCTCTCTAGAAATCACTATGTGACTTGTGTGTGGGGTGACGCCTTTTTGCAGGATTATATTAGTGTAAGGAGACACGCGAACTCCGTTACCCAGCGAGAAGTGATTCGCTGCTCCGCGGGTACATTGACAAGAAGTTATTAGAGTTACACCCCGGTGATATGAAGATTTATCACCACCAATGAAATCGCAGATTGGGCGATCTACTTAATCCGATTCTGATAAGGCCACGTGTACATCATACTTGTTCTATCCAATCAAGTACGTGTTGTCAGTTAACTAGATCTGGGTAAGAGGGAGTACTTTACTTGGGAGACTAAATACCCCTTCTAATTTATACCCTTTTTCATATTTGCCATCCAAATTAGAAAATCTAACAAGTAAACCCCTCTAATCTGCCAAACTCAATTTCCAGAGTAAACCAACTACCAACATAAGCCAAAACCAAGCAACAAAGGCTATGCTATTTACAAGTAAGTAAAAATAGCAAAACAAGCAAAAATAAGAGGATTGAGAACTAAAAGGTAGTAAGTTACTCGAGAAACAAAGCAAGCTCACGATCGATTTGTTATGAGCATAAATAATGTTGTCGCTATTGTGAAGAGCATGAATATCTTGACTAACTTTGTGTATATCGTCACGAGCATCAATATCAATACCTTTGTGGTTAATATCATCGCTATCATCCAAGTCACAGAATATACAATCATCAAAACGAAAAATATGTACCCAAGACTTGCTGAAAAATATCGTAAAAAAGGACCAAAGTTTTTTTTTTGCTTTGCAAGTGATATTTGAAGGCTTGAAGAACAAATCAAGAAATCAGGAAGCATATGTTTATATATTTATAAGCATATGCACACATGCATCACATTTGCAACCTTTTATAAAGTGATATTATAACAAATTTGAGAATTTTTGATATGTAAAAATGTTTGTTTAACTATACAATTATAGCAACAAAGACTTGTATCTTTTTTTAATAACAATTACAAAAGTAAACTTTAGCTCTAAAAGTTTTTAAACTTTAAACTTATGGTATGCCAACTCCAAAACCTTGTGTAACCTTGTCTAATGATAATCGAATTTTCGCTCATCAAGTGAAATTCTTTGAAAATTAGTGAGCGAGAATTGATTCAATTGTTGTAGTAGTGAGCGAATTTTCGCTCAAACCCATGAGGGAAACTGTTTCACTCACATTTTGAGCGAAACAATGTGCGAAAATATTAGTGAACCGAAAAAACATTAAATGTTTATTTCTTAATTTTGATTTACCACAAACGACGTCGTTTATGCAAAATATTAAAAAACGTTCATAACTTTTTTTCGCCTATAAATAGAGCACAATATTATACAGGTTATCACACTCTTCTTCCGTACTTTCTCTTTCTAAGATTAAGTCAAAAAAATTGAGTTTTTTATTATGGATAATTACTTATACAATTTCGGGTATGATTCTAATCAAGTTTGGCTACGTGGAAATGTTATCTACCGATCCAAATTTCGTATTCAATTACCGTCAAAACAACTTTCAAAACTACTCTCAAAGCTCAAATCCTCTCAACTTTTCCCAAAACTCACTCCCCCCTCTCCCCCAAACATCTTATGGCTCGATGTCATTCCAAAGTTTCATTAGAGAGTCGTAGAACACTGAATATTTTCCATAGAAGATGAAGATGAAGATGAAGATGAAGATGAAAATGAAGATGAAGAGAAGATGAGGGAAGGGAAGAAAAAGAGGTTATACCTACGAGGCGCAAAGGAGTAGCTCCAAATAAGAAAAAAGAAATTGTCGCCTGGAAATTCGCAGAAGATGAAACTCACATCGGTGCCTACATAAATACAAGTACTGATGCAATAATAGGTATAAACCAAAAGTATAAGATGTTGTGGGGTACTGTAAAAAAGACAAGGTATGATAACGCGCAACAACAAAAGCCATCAAAAATTGGTAAAAGAACTTTATATATGCTTCGAGCTCGATGGGGTAGGATGGCGAAGTTGGTATAAATATGTTTGTCGCGATGTACGATGAAGCGACTAGACGAAAATGGAGTGAATACAATGAACAATATGTTCTACATGAAGCTGAACAATTGTATGAAAATCATGAAGAAGGTAAACCTTTCAAAGATGAGTATGCGTGGTTTATGCTGAAAAACTACCCCAAATGGGAGCAGTAGATTCAGTCTTCCACCGTAGGTAGCAAAAAGAAAAGGCTTGAGACATCTCGTCCCGTTCATGTGGAGAGCGATTATTGAAAAAGAACGAGATCGATATAGAAATTATAACGATTCGAGTGAGTTATGGGCGGACAAACCCAAAAACAAGGGGAAAGGAAAAAAAACTTCCCTCGAATTGAGCAAGGCGATACTTTCACGTACACGACGGAAAATTCACATGTTGAAAATAGTATCACTGAATATATGACATGTAAACGGGATCTCCAAAACAAAGCCACGCATCTAGCTCTCAAAGCAGACTTAATTAAATATATATATGCTGTCAACAACTCTTGATATTATATATAGCATTTTTTCTACTATTCTTATGCTTTGTTTTCGTATGTATGTTCTATATTAATTTATTATTCTCATGCGTTTAACGTTTTAAATATCACAATTCATGTTTATTTATGAGTGTTTGTTTACAAATAAATGCAACTACAGTAGGAGTAATAGAATAAAAATAAAAAAATAAAATTCATTTTGTAATGTGGACTAATATAAAAACTAATGTTAATAATAGTTTATATCATTAATTTATAAGATAAAATAACTAATTTTAATTTTTTTCTTAATTATAAAAATGTCGAGAGGAAAAAAGTTGGCTCACCACAATAGAATATCAATTTCTATTAGCGAAAATTCACTCAAATACCATATTCACTCATCCGATGAGCAAAAATTTCGCTCACCATTACACATGATCTAAGTCAAAGCATGGGATGACAAGAACATAACCAGGACTATGTTGTACAAACTTGCACTATTGCTTGATAACAACAACATGGCAAAATAATGGTTCATACATAGGGTAAAATATAATAGTCCGTCTTATGAAAAAATGTGTTTTTATAAGGGTTAGAAAAAACGTATTTTTAAATCGGGTTGAACAGGATCAGTGACATTTTTGTAAATAATTGACACTTCTTTTAAAAGGCGCGGTGGCAATTTTGTAAATAATTGAAACATCGGGCGCACTGCCAACATTGGCTACAATGAGTGCCAATACATGTACATGACACTCAAAAACAATACTACTGGCATTAAACTGATATATGCATTGTTAGTAGTAAGGAGTGTCAGCCTTAGTAACAATGAGTGTCATTTAGTGTACTGTAACTAAAAAATACTAACACTAGCATTCAAAACCAATAACAATGGCATTAAAATGATACAACCATAATTAGTTGCAAGGAGTGAGAAGTGTTTTACTAGTAAAAGTGATTTTGTTATTAGGTGTGTGTGATAAAACTGTTATAACTTTTGAATCGGAATGAACCAGGAAACGCACAGCAAATCAAATCAAAAGGATTTTGAGACCTACATAAATCATAGGCCTTCGGTCCATGTTAAAGAGTTTATAAATCCCAAAACACGTCATTTAGACGCGATTCTTATAAAATTTGTTATTAAGTATTAGAGCATGTGTTTTGGTGAGTGCCAGGCTGGCAGCACATTGTTAAAGAGTGTCACCACATGTATTAAAAATTGCCAGCATTAGAGTTAACGATTATCAGCTTAAGTTGAAAACCTTCGTTATTTATATTACTTATGAAAATATCATCACTCACGTTTTAAAAAAAGTGTCAGTTATTTATAAAAATGTCACCAATTTAGTTCACTCATGGTTCAGCCGGTTCAAAAACTCATTTTTTCATAACTTATAAGAAAAATGTATTTTTCCCAATATTTTGTGAAAATATAATGTGTAAGCACCAAGATATACGTAAAATCTGGGGAGAAACGCGTTTCTCCATAACTTATGGAGAAACGCGTCCAGACTTGTCGCGCGACAATGGAGGCCAAGGCTTCTGGATATCCAGAAGCTTTGGAATGGATATCCAGAAGCTTTGGGATGGATATCCAGAAGCTTGGCCTTTGCCCCAAACTTTTTTTCTGGATATCCGTTCCAAAGCTTCTGGATATCCAGAAGCTTGGCCTTTGCCCCAAACTTTTTTTCTGGATATCCGTTCCAAAGCTTCTGGATATCCAGAAGCTTTGGGATGGATATCCAGAAGCTTGACCTTTGCCCCAAATCTTTTTTTCTGGATATCCATTTCAAAGCTTCTGAATATTCAGAAGCTTTGAGATGGATATCCAGAACACGTTTCTCCATAACTTATGGAGAAACGAAACGCGTTTCTCCAGAGATCGACTTCAAGATATATGCAAAATACATACTCTATTAAATGAGCACATCCTCATTAGGATAGTTAATAATATAAATAGATGACATGTCGTTCCTCGTACAAATCACCAATAAATAAACAATAAGATATACAACATGCAGGGGCGGAGCCAGGGGGGCATGGGGGGGCACTCGCCCCCCCCCCGGCGGCGGAAATGCAGTGGAAAAAAAATTTTTTTGCCCCCCCCCCCATATTTTTTTTTATAGATGTATATATATAATTAACTTCAAGATTAACACAAGTGAGTGGTGTGGTTCAGTGGTAGAAGGGGTGAAGTTAAAGCCTTTGGTGTTTTCTTACAAATCCGTGTTCGAACCCTACTACCTACATTTTCAATTAATTTTATTTGTCCTCCATCTTTGCTATTCTCTCTTTCTCTCTATCCATTTCTTTTTCTTAACAGTTTTGTTGTTCTCTTTTTCCTAATTTCCTCACATTTTTTCAATCTTAATTAATTAGTTAGGCTTTTCCCATTTCTTAATTCTTTACATTTTTAACTAAAATACATTGTATTTCATGGATCCGACCCATTTTTTACTTGTCCGACCCAAAATTTTTTTTTCGGGGGCGCTGCCCTCGAACCCCCGTGAAATCTTGCCCCCCCCTGGGGCAATTCCTGACTCCGCCCCTGACAACATGTGAATATGCTAAGATATTGAGTGATATTTTTAACGAAGGAAAGTATTTAGTTATCTAAGGGCTCGTCTGGTGCACAGTTTTATAAACGAAGATTTTTTAAAACGGAGCTTTTTTTGACGCTATAATTTTGAGCGGCCAAAATATCTCCAACTTTCTAAAATTCATCCGTCTAAAACTCTTGACTAACACGCTTAATAAAAAAAAGCTGAGTTTTTTTATCTCCGTTTTAACATAAACGCTCGACAAGACAGGGCCTAAGTTGATATTGTGTTAACATAGAAAAGTTACCTTAGTTATAAGTATTTCAATTAAAATTATATTTACTATTAGAATAAGGAAACTTGTTAAAATTCTAATACAATTAGAACTCATATGATTTGTTTATAAATATGAGTTTTCTAGCTTATTTAAATTTTGAGAACCAAAAAATATATTAGGATTCTAACGATTCTCGTTATTCTAATAGTATATAATTTTAATTGAAAATATATTCCAACTAAGATAATTTTTCTAAGTTGACACAATATCAATGTATGTAACTAAATATTTTCCTTCTTTGAAAATATCTATCAATATTTTAACATAATATCAACTCTATAAATCTTTCGTACGGGGTCATTATACTAATACAGTGACCACAAACGCACAAGCGAAGCTACACCTTGAGAATGGGGGCAATTGCCCCCTTTAATTTAATTTTATTTTTATTTCACCAATGTAACAATTCTAACAATTTGAGGATTTTAAGACAATTTATTAAATCTGTCGTGAAGAAAAAAAAATAGGCTAATTTTTTCCCCTTAACCTTCACGTTTTATATATTGAGACAAGCTTTTATTTTGTAGCCGTAAAAGTAATGGGATAAAAGAAGTAGCATGACTATATATCAGGGCGAATCCAGGGTTAAAATAAAGAGGTTCACAAATTACATTACCCAAAAATTTTAAAAAAATTAATTATTTTTTACATTAATACCTACATTGATTCTTCTTTTTTTGCCAAGGGGGTGGGCTGAGTCGGTAAGTGCGAAATGCACTTAGTAATATTTTTTTTACATGTCAACATTTAATTTTGGGGGTTCACAGCCACCCCTTTGAGTGGCTTTGTGTCCGCCCCTGCTATAAATATCACACACTTTTGTTATCATCATTATATATTATCCGACTATATCCTTTACAATAATTTCACATTATTTTTTTGTATCCGTTAGACCCAAGTTTTTCTAACAAATCTAAGAATACCACAAAAGTATTGTAAACAATTTCAATCATGCTATATAGCATAGTTAATTTTTTTTTCCCGTTTAATGTTTAATATACGTATAATACAAGTAAAATAATTGGAAGAAAAAAAACTTTCGTTTTTCGTACATCAATCAAATTTAACAAAAAATACTCATATTTATAGTCAAACCGTGTAGTACACATAAAAAACGTTAAGTGTATTATATTTGGCATATTAAACTCCACCTTATACAAAAATTTAAAATTATTTTATCATTTAAAATATTAAATTTATAATATTAATATTTTCAAAATTAATTAAATATAATAATAGTTAATTATAACATGATTTGTTTTTGGTAAAAAGTGTGAAAATATTATTTGTATATTTATTCTTGTAAAACACACACACATAATTGTCTTTTGAGCCTATTTTTAATTTTTAAGAAACAATATGTTACAAACTAAATTAAAATTAATAAATATTTTGTATATACATGTGAATATATTAATGTATTACACACTAAAATTTAATAAAAAAGTTAGTTTATCAACATAAACTATAACGTATTTTTACATACGTATAATTTATTGACATATGTACTATACCCGTACCGACGTTTAAAAGTATTTTTATCGTTTTCATATTTTTATGTCGTATGATTAAATTAACGTAAATTTGAAAAATATTTTGTATTAAACTCGTAAAACGTTTTATATGCATTTTGTATTTAACTCTACTCTTGTAATTTGGGGCTTTTCAACCCATTTCTATAGTTTAGGGGCTTCATATGGCATAAATATAGAGCAAGGGTGGCAATATTTTATACAACCTACAGAAGTGGAAGTGGTACTATGATGTATTAATGGCTATAAGACATTATTTATATACACATGGTAGACAATTTCCATGCAACTCATTATTCTTCATCAATGCAACTCATTATGTTTCATTATTAATATTTAAAAATATAAATGAGTTGCAAAAGAAATTGCAACTTATTTATAAAATAAATATTATGCTTTGTTTCCTCCCTCAAAACAAAACAAGCTTCATACATTTATTTTTATTTATTTTAGACAAGATTCACAATTTACCAAGGTTTTAAAAGTCTTAGACAAGATCATGAATCAGCCTAGCGCTAGACTAGTCGGGATTAGTCAGGACCTAGGCGGGACTTAGAACTAGGCGTTGGAGAGGGGCCTAGCGCTTAGGCGGGGCCTAGGCGCCCTTAGGCGGGGTCTTTTAGAACACTGCAATTTACATTATTATTCAAATAATAAATTATGATCAGTGTATTGAATGGTTTTTTTCATTATAATGCTTGTATAATTATAAAAATAAATCAATACTTAACTACTTATAGTTTATAATTTACTTTCTTGATTTATGAACGACATTTTGAATATTTATGTCATCATATTTAAATGTTCACCTATTTTTTATTCAAAAATAAACTTTACTTAGAGATAGATGAAGTACTCTAGTTCAATTTTGAATTTTCTAAATAAATTTTGTGTATTATATTATGTATTTATTTCTATGATGAGTTAGATGGCTTAACATTATATAAAATAGATGAAAAATGTCAATCGATAATTCATAATTGTATAATTGTAAAATCATTAATTGTGAAAGATTGATATTTGTTGTTTAATCCCGATCAATCAGCCTTCGTTGACTTGTCAATCAAAAGTGTCAGTAATTATGGTTAACATTTAACCATTTTTTATAGATTCAGCGGTGGAACTTGTCACGCGGGGTTCACTTATTATTATTTTAATAATAATAATAATTGTTGTTGTTGCTGTTGTTGTTGTTGCTGTTGTTGTTGATGCTATTGTTGCTGCAATTGATGCTGGTGTTGCTGCTGTTGTTGCTGTTGTTGTTGTTATTGATGTTGCTGCTGCTGATGTTGTTTTTTTTTCAAAATAAATACTTTCTCAATCCCAATTAAATTTACATTTTTGTTAATTTGATTATCCCAACTAAATGATACATATTCAATCATGAAAACATACACGCCTTCATCTTATTTCATCTACAAGACTACAACACCACTCATTAACCACACGTTTAAACCACGTACAAGGTGCTAATTACACACCCACACGATGAAATACACCCATTCATGTCAACAATATCATTTTTTTTTTTCATTTTTTTCTTTGGTAGTAGATTCTTTAATCATCAATTTATGATCAATTATATTTATTTTTAATTATAAAACTCATAACGTCAGACAGAGTATAAAGTCCAATAAAATCAAAATTGGCAAAGAAATTCTTTTTGAAAAAATGACAAAATGATGGGGTGGGGGAGGGGCAAAGTTAGGTGGTGTTTTCAAATTGGTTTAAACTTTGAGGGTAGGCCCAAATTAGGACATAACTAGTAAAAGCCCGTGTCCGAGGATACGTATTTTTTTTAATTTTTTTTTTTTTTTGAAGGGCGAAATTTTAAAAAAATAAAATAAAAAAAAAAATTAAGGGCAAAATGGGAAAGAGACAACTTAATGAGGGCAAAATGGGAAAAAATCCATTTGAAACTGTTCAAAGAACTGTTCACCCACTTCCATTTATACTATAGATGTTAGGATTTTGTTAATTTAGAGTCTAGATTAAAAAAAAATGGGGTTATATCTATATGAAAAGATAAAACTAATCTTATAAGTTTAGCATGTACAAGACATGTGATGAATTAACGATTTTTTTTAATAATTTTGTCCAATAATCCATATTCCCTAATTAACTAATATTTTTAAGTTTAAACTTTGAATTGACAAAATTAAAACATTGAACCTCAATTAACACACGATCTTTAAACTCCAAAACCTAATTTGTCATTTCCTCTTTTTATATTCAAAAACATTATCTAAAATAATGTACCCAAGCTGGCATTATCGAAGAAATAGCATACAAGTGCATGCATGCGATTTTCTAGTAGTGGGAGTGAGAATGTTTTTGCGACGGGACCCACAAATGTCATGGTGGTTGCACTTATAGTTGGAAGGAGTTCACCAAAAGCCAACTGAACTCTACCAGAAGATGGCTTTGGTGGTTGTTATTGTTAAAAAGAATAATAATAATAATAATAATAATAATAATAATAATAATAATAAATAAATAAATAATAAATAAATAATTATTTTCTAACCTCTCATGTGCCTTCTTTTCTTATTCTTTTTTACTCGTTAGTTTCATGTTTTTTTAGTTAAAGAAAAAAAAATACACCTTATAGTTCCTCTAAATATTATTAAGGATATAAATTTCTTCAATATAATAAGAAAAAAATTATCATATTTGATATTTTTGATCCATAATAAATGATTGTAATTCATCCCAAAAAACTAGTGTTGTGTTTCTAGAGGGGAAATAACAACTTACTTCCTCCGTCCCATCTTAACTCTTTAAGACTCATAAAAAACAAAAAAAATCAAAAAATTTGTCTTATTTTAAAATTTAAAATTCCATAATGTTAAGTGTTTATTACTCCTTTCGTCTTACTTGAATGTTCAAATTTCATATTAAAAGACTCTGATTTATAAATATTCTTGTTATTTACTTTCTAAACATTTAGTTTTATTACAATAAAATAAATACTGGAAAAAAAAACATTGGTAAACAAACGTGTAAAGACAAAAAATAAAATTGCGAAAAATGTGGGGACAAAAATGTCTGTCTTAGTTTATTCTTTAAGAGGATTAATGACATTTATAATAATGTCTTCAGAAATAGCAAATAAATTTTGGCCAAAGAAAGAACATACGTTGTCCTTATGACCAAATAACTAAAACACATCTAAAAAAAAAAATATTAATTTATTTAATTAATTAAATGTAACGTAGAGTAGCGAATTATTCAACAGAAGCAAAAGTGTGTAATTAAAAAGGTGTGTGACTAAATATTAAAGCATGTGGAGGAGGGCACGATATGATTTCAAAGAAGAAAAGTTAGCGTGCAAGTGAAGAAGGAATCATATTTATTCTTCCCCCACCCCCATTCTCTTTTTTATATCGGTCCCACAAGTAATCTTCTCACTCTCGGAAAAATACAAATTTTTATTTTGAATATCTCATTAAAAAAGGTATATTTCTAAAATAAAAACTTTGTAATACTATTATATAAATGATTTAATTCCATTAGGTCCCCTCACTAGAAATCATTCTCTATAAAAATATAAGCAAAATTCAAAAACTCACATACTATTGAATGTCGATATCAAAATCTCATAAAACCTCAAACCTTTCGATATTCTAGTGCAGCACAGTGTTGTCTCCTATCAAGCACGTCCGTGCCCGCTATTGCCGAATATGATCCTTGTCAACTCTTATACCTGAAAGTATAAGAATTATTTTTTCACAATTTGAAGGAAACAAATTACTTTTATATCTAGATATGAGAATAATTATAGTTTTATAACCTTAGGTATATGAGTGAGTTTTATTATTTTTTAAGAAAATGTGAAAAATTGTGAAAAAATATTTTAATACCTAATTATAAAGTAATTATACTCTGAGGGGCTGTTTGGTTCGGTGGAAAAAAAGTGAAGGAATGGAATGGTCAATGGAATTGAATTCCTTAAGAAATTGGAATGGAAAAAAAATGGTCAAACCCCTCCGTTTGGTTGGCACGGAATGGAATGAAATTGTCATTCAATTCCTTGACAAATCATGTTTGGTTTGAAAATACAAATTATAGGAATGAAATGAAATGAAAGTATATAAAATGACCAATTTACCCTTCTTTAAAAAAAAAAAAATTTAGGGAGGGGAGGGTATGCACACAATTTATTTATTTTTTTGGGTGGGGGAAATTTGGATGGGGGGTAGGGCGGGGTATGAAAAAAAAAAACCGTGGGGGGTGGGGGGCTGGATGGGGGGGGTAGGGCAGGGGGTATGCAAAAAAAAAAAATTGTGGTGGGGGTGGATGGGGGAGGGTAGGGCAGGGGGTATGCAAAAAAAAAAATTGTGGGGGGGGGGGGGGTGGATTGGGGGGGGATAGGTAGGGATATTTTGGTAAAAAAAAAAAATTCATTCCATTGCCAAGGGAATTGGCCATTCCTTCCATATATGGAAGGAATGATCAATTCCATCAAGCCAAGGAATTGAGCATTCCGGAGGAATGGAAATTTTGAACCAAACACGACGAAGGAATGAAGGTCAACGGAATTGACCATTTCATTCCGCCGTGGAATGGCCAATTACCGCGAACCAAACGGCCCCTGATACATTTAGGTGTAGAAAGGTATAGAAGAATATTGTTTAATATAATATGAGTATTTTATTATTATTTAAAAATTATGAAAAATTGTGAAAAAAATACTATTATACCTATGTATAAGAGTATTTTTAGTCTTATACTTTTGGGTATAAGAGCGACGGGGGAGGGGTATATGTGAGTGTGGGCTTATGTGGGAAGTTATATCTTTTACATCTCGTATAGGGGCCCTAGGGTCCTCAGCCCTATATTCATATGACTCACTTGTGATACTCACAATATGAGAACGTTGTTGTTCCTATTTAAAGTCCCACTGATCATAGGCAAGATGTTACTATTGCAGCTTAAACTCCCACAACTCTAGATATTCTAGCTCATTTTTCCACTGGTTCTCAATTACGCCCTCCTAAAGCTCATAAGCTTACTATCAAATATTTCAATTAATAGTTTTCAAACACCAGTGGTCTTAATAAAAAATGTGGTCCTCCTAAAGTGAAAGAATCATTTTGTGATGAGTTTGGAGACTTTGTAGGTGGGATACTTATCTCACAACGGGTTCCCAGAGCTAATGGCAAAAGGATATGGATTCCAAGAAATGACTAAGATTGGTTACATCTATGGAATCATAAGCATTAGGCCTTCAAAGTCGGTTCTAAAAAAGGGAAAAATGGGGTTAACATATTTTTCTTCTCTACTTTATAGTTTTTTTTTTTTTTTAATAGTTTTTCGTATGAGTAACTCTTGTGAAAAACTAATTTTTTTCAAAATGTTATAAAAAATTAGTTTTCAGAATAGTTCATCACTTTTATTAGTTAGACTTAGTGCTTTAAAACTAGTTTTTTTTTTTATGTTACGAAAAAACTAGTTTTTTGCGAGATTATGACTTTCCGTATTTATTTTTCTAGAGTTAAAGGCATTTCGGCTTCTTTATTGTTTGTTTTATTAATAAATCAGGTGACTTCGCCCTTTTCCCTTAATTTTCTTTTTATTTAGGAATACGAGCAATAACAATTTTTAGTATTACATGCGAGTAATTACATTTTCATAAAATAAAAATATAGTCAAAAGTTGATTAAATTGACCATCAAAATAAGACAAACTTTCCGATACGCAAGGATTATCACATTTTAGTTATTCATTTTTAATGCAACTTTATTATAATACAAGGGAAATCAAATAAATCAAGTAAATTTTAAAAAAATATTCAAATCCAATACTTATTTTAGGAAGGTAGCATTGCTGTAATATCTTAATTTCAATCTATGTGATTTCTTTTCATGGTTTTATAGGTTGTGGGGTTATTGATGTGTGTATTCCTGTACAAAGTAGAAAAGACACCCTACCCTAGTTATGGACAAGCCATTTGGTGGTAGGCTCTTCATGTCCTGTTACTAAATGCATATAATGTCAAACACTATGGACTCAGGTTTATCTATTGTCCTGAAAAAAAAAAAAAATTGACATAATTTGTTACATGGAATTTCACATTTTGATTCATGTCAATGATAATGTAACGAAATTTTACGTTGGCCGTCAAATGTCTACCGTGACCCTCCTCTTATACCCTGGCTTGTGACATACAACAAGGATAATTCATTGGCAGAGTTTAAGTAGATAAATAGAGAAACGAGAAAAATAAGGCAATCAGATATGAGGACAAAAAATAGACTAAAATGAAATCAGGTTTCAAGAATCCAAACTAACCCATAAACAACATGATATTCTAAGCAGACTATTAAACGGAAATTGAATGTTTCTGAACCATCTTAAACGATTTTCTCTCATGTTATCTCTTATTTTATTGAGGGACGAAGCTACATAATTAGCTCAAAGACTGAATAGAAATTTCGGGTCGAACAAAGGCTGCACCAGTATCAACAAAAGTTAAACTTTCTTACTCCCTCCGTCCCTAAATGAATATCGAAAAAAGTTTCAGGCCAAACGCCAAACAATGCTTCCACATCACTAACAGGGCACATACACTAACTTAAGTAGGAGTATCCCAAATAACTATCACTACAAACCGTTAGAGAAAATTCAAACTAATTATCCAGTAAGCAACAATACACTAAACTAAGGCTCCCTCCCATAAACATTAACACATGAATAACTCACTCAAAAGTCACAAATGTTTTTACCAGATCACTGCTAGTTTCCAACCATTTCATTCATATCATCAGCTTTTAGCCATTGTCATGGAGAAGAAGCAAGAACACAATAACACCCTATGATGCTTGGACTCTTCGATTTACCCCGCCGGACCCTTGTCAACAAGCTAAAATAGGAGTGTCCGACACGGGTACAGCAAATTAAACCAAAGAGTCCGAGCATCAGAGATAACACCAACATAAGAAAACTTGAAAGAAGGTGAAACAAGTGGCAAACCAATTCAAAGGACACTTCCGTCCGATCAAATATTACTCTGCCCTTCAATCATCATTACGGTCATCAAGGAGAGTATATATTAATAAAATTCAAAAACGAAAACCCAAATTTATACGATTTCTACCAAACATTATCTTATTTTAGTCTTTTAAAAGAACATTATCTTATTTTATACGATTTCTACCAAACAAAAATTTATATTTTCAATAGGGTTATTAGAAAAGAAAATTTAAAAATAGTGAAAAATGAAATTTTATTTCACGAGACCTAATAAATATGATTGCCACATGTCCATCTAATCTCGTCTACATCATGGAAATTTCCTCGAATATTCCTTAAAATATCTTCATCAGATCAGATCAGAGCAGCAACCATGGAGTATATAACTATCGATCTTATTACAGTTTATCCATAATTTCACAGTAGAAATATAACAATAAATTCTTTTTCCAATGACTTTCCTCAAATATTCCTGAAAATTTCTTCATCAGATCATAATAATAAAAAAAAATCCACAGTAGAAATATGAAGCTGATGCAATTACTTCTTCTCTCAATCCTCTTCTCATATTCATCATCGGCGCGCACAGTTACGCAAAACCGGATGCCAAGAAAGGTGCGGAAATGTTCTTATTCGTACCCATTTGGACTCGGTCAGAGATCTCACATTTGGCGGTTTGCAGTGAGCTGCAACGCCTCAGGACCCTATCTAACTCTTCTTGATCAGGAAATACTAGCCGTTAACTGTGACCGCCTGATTTTCCAGGTTAACGGCTAGTATTTCCTGATCAAGAAGAGTTAGATAGGGTCCTGAGGCGTTGCAGCTCACTGCAAACCAATCGGTGAAGTAGCAGTATCTCGGACCGAGTCCAAATGGGTACGGAATAAGAACATTTTCGCACCTTTCTTGGCATCCGGGTTTTCAACCAGAACCGCCGCCGCCGCATGAATACGAAGAGGATTGAGAGAAGAAGTAATTGCATCAGCTTCATATTTCTACTGTGGATTTTTTTTATTATAATCTGATGAAGAAATTTTTAGGAATATTTGAGGAAAGTCATTAGAAAAAGAATTTATTGTTATATTTCTACTGTGAATTATGGATAAACTGTAATAAGATCGATAGTTATATACTCCATGGTTGCTCCTCTGATCTGATGAAGAAATCTATATATATATATTATATATATATATATATATATATATATATATATATATATATATTAAAGTTGGTGAGGCCTAAGGATTTGCCACGTAGGCATGTTTAGGCAAACTCTTGCTTTTGGAGAAGCCACACCATCACCATTTCAAAATCTAAAGACTCTTGATATTTTCCTTATTAGCTAATACTAATAGTTATTATATAGGTTAACTATTACTATTAATAGTATTAGTTAACTATAATAGTTAACTATTACTATTAATTGTATTAGTTAACTATAATAGTTACTATATAAGTTAATTATTACTATTAATAGTATTAGTTAACTATAATAGTTACTATATAAGTTAACTATTACTATTAATTGTATTAGTTAACTATAATAGTTATAGTTACTATATATACTCCCTCCGTCCCATAGAACATTACCCCTTTTGCTATTTTGGGCGTCCCTCTTTAAAGTCCCACTTTCCTAAAAAGGAAACCTTAAATCACTATTCTCTCCACTCATTCTCTCTCCTACATTATTTTAATACTCACAACACCATTATAATTTACTATTCTCTCCACTCATTCTCTCTCCTCCCACTCACAACACCTACTTTAATAACATTATTCCTTATTTTCCGTTCTCAATAGTAAACGTGTAATGTTCTATGGGACGGAGGGAGTATTAACTATTACTATTAATAGTATTAGTTAACTATAATAGTTACAATATAAGTTAACTAATACTATTAATAGTATTAGTTAACTATAATAGTTACTATATATGTTAACTATTATTATTAATAGTATTAGTTAATCATAATAGTTAATATATGTTAACAATTACTATTAATAGTATTAGTTAATTATAATAGTTACTATATATGTTAACATTAATATTAATAGTATTAGTTAATCATAATAGTTACTATATAGGTTAACATTACTATTAATAATATTATTTAATCATAATAATTACTATATAGATTAACTATCACTATTACTATTATTGGTTAATTATAATAGTTACTATATAGATTAACTATTACTATTACTATTACTACTATTAGCTAATTATAATAGTGACCATATATATTAACTATTATAATTAATAGTATTAGTTAATCATAATAGTAATTATATAGGGTGATTATTATCATTTAGTTTAATATAAGCTAATATTATTAGTTAAATATAATAATTACTATAACTATCACGGTGAACTTAACGAATATGTCAAATAATCTTATCAAATAATAATTGATGAAAACTAAATACAAATTTGATGATAAATGGAGATAATAAAAGGTATTAGTAAAAAGAGTTACAAAAAATTAAATAAAGATGATTGATGAGGAATATAAAAAGTCGCAAAGTAATTATTGGTGGAAACTAAATCTATACTAAATTATTTTAAAGTAGACTAAATC
Source organism: Adenophora triphylla var. japonica (assembly GCA_022495995.1). Classification (NCBI taxonomy): domain Eukaryota; kingdom Viridiplantae; phylum Streptophyta; class Magnoliopsida; order Asterales; family Campanulaceae; genus Adenophora; species Adenophora triphylla. Next base: position 349,397 of record JAFEMH010000216.1, read on the forward strand.
TAGTGATGACACATAAGACCCGAATGACTTTATCTAATTTCTCAAACTTCCATGTCATATGTCTTTTCATTCGTATGCAACTATTTACATTCTTGCAATTAACTAATAACTTTAGTAGATAACTTATAGTTATGCAAAGAGATAATATGTAATAAGGACATATTATAAGTTATAAGTAACACATATTAAGATGTAATCTAAAGAGTCACTAACTAAATACAATTAACCTAAATGTTTACATATGTAAAACGTTATTTATAATAAATTCTACTAATGATAGTTAATGATTAGTAACTTAAATCATATACACTTTCATCAATTCTCTATGTAATAATGAATTTATATTATAGAAGAAAATATATAACTAAAGTGGGAGTGGAAAAGATTCAATAGTTAATATATGTTAACTATTATTATTATTAATAGTATTAGTTAATCATAATATTAATTATATAGGATAATGGCAAATTCATTTTCCGTGCGGAGCACGGGCTACCCACTAGTTTCCAGGAATATTCGAGGAAATTTCCATGATGTAGACGAGATTAGATGGACATGTGGCAATCATATTTATTAGGTCTCGTGAAATAAAATTTCAAATTTCATTTTTCAATATTTTTAAATTTTCTTTTCTAATAACCCTATTGAAAATATAAATTTTTGTTTGGTAGAAATAGTATAAAATAAGATAATGTTCTTTTAAAATTCACTAAGGGAATACATATTCTCTAACCATAATAATGCAATTCATTCCATTGATAACATCACAACAAGCACTTGTATTGAAAAACTGAAAAGTAGCCAATTAAAACGCTCGAATATACTCCCTCCGTCCATTTACATGCTTCACAGTTACTGTTTACACGGTTATTAAGGAGGGAGTATTATATTGAAAGTGTTGTGAGTGTGAAAGTAAAATAGGAGAGAGAATGAGTGGAGTGAATAGTAAATTATAATGATGTTGTGAGTATTAAAATAATGTAGGAGAGAGAATGAGTGGGGTAGGGTTAATATTTTAATTATATAAAGTTTTCATTTTAGGTAAAAAAACAAAGTGTGAAGTAAGTATGTGGACGCCCAAAATAGAAAGTGTGAAGTAAGTAAATGGACGGAGAGAGTATCTCAAAACAAGCACAAGTCCCCTACGAAATTCCTGAAAATACCTTTCTTTTGTTCCGCATTCAAAGATCATCCTCAGTTCTCAAATATTCTCCAATATCAGCCTGATGCAAAACTACATTCCCATTAGGATCCATCTTCCTACAATCCTGCGTCGACTCAGCCGCAATCCCAAACCCTAATGGCAAATCCGACATCGAAAACACCACAACCCCATTACCCTCCACAATCCCCTCAGTAATTCTCCCTAACCCACCTTTCAAAACATTATTCCCATACAAAAACGACATCTCCGATGTGGGTTTCAACCAAACTTTGTGCTTAGCATTAGAAGCCAACAAATTCAACGATTGAATAGTCAAATGAAAGCTCCCGTTTTTAGTGAACTTACCAATGCTTGTTCCGATAGAAACGAGTTTGTCATGTTTGTTGCTCGCCTAACTAGGGATTTGCTGACGTAGTAGACTCTGTTCTTGTTGAGGCGGAAGGAATAGCGATCTGGGTTTGAATCAGGGCCTTCATGGGATGGGGTTTCGACAATGTTCTTGAGATTGTTTCCTGTGAATTTGAACAATTTTTCGAATATTTTTGTTGTTTCTGTCTCGTCTAGCGGCCTCGTTCTTTCCTTCTTTCTCTCTCTCTCACACACTAAAACACGCAGTTGGGGAGGTTCTGCAATTTGGGTTTTAGGGTTTTGGTTAGGGTTTAAATTGTGAAGGTCGGCTTTGATTTTAGGCAAGGTTCTAAAAAGCGCCAGGCGGATGCTAGGCGGCGGAGCCTGGCCTAGCGCCTAAGTGGGGACTAGTCGGAATTAGTCGGGACCTAGGCGAGACTTAAAATTAGGCGTTGGAAATTAGGCGTTGGAGAGGGGCCAGCGCTTGCGAGCCTGTGAGCCCAAGGAGCCAGACGCCCCAGCGGGTCTTTTAGAACATTGATTTTAGGTATTGCTCACTTTCTTGGGTTTGGGCCTTCGGGTAATACCCATTATTAATTGTCTTAGCCCCCTACTACGAATATGATCCATACTTTCCCCTACCCTGTAATGCAGTCTGGTCTACTTTTAATGGAACCTCTAACTCCAATTTCATTAATCAATGCTGGCCCAAATTCACCTACAAAAGCTTCAAAGCACACGAACTGACTCTCCAATTTCAATTTCTAGATCATCTACCCGTTTACCCCTCTCAATTCCTGAAATGAAAAATCTTGCAATTTCAATTTCTGTCACACTAACTGACCACCTCACCCAATTTTCACTTCTCAAATCCCCTAAATTTTCAGACCTAGAATTTTCTATCCTCTGTTAACATTATCAAAAAAAAAATTCTAAACAAAATTAGTACTTGTTAACATTATCAAAAAAAAAATTCTAAACAAAATTAGTACTTTGATGCTTTAATCTCTTTTCTTTTAAACAAAAAAAAACTGTGTTGATGCTTTCAGACGTGATTGACTAGTAGTTACCTAAGTGTTAGGAGATCATCGGTGCTTGCCAACTGATCCTTCCTTCGAAACGGGATTCATAGTATGCCAATTGCCAATGGGGCATTTACAAAAAACTCATTTTAAAAGATGAAAATTACAAAAAAATACACACAAGATGAAAATTACAAAAAAATTCTATAAAAATTACAAAAAAAACTACTTTTGTAAATTGAAAGCACTATTTTCGTAAAAAAGAAAAAGAAAAAAAAAACATAAATAAACATAAAATGTAAAACATTCAGTTACAATAAGATACTTACGAATTAATAAAAAATGTAAATGCTGCTGAGCCAAATCAAAACAAAAAACAAAATGAAATTCCCATATGGCTGCTAAGCACACTCATCAATATAACTAACATAGATCTTCTTGGGCACCTACAAACCAATATACTTGAAGCCACAAATTCTCATTAAATTTACGAAAGCCTGACATGAATCATAGATTAACGAGTTAAAATGCCACTTGATTCCAACCCACCAAATAGCTCACTCTGCTCAATTGCTTATAAATTTCATAAAATTACAAAAGAGAATACATCATAGTGCCAAGCTAGGCTTTTTTTGGTCTGCTCTTCGATCAAAAGAGCCTTGAATACAGAACCGCAAATTAACCGATAAACAACTGACACACATGATAAACATCTGATAAACAATTGATAAATAAACAACTGATAAATATGATAAACAACTGATAAACATGATAAACAACTGATAAACATGATAAACAACTGATAAACAACTGATAAACATGATAAACAAATGATAAATAAATGATAAACATGATAAACAACTGATAAACATGATAAACAGCTGTATGAAATGCAAAAGGTCACAAAAGGCTCGCAACTTTAACTTAATTCTAGTAGTATATAAATTCATTCAATGGAGGTGGTATAATCATACTTGCTGATATATAAATTACACATGTTTATAAATGGAATTCCCAGATCGAGATGAAGATTGAAGTGCATGCAGGACCTTCACCAATGATTACCGCTGTTGAAGCTGCCCAGAAATTGCAGGCAACATGGATCATACTGGACAGGTCAAACTATCAAACAATTAACTAAGTCTACTGATTTTTCACTACTTCTATGAAAATAGTTCACTATTTTTAATTTAAGTTTAAATGTTAATAATATTGTTTAGGCAACTGAAGAAAGATAAACGATACTTCCTAGAGCATCTCTCGTGTGGGATATAAAGGATTAAACGCGACAACAGCCTAGGAAAAATCAGAGGTCCAAAACCACTAAGAACGGGTAGGTACTTCATATCATCTTCAAGGAAAATTATATTTTCATTTTCTTTTCCCTCACAATTATCATATAATGAAATATAAACAGGATCAGCTGAGGATCAAGATTATGATCTTTTTAGCATACAATTTTTTGCTTCAAGCCTGGGAAGCACAGAATCTGAAAGGTCTAGTTTAAGCGAGGCGAGCACTGAAAATACTCGAAGATTAAAGATGATGATTTGTTTAATTAATTGGTGAAATTCGGCCTGAATTTCTTATAGCTTGGGCGGAATCAATGGACTCGCCGGAGGTGGTCACCGGAGGTGGGGAAGGTGATCGCCGGAGGGAAGCTTGTCACCGGAGTTGGGTTGGGTAAAGAGAGATGGGTGTGTGTTTTGTGTGCAAAAATAGTTTTTTGTAAAATCACAACTTACATGTTTTTATTTCGTAAATAGCATGTTTTTGAATGAGTTTTTGGTAAAAAGTCCATTGCCAATCTATCTTTTTTTTTCCCTTGTTTACATTTTTTTAGCGTAAGTGTGGTTTTGATTAGAAAAATAGAAAAAATGGATGCCTATATTGTTAACCATATACTTGAAATTGAAATGTCGTCTCCACCGGCTTCTGATTCGCCGACGGAAAAACCGTCCACTGCCACCATGACGCAGCAGTCGGTGACAGAGTTGAAGTCACAGCATTCGATTGTTAAGTTATGTAAGATCCCTCTGATCCCGATTCGTCACAGCGCATTGCAAACTGACGACGCCGACGATGATAGCCAAATTGAACAACAAGAGGATATAATTCACGCTTCGGCACTTGGCCTTGATCATATTCGAACTCGTTCCGCTCCTTCCCCTCTTAGGTTCGTATCCACTGCTGGCACTTCCTCCAAGCTCGGCCACCCCATCTACGGTAGCAGAGGCAACGAAGGAACTGCAATCCGGCGTAAACTTCCAATTTCTGAAGAAGGTCATTTTCTTCGGGTCTTAATTTTACATCAGTGACTTGTAATTTGTTACTCCCCCCGTCCCAAAATAAATATTCAATATTTTTTTGTTGAATTTTTTTTTATAAGTCAATTATAAGAGACGAAAAAGTCTTATAAATCATTTATAAGAGATGAAATAATTTTATAAGTCATTTATAATTAATCTATAAAATTTGTAATGTGTAAATTATGAGATTAATCGTCTTTGTTTTTGAAATTTTTGATTTTTTTATTGAAAAAAATAATTGTCTTACAAATCAATTATAAGAGACAAATTAGTTATAGAAGGCAAGTTGGTCTTATAATTCAAATATAAGAGTTTTTAATGTGTACATTATGAGATTTATTTGTTGTTATTATTGAAAATTTAGTTGAAAATTTGTCTTATAAGTCAATTATAAAAGACAAATTGGTCTACAGCTTTTATAGTTGAAATATAAGAACAATTCACCTCTTCTAATTCAGTTATAAGATAATTATTTCAACAAAAAAAATATAAAAAAATCAACAATAGCCACGAATCAATCTCATAATTTACATATTATAACTCTTATAGTTGAAGTATAAGACCAATTCATCTCTTATAATTCAGCTATAAGACAGTTTTATCAAAAAAAAAAAAAACAAAATTTCAATAATAGTGAGGAAATAATATGATAATTTACATATTACAACTCTTATATCTAAAGTATAGGACAAGTTCACCTCTTATAATTCAGTTGTAAGACAATTTTTTTCAATCAAAAGTTATAATAATAGTTGTGAATTAACTTGATAATGTACACATTACAACTTTTATAACTAAAGTATAAAACCAAAAATATACAGATAATTCACACAATCGAATTAATATGCCTTCTTCATCTCTTAGAACTTTTTTTAGTGAGCTCGAGCATAATTTCTCCCACCAAATTTTATTATTTTGTATTAGGCCTCTACAATGGGAAATGAACAGACTTCTCCCAAACCTTCATATTATGTCAGATCTCTGAAGATCACCATTGAATCCAGAAACATAAGTTCTGATGATGCTTCTGATTTTGATGACCAATCTAAAAAAATCGGCCAGATCTAGGAGGAACTAATTCGACGAAGAGGACAAGGAGGATGTAGTGGATGGAAGTCGAAGGAATTGCTCGAATGCATGTGAGTGTTGGTCGGCGAAGCGAATTCCGACCATATCTGTAAAGTTTTGCCAGATCTGGGTAGAAAGAAGTCGAAGAAGAGGAAAGTAAGGGAGGAGGTGCTGGAGAGAAGGGAGAGAGGAGCGGAGGAGGAGGAAGGGAGGGGCAGAATAGAGAGGCGCCGGCGTGAGTTGCCGTTGCCGGTGAAGAGAGAAAGAACGGTGGGTGTGTGTATGTGTGGTGAAGAGAGAAAGAACGGTGGGTGTGTGTATGTGTGTGTTTAGAGAGAGAGGGAAGAGACAACGCGGGAAGGGGAGAGGAAAGAAAGTAAGGGGGGGGGGGGGCTAGGTGTCTCGGGGAGTACAATTTAGGGAGAAGTTTTTATTTGAGATTTACAAAATGCCTTGTCTGAACAGGAGAGCAGCCCTTGGAGAATTTTTCCATATTAAAATGGTAAAAACAGACACTATTTTTTATGGGCATGATTGAACACCATAGTATGAAATGAAACTAGCAAGTACATTGAGATGGTAAAAGGAGAGAGTACATAAAACAGCTGAGCGGAAAATTTAGCTCCAGTGATTAAACATTAAAGTGCGAGTCCAGAGCTAACAATGAATATCAGTCTACAAAAATAAGGTATAATCCGGTGAGCGCTGTCTGCAAATCGACAACTCGCTCTTATAGGAACAAAATATCCCCCAATGACAAGGGGAACAATGTTTAGGACTCTTCAAAATCCCTCTACTTTTCAATTAAGTTATTCAAAATGAGTAGAAAAACCTGCTCAATTCAACTCGGATAAATAAAAACGTTTTTTTTCATCACCATCTATAACTAAATAACTGAGGAAGGAAAAATCAGTTGTGGAATTAGGCACCGCCAGAACCATACTTCTTTCCAAAGACAATGACCTGAAGCTTATCGTAACCAGCAAGCACACCAGCACCAGCAACGGCACGGAGGATGTTGGCACCAGCACCCTTGAACAAAGATTTGGCTCCCTCATTCTTCAGGATTTGAGAGAATGCGTCAAAGGAGCTCTTGTACTTCACTGCCTCACCGGAAGTCATCATCATTCTTCTACGGACTGTGTCAATTGGGTATGAGGCAAGTCCAGCACCATTTGTGATGAGCCAACCAAGAGCAAAGCTAGCAAAGAAACTATCCTGTAGTCATCAAAAACATTGAATCAAGCAAGTGTCAGCCGTCTAACATCCAAAACCCAATTTTTATACAAGTGGAAAGGTAGAGAAATGGAAAAACATGATGCTTGTCAATGTTTGTTATCGAGATAATGGTATAACTCCCTCAGTCCCATAAAATGTTCCCATTTTCTACTTTTGTTTTTCCAAAAAAGAAAGCCTCAGGCAAGTCTTTTATTAATGATAATGATGAAAAGAGGAATATATCACAAAAATGTTTGAATAGTCAAATAGGAAATATCTTTATGGAACAAAAGGAGTAAAAGAAACTCGAGTAAAACATCAAATGTTGAATTCATTTTACAACAACACAGATATTGAATAATTCATGCATTTGAGCTTAAGAAGCAAAAACTAAAGAGATTGGAAATATAGACATGCACTTTGTATCGCGAAAGTAATGGGAAAGACCAACCAATATAAAAGAATTATACTGACCTGCAAAGTTCCAGTGAGGAGAACTGGCTTCAATGAATCGTACATACCGAAGTACAAACCACGGTAAACTATGATACCAACACATGAAATGTTGAATCCACGATAGAGACCGGCAACACCATCTGAAGCCAAAGTTTTCTTGTAGACATCAACCAAACCATTGAACTGTCTCTCTCCTCCCTTCTTTGCAGACTTGGCATCATTAGCTAGACGGGTTCTAGCATAATCCAAAGAGTAGACAAAGAGTAGGGAGGAAGCACCAGCAGCACCACCAGATCCAAGGTTACCAGCAAACCATTTCCAGTAGCCATCACGGTCTTTCTTAAAGTTAAACAACCTCTTGAAGTAATCCTTGAAAGCAAAGTTCAAGGCCTATACAAAATTGCAGACATTGATTAGTAAAAAGTGGTTCAGTTACAAACAAGATATATAAGGTAAACGTAGAATGGGAAATGGAAAGACTTTTTAATGCTGCACCTGAGTGGGGAAGTAACGGATAACATTGGCTGTGTTTCCTCTCCACAGAGACATAAATCCTTCATCCTTAATTGTTCTCTTGAAACATTCTCCAACACCCTTGTATGGTTCAGCAAGCCTGCCAGTCTTGATCATTTCATCTTGATTTTGGATCAAAAGTTTCACACGCTCAATAGGAGCAGCAGCAGTTTTGGACACCGCAGCTGAAACTCCACCCATAAGAAAGTCAATGGCAAAACCTGCCAATCCTTTCTCTGAGGGAGCTTGGACAAAAACTGGTGAAGCATTCACAGCTACCAACGACTGTGACAATGGATACTGGAATCCAGCATTGGTATAGTTCCCATATGTGTATTGCCTCTGATTTGTGGCCGGCCTTTGGAAAGCACCATAGCGAGCACGTACATCTTGGGAAAGGGTGGTGCTGATGTGTAGCTGGCTAGCTACCTTATTAGCAACTGTTGGGTGTTGGTATTGGTCAGCCATTGCGTTTCAAATGATCCCTGTAGACATACAAGTAAACTTTATTGACGAACGCATTAATCAATTATGGTAATAATAGGAGCTATTCAAGTTTTAGTATTGAGCCAATGAAACTAACCCAACCAAGGAGAAACATGGTATACAAATATCGGAAAAGATATGTAATCAATAACTCAGTATAAGAAGGAAAAGAAAAATCTGTAAATTTAGAAAGATATAAACCAAATACTCCATTCGACCATGAATGAATGTCCATCTTTGACCAAGTACGTTTTAGAAAATTGCTTTTAAAGCAATTGTAGAAGCATGTTTACATAAATATATATCATTATATGACGTTATGATTATAAATTTACACTAGGACAAGATGATTGACAAGAGATGATTTAGCAACTGCACCCAAAATAGTCATTCATTTGGGGCGGAGAATGTATCCTATTCTTCATACTCCCTCCGTCCCATACCTACGTGCACATTTTGCCATTTTGGGCGTCCCAAACCTACGTGCACATTTCCTAAAATGGAAAGGAATCTTTACTATTCCCTCCACTCATTCTCTCTCCTACATTATTTTTATACTCGCAACACCATTATAATTTACTATTCCTTCCACTCATTCTCTCTCCTATTTTACTTTTACACTCACAACACTTTCAATATAATACTCCCTCCTTAATTTATGTGCAAAAGTCTAAGTGTGCACCTAGATATGGGACGGAGGGAGTATTATAGATAAACAGTGGATTGTATATCTAGAATATGACAAAATAAACATTAAGCATCACAAATACTAGTACAAAATGTGACAAAAAGGGCTGTAGGACTCTTTTTATCCAACAAAATCATTGTATAGAGAAAATAAAGGAAACCATGCATGTCTATGCATCAAAATAAACATTAAGCATCATAGATAATAGTACAAATTTGAGGTGACAGATTTAGTTGTTTTTCCTCCATTTCTAGATATACAGTGGTCAATTATCCTTCCTAAGTTTGAAGGAGGGACATTAAGTTTCCAGACTCCTTCACTCCAAGGATGTGGAGCAATGTGATTACTAATGTCGTAATCACTATCTCATCAGGCTCAGAGAACAAAACATGTCCTCAAGAGAATGACTAGTTCAGAGTCTAAATTCAAATTATGAGATGTGTAACAGGAAACACATACAAAAACACACATCAGAACACTTCAAAAAATATTACAAAGCCAGGAAAATCTAATAGGAAGTTCGCCAATCAGCAACTATATACATAAACTACGAAATAGAATTGTGAATCAAGAACATAACATAAATGATAAATTCTCACAAAAACACTACATCCGTCCCACCTCAAACCAGACTTTTTGCCATTTTCAGTCCTCCCACCTCAAACCGGACTTGCCAATATGGTAAAGAATTTCACTATTCCTCCCACTCTTACCCACATCACCAATTAAGTTACTATTCCTCCCACTCATTCCCTCCTATTTTATTTTTCTAACTCACAACACATATCTCCTACTTTACTTTTCCTTAATCACTGTTCCCAAAAAGTTGGTCCGGTTTGAGGTGGAAGGGAGGGAGTATATAAGAATTGATTGAGGTTGATGCCACAATCATTTGAAACAGATCTAAAGCAGATGGTGCAGGAAATGACAAATCAGAAACAGAAACCAAAGTCAATTCATTAACACTACACCAATAATACAATAGATCCAACTAAATTACACAAACACACAAACGGATCTAGATATTCAAAATACCTGCTAAACGAAAGTAAGATCTAAAAAAAGGTAAAACACGATTCAACAATTGAAAAACTAGAAATGATAGATAAAACATAGAAATTTAAAGAAAACAAAATTCAAGACCAAATAAATAGATCAAAGTAATTCGGACCCCGCCGATCAGGATCGTCGGAGTTAGAGAGGTTACCTGCGTCTATGTCGCCCCGAAATACGCGACGGTGTGGCGTAGAGAAAAACGAGTGAGAAAAGAGGGTTACGAAAGGCCAATTGAGTTGCTTCTATATAGCTGACCTAGGGTGGGATATCCATATTATATGAAATGGAATGTTTTCACTGTTTCGCGGTGTACTGTTTTAGCGTGGAATGTTATTGGATTAGTCGTTGATTGATGTGGGTTAGGGATGGATTGGACGGTGGATTTAGGGTTATTTGAAAATTCCGGTAATATGGGATTCCAACTTGGAAATTTCTATTTGGCGCTGGGTTGGTCAAATCAAAATATTAGTAATAATAACTTTTAGAATTTTATGATAGTAATTAAATTTGAATAACATTTTAGTCAATAATGATCAAGTTGATAGAAAATTTATAATGTAAGATATGGAATATAAGTACCTTCAAATTCAAATTTATGAAAATACATTATAAATATCATTTTATTATCTGACCCCAAAAACTCGATGCACTGACACTACATATTGGCCACCAAATATAGATAACTTGGATTCATTCATGAATTGTAGTGGTTTATTGCGTTTCATATGTGCAAAAATTTGTACATGACAAATACTCTCTCCGTCCCAAAATATTTGTCTCATTTGATTTTTTTATTGAACTTTGATCACAAATTTATGAGAGATTAATCATGTTCATGAAATTCTAAAAGTTGTTGTTGATAATATTATTAATGGTGAATCAATAGGAATTTTTAGAATTTCATGAACATAATTAAATTGTCATATATTTATGGTCAAAGTTCAACAAAAAAGTCAAATGAGACAAATATTTTGGGACGGAGGGAGTATAACTTTTATTTTTAAGTAATATTGTTCCCTTTTCGAAATTTCTTGATTTTTAGTGGTTTATTGTGTTTTATAGTTGTTTATTGAAGCAATTATTTTATAACAGGAATTAACTATCTTTTTTATGAATATATAAATATTACGGGTTAATTCTCTTATTCAATTAATTTTGAGTTAAAATCTACGACAAGTTGATCAGTTCTGATTGTTAAAAAAAAAAAAAATGATATTTTTAGACGGTAAAAGGCTTGGCTGGGTGGGTTGGTAAATTAAGACTTACTCCCTCCGTCCCGGCGAAAGAGCCACAAAATTTATCCGACACGCAAAATAAGAAATGTGATGCAGGAAAGAGAAAAAGTTTAAATGTTATGAGTATGAAAAATTAAATAGGAGAGAGAATGAGTGGGAGGTGATGTAAGAAAGAGAATGTTGTGAGTGTAAAAGTACAGTAGGAGAGAGAATGAGTGGAGAGAATAGTGATTTAAGGTTTCCTTTTTGGGAAAGTGGCTTTTTAAATGGGACGCCCAAAAAGGAAATAAATGGCTCTTTCGCTGGGACGGAGGGAGTAGGTGGTCAAATCAAATTGTTGATGTGGGTCCTACTAATAGTTTGATTAGACACTTTGTTATAAGATTCTACTTGACCATTCCAAATACAGTATGTCACGTTTTTATTCTAGAATCTTACTTTTTTCTTCTTTCTAGTAAATAAAATTCTTATGCAAAGGAATTTTGTTTGAACGACATATCGATATCGAGCAGATTTAAATATCTATAAAGTTTTTGGATTCAATACCATCTACTGGCTATAATTGATATTAGGTAGTTAGAAATTAAAAAAGAAAATTCCTACATTGTGTAAAAAAAATCAAAATGTGTATTATTGTTTGTACTATTTCATTCAAAAGTTATATTTTTCTTTTAGCAATTTCTATAATTAATTGATCAAAAATAAATCTTAATTATTATAGATTTAATATAATCATTTGTCATCTATTTACATTAAAAAAGGTAATTTATAGATTTGGTAAATAGTCAAAGCAAAAACCATATTTTCATCACTGAACTTTAGCCTTTTTCAAAATATCCTCAATGAACTACTCCCTCCGTCCCAATAGAAGCTGCCCGTTTTTGCCTTGCACGCAAATTAATAAAATGGATGGGAAGAAAAAATGTTGTGAGTGTAATTTGAAAATAGGAGAGAGAATGAGTGGAGGGAATAATAAATTATAATGGTGTTGTGAGTATTAAAATAATGTAGGAGAGATAATGAGTGGAGGGAATAGTAAAGATTCCTTTGCCAAAAAAGGAAAGTGGAAGCAATTAACGGGACACCCAAAATGGCAAAATGGGAAGCTACTATTGGGACGGAGGGAGTATTTCTTTTTCAAATGTTCTCACTAAACTTCCACATTTTTCAAAATGTGTCAGACTAAATAAATTTGCTAAAAATATAACAATTTTTAGCCACTTGACCAAACATGACTAATTTTTTTAAATTTGATCTAGGGTAAATGGTTTACTAGGAAAATTAATTTGTAATATTTTCTATAAACTATGTGATAATTTACATTAATTAATTGTAGTCTTCATTATGCATGTCAACAACGTTAACATATTGGTTGAAAACTTAACAAACATTAGTAACGTTAAGTCACTCAGCTAAATTTCATTAGGATTTTAGCGAAGTTGTTAACGGAGTGATCACATTTTGAAAATTGTGAAAGTTTAATTTATTTTTTCAAAAAAAACGCAAAAGTTATTGATGAAAATATGGTTTTTGCCCATAGTCAAAGCATAATTTTCATTGCAAGTTTATGAAGTTACTGTATCCATTAGAACAACAAAGAAGCATTTTGCAAACTGAAACTTTGAAGTTGTTTCGACTAGGTTGCCGGCCAACACTCATGCACCCTACGAAAAGAGAACCGATCCTAAGAAGCATTTGCTGCTACTACAGTCAATAGTTTGAACATGGTTATATATTCTCTATCGCGGAATGGCTTTGAGTGGCTTTTCTTCCTAATGGAAAGAGAAAGTGAGCAGTACTACAGGATAAGAAGTTGTTAGTTGATCAATCTGGTGGCGGCTAGCTTAGCTTCATATGTGAGTTTGATGGGCGAGGGATGAAGGCGTGACTCTAAAGGAGAGGGTAGGTCACATAATAAAGAGAAAAGGGATCCGATTCCGAGGTGCTATCTTGTTTGCATAACTCACTTGGAAGAACACGTCTTGTATCAAATATAACATTAAGAATCTTATGCTATCTGTTTCCTCTTTACCATGTTGAACTCAAGCATAAAATAAGTACAAAACTGTACATAGTCAATACAACATCAGCAGTCTAGTGGGAAATACTGCCTCAACTTTGTGGAGAGAGTTTATCAAGCGAGAAGGATTTCTGACATTCCAGGAAAATCAAGAACAATACAAATGACTTCTATCTTAGTGAGTAGTCGGTAATTGATATACTATAAGAGAATAATTAAAGACTATTAACAGAGGAAGTGGTAGGACGGGAATACCTAAAGTGCATAGAAGATCTCTTCGACTTTGAGCTATAGATGCCTGCCCAGATCAATACTCTCTCTTCCTTGTGGTCTATCAATGCCGAGAGAAGCACTAAGCTCAATCTCCTGCTCTTTTTGTTTCAATAACAATGTCATTCGTTCATTCTCCAACACCAACCTCTCATTCTCCAGCCTTGTTATCTCCAACTCCCTGTCCTTTTTGTTGCAAAATCTTTGCCACTTAAACCTCCGTTTCTCCATCTCAAAAGCTTCAGCATGGATCCCAACTCTTTGTTCTTGCAGTTGCAACATTCGTTTCTTAACCCACTCCGTTTTTTGTCTTTGCGAATGTTTTGGGTCGAGAAAGAATTCATCTATTTCAGCTTGAAAACCATCTTGCCCATCGTCTTCATCCCCAATAATCTTTCTCTCACCATGAACCCCTGCTTTTTCCAAATCATCTCCACCATTGCCGTTGTCCTCGTGGTCTGATTCATCATCCTCGCTGTCATCACTTTCTTCAACTGCTTCTGCTTCTGACACATTATTCTCCTTTGAGCACTGCCCAAGTGGCAGAGAATGAATGGGTAGATCAAGATCACTGCAATTTGGTATTTGTTGCCCATTATGGTACGCACACATTTCCGGATAAAACAAATGTTTAGAGCTCAATATTTTCCTCACATCATCTTTCATTTTCGGTGAAAGTTGAGGCATGGATTCCATAATAGCCGGGTTTTCTACCACTCTACAAGAAGTACCCCTTCCAAGAATATCATTCAACCTTTTATACCTCTTATTCAAATCATTGAATTTATCCTCACACTGCTGAGGTGAGACAGACGAACCTTTAGCAAGCATTATCTTTGAAACTGTTTTCCACTTGCCCTTCTTCTGCAAACTACCCGCTCTTCTTTTTATCCCCTCCATACCCTCTAAAGAACCATCATCCCCAACACAAGCTACCACTTGTATCAAAAGTCTTACTATATTATCAGTCCATTTCATCCGTTGCCACGGGGATCCCTTTTTACCCTTCCCTCCACTCAAATTCTCATCATTACCATCTTCTGTATAACTCGGCTCATCCTCATCGCTCATATTAGCATTATTATTAGTACAAATCTTCATCGAATTTACAGTAGTAGCCGCTTTCCCTTTCCCAAAACTCATCGAAAAAGCCTTGGGGTTATTCAACCCCTTCATTTCCATAAACCCAATGGCCTGATCATCATCAAGACCAGTCATCATATTCAACGACGACTGCATACCATTATGATGATGGGTATTTGATGGATGACCCATCTGGGTCTGTTGACTCCTAGGAATTGATGATTCAAGGTCTAAAAACCCACCATTTGGACCTGACAAAAATCCACCTCCCAACCCCAAATTGTTATTCATTTCACAATTCTTAATACAATTCTGATTACTAATACAAAAACCCAATTTACTGATCTCATTCAAACGATTGATAAATAAAAGTAATTCATCATAATTAGATCCAATACATCAAAACCCATGTAAAATCGGTGAATCTAGAGCTGAATCGATAATAACAAGCCAAGAAACTGTGATGGGGAGAGAGAAAGATGTAGTAGAAATTGGGTTTACCTCTTTAAACAGGAAAAGGTGAGATCTTGATGAAGATGAATCGAGCTAGGAAGTGTGAGAGTTATGATTGTGGTGAGTGAATTAATGTCTCCACTTCTGGTTTTGCATAATTAAGGTCCAAATTAAAAAGTCAAATTAGGTTTTGTTGTTGGGTGGAATGGTGTCATGTGCCATCCACGCTCACATTTCCATGGTTTTTCTTGGGAATATAGTAGTGTCTTTTTAAAATTTTACACTTTACAAATGCAAATTATACTGCACAATTCATGTCAAGCTTTAATCTCAAAATAATTTGAACTCGACTAATATAAATTTATATATATACGTGTCATCGTTAAAAAAGTTGAAAGGGAAAAAACAAATCAAAAGAAGAAATAAGAATAAAATTTAGAAAAGAAAAAGGAGAGAAGAAAAAATGTGATAGGAAAAGAATATTCCATTCCATTCGCTTCACGTGATTATTGGAGACAAAAAATTAGGCAAAAAAATTATGAAAACATAGCAGAGAGAATTAGTGTAAGAATGTGTTTGTGAGTATGAAAAATACTACCACATATTGAAATAAATTAAATTAAAATGATTCACCTGCTCCTTCCTTCCATCCCAATTTAACGTTGTTAATTTGACTTGCCACGAGGATTATAAAAATTAAATATTATGTGTATAAAAAATAAAGTAGGAGAGAAAAAATGGGTAAGGAGTTTTTGTTACGAGAATATCAAGTGGATAAGGAGTTTTTGTTATGAAAATATCAATTGGACCCCGCCTAGCGCCTAGGCGGGCGCCTAGCCCACGTTTTAAAACATTGATTAAAAGTAATACAATATCAAACAACAATTTTAACATTATATGAAAATAACTAGAATTTCATGCTTCTTTTTGTAAAAATTTAAGCAAGTTGAAATTAGATCCAAAACAGATTTGTCAAGAATAATGAGAATGATGATGCACATCATCCAAAAGGGTCAAAATCACCGGTACCACTTTAGGGTCCGCTCTCGAGTTTTTTAAGGAAAGAAAGGGAAGAAAAGGGGAGGAAAGGAAATGGAAGGAAATTAAAATCTCCCCTTAGATGCTCCCGAGTTATGAGGGAAAGGGAAGGAAAAAATGTAAAATTATAATTATAATTATAACCTTAATGAAATAAAAGAGGAGTATTTATTTGTGAGGATAAAATAGGAAGAACACAAAAGCTCCTTTGAATCATTTCATTTCCTTCCATTTCCTCTCACATTTGGGAGGATTGGATAGGAGGGAAATGAGACCTTCATTTCCTCCCATTTCCTTTCCTTTCCTTCCTAAAAAAAACTCGGGAGCACACCCTAGGGAGGAAATCATCCTCATTTCCTCCCTTTTTATTCCCCTTCCTTCCAAAATAAAACTCGGGAGCACACCCTTAGTGTACCACAATGTGTATTATAGGTGATTTAACGGTTATGCATAAATGATAATATCATGTCGTAGGATTTGCCGGCTTCATCCAAAAGCATACATTATATGAGTGCATTCTTTTTTTTTTTAACTCCCTCCGCCCCTAAAAGATTGTCCTGTTGTACATTTTACAATTATTAAGGAAGAGCTTCACCTTCTTGTACCTTAGTAGATTGCACTAGCATTCATGCCTAAGTTTAGAAATGGGACATACTTTTTGGGACAAGTCAAAATGGCAAATGGGACAATCTTTCAGGGACGGAGGGAGTAACAAAGAGTGCATTCTTCAGAGTTACATTTTGTTTTCTATTAGTGCAAAGAGTACTGCCATATTGTGAATAATTCGTGTGGATTCTATCCCTTGGTTACAAAAATATTGTCAATCCATCCCTCAAATGATCAAGTCTATACTCCTTCCAATTTGCATAACTGATTTTGTAATATTTTGGTGACTGAACAATCTACTCACTGTTCTTTTTATTTCTTGATTGTCCTCAATAAACTTTTATGATTTTTTCAATGTCACCATTCCGTCCAATAAATTGTTAAAAATCTAACAAGAGTTAGTTACATGACCTCAAGTGACTAATTTGGGTTAAGTTTTTGGCATTTTTTTAACTTGTTCTTATGTCTGTGCTGACTAGGTTTAGGGGAACACCCTCCCCCACCCCCCACCCCGCCATTTTACATGCAAGTGAGATTCACATGTCATAAATTAATCAAAGTTAGTCACATAAGGTCATATAACTAACGTTCGTTAAATTTTTTGACAATTTATTGAACGGAGTGGTGACAATGATTTTTTTTTAAAAAAAAAAAGTAGAGAACAATAAAAAAAAATAGTAAAGAACAGTGAGGAAATTGAAAATTGACTTATAGTTAAGTGACCAATGTATTAGTTTTGCCTAAGAACAGCTTGCCTTGCACCACACACATGCACACACAGAGCAAATTTATGACCATCATAACTACTGAGAGCTCTGTAATTCTAACTTCTAAGGAACTTGTCAGCATGGTACACAACATATAGTCCAATTAATTACAAGGGCCCGAGCGATGCCCATGCAACATAACTTGACGTGTGAAACACCTCCGCGCCTTGTTCACATCCTACCTGACGCAACTATTTATGTTGTACCATGGAAAAGAAAAATCAATGTCTGACACCCACTTAACATCACTAATCAGTACTAACCTTAGATCTCAATAAGCTTGAGGATTCAAAGGCTTCTTATAGAACTGCAGCATGAGTGAAGAACAAACCACACTAATTGATGAAGCAGCCATGCAAGCTCCAGCTAGCCAAGGAGGCAAACGAATTCCAGTGAAGGGAAATAGAACTCCTGCGGCAATTGGCATACCAAGTACGTTGTAGCCAAGGGCCCACACATAATTGAGACGGATTTTGGATATTGTCTTTTTAGATAGATCTATTGCTGTTATTACGTCCTCCAAGTTGCTCTTGATTAGCACTATATCAGCTGCTTCTATAGCTACGTCAGTTCCTGCACCAATTGCCATTCCAACATCAGCTGCAACTAATGCAGGTGAGTCGTTTATTCCGTCTCCCACCATTGCTACAATCGTGCCTTTCATCTGTAATGCCAAATTGGATTGTGTCAGCTCTAGAAGCATTGGAAAAAAAAAACGAGAAGGGATATATTTACGTACAATGAGGCAAGTTAATTTTGCAAACAATTCATACTATTAATGTAAAGCTGTGCAGGTATAAGATCATTTGATGAACTTCAATAAAGGCATCTCCAATGCATAGTCCTTAGCCATAGGTATCAAAATGAATTTTGGTACCCTATAGATCACGTATATTTTAATTCCCCACGGGTCTCATTGTGATATCTATGAGACCATCGGATCTAAGTTTAACAAGACAAGTATATTTTGGAGGTACCAAAAAAACTTTAAGGTGGCGTTTGATTTTTTTAAGTGTTAAGTGCTGAAATCTGCTTTTACATCTGAATTTGGCTGAACTGATAAAAGGTAGCGTCTGAAAGACTGATTTCTGAATTACTCAAGCTGTTTGAATTCACATCTGAAATTAGAGTTGCAACATTTAATGGAGTAGAGAGATGGATAAAAGGTTGTTGATCTAGTGTTTGAGTTGGGTTTATTTGAAATTATGAGTTATGGAAGAAATATATATGAAAAAAATCAATTAAGAGACAAATAAGTGATAGTTTTACATCTGAAAATTAAGTGGAAAATAAAACAAACGACGCCTAACTGTTATGGCAACACCAAACAAGGATTCAGCTCTACCTAGTTGCTAAGAGCACGTAGCAGAACAAGAAAAGGACATCAATTGGTTAAACAAGTAGAGTTAGACCACACACACACACACACAAAAAAAAAAAATCCCATAAAGATGATCCCACTTTTCTATTGGTTGATTTAATTGAACTTTGATTAAAGATTTAGGAAATACTAATTACCCAAACGAAAATCTAAAAATTGTTACGGATAGTACTTTTAATGGTATATCAATAACAAATTTTAAAATTTCATTTGGATAATTAGTCTTTTCTAAATCTTAAGTCAAAGTTCAATCAAATCAACCACTAAAAAGTGGGACTATCTTTATGAGAGGGGAGGGAGGGAGTATCAGGTACGCATCACATTATTTTTCCCTTCAATTTCTATTAAACAAGTAAATAATTTACAAATAGAATGAGTATTGCTGGATTGCAGAGAAAATTAGAAGAAAAATGAGGTTTAGGATGATTGATAGGTTGGAATATGGTATCATATGGTTATATACAAGGTCCTAGTATTATTTATCAGTGGAACTTTCTATAAGTGAGTTAACTGGCCTTACTTGGACAAGAGTGCTGCCTCTTTGATGCATAAATTAAGGATTATTTTGACTTACTTACACTAATGTAAATAGCATGCCAAAAGATGTTTACCTGCAATTCCTTGATCCTATCAGCTTTTCCCAACGGATCTGTCTCAGCAAACACCGTTTCTATTCCAACTTCCTTCGCTATTGCATTTGCAGTTGCCCAGTTATCCCCGGTAACCATAATACTCTTAATATTCATTGATTGAAGATAAGATATGACTCGTGCAGCCTCTGGCTTCACTGGATCTGTGACAGCAAAAGCACCAGCAACTTTTCCATCAATGGCTACCAGTACGCATGTACGGGCTAGCTGCTCATTATCTGACATATAACTGTCAACATCTGGGCTGATTGGTACACTAAAAGATCCCATTAGCCTCCTGTTCCCAACCAAGACCACCCTGTCTCTGACTTTTCCACCCACCCCAGCTCCTGGGTGCACCTCAAAGTCTTTGACCTCCGTTGCAAACTCACTTTCAGATGCGTACTTGGGACATAGCTTCTTGGCATGGTCAACTACAGCTTTTGCTATTGGGTGCTCACTATTCACCTAAAATTCAAATTCAGGAACATAATTAAATCCATGTCTAGAAGTGCTCTGCTTTTCCACAAAATATTAAAGGATGCCTCACTTGTTTTTCTCTATATTAAGATACAACAACAAAGCCTTAGTGTCAAAATAATTTGGGATCGGCTAACATGAATCCCATATGTCATCATGAAATAAAAGAAACACACCTCAGCAGCAATAGCCATATCACAGAGCTCCTCCAGAGAAAATCTGGAAAAGAGCACAGCACTGACAACTGTTGGTTTCCCAACTGTCAGCGTCCCTGTTTTATCAAAGACGACTGTTTTTACCTAGAGGTTCAAATATATGGATCTGTTAATATCTTTAGGATACATTATGGAAATAATTTACTACCTCCATCCCAAAATGAAAAAAAAATCAGATTTACTCTTGATCAAGAGCAAATCTGAAACTTTTTTGGACATTCATTTTAGGACGGAGGGAGTAGGAATTATAAGATGGATGAAATGCGGAGAATCATTAAGTCTAGGTACCTTGTGTGCCTTTTCGAGCGCATTCCCACCCTTGATGAGGACGCCTTGTGAAGCACCCTTACCGGTGGAGACCATCACGGCAGTAGGAGTTGCAAGACCCAGAGCACAGGGGCATGCAACCACCAACACTGATATACCAAACTGCAGTGCAAGTTCAAATTCATCCATCGCCTTTGGTATCCAGCTTTTAGGATAGAGTCCAGCTTCTCCAGGAATAAACCATCCCAACCATGTTAAAAATGCTGCTACAACAACCTGAAATTCAGTAAATGGAACCATCAAAGAGCTTGAAATTCAAAACAAATGATTCATATAGAGTTGAGTGGTCATATTTCATGCCCTAGATGTACAAAAAAAAAAAAAACAACAACAACAACAAAGACTGCATTGCTTACTTCACAAGATTATACTTCATTATATTGGCTAAAATGGCTAAAAAAAAGTGACATGCAACTCGAGTGTTAAGTGCTAAGTTATCCAAAACATTCTTATTCCCCCCACACACACAACACTCCCACCCCCACCCCAAATATATATATAAAAAAAACAAGAACAAGAACAAAAAATTGAGAGCCAGTGACAGTATCAAATTGCTGTTTGGTTGAGACGTATGATCATAATGAAACTTATGAATCATTCAGTAAAAGGTCTGGAACTGGTATAAGTAAGCCTATTAAGTAGCTGCAGCACTTCATATTTTAAAATACTAGATCTCCTTTTCTTCTTTTCCCTTCCCCCAAAAATCATAGCTACGTACATAATCTCCATTTCTCTTTACATCACAAGTTACTTTTTCAAAACATGAATATTTAAAATTATGATAACATTTGATTTCTTAATATTTCCTGGTTTGGGCACTTGGAAACAGCTGAAAGTTCACATATCTTTATTCTCTTCCAGAAGCTTACCGAATAAATTTATGGAAACTACGATTTCCATTCTCTGGGATCAACTTATTCAATATCATTGAAGGTTTGCTCAATTTACTATGTGCTGGTATGAACTAAGTAAATAACTTACAGCAGGTACGAAAAACAATGATATCTGGTCAGCCAGCTTCTGTACAGGTGCTCTTGCAAGCTGAGCAGTTTCAACTATTTGAACAATTTGTGAAAGTGCAGTCTCTGACCCAACATGAGTGGCCTTAACCAGCAAGAATCCATTTTCATTCACAGTTCCACCAATTACCTGTTTGTTAGAAAAAACATGTCTTAAGCAACTTTCAGTGTACCACAAAAGAAATAACAATCAATACAAAAAGGAAATAAAAAATTCAAATTTGACGCACCCTATCACCAGGCCTTTTAGTGATTGGCCTTGCTTCCCCCGTGATCATACTTTCATTCACATAACTCAGACCATTTACAACAGTCCCATCAACAGGGACCTTTGTCCCAGGAACAATTTTTATAATGTCACCCCTCTGTATCAGTTGAGTGCTGATTTCTGCCTCCGATATAACACTTCCTTCATCACCCAATATTACCAGGCAAGCTGAATCAGGAGCAAGATCTATCAACTTTGCTAAAGCATCGGATGTCTTTCCTTTTGCAATTACCTCCAGATATTTCCCCAGGAGAATAAAAGATATCAACATCGTACTTGTCTCAAAGAAATCTTGGCCCTCAAATGTATCTGAAGTTAACGCTTTTATCAATGTGTATACAGAATAAAAGTAAGCAGCATTAGTACCAAGTGCTACCAGAACATCCATGTTAGCGGATCTTCGTCTGAGAGCATGATATGAACCCACATAAAACCTGAAAACATATTGAAAAACTAATTTTAAGATGTGACTAATTATCAAGACTTTATCACATAACAAGATAATGCTCACAAGAAATTAAGATTCTATTTTGGAGAAAAGCCAATCTTGTACCTTCGACCAATAATAAATTGCACTGGAGAGCAAAGGATCCATCTTAAAGTCATCCCAAGAGTGAGCATGTTATAAATCTTATAGTCCAACCAGTTACCATATGGAGGAAGCATTGGAAGTACCATAGAGAATATGAAAACAGGGACTGAGAATAGGCAACTCCACAGGAATTGGTTTCTGTACATCTTGACTTCATGATGTCTCTCTGTTTCTCTTCGTCCTTCTGGAATATATAAGTTCGCCTGATAACAATCTGAGTCATGACTAGCTTCTTGTATGCAACGTATAAGTGACCTTGGACCAATTAACTCTGGGTCATAGCCAACAGTCACCTTGTGTTCTTCTGTGTCCATTTGAACGTGATTCACACCATCCATTGACTCAAGCGCGGACTGAATTATGGCAAAATCATCCAGAGACTTTATGCCTTCTAGTTTCAAATGCACTTTGTTCACATCACTTCCAGAACTTATAAGATCAGCTCCAAAGCCAGCATCTTCGACAGCTTCAATTATGCGATCAGTATCAATTACATTTGGATCATAATTAATTTTTGCTTCTTCCAGAGATAAACCCACTACTGCTTTTTTAATTCCTTCAACCATTGAAAGAGCTCGTTCAACAGACTCCGAACAGCTCGTGCACATCATTCCTTTAATTCTGAGTCGGCATACTGCTATGTCTTGCTCAGGAAACTCAATAACTTCAAAACCTGTATCTTCGATAGTGTCTTTTATTGTTTTTTCCTGGAATATCGTACAAAGAGGACCTTCTATTTTTAGTACTCAAAATGACAAAGAATAAGATGGAGTAGATCAACCAGAAACTAAGAAGAGGTAAAAAAGTAGCGACAGGTTTGAGTCAAACATGATGGATAAAATATGACATGTAACTTATCCTAGTAGTTTTAAAATACATGGAACTTAATGTAATAAGCTGTGCACCAAAGACACCAATCCCTCCAGGGTATTTAAAAAAGGGGCAGCCCGGTGCACAAAGCATCTCCGTGATAAAATACCAACATAAGGTAACACGGCAATCGTGAGTTTGTTTCCAAGAAACACTAACAGTGTTACATCTTTCAAACTTA
Source organism: Adenophora triphylla var. japonica (assembly GCA_022495995.1). Classification (NCBI taxonomy): domain Eukaryota; kingdom Viridiplantae; phylum Streptophyta; class Magnoliopsida; order Asterales; family Campanulaceae; genus Adenophora; species Adenophora triphylla. The sequence goes on from JAFEMH010000216.1 coordinate 373,160, forward strand.
CCTTGGTCCTTATGTTGGTCTTTTATCATTATGGTGGCATCTTAAGCACGAGGAGTAATATGCAGGCACATGTCATATACACCCACTTGGACCGAGATAAGAGACAGTACACGGTAACAATCCACACTGCTGAAAATAGCACCATTGATATTATGTATATGTTCCTTATGAATTGTAATTGATGCCTTTATCAGTATTCTGATGAATAAAGATACATTTGCCACAGGAGCTAATGCCATTTTTACATCCTAACTCCTCCATAATTGGCAAGCCACAAAGTCAACTGGCAGTTAATTTCATCTGCTAATATTTAAGACAACAAGATATCAACCTACTGCATAAGAAGCCCAAGAGTGTAAAAGAGAGTAGTGAGTACAAAATAAGCTATGACTCATATTCATGGAATTTCAACTGCTCTTAAAGTTAAGATCAAAGAGCAAGTAAAGAAATGCAACTCAGAGAATTTGATGAGCAGGACTAACTCTGACTTACAGAAATGAGTTCTGGCATGTATTTAACTACAGCCTGCCCCTGAAGTACTGAGACCACGACGCTCTCTACGCCATTCAGCTTTCCGAGAACGGATTCAATGGAAGTTGAACATGACGAACAAGTGATTCCACTTATTTTAAACATAATTGTCTTACTTCCTTTGCCAGCATCATGCAATGGCTTAAAAACGTTGACTTTAACATCATCAGCTGCTTGCAAAAGCGGAGCCCTGAAATCATCCTTCCCGTTGACTTCCATTCCCCTACTACAAGTTATCACCAACCCTGAAGAGGAAGTGACGAAAGGATTACATTTTCAAAATTATTTATCAGCTTTCATCTTCTTCTTTCTTTCTTTTCTTTTTTTATGTTTTTTTTATTTAATATTATTATTATTATTTATTTATTTATTTTTGCAGATTTCAGCAAGGAACCAAATAAAAACTATACATGAACAATAATTAGACAAGAATTTAACATTAAAAATAAAAACCTAAGTCTGATGTTTCCAGCCTGATTGTTTAGTTCCATACCTTGTACACCCATGTCTGTGACATTAGTGGCCATTCCTTTACATGAAAGTACAAAGGAAGCAAATAAACAAACTTTAACTGCTTCCATGTTTCAAAAGATCAGTGGAACAACAATCTGAGTTTATCCTCTGGGTTTTAACCAAATGACTCAGATGTTGCCAATCCTCAACCTACCCTTACTTAGGCAAGATTACTTCAATTTATATCCAATGATTATGTCTACAAACAGAACTTTGCATCCCTGTTTCATGCCTATATGTTCAGGCAGAATGTAGAGGGGAATTTTATTATGAGGAATCTTATATTGTTTGCCAAAAGTGGACAGCTGTACCCAGTCATTAAAGAAGAAAACTGACAGCTCCTAATCATGTATGGTATCAGCAATTAAACTTTAGCTATTTTAATTTTTCAGTGTCAGGCTGAAAACTATTGAATTTCAGAGGGATCTATTTTAAGTTTTAAGTTGAATTCTCATTTTGCTTGAATTATTCATTGTTAAAAAGCCAGAGTTGCGAACTTGCGAGAGATGTAGCAACCTATTGGCTCAAGTTCATGCATGTAGGTTTAATAAGGAGATACTAGTTACAAATTTGATCAAAATACCAGAAACCATATTTTGGTCATGCTAAGAAGTCTTACACACAATAACATTATAAATAACTGTATGGGAAAATTGGACTAACAATTTCCTAATTATAAAATCCACCCCTTTTAGATTTCCTTCCCAATCTAGTAATTCCGTGCATGCTGTAACACAGAATTGTATACAGTAATAGCAAAGGATGAAATCCTTGAGCCTAAACAACCCACAATCTTTTTGCTCTTCCAAGTTCATCAAGTTACGCTACAGAACAGCAACTAAAAGGAGCTTAGACTTGATCACCGGCTCAAATAATTTAGCAGTATATCAGATACCTACCATAGTTGCTAACTCCTCATCAAACTTTAACCAAGCCCAAAAATACCAAAACCTAAATATTCCATTCTCGTCGGCACAAACCAAATTAGGTGAAGGTAGAGAAAAGATACTAACCCGATCAACCCAAACTAATCAGGAAACTGGTATTACATCCTCACAATAACTAAATACATGTACCAAAAAAGTTAAAAGATTTCCCTCTCGAGAAAGATATTCAAAAAAAAATCAAATCATATCTATGAGCTCTCAACCCAATTGAAAGTCAATAGAAACGGCATGCTCGGGTGATAATAAAATTTTGAGTTAAATAAATACGTTAGAACAGTATTACTATAATGTACCAAAGGATGAACAGTTTTCCCTCTCTGAACAGAAAAATCAAATCATATAAAGTCTCAAAGACACAACCCAATTCAAAAACAATTAAACTGCATACATGAGCAATAACCAAACAAAAAATTCGAGGTTTAAGCTATAAAAAAAAAAAAAAACAGTTAACAACAATTGAAACACAGAGACAATAATCGAAGCTCTTGAATCGAATCACAGGCGTGCAAAAACGGATAGAATTAAAGCTTACCTACGATGAACAGAATTCTAATTAGGGGTTTTTTGCGTAAAATTGGGTATAGTAAATTGAAAATAAGGAGAATTGAGCAAATGAGAATAGGGGTTAGGGTTTACGTACGACAACTTATAGAGAAAGAGGGGAAGACTGCGTAGGAAGAGGTTTTGTTTTGTGGGGTGGTTTTGGGTTTTTCTTTTTCTCTGTTTTATTATTTATTTCTTGTTCAAAATTTCGAATATAACGTCCTGCCGCGGTTCCTTCCCACCAAGTTCAACTAACCGTCCACGACCTTGTTGTGGTGTGGGCCCCTCCTAACCCCATTATCTATTGTTGGATTTTTTGAACTTTAATTCTTTTTAATTTGGTGGGCATTTTATTTTGCCTTTCTTATTTTGACCAAGTATTTGAAGTGGGCTAGTTTGTTTGGTATTCTATAACTGAATCTGAATCGTGGATCGCTACAGTTTAATTGTACGGTACTTATTTATTTTCATCGTGATGATTTATATTCAAAAATTTATTAATAGTATTTCAGATATTTTTGCTCGGCTCTCATCAATCCATATTCCTCATTAGCGATCTTGATCCAGCTCAATTTATATAGTTCAATTGTAGTGATACAAAATACTATGTCCGTCCTAGTTTAAGATTTTCACTTTCCTTTTTGGTATGTCTCAGTTTAAGGTTTTTAATTGATTTATTATTTAAAATGGATAATTGGACTTGAACATACCAAAAGTGCCGAGTTGGGCCAAGCAAGCAAAGCCCAATTACATCCAGCATTGATTATCACATTCTCAATAGGGCCGCCCGATCGGAGCAAGGCCAAAGCCCGTCTCGCGTCGATCGACTAAGCCCATGGTCCGACCTATAGGTCCCGACCTAACGTAGTTCGACCTCATGATCCATGCTACAATTCGGGTACGAACCATGCTCTACTGACAAATGTCGACCATTCCACGAGTGGCGACCTCGACCTAAATTAACAAGTGACGACTTGATACTTGCGGGCGTATTCGGTTGAACTATTCTCGTAACCACATCCCTACAAATCGGGGACGAGTTACTAACACGTTCACGTAGTGAATAACATTGCTATAATCTCGGAGGACATGTCTCCTCACCAAAATACCTTACTCTTGCCTATAAATACTTCGTCACTACCAACGGTGCAAAGGTAAGCTTGCCATTTTGTTATCGAATTCATTATTCTATACATTTTGAGCTATAAACAACGGTAATCTTACTCTCGCGCCGAGCGTCTTCGCCAGGAGACACATCCAGGCTAGTCGTGGGTTGTTTTGGTCGAGGAGCCGGGTGATCGGTCTGCCACGTGGAGGAAGATTGATAAGCACATTTCTGTAGCATCGGTTTGGTTCCATTGCGGGAAAGTGCTTTAGACTTGACTTCGAAAACTCCATCAAACCTGCAGCAATGGTGACTTCGGAAGGACACGTATCAGAGGCTTCACTTGGGCACGATGAAGTGAACAACAACAACAATGCAAACGTTGGAAATGCATTTGCCTCCTCCTCCCCCTCCTCAGCGACATCATGCTAGGGCGACACGCTCTAACAGGCGTAGGCGATGGCGGGGATTGCCGGATGCGAGAGAAAAGCGTCCTATGGAAGGACAAGGAGCTCCACCTCACCCAAGCGTCTGGCAGGCGAGGCTAATGTGGGAAGCGGGGCGAGTCCCTCCACTAATCCCATGAGCAAGAAAGAAATGATCTTTGGAGCGAGCCCGGATTACAGGTACTTAATAGCCGTGGAGGAGCGAACGAGTGCCGACATACGCTACGTAGAGAGTGGCACCCGCTCGGGTTTCTAATGGGCGCGGAGCCGGGAGTGCTAGGCCAAATGAAGGTGTGGGACAGAACGGCGAAGACGAGAATGGTACGTCGAGCTCCCAGCTATAGTTCATGTCTTGAAGTAACGATTTAAGAGCTAGCCTCGCGAAACGAGAGCGGGAGGCTCAATCGGTTTGAGGACTCGGTTAACGGCCAATAGAAGCAGGACATGTTTCCCGGCCCGAACGAGAGATCGGGGTCTCAAAGAGACGAGAAATGGGCATAGGTCGCTGTGAGAGGGGAAAGGCGCGGTCGCCACATGGAGATCACGGGCGCGGGTCGCCGTCTGGCTGGCGAAGGCGCGGGTCGCCTCAAAGAAGTGAGACATAGATCCCCAATAAGATCGAAAGGACCAATTCTCACGGGGACGAAGGAGTAGGCGGTGACTCCCCCGAAGTGAAGGCCGAGAGGTCAATCTTGCTCCCCTCCGGGAGATGAAAGACCCGACGCTAGAGAATGGTTGTTGATGAAAAAGAAATTTGAGCAATGGGAGGAGGAGAAGAAAAAGAGACGGGAAAGGTTGACGAATTGACTTTGCTCTTCGACCTTTCTCCAAAGAAATCGAGAGATAGTCGACCTCCTCCTACTTTCGGGTTGCCTCTTACGGAGAAGTACTGCTGGGTCGACAAATGCCGGGAGCCACATATCCCATCTGGAAGCCACTATGTGTTTTGTCGCCAATGAGGATGACAACATGTGCAAGGCTCTCCTAAGCACACTTCTTGGGGCGGCCTTAACTTGGTTGATGGTTTGGGACTGGTAGTATCACCGCATGGGCATGCTTGAGAACAAAATTCTTAGATCGCTTCTCATTGCGGGAGCTCGAAAGATAACCGTCAGCGATCTGAATAACTTGGTGCGGGGTAAGAATGAAAGCTCGATGAGCTATTTCACCAAGTTCAAAGAGATGGTTGATAAAATAGAGGAAGACCTCACGAGACGGGGAGGTAATCAATTGCTTAGAAGTGGTATTTCCTCGAAGACATGGACTACGAGCTCACGGTCCAGAACGGTCACAACTCGACGGGAGTTGTTTGAAAAGGTGTATAATGTCGCTCGGCCGAGGAAAGGAAAGAAAAGAAGAACGGTAAGAGCCCCGAGGTTGAAGTCGGCGACGATAAAAGGACTCCAACAAGAATGGGGGAACAATAAAAATGGAAAGAACAGAACTAGGGCGACGAGAGAAGGTGCCCGAAGCTTTCCTCCCCTCACGGTGAGTCGAGCGAGATTTTGAATCTTTGTCGAGTGGCTCCTCCGGTCCCAATGAATCCAGGCAACAAGTTTAGGCGGGACAACGGCAAATGCTGCGACTACCACAAAGACACTGGTCATCTCACGAGAGGATTGCTTGGGATTAAAGCGTATCATCCGGAGAATGGTCGACCGGGGAGACTCGAAGCTTATGTGAAGAGACCTCAAGGCGGGGAGGTGAGCGGCCGGCGGGTGGGCAACAAGGACCTGGCGGCCCTAGGCGGAACACAGGGGTCATCATGAACAAGCAAGCAACACGGCCGTCAAGCACAAGATATTCCGGCTTAATAAGGCCCCACATGTGCCTCCAAGGAGAGAAATAAGAGATGAGGCAATCGGCTTCTACCCCCACGAATTGGCAACAAATATGGCGGCTAGGGAGCAAGTTCTCGTCATCCCGGAGTCTCATTGATGGATGTACGACGAGCGGACTCTTGTGAGTCGGCAACGGGGCTGCAAGGATATTTTGTTTTACAAAACTTTCAAGGAAATGGGCCTTAATGATGAGCAGTGGAGAGATATGATGGCGAGGTTGGAGGGCTTCACCAACCACCGAGTTGATGCTAAAGGCCGAGATAGTGCTCGGCGTCGACCTAGGCGGCACCCCTCGGGATTGTCTCGAAGGTACAATTTATCGTAATTGATGTAAATAGTGACTATGCCGCCATACTTGGAATTCCTGGACAGTCGCTCTTGGAATGGTAGCATCAATTCCTCACCGGCGAGTAAAGTTCCCCACTGCTGGAGTGGAGTTGCGTACTGAGCACGGCTCGTGCTTATACGGATCATGTTCTAAGAGAAAGAAAGAAAAGGGAGCTAGAAATTGAGGCTGGCGATGGTTACTTGAAGGCTGTCTCGATCGATCACCAAAACTACCCGTGTCAACAATCACCGACGTGGTAGAGTCGACCTATCGCTCAAATGACGAGGTCATGCTTGAGTCGACACGTCACTCTAACACCACTGAGGTCGATTCGGATGTAGTTATGGTCGATCAAGTCGTCATAGGAGACCTATGCCTCCCAGATAGACAATAACTCGGGGGCCCCTACCAACAAGGTTGCGGACAAGCTTGATGATATGATAGGCGAGGAGGCTCCACACTTGGGAGGCGAGGAAAGACAAAAGGTCGGGGAGATCATAGTGGAGACTCTACAATTCGAGAGATGGACCGAGCTAGAAGGCTGTGGATGAGCTAGAGTCGGTAATCACCAACCCTTCTTACCCGATCAAAAAATTCGGATTGGGAAGCGGCTATCGGTTGAGGAGCGGCGAGAAATCATCGAGCTACTCAAAGAAAGTAATGATGTCTTTGCATGGAGAGTAGAAGACATGAGGGGAATCAAGGAGGAGGTCGCTGTTCACGAGGTGGAAGTCAACCCGACCATAAAGCCGAGACCCCAAAGTTGAGAAGTTTTGCTCGCGACAAGGAAGAGGCTATCAAAGCAGAGTACAAAAACTTTTGAGTGCGAGGTATAATCAAAGAGGCCACTCATACAACGTGGTTGGCCAACGTGGTCATGGTGAAGAAATCGAATGGCAAGTGGCGGATGTGTGTCGACTTCACTACTCTCAATCTAGCTTGCCCCGAAGGATAGCTATCCTCTTCCTAGAATTGACAAGCTTGTTGATTCCATTCTTTGGTCATTCCACTCTCGGTTTCTGGATGCTTACTCGGGATACCACCGAGATAAAGATGCACGAGGATGACATAGTGAAGACGGCATTTCGAGCGGTGGAGGCATCTCTTGCTACAATATGATGCCTTTTGGATTGAAGAATGCGGGAGCTACATATCGAGAGGATGGTGAACAAAGTCTTTGCCTCACGAGATTGGTCGAAATATGGAGGCCTACGTTGACGACATGGTCATTAAAACTAAGGCGGGAGTCACGTGGTCGACCTAAATGAGACATTCGCCAATTTACGAGCAAACGACATGAAGCTCAACCCCGGTAAATGTGTGTTTGGAGTGGCGGTGGCAAGTTCTTGGGATTCATGGTATCTCAGAGGGGCATAGAAGCTAATCCAGAGAAGATAAAGGCTTTAGTCGACATGAAGGCTCCCACCACTATCAAGGAGATGCGGCGACTTAATGGTAGGGTAGCAGCTCTTGGTCGCTTCATATGAAAGTCAGCAGAGAGGACTCTCCCCTTCTTCAAAGCATTGAGGGGGACGAAAAGTTTTGAATGGACGACCGAATGTCATTCGTCGTTCCAACAGCTAAAGGATTACCTCGCTACTCCACCCCTGCTAAGTAGCCCGACCACTGGAGAGACTTTGTTTGTATACCTATCTGTGGGAGACAAGTCAGTTGCAGCAGTGTTGATTAGAGAGGAGGAGGGCTTGAAGCACATGTACTATATCGGCAAAGCATTATCGGATGTGGAAGCGGGTATTACAACGGCGAGAAAGTCGCTTATGCTCTAGTCGTAGCTTCAAGAAAGTTACGGGCCTATTTTACGGCTCATCCAATCGTGGTTCTTACCAATGCTCCTTTAAGAAAAATCTTTGCACAAGCCGGAGAGTTCGGGTCGACTACTCAATTGGTCAATTGCCCTCACCGAATTTGACATTGAGTATCGACCTCGAAAGCGTTGAAGGCTCAAGCTCTAGGCGACTTCTTGGTCGAGCTTACGTTCACCAAGGAAGATGACGAGCGGCGAGCTCCAAAGAAAAGGGCAAAGGGAAAGAGCCGAGTCACAAGTCGCCATCACTCTGCCGTCGATTGTTGGAAGGTCTATTCGGACGGGTCGGCAACCAAAAATGTCGGTGGAGGCTGGAATTGTCTTGGTCGAGCAGTGCAGGGGCTGTTTACGAGGAATCGCTAAGGTTCAAATTTGACGCTTCCAACAACCAAGGCGAATATGAAGCCTTGATTGCGGCTATCGAGTATGCCAAGTGTTTTGGAGCGACTAAGATCATGGCTTCTTGTGATTCGCGGTTGATAGTCGGCAGGTCGGGCGAGTATGAGGTGCTCGGTGCCACATTGATCAAATCTGCGACACTGGTGAAAGAGCGATAAAGGACTTAGAATTACAGGAGATTCAAAGGATTGGAAGAGAAGATAACGAGTGGCCGACCTCCTCTCGAAACTTGCTACTTCGGATGAGCCACATGACGAGCCCGTCTCCTTCCTCGAAAATCCGGCTTATGAGAGGGTAAAAATTCGGTGCATAGATGATCCCTCAAGAAATTGGACTCGGGAGAAGTGTTGGATTGAGGAAATGAAAGCATACCTAGAAAATGGAGAGGCTGCCGGATGACGAGAAGAAGGCTCGAGCTATCAAAAGAAAGCTCAGGTATGTCATTCAAGGAGGCGACTGTTCAGGAGATCTTATACTAGGCCATTGCTAAAGTGCATCCATCCCCAAGAGGTCGCCCTATTGATACACGAAGTGCATAGTGGAATTTGTGGTGGACACCCGGGGGCCAGGACTCTTGGCGACAAGTTAATCACATTGGGATACTACGGCCACACATGAGAGGCGACACTCACAACTTTGTTCGGCAATGTGATCAATGCCAAAGGTTTGCCAACCTTCCCCATGTGCCTCTGACAGAGCGAGACTCACGTGATCGCGGCTTGGCCATTTGACATGTGGGCGTCGACTGATTGGACCCTTCCCTCCCGAGGAAACTGCAAGTATGTGATAGTGGCCATAGATTACTTCACCAAATGGGTTGAGGCCAAACCACTAGCTCGCATCACAGAGGAGAATGCTATCAACTTCATACACGACTTCATTTGGTGTCGGTTTGGTTTTCCTCGAGCTATAGTGTCGACAATGGGTTACGGTTCTCCCAGACTTTCGAAACAGAGATGAAGCGAGTGGGAATCAAACATTGGAAATCCTCTGTCGCCTATCCTCAAGGAAATGGGCAAGCTGAAGCAGCAAATAAACTTGTTCTATCTTCGCTCAAGACTGGGCTCGTAGGTCGACGAAACAATTGGTTGGACGAACTCCCCCTTGCTCTTTGGGCAGTTCGTACAACCACTCGGGGGCCTACGGGGGAAACCCCTTTTGCTCTCACATATGGGTCAGAGGCCATGGCACCTGCTGAGCTCAGATTCCCTACGGCTAGAGTGACCTTCTTTGATCAAGAGCGAGAATGACACCAACGGGTTGATCGACTTGGACTGATCGACGAAGCGAGAAAACGGCTTACCTCGGAATGGTCAATTACAAGCAGCGGACTAAAAGTTATCACGACAAGAAGGTCAAGGCAAGGTCTTTCCAAGTGGGAGATTATGTATTGAGAAAGATTGAGGCAACGGGTAGAAGGACCCAGCAGAACAAGCTATCTCCTAATTGGGAAGGTCCCTATGTAGTCACTCGAGTCGTCAAGGAAGGAACCTACATGATAGCTCATCCTGGAGGTGACGAGTTGAGGCACCCTTGGCATGCTACTCACCTCATCAAATACTACTTCTAGTTTTCAATTTCAAAGTTCAAGTTTGTGTTAAAGCTAGTTTCGAACTGATGTAAGCATGATTCCTACTTCAATAAAAAGTGCGGTTCATTCCATCAAACATAGTGTTACCCCAATCCCAATGAGCTCGACTCTTAGTCAGCTTAAAATTAACAAGCTCGATTCTTGATCAGCCTTGTTCATTTAACAAGTCCGACTCTTAGTCGACTTCGTTCCAACAAACTCGACTCTTAGTCAGTTTGTTATAATAAGCTCGATTCTTAATCAGCTTATTTAATTTAACAAGTCCGACTCTTAGTCGACTTCGTTCCAACAAACTCGACTCTTAGTCAGTTTGTTATAATTAGCTCGATTCTTAATCAGCTCTACTATTTTAACAAGTCCGATTCCTAATCGACTTCGCTCTGAGTAACTCGACCCTTGGTCAGCTTAAAAAGTTTGAACAAAAAAGTCATTGCCCTACTAAATCTAACTCGACAACTACCTCTAAAGCATATAACATGCAGAAAAGAGAAGTCAGTTACGATTAAACACAATTAAGTCTCCCAAAGTGGGCTAAGACTTAGGCAAAGACAACTTACAAAGTATCATGCCTCCCAAAAATAGGGCCAAGGCATACAAGTATTAAAAACAAAAAGCAAAAATGTTTGGAGCTTGTTCGATTACAATAAACCATTAAAATCAAAGTCTATTCGGAAAACGCCTTCTATTGGACCGGCGACGGACGTTGGGTCGACCTCGGTCGATCACCCACGGTAGATGGCTCACCAATAACATTTTCGGTCGATAAACCACCTTAGTGAGTCAGCGATTGTAAACTTTGGGGTCTCCTCGTCAAAAGCCGAATCCTCATAATCATCGAGCTCGGCCAAGATGGTGTTAAAATTAACCTTTTCAACAGTGGGGGTCCCAGGTGATGCCTCTGCTGGCTTCATCATCTTTCTTTATAAGTTCCAAGTCATTCTCATTGTATGGCACCAAAGGGTGGCCTTGGCGGCTCTTTGTGTTATAAGGATCTTGAAGCCCATTGAGCTAGGCTGTTCGATCGATATATTGACGAGAGGATCTACTATTATACGTCGAGCCATATGAGCCCGACCTACATGGAAGAACCCCCTAGCTTCTTCGGTAATATGGGCGTGCAGATCATCACTATCTTTATATGCCTTGACAGCATCCTCCTTTGCAGCCCTCACAGCAGCAGCTAGGTCCGCCCCCATTGAGTTCGAGCGGCATCCAACTCTTCTTGTTTCTTGGCCAAAGTGACGGGCACCTCCTCCAGCTGTTGAGTCGCCAATGCCGGATCGGCGGCTAGCCTATTCTTTTCCTCCTTGAGGCGGCGAGTTCCTTGGTAGCTTCTCCAAACTTGCCCCAGGCTTCTTCTTTGGCCTTTATTTCGTTGTCTTTAACAAGCTTCAAAGCTTCATACGAGTTGTCTAAGTCTGAGTGCTCTTCCTTCAAGTTTTTGAGCTCCTCCTTCAACGTAGCGTTGGCTTCTTTCGGTTTCCCCACCTCGGCATTCTCCTCCTCCGGCTTCTTGACTCCACATTTTTCTTTGCCAACATGGACTTGGCTAGCTTCTCCTGCTCCTCGGCGGCCTTCCGGTAAGTAGTAGCCGGGTCAATCATGGCAAGAGGCGAAAGGAAGAGTGGGAGGAAGAGGTTAGATCGGCAGACACAAGGGGAGACATGGAACAAGCGAGCAAAATAAAGTTAGCAACACAAGAAATTGCCAAAGAGTTACCTCGGAGGAAGCTAGCCCGACCCTAGCTCTGCAGGCTTCTGGAGTTAGAGGTTTTTAGTGAATTCCATAATCAAATCTGGTCGGCACCCCTTCGACCACGGCACATCCATACTCCGGCTCCGGATACTCCTGGCTAAGCGGTTGATCACTGGTTAAAGGAGCCACGGCACTTAGCTCGTCAACACGAGGCTGGATCGGCTCGGCATAAGAAACACAGACGGGGAAGGCTGAGGACTCCTAACATCATTCTCCATCGGCTCGTTAGCATCGACCTGATCAGCTGTCGAGCTCACCTTGGTTTTCCCAATCTTGATTTTCTTGCTTAGAGGGGCCGTATCATCATCATCCCCCTCATCATCTAACTCGATCACAGGCGACTTTGCCTTGGGAATTCTTTTGGTTTTGGATTTGGTTTTGGGTTGATCACGAGCTCTGGTCTTTCTAGCCTCCTTAGGCGGCTCAACAATTTGGTCGGATACATTGGTTTCTTCGGCGTCGACCTCTTCCATTTCTGGGCGACGTCTGACTTGGTTCCCCTCCAGTTCCTCGGGGTTCTCCTCCATTGGTATAGAGTTAACGGGGTCCACATCTACCGTCTGCAAAGTATCATGACGGAGAGCACCCTCTCTCTCCCTATGTTCTCTGGCATTAGCTGCTCCACAGCTCCACTTGCTCTTCCTAATGTCAATGGTTCGGCCCATACTCGCTTCTTGCTCAGGAGTTAAGACTACACCAAAATTGAAATGATCAAGGTTAGGTCGACACATAAAATTTCTGCATACGAGTAAAAAGTTCTATGTACGAATTAAATATGTGTGGACTGATTATTCTACATACGAGCAAAAAAGTTCTATGTACGAATCAAAGTCATAAATAAACAGTTAAGCAAAGGTAAGAGGGATCAAGGTACAAGGAATGGTCGAGTTCTTACCCCCAAAGTGTTCTACCCGCTCCTTACAATAGTTGGCAGTCTTCTTACAATGGTGGCACTCTTTCTCAAATGCTGAATCGAGCTCCCTCGTGGGTGACCCAATCTGGATATCTCGACATCTAACTACGGCACCATGGGCACTACCTCTCCTTCACCAACCATCAATCCAGCTCGGATGAAGTTATTTTTGTTGGTTCCTAGAGCATCCCAACTGATAGCCCCTTTCTTGGTAAACTCCATCAACTTCTTACGTAAATCATTATGCCAATGAGGGGCCCAGTAGTTATTCTCATCTACCCCGGTTGTATCGGCCTTTGGGCAAGGGAAACTCCCATCCTCTTCTACTCTCCACCACCACCACGCAAGAGTTCCATCCACTAGCCTTGCCAGGAAGATTGGCAAATAATTTGGGAGACTTTGGCTTGGAAGGAGTACTTATGCCATTATCCTTATCAAACTTAATGCTAAAGAACTCTTTGAACACCCTCATGCATGGCTCATATCCTAAGAACCTACAAACCATAATAAAGCAAACCAGTACCTACGGGTGTTGGCCCTAGCTGAAGTGGCAAGGCATCGGTGCACTCCGAGAACTCGTTTATGAAGGGGTCGAAGGTAATCTCAAGCCGGCTTCGAATTGGCGTAGTAGAAAGCTACCTTGGTAGTTTCCTCCTCGTAGGTGTCCCCCAAATTTGTTAAAGAAGTCCCCCCTACTATACAGAGCAACGCTAAACTCCTTCCTATCAACATCACAAAAATCATATATCATGCTTAAGCGAGATGGATAATTCTGCTTCCCTCTAGGCGGCCTTGGAGGAACGTAGCCTTTTTCATTCTGCCCGGCACTACGGTGTTATCAAAGGCATCAACAATGCGCGGGCTTGATGAGGTCGAGGCATGAGCTCCACCTTGTGTCTCCGTATACGTACGAAGAAGGGGAAACGGGGGAATCGGTTCTACATGAAGTCTCGGGAGACCTAATCGATAAGCTAAGGGCGACCTAGATTCCCAGGAAATCAATTCTATTCCTAAGGAAAGAAGGTTTGTCGGGACCATGAATGTAAAATGTAGCAATATGATCGAGAAGCTCGTGAAAAGATGGAAGGACTCAATTCTTGGGTCATTCGTTCCTAAAGTACCTAAGTTCTCTCCCACGGGCAAAGCCAACTCGGTAAATTGCAAACCCCATCGGGTTAAAATTGAAGTACATTCCTCCATGGTCATCTCCCTCCACTCTCCGTTTAAATGTTTATAAACCCTACGGTTGACTTTACAATACCCATACCAAGCTCAGGGTTACGTACTAAAGGTCCTAGCCATGGCGGAATCAAAGGAATAGCGAGAAATTAAAGCCACTAATTTTAAAGAATGAGGAGAATACCTTTAGCGGTGAAGGGAAAACGGAACAATGGAGAGTGAAACACCGAGTTATAGCAGAAGTCAATTTCCTTTATCACCGCCGAAATCACGTACAGAGTTCAGGGATGGCGAAAGTTGTAAATGGGGAAGGATTCTTGATTTTATAGTTCCTTGAATTGGAAAGGGCAAAGAAAAATTCAAAATTAATTTTCCTAATTAATGGTGGAAACAGTTTCCTAGACGGACTCTCAAACGTCTAAAGTGTAATCATTGCGAAAATCGGCGCTCCTACATCTCCACCGTTCATCACCTACGATCAGGATGTTGCCACGTCATCATGGTCGACCTACTTCCAAGACTAACAACGACCTGCGAGTGAAGCAATTTTCGTCACGGAAATCTTCTTAACTTCCAAGTCGACGAAGTCAACTCGAAAGTTGGGGGCCACTGAACATACCAAAAGTGCCGAGTTGGGCCAAGCAAGCAAAGCCCAATTACATCCAGCATTGATTATCACATTCTCAATAGGGCTGGCCCAGTCAGAGCAAGGCCCAAAGCCCGTCTCAAGCGTCAGTCGACTAAGCCCATGGTCCGACCTATAGGTCCCGACCTAACTTAGTTCGACCTCATGATCCATGCTACAATTCGGGTACGAACCATGCTCTACCCGACAGTCAGGTCGATCATTCCACGAGTGGCGACATCGACCTAAATTAACAAGTGACGACTTGATACTTGCAGGCGTATTCGGTTGAACTATTCTCGTAACCACATCCCTACAAATCAGGGACAGTTACTAACACGTTCACATGACTGAATAACCGCTGCTATAATCTCGGAGGACATGTCTCCTCACCAAAAATACCTTACTCTTGCCTATAAATACTTCGTCACTACCAACGGTGCAAAGGTAACTGCCATTTTGTTATCAGAATTCATTATTCTATACATTTTGAGCTACAAACAACGGTAATCTTACTCTCACGCCCGAGCGTCTTCGCCGGAGACACATCCGGCTAGTCGTGGGTTCTGTTTTCAGGTCAAGGAGCCAGGTGATCAGTCCTGCCACGTGGAGGAAGATTGATAAGCACATTTCCTGTAGCATCAGGACTCAATTGTTATTCTCATAACAAAAACTCATTACCACTTTTTCTCTTAATTTACTTTTCATACTCACAATATTTAATTTTTTTAATTTTCATGCCAAGTTAAACTAAAAACCTTAAATCGGGACTTAAGGAATAGGTGAATCATTTTAATTTATTTCAATATTTGTAGTATTTTGTTGTTAAATACGACTGACTTTGCTGTGAGGCTAACTAACTCTACTATTACTATGTGTAGATGATGATATATAAGTGGACGAGTAAAAGAGTAAAAGCTCCAAGGACACGTGTTTTTTTTTTAAATTAAGAAAAAAATAATTAATTTTTTTTTTATTTCTTTTAATTTAAAAAAAAAATTTAAGGGCAAAATGGAAAAGAACAACTTAGTGAGGGCAAAATGAAAAATTTGACAAATGAAACTGTTCATTCAACTGTTCATCCCTTTGTGATTTATACTATAGATTTTTGTAAAGTGAATTTGAACTTTGAAATCAGTGGTAATTTTGTTTTGTCATTCTTATTTTTTTTTTCTTTTTTGATATCCAGGTTTCCAGTTTCGCCGGACTAATCCTGGACCACCAGATACCGGCCCCACAGTATGCTGGTGGAGGTAAATCGCGGGATGTGCCCTATGCAGCCAGGGTGGCAGTACCCCTTATACTCCAGAGCCCCAAGGGAGCCCTCCTACAAGGTATTTACATCACTCTTACATCACCAATTGGCTGCTCCAGCTGCTCCTGCCGAGGCAATTACATCACTCTTACAACACCAATTGGCTGCTCCAGCTGCTCCTGCCAAGATTCGAACTCCCCACACTGATGATACAAGCCCAGCAATGCTGCTTCCTTAACTGCACGGATGTGCCCCGGGAGGCTCCAAAGGACCCTGAACCAAGGTAGAAATTAAACCACATAAACTCCCCTTGAGGGGAATCGAACCGGTGACCTCCCCTTCGGGAGGCCACCAACATACCATTGGGCCAAGGCCACTTTGGTTTGTCATTCTTATTTTTGACTAGGTATTTGGGGTGGAAAGGGAAAAGGGTTTCTTTATGGGTCCTTTGCTGGACATGTAAATAGCAGAACCCTAATCTGTTATTTGGTGGCCTTTTGTAGTAGTACTAGTACTCAAAAGCTCGTGCCATTGGTACGGGTCAGTATGAATGATGACAATATGAAAATGATTGGTCCTACAAAATATCGACTTACTCACATCATCTATTCACTTACTTTTCTCAATCCTAATTTCTCTCTCCTACCTCACTTTTCATACTCATGATATTACTCTACTAAATTCTTAGAATTTTGATTTGATTGCAAGAACAACAATATTGATGATCCATTGCATTGCAAGATATAATTCAACATTTTCTTCTTTTTAGCTATTTTCTTACTTAGTTAAGCACTTCAAAATCTTAATCACATTGACTTGCTACATACTTGTTTGTATCTATTCCTCTCTCTCTCTCCACTTCTATGTTGCCACGTAAAAATTTAAGTAGCAAATCATCTTATATTCATCACTGAAAGGAAAAAGTTTAAATTTACATAAAATTAAAAAACATAGAAAGAATTAATCAATTAAAAAAAAAACTGACAAAATTGCTGTCAAAACATTAGCTTTATTCGTCTTTCCTTGTCATCAACTAAATCCATCAGTCTCGGAAACAAAAATAATAATTTAGACCCTAAAAATCAACAATATGAGACGATATATTAAAAGGGTAATTTATATTTCCTTATCAAACTTAAACATTCTCCTTTTGAACTTAATATTTTAAGGTAGCAGCAATCACGAATAATGACAACAACAACAACAACAACAACAAAGCCTTAGTCCCAAAATAATTTGGGGTCGGCTAACATGAATCCTCATATGTCATCGTGAAAAAAAATAAATAAATAAATAAATAAATAAATAATAAATAAATAAATAATAAATAAATAAATAAAATAAAGAATAAATAAATAAATAAATAAATAAATAATAAAAATAAATAAAAATAAAAAATAAATATATAAATAAATAAACATACAAATAAACATACAAATCAAAATAAAATAAAAATCAAAAATAAAAAAAAATAAAAAAAATAAATAAATAAATAAATAAATAAATAAAAATAAAAATAAAAATCAAGAAAAAAATCAACCCCCACATGGATTTTTGCCCTCCACTCCGGCCTCTTCAACACCATACTTTCCTTCACTCCAAGAATCACGAATAATGACATTTAAATAAAAAACATATTTAACCATAAATGCAATCTAGGTATTGTAATGGGATTAACTAAACTTTAAAATGGGTAAACCACAGTACAATCTGATACATCCCCTCACCAAATAAAATTAGGTAATAATTGATGTAATTACAAAGAACAACAAAAGGAGTTAACTGGAAAATGATATAAATTGTAGAAAAGATTAGTGAACCCACCAGATTTTGTCATAGCCCAATCCGTATTTCATTCAGGGGATGTCATTGCACCCGCATAATCCGTCCATGAAAACATTTAATCCCATTTGAGCGATGTCACTGCACCACAATCAAGTATATTTCCCCATCTTCCCAACACATGTCAATGTAATAAATCATTGTTTTTGTACAGTGGGAATATCTCAAGCCCCCGTTCTCCTCACACACCAATTACTCATCCCCCCATCCCCACCGCCTCCTCCTCCTAATCACCGCTTCACACAGCCTCTGTTTTTTTCTTCTTCATCTTCTTAGCTAAACCGCCCCACCCCAACTACCCCTCCCCACCGCGCCACCATGATTAACGACCACACCGACGCCGCCGTACTCTTCAAACCCTAACTTTTATCCCCTCTCTACGTCTGTCTCTTTCCCCTCAGCCCCTCACCCTCTTTATGTAACCCACTATCCTTTTAACTTAGAATGATTACATTGGCACGGTGACAGTACACAAATTAAATAAATGATTAAATCGCATTCCTCACATAAAAAAATAAAAATAAAAATATATACCCAATATCCTGATGATTACTTTGTGTCATAATCAACATTTGCTGGAGGGTGATTTGTTTGTGTAGCTGTCGTAGAGAATATAAGAAAGTATTGTAGTTTTTGTGAAAAAAATAATAATAATATAGTTGTATTTTCTTCAAGTTGTAATAAACTACGATACTTGAAAATTAAAATATATATTTTTTTAACTCGTGAAAAAGCAAAAAAAGAAAAAAATAACAATTAGCTTGGCCAGAAAGTAAAAACTAATACAAAAATTATTAGTATTATTTAACTAAATATTGATGAGAACAAATAAATTATTTTTATAAGAATAAATTTAATATTAGATTTGGGCAAAATTAGATAAATTGGGCCACTAGTTGACCAATTTTTTAAGCATTTTTTATTTTGGCAATATTATTAAATTTTGGCCCGATTTGATCAATTTGGTCATTTTGGTGGCCAATTTTTTTTAGCATTTTTTTATTTGGATCATACTATTAGAAATGTCCATGATTATATTTTTTTTTATTTTGGTAAAAAAAAAAAAGTTCAAAACATAATACTATTTAAAATTTAATTTATAATATTTAATTTTTATACTTTATTTTTATAATATTTATTTTTTACTGACTTAGGATTTGTGTCTGGGTCAAAATACGTGAATTAGTCCTGATTTGATAATTTGGGTCATAATATTATTAATATGCATGATTATATCTTTAAAATTGGGTCAGATTTGATAACTTGAACAATTGTTGGCCAAATATTTTATATTCATTTACATTACATGAACCCAATCTAAAATATAATAAAACCTAATCAACTTGACTCATAAGGCTAATCAGGCCCATATAAAAATTCAAGTCCAGATAAATACAACCCTAATCAAATTTTGATAAAAAAGAAGCTAAAATAAATAAATTACATTAAACCTAAACCTAATCCTAAAATAACAAAACGTTTTGTCTCTCTCCATATCGCCGCAGCCGTTCCATTTTCTACCTTCTCTCTCTCTTCATCGCACAAAAAATGAAAAATAAAAAAAACTTTCCTTCGTCTCCCTTCTTATGTGTCTCCCCCACCCCCACCACCACCCACCGCCACCCCTTTCCCTATACCCTCCTCTCTCTCTCTCTCTCTCTCTCTGTGATTTATGTCATGGCCACCTCCCTTTCTCTTCATCCATTCCAAGAAATAATCAAAATTATATACTTCCTAACCCAAGAAATTCAATTTCTAAGTTTCAGCTATGGCGGTTTTGGTTGCAGCCATGGCGATTTTGTAAATATTTCCGACAGTCGCGCCGCCACCACCTCTTCCTCCACCCCTTTCTCCCTCCTCGTCTCCGTGACCCATCTCTCTTCTTCACCATCGCTTCTGTCCTCTCTTACCTCGCCTTCTCTCGCCCTTCATCTTTTTCCTCCCCTTCCCCACCTTCACCATCCGCCTCTCAATTCTCGGTCTTTCCCTCGACCACTCCGCTCAAACTATAGCTACCATTTTCATGGCAGTTTACTTTTTATTTTGTGTATGAATTCATATATTGTAATAAAGAAAAAGTCTCTGCAACAGTGGGAAGGGAAGAGTATTTAATTAGAGTTGGGCAGTTTTAAGGCAGCTAGGGATAGGTTTTTAGAAGTTGGATTTAATTTCAGCCGTTGGATCAACTCTCGAACTTTTAATCTCAGCCTCTCTTTATGGGGGGATAAGAGGCAGTTATTTGCCCCTTGTGTTGTATAATAGATAGATAAACTCATTATTGCTTGGACCATTTTCAACTATTTGATGCAAAATTTGCATTATTTTTTTATATTTATATAATTTTTGCACCAAACTTTTTCAACAATTTGCTTTAAATCTTTGATTCAGAAATAATTTCATAAATAAAAATATTTTTAAAATATTCATTCTTATCACTTATAAATATATTACGTTATTTATATTTATATTATAAAAAATTTTCATATATAACTAAACCCTTTGATTCAGAAATAATTTCTAAGCCCCTTGTTATCATTTAATCATTGATAACAAAAAAATAATTAATTATATTCATGAAAACTTAATTTTTTGTATTAGTATAAGGTAAAAATAGTATCAAGAATAAATTTTAAATATAAATTTTTCTAGACTAAGTCTTGTGAAAAATCTGGTTTTTAATAACACCATAAAAAAGTAGTTATTACAATTTTTTGACAATCATATATTTGGTTCCAATGTTGGAAAAAAAATCATAATAAAATTACTAATTTTATAAGACAAATTTTTAATAGAAAATCAAGATGACCACAGAATTTAAGCTATAATATTTATTTTGAAAAGAGGAAGTAAAACATAATGACCCTCCATTTCAATGTTTTAATATTAAAATAAATTTATCATTTTTCAATTTAATTTCTCCCAAAATAAATGTCACATTTTTAAATAATAAGAAAAGTGACTAAGTATAATTTTATTATTGTGCATGTAATGTACAAACTATTAAAATATGTTTCTTATAAGAAGCGTTGATAAGTCAATTGCGACATTTATTTAAAAATACGGAGATTATACACTAGTAGTGGTTTTGTAGGAAAATAATTTAGGATTTTTCCAAAACTTGAATTCTCATTAATCAACTTGAGAATATATAGTTTACAATGAAATCTGGTCTAAAGAGTTCTATTCTGAAAAAGGAATTGACAAAAGAAACCTAATTAACAAAGGAAACGGACAAGAAAAGGGAACAAAATCACGTCAGATCTGATCCTGGGCGGTCGCCCACTTGTACAGAGGTTTCAGCATCGTTGAGTTTTGAAGTTGGGCGGTCGCCCACTTGTATAGACGTTTTTGTGTTGCTGAGAAAAGGAGCTGGGCGGTCACCCACTTGTACAGCGCCATCTTCACACCCTCCCTCAAGTTGAGCATGGGGATTAAGAATGCCCAACTTTCTAACTAGTAAATCAAACTGTTGTTTTCCAAGAGCTTTAGTAAAAATATCCGTCAGCTGCGTTTTAGTAGGAACATAGGAAGGAGAAATAAGATCATCCGAAAATCGGTATTGAATCTAATGTCAAAAGCACTATCTCAAAATTTAGAGATGCTAAAAGTTTATGGAACTCTCTCAAAAATCGGTATGCTGTGGTTGATGGTCCACATATTCAACAATTGAAGGCATCTATTGCTCGTTGTGAGCAAACTAAGGGCATGTCAGTGGCCACATATTTTGGCAAATTAACTGGATTATGGGAAGAACTCCATAGCCATGAACCTTTGATTAATTGCACTTGTTGTGAAACTGCACGGCTGCTCAACAACATGCGGATCGCAGAGAGATAGGCAAGCTTCATCGATTCCTTATGGGTTTGAATTTCGAGTATCATGCCAATACTCGCACCAATATTTTATCTATGGGTCTTCTTCCTGGTCTTGACATGGCATATAAATTGGTGGCTCAGGATGAGCGGGTTCGTCTTGCCAAACATGTTCTTGAAGATGTGGTTAGTTTTGCTGTTCGTACTGGTGGAGCTCGTGGTCGCGACAACCCTGATAAATCCCATCTCACATGTACTCATTGTAAGAATACGGGTCATGATAGTACCACATGTTTTGAATTACATGGATATCCGGATTGGTGGCTTGAGCAACGCAACAAATTCAATGCTAGCGGCGGTGGTCGTCCGCAAAATGGGCGAGGTAGGGGTTCTCCTCGCGGAAGCATCGGAACTACAACGACACCGGATCGTGACCCTGTTACTGTTGGTGCAGCTGCTGTAGGATCTCCCTCTGTGGCTTCTTCTTCATCATTTATAGCTGAGTAATGGCAGGCTTTGGAAAGCCTTGTCGGTAATTCCCAAATCTCAAATGATCGTCTCCATGGTAAGTTTGATTCGACTTCATGGATAATTGATACAGGTGCTTCAAATCATGTAACCGGATACGCCTCGTGTCTTCTTAATTCTCGGACTATACCGGTTTGTCCTGTCGGTTTGCCTAATGGGTCATCGGTTTTGGCTCATACAGAGAGATCCGTTCGTCTGACGGACACCATTACTCTCTCTCATATTCTTTTTATTCCAAATTTAAGCTGCAATTTAATTTCAGTTTCTCAACTATCTGACGATATCACTGTACTGTCTAATTTAACTCATTTGTGTGTGCTATACAGGACCTGTCGAGGAACCTGATTGGAATAGGTGTTAGGCGGGATGGACTCTACTACTTTCGCGGCACATCTTCAGCATATAATGTTTCTGTTACCAGATCGCCTTCTGTGTTGGAGCTGTGGCATAATCGCTTGGGGCACCCTTCCGAGAATGTAGTAAAGCTTCTTCCCTCCATTCGTAGTACTTCTGGTAGTTTACCTAAACCTTGTGATACTTATTTTAGGGCTAAACAATCTAGAGATAGTTTTTCGGTTAGTGACCATAAGTCCACTAGAATTTTTGAGAAGGTTCATTGTGATTTGTGGGGTGCATACACTCATTCTTCTTCTTGTGGTGCACGGTATTTTTTAACTTTGGTAGATGATTTTTCCCGAGCTCTTTGGGTTTATTTGTTGGTCGATAAAACTGAAGTTTTTCGTATGTTTATGGCTTTTATTGCAATGGTTGAACGTCAGTTTTCTCAGAAAATTAAGGTTGTCCAATTTGATAATGGTATTGAATTTAATTGCATGCTTGATTATTTCTTTTTCACTGACATTACTTTCCAAACATCTTGTGTTGGTACCCCCCAACAAAATGGTCGAGTCAAGCGGAAGCACCGTCACATTCTGAATGTTGCTAGAGCGCTTAGATTTCAGACCCATTTACCAATTTTCTTTTGGGGAGAACCAGTTCTTACTGTTGCTCATTTGATTAACCGGACTCCCACTCCCCTCTTAGGCAATAAGACTCCTTATGAGATTTTGTTAGAAAAATTACCTTTCTTTGACTCTCTTCGAGTTTTTGGTTCCTTGTGTTATGCCCATAATCAGAAGGCAAAGGGAGATAAGTTTGCCAGTCGTAGCAAAAAATATATATTTGTGGGCTACCCTCTAGGCAAAAAGGGGTGGCACCTGTTCGATCTAGAGGCAAAGAAATTTTTTGTCTCCCGGGATGTGAAGTTTTTTTAGACCAATTTTCCTTACAGTGATTCTCCGTCAGTACCTCATTCCCCGGATTCTGTGGAGACTCTTAACCAAGAGGCTGATTTTGCCTTTCTTGATTATCCAAATATGGCAGATATTGTTTCTGAACCTTTGACAGTGGCTCCTGCAGACGTACCTGATCCTGCTCCTACAGTTTCTGCAGATATTACCTCTACAGAGGTCTCACCTGCTTCTACAATAGACACCTCTCCATCTGAGCAAGATGCTTTAGGGAGGGGCATGCATATGAAAGTACCCTCCGTTCTTCTTCGGGACTACATTGCGCTCTCCTCCACCTTTAGTCTATCCCCCGAACACTCCACTCCAGTCGGCTCATCAGGTACTCCTTATCCTATAGCTCACTATATAAATTGTGACAGTTTTTCTGTGAAATATCGTAACTTCCTTGCAGCTATTACCTTGGCTAAAGAGCCTAGGACTTTTCGTGAAGCAATGTCACAAGATGGGTGGAAGGAATCTATGCAGGCTGAAATTTGTGCCTTGGAAGATAATGACACATGGACTATGGTTCCTCTACCGCATGGTAAGCGTGCTCTGGGTAGCCAGTGGGTTTATCGGATTAAGTATAAGTCTGATGGTACTGTTGAACGGCTTAAATCTCGATTGGTGGTCCTTTGTAATCATCAGAAGGAAGGGAATGATTACACGGAAACTTTTGCTCATGTGGCCAAAATGGTCACCGTTCGAGCCTTTCTTGCCATTGCTGCCTCAAAGAATTGGGAATTGCATCAAATGGATGTGCATAACGCTTTCCTGCATGGTGATCTTCAGGAAGAGCTCTACATGAAACCTTCTCCGGGTTTTCATACCAATCAACCCAATATGGTTTGTCGCCTTCGAAAATCTCTTTATGGCCTGAAACAGGCCCCGCGTTGTTGGTTCGCTAAGCTGGTGGCTTCCTTGAAGCACTATGGATTCTTGCATCTTATTCTGATTATTCCTTGTTCACGTTCACAAAAGGTACAATTCATATGAATATACTTGTGCATGTTGACGATCTTATTATAGCTGGGAACGATTTCGCTGCCTTACAGTCTTTCAAAAAGTATCTGAGTGAATGTTTCAAGATGAAGGACCTTGGCTCATTGAAGTATTTCTTGGGCATTGAAGTTGCTCATGTCTCCTCTGGTTTATTTCTATGCCAACGTAAGTATACTTTGGACATTATATTCGAGGTTGGGCTATTGGGAGCAAAACCATCCGGCTTTCCTATTGAACCGAATCATAAACTTGGCATTGCCACTGGTGATCTTTTGGATGATCCAGAACGTTATAGACGATTGGTTAGTCGTCTCATTTACTTAGCAGTCACCCGTCCAGATTTGGCATACTTGATTCATATTCTGTCGCAATTTATGAAGGAACCTCGCAAGGATCATTGGGATGCGGCATTGCGAGTTGTTCGTTATCTCAAAAGCACACCTGGTCAGGGTATTCTTCTTCGTGCCGATAGTGAGCTCACACTACAGGGATGGTGTGATTCGAATTGGGCCGCTTGCCCTATTACTCGACGTTCTTTTTCTGGATAGCTTGTGTTTCTTGGTCATTCTCCTATATCTTGGAAGACGAAGAAACAAACTAATGTGTCTCGTTCGTCTGCCGAGGTCGAATATCGTTCTATGGCGGCCCTTACCTGCGAATTGAAATGGTTGAAGGGACTACTGTTGAGCCTTGGTGTTCATCATCTGAAGGCAATCAATATCTTCTGCGATAGCCAGCCGGCTCTAGACATTGCGAAGAACCCCGTATTTCATGAACGGACAAAGCACATTGAGATAGATTGCCACTTTGTTCGTGACGCTATTTCGGATGGTCTTATTTCTCCTTCCTATGTTCCTACTAAAACGCAGCTGACGGATATTTTTACTAAAGCTCTTGGAAAACAACAGTTTGATTTACTAGTTAGCAAGTTGGGCATTTTTAATCCCCATACTCAACTTGAGGGAGGGTGTGAAGATGGCGCTGTACAAGTGGGTGACCGCCCAACTCCTTTTCTCAGCAACACAAAAATGTCTGTTTGCATATCACTGGCTCATTCATCGTAATTTTCACCATTGAAACGAGTAGGAGTAATAAAATCTCCTGACCTATCCTGAGGACCAAGGCAAAAAGGAGAATTATATTCGATTTTAGGGGGATTATTGACGATAGCATCGTTCCCCGCCATGAATTTAAACTTGTGTATGATGCCGCTCTGATACCATGTAGAAAAATAATTAGGATTTTTCCAAACTTGAATTCTCATTAATCAACTTGAGTATATTTAGGTTACAATGAAATCTGGTCTAAAGAGTTTTATTCTGAAAAATGAATTGACAAAAGAAACCTAATTAACAAAGGAAACGGACAAGAAAAGGGAACAAAATCACGTCAGATCTGATCCTGGGCGGTCGCCACTGGGCATGGGCGGTCGCCCACTTGTACAGAGGTTTCAGCATCGTTGAGTTTTGAAGCTGGGCAATCGCCCACTCTACCTAGGCGATCGCCCACTTATACAAACATTTTTGTGTTGCTGAGAAAAGAAGTTGGGCGGTCGCCCACTTCAACTGAGCGGTCGCCCACTTATACATACAGCTCCATCTTCACATGTTCCCTACCCGCCCTCCATCACACGTTAATTATCTCCATTAAAATACTACGGAGGGAGGAGTAATAATTTATTCGTTTAAAATAAATATTCAAAATAATAAAGCATGGACTTGTGTTTTGTTTTCACAGCTGGTTTCTTTTCTTTAGCTTTTTGTGACTTGTCGACAACAGACTTCATACAAAATCAAATGGCTGATTCTCTATAAGACTACAATCCGTCCTATTGGATTGGAGGTAATGATTTTTTTATATTTTTTTTTATTTTAAATGGATTGAGATTGCTTAGAAATAAAAATTTGTTGGTGCAATTGACAACGTTTACCGAGGAGAGAGTTTTTTTTCTTGCGGTCTCGATCTTCGACAACGTTTAATCGTTAGTAAAATATTTGCTCGCTACATAAATAAATTGATATCCACCATTTTTTAGATTTTACAATATTTATTTGTTTTCTCTCATTTGTTGAGATTATAGATCTTTGTTCGTAAAGGCATTCATCGTAAAGGCATTCATCGGAGATTAGGTTTAGGGTTAGACATTATTGTTATAGATGTATTAGGCTATTTTGATGCGACGGACAATTTGTTCACGATTATATGTATTTATAGAAATTCTCATCTATGGGATGAACGAACTTCTGACTTTTGTACAGTCATATGTAACTTTTATTAATCTAAATATTGGTTGATTTTTATTTTTTTAAAAAAAAGATATTGTTAGCAGTATTCCCTACGGTATACACTAGTTGTTTTAAAATTTAATTTGTCTTTTTTCTTTTTTGTTAATATCACTCAAATTTTATGTTTACTATTTTATGAACAAGTTTTGGGAGAAACTAGTTTCTTCATAAATTATAAAAAGTTCACTTTTTTTCTACTTGCAAGTAGTTAGCGAATATTTAAGGAGCAGGTTTATAAAAAACATGAAACTTTTTATAAGCTTGAGGAAGCTTAGTTTTAAAAAAATCTTGTGTTTATTGAAACTTGTTGCGGTTTACTGTAATAATTATTTTATTATGTGAAGTATAAGATAGGTAGACTATTTATTAGGATAAATTTGGTATTTCTTTTTATAAAGTTGTAATAATAATTATTTTAAGAAAACTGAGAAAAGAAAAAAAAAAAACCCACTATCTTTCTCCCTAAATAAATGTCTAGATTTAAGATTTTTTTGTTCCAAATAATTTTTCTTTTTTTGTCCCTAAATGTTTGTTACCAAAAAAATTTGCTACTTATTTTATAATCATGAAATTAAATATTTAGAAAATAAAAAATAAAAATATTCATATATTTTTGCTATTAACTTATATAAAAATTAACATTTTAAGAATATCTTGTAAAATGAAATTTAAACGAAATAATTATACTCCCTCCGTCCCAATAATAAGTTCACCATTTTGGCCTCGGTACGCAAATTAAGAAAATTGGTGAGTGGAGAAAATGTTGTGAGTGTAATAGTAAAATAGGAGAGAGTATGAGTGGAAAATATAATAAATTTGAAAAATGTTGTGAGTGCAATAGTAAAATAAGAGAAAAAATGAGTGAGTGGAATAGTAAAAATTCTTTGTCATTTCAGAAAAGATAAAGCTTTAAACGGAATATCCATTTTAGCAAAAAATAAAGTTATTAATGAGACGAAGAAGAAAATATTGAATAGAAAAAGTATCAAACTTGGGAGGAAGACAAGCACAAAGGTTAGTAAAATCTTGATGCAGATTCCAGTTTTGGACAATATCTATCGTATACACGCAGGATTTCACGTGTCACTGCACCCACATTATGTCACCATCTCAATTTCTATACTATATATATAATCCCTCCGTCGTCGCAGTTAAATGGAAATTTATTTTCTTTTTAATTCGTTTCGGTCTAATAGAGACGGTTTAAAATAGAAGGAAATCTTTATTATTTCTTCCACTCATTTTCTTTTTTATTTTATTTTTATACTCACAATACCAATCAAATCACTATTCATCCCACTCATTCTCTTTCTTATTTAATTTTTCATACTCACAACATTTCCTTCTACTTTTTATCTCTCTTACTTTTTCTTAATATGTGTACCAAAAAATTTGATCTCCATTGAACTGGGACGGAAGGAGTATATTTTTAATGTGAATATACTTTAAATAATAATGGATTTAATTATTTAAATAAATATTTAAAAATCATTATTGATAATATTTAAAATGATGTATTGATAATATATTTTAAATTTATTAAATAATTAAATTTATTTAAATTTATTACTCAAAATATTGTTTGTTACACAATTTCATTTCTGCCTTCTGCAATAATCTGCATGCTTTTTGCCTCTTTTGGAGCGCATGCGTTTGTGCTGTTGTGTACCATTTCAATCAGGTCCTACCAATGGTGTCAATATTAGTTTCTTTATCCAATCACAAAAATTGACAAATTTAAATAATAAAAGTTTTTTAATTAATTTTTATTAATGAATGATTTATTCTGATTAAATAGTGTATTAAAATACTAAAAATTACATTTAATAGAATTTGAACTTTTCCAATCTCTAATATGTAGAAAGAGAAGAAGAGGGGACTCCTTCAATTCCTTCCACCAGCAATTTGGAAGGTAATAACAGAATAGTCTTGCTAAAAGTTACAAATTTTTTTATTTATATTTTTTAAAAATGTTGTTTCATTAAAAGTTACTTTTTTTTTTCAAAATGAAAAAAATAAATTACTTTTTTAATTAATGAATTTCACTTGAATATACAAAACAAATATTCACTCACTATTTTCTACTTAACCTTCTCTCTCCCACTTCACTTTTTATACTCAAAACACTTGCACCACTTACACATTATATTAATCCCCGTATTCATTCACAAAAGTGTAACATTTAGTAGGACGGAGAAAAGCGTTCCAGCCGAAAGTTTAAAATTTATCGAAAGACCCCAATCGAAAGTTCAAATTCTCAAAATATAAATGTTTTATTACTTATTCATTTGTGTATCTCATGTTATATTCACAACAATTATCATCTAACGATCATCTACCCCATTTTCTCTCTTTTACCCAACTATCTTTTAAAGTATTAGGTGGATAATGTCTCTTAATACTAGGTGGCACGAAATAAGCTGTGGAGCCTGCACGTGTAAAAGATCTGATCTCTGATGTCATCTTAATGTATTAGCTTCTACCTTAATATTAATTAATGCTAAAAAGAGTGGTACATGATATTTATATATTATAAGCAAAGTTTGTTAATTTCTGATGTAAAATAATGTTTCTGACTCTCAAACACTACCTGAACTCATAGCACATCACCTTTTCATATTTTTCTTAATTCTTAAACACTTTTTATTTCTGAATTTTTTTTTCACATTTTTCTAATTCTTGAATTCACTTTATTTTTTAAACTTTTGACTGTATTGGTAAGAGTATATTTTACTCCCTCCATCCCGATATAAGGTTCTTAATTATTTTTTTCTGCTCTGTCCCATATTAAGATTTTTAGTTGCTTTATTAACTAAAATGGACAATAAAACCCACTTATCATTCTTATAACAAAAATTCCCTAAATAATTTCTCTCTCCTACTATATTTTTCATACAAATAATATTATTATTTTTTAATTATCATATCTCGTCAAATTGAAAAACCTTAAATTAAATCTGGACATAGAGTATTCAAAATCAATCAAAGGACCACCTGGTAGGCTGGCACAGATAAGATAGGGTCCGTCCGAGGTGTGATTCCAGTTCACTTCCAAACCTAAAAGTGAAGTGGGTACGGTCAATCATTTACCAATCCTAAGTTAAAATTGTCTTTGGGTTTCCCACTCTGCAGATTCACGTGTCAATTTACATTTTATTTTTTTCTTTGAAATTATCAGTATTTCTATTTGGACGTCGTATCTCGCGAATAAGCATAGACCACCTAATAAAAGGATGTTTTTGTTAGAATATGAATTAATTAATACTCCCTCCGTCCCGGTTCACTTGGTACCAACTTTTTGGGTGTAGGAATTAAGGAAAAGTGATGTAAGAAAGAGAAAAAGTTAAATGTTGTGAGTATGAAGAATTAAATAGGAGAGAGAATGAGTGGGAGGAATAGTTAGGAGAGAGAATGTTGTGAGTGTAAAAGTGAAGTAGGAGAGAGAATGAGTGGAGGGAATAGTGAATATTCTTTTCCATTTTGGGCAGTGCCAAGTGAAGTGGGACGACCCAAAATGGAAATTAGTGCCAAGTGAAGTGGGACGGAGGGAGTATGTGTTATTTAATTTTATGTGTTATAATTATTTAATAATGTTAAAGTATAGATTAAATATGTAGAATTTCATTAGGTGTAAGTACCATTAAATGATGGGCATAATGGTAACTTCTCAACGCCTTCTTTACGAAAGGGTGTAGTCCCTAAATGAAGTGCCCCTTCTCTTATTATATAAAGGCTATCCATCAGCCATTAGAGACACTAGTTACATATACAATTCAGTCATAAGAATTCTCTTCATTCATCAAGAAGATTATAGTGTGGGCACTATTATTTAGAAGATCTACTCTTTCCTACTTTCTCATTTATTCAAGAACAAGATCAAGAATATAATCATGGATTCTTCAGGTACACGCTTCCGTCTTCATCTTCCTCTCATTCTTAATCTAGTTGTGAGTCGGTTCATGGTTAATGAATCATTTTGTGCCAACAGTTTTAATTTTAACTAGATATCTCGAGTTTGATACCTAAAAATATAACAGTGTTAAAATATTATTGGGAGAGCTAAAACATTATTGAAAGAGCTTTGTTGCTTTTGTGATCTTGTCCTCAAACTTTAACTTTTCACGCATGTAACATTCTCATTGTGTCTATGTGTGTGTTTGTTTACAGTTTGGCCACATTTGAGTATGCTACTCCGTTCGTTCCTAAATGTTTATCCCATTTGACTTTTTAGTTGAACTTTGAATACAAATATATGACAATTTAATTATGTTCATGAAATTCTAAAAATTCTTATTGATTCACCATTAATAATATTATCAACAACAACTTTTAAAATTTCATGAACATGATTAATTTCTCAAAAATTTGTGGTCAAAGTTCAACAAAAAAGTCAAATGGGACAAACATTTAGGGACGAAGGGAGTATAATTTATGATCTAAAGCAGTGGCCAAAAGCTGGGGAAATTATTAAGACTACTTCCTTCGTTCTTAAGTGAATGTCGTTATTTTGAGGAAACAAATATTCCCAAAATAAATGTCCATTTTTTCCAGAAGTTACTAAGCTCTCCCTCGTAAATGATAAGTTATAATTCACACTTGGACTTATTATACCAAGTGTTGAGATCATTAAGGTTTTTATATTTATGCTACAAAAAAATTTAAAATTTCACATTTTTAAAAATTGCACTCAAAATGAAATTCGGACATTCATTTAGAAACGGAGGGAGTAACTTATATATCAAAGCAGATTTAGGAATTTACCATGGTTACGAGAGCTTTGGACTGAAAACCAACTTGCTTGGTTGATGTAATGACTCTGTTTGAGGATCATCATTGATGATGTATATAGTTGTAGAAGTTGACTTTTGTCATTTGGGTTGTTTATTAATTGATAGTTTTGTAGAAGTTTTTTATGGGTGATTTGATTTGAGAATTGAATTTCTTGTATGTTTGCTTTTCTTTTCGTGTAGTTTAAATTTGGGGCTCCAATACAAATTGTTGTGAATATGATATTACAGTATAGTGTTTCATTGTTTATTTTTCTATTTCGATGAATTTCTAGATATGATGAATCTGCCATTTTTTATTTTTGACAGGATTCAGTTTTTTCCATCACCGTGGCATATGTTTTGGATCCTTTTAGAGTTTTTTGGTTTGTTTTTTTTTTTATTATGTCTAGATTGTGTTCCTTCTATTTTTTCTTGGTTATATATTGTTTCAAGTTTACATCACAAATGAATCTTCTGTTGTTGCATACAATGTGTAACGAGGCCAAGGGGAGGAATCATTGAGTTGTTGAATTCATGCTATCATATTGAGGTAATTAGCTTAATGTTAATCTTAAAAAAAATAAAAAAAATGCAATGCATGGATCTATGAAGCAATTTAATTGTGGTCATATTATAAATCCCGAGCAAAGTTGTTGCTCCTACAGAACAGAAAGCTTCAAATTGCCATGCTCATAGTTGGATTCATTGATGATCTTTTCAAGGCTTATGTAACCAGGAGTTGCCAAAGATAATTTCAAATTTAAGTCTGTGAATTATTCGGTTGTGCATTTTATTTCGTAATTGTTTAACAAGAGTTTTAACTTTTTTTTTTTTTTATGGATGTTAGAAAGTCTAAGTTTAAGTTTAGGAAATTTATTTCTAGCATATAAATTTTGCATGTTTTATATTCATCATTGTTTCCATTGTTTTGCCATTTATAGTGACGTAATTCACTTAGTTTATGATATGCATGCTTCATCGTAGTCTTGAAAGTTTGGAAAACTAAAACTCAAAAGGATAGTGGGTTACATAAAGAGGGTGAGGGGGCTGAGGGGAAAGAGGAAAGTGGGTGGGGTTGGAGTTATGTAAGGGACCATCAATATTGTTGTTCTTGCAATCAAATGAAAATTTTAACAGTTTAATAGATTTTTTTTTTCTTTCTATGGTGTTTTGATTATTTACAATGTAATCATAGATACTAAACTAAATGCATTTGGGGGTTATGATCTCAACCACGCATTATTTATGTTGTACTGTTACCGTGCCATTAACCTAATCGCTAAGTCAACCTAGATTCTGATCCGACCTCTAACTATCCCAACCTAGTTGAGATCCGACATATAGCCTCAACTTGTTCATATCAGCCTTGTCCCCATTACCTCAATCAGGTCGACATACGTCGCCCAACAGATAAACATGAAAAACTAAAATCACGGATACGATCATTAATCAATCCCTAAAATCTCGCCTAATTTCTAGCCACTTCCCTTATTTGGTCGAGGGACTATAAATCTCTCTCTCTTACTCCTTTCACAGGTAACGTCTCATTATTACTTTGAATCTTTGTCATTACAATTTTTCAGGAAAAATATATATTTATTCTCACGCCGAATGGTATTAGCCGGAGATTTCTCTCGACTTGTCATTTGCTCATTGATTTCCGGTCAAGTTGTTGGATCATCTAAACCACTAAACTAAAAGATTGATCCAAACCGTTTTTCACATAATCTGATAGTAATCTAATTAATGACGCGAATGATGGTTTAGTTGGTACTGCAATTTTTGTTTTCATCGTCGATATGATAACTAACAATAAATTTAATAAATTTTAGTTGTATCACGATTTAGATTTTTTGTATTAGACAAAACAATAGTTTGGTTAACAATTGATTTTAGCTATATCATAAATTTATTTTTTTCTACACTTGTCATATGAGCGGGTCAAGTCGGTTACAGGTTGGGTAATGACGGATTGACGAGTTGTTGGTGGTAAAACTCGTTATAAACTGTTTAACTTGCGGGTTAAACAAGTAGGGCAATTAACGAGTCGGATAAGTGGGTTGGTGTATCGACCCGTTAATTTTACTTTCATGGGTATTGTTACGATTTCGGGACATTTTAGTCGCGGTTTAAACTCTTCGTGCACGGGTTTGACCCACACACTTAACGGGTTAAGCGTATCGACTTGTTACAATCCGGTTATATTAATGAGCAAGTCGAATCGGGTAATTAATGAGTCGAGTCAAAGCAGGTAAACGGATTACGAGTGAGTGAAAATTGAAAGACTTCATTTTTTCAATCAAATTGAATAGCTTCGGACTAAATAGCGGTCCACAATTTATTGGTCTAAAGTTAATTTTGCACAAATGGAGCACCTCTCTAATCAAAGTGCTTCTAGGCCTTGGGGAGTTCGAATCTTGATAGGAGCAGCTGGAGCAGTCAATTTATTGGTGATTTAAGAGTGATGTAAATGCCTTGTAGGAGGGCTCCCTTGGGGCCAGGAGTATAAGGGTGCTGCCACCCTGTCTGCCTCGGGCATATCCCGCGATTTAGCTTCGCCAGGACACTGAGGGGCCGGTAGCTGGTGATCCAGAATTAATCCGGCGAAACTGGGAACCCGGTTATCAAAAAAAAAAAAAGAAAAAAAAGTGCTTCTAGGCCTGTGCTTCCATGGATCGAAAGACAAGAAGTGAAACTAAAAGAGAGTTACTATATAAACCCCCAAATGCTATGAGTAAACCCCATTCCTAAGTTCACCCTAAATAAATTGCACACCCCCCCTTACTTTCCCTTTATATCCTTGAAGACCCACACACACACACAACCCACACCCATTTACTCTCTTCCTCTCTATGAAAAAATAGGACACTCACTTTCATTCAAATGAGAACAAAATTTTGGGGGATTTTATGAAAAAATAGGGGGCCATTACCGCCCCGACTCAGACGAAAAAAGTCGACACTACTGCCGATTTTGTGCTTAAAAGTCGGCCACACAGAGCCAATTTTGGCTTAAAAGTCGGCCGCACCTTAGGCCGATTATGGGAAAAAGTCGTCGCATTGGCCGATCCTTGTTTTTCATAAAATTCACCTAATTTTTTGAAATTATATTTCAAAAATCATTTGTCTGAGCTAAATAAGTCATATACCTAACAGAAATTATAATTTTTATTGAAATTCTCCTCTATAATTTATATACATATTTTTTAAAAAAATATATATATTCAAGACAAGATTAAAAAGAGCAAATGATTTTTGGAGTATAATTTTTTAAAAAATTATATGACTTATTTAGCTCATAAAAATGATTTTTGGAGTATAATTTCAAAAAAAATTAGGTGAATTTTATGAAAAAACAAGGGGTCGGCCAGTGGTGGATGACTTTTTATTAAAAAGTCATCCGGGTGTGGTGGAAAAAATTACAAAAAGTCGGCCGGGTGTGATTGATTATTTTCCCAGAATCGTAGATAGTGATTAACTTTTTAAGTCCAAGTCGGCCGGTGGTGGCCGACTCGGTAATTTCCTATGTAGAAGGGATACGTTGGGTCTCATTTTAATCCATTTTTCCAATATACGTTTAAATACCAATTCTTCTCATTTGGAAAAGGGATCAACACACACAGCGGCTCTCTCACAAAAACACATAGGAACAACACTCACAGCCTTCTCTCTCTAAACTCTCCTCTCTCTCTCTATACGCACCAGTCCAGGCTCCTCCTCTCCTAGGCCAAACCAGCCATTACCTCGCTGACCTCAACCTTCACCGCATGCGTTCTCCCTTCCTCTGCCTCAATTTCCTTCTTCTCCGATCTCAAAACCAGCTGGCGACAACCCAAACACCAATCCTCTCCAATCGGTAGGAGCAACCATTCTCCTAGCTCCGTTCCATCACCTAGCTCTTCCTTTCCACTAATCGCTCCCTGCCGGGTTCGATCCTCTCCATGCCCAAAATCGTCTAAGCCGCTTCCTCTGTTCCAACCCTTGAACCGTTCACTGCCAAATAGTCGGTCAATAATGGACGATCTTTTGCCCAGAATTGGTCAGTAATGACCGACTTTATGCCCAGAATCGGCTGGTACTGGCCGACTGTGAAAAATTTCGTTTTTTTTTTTTTTTTTTAAACTTAATGGAAGAAGAATGGTAGGTGAAATTTAATTGAATGGGAGGGGTGGTAAGTGTGGTAAATTAATGGAAGAAAAATGGTAGGTGAAATTTAATTGTAAAGGGGAAGATGAAAATAGGGGTAAAGAAGTAATTAACCTCAATGGCATTTTTGAAATTTTTATATTTGGGGTATACTCATAGGTTTTTGGGGTTTGAATAGTAACTCTCAACTAAAATAATTGGCTGGGCTACAAAATGGGCTTCTGTATATAAGTATGGGCCTAACCCAAGTTACCCGATGGACCTATGTACGGTAGTTCGCTAGTCCATATAACAAAAACACGGCAGACACTGCAGGTGCTCCCGTAGTTTCCCTCTCCTCTAGCCGGAAAACACAACGGTAGTCTCAATCTCAGTACTCAGTACTTTAACACTAGGGTTTTCTCCCAAAACCCGCCGGAATATCCTTCTCAAGCTTACCTCAAATCGAAAGAATGCCGGAAAACAAGAACGTCCGGTTTAGGTCGTCTTCCATCAAAATTCCACCATTTTCTCCTGACAATCATCAACTCCAGCCCCAATTCAGTCTCCAAACCCCGCCCTTCACTTCATTTCTCTCCAAAACCAAACACTCAATCGACCAGTTCATATCTTCGATCAGGACACATCACGAACTAAATCCTAACCCCGTCGCCCAATTCCTCAATTCGCTCAAAACCCACACAACATTGTTAATTTCTCCCAAACCCCACAAAAGTATAAACCCGTTTCACTCTAGTTTGTCATTGTTGTGCTCGGCCTCGTTGGCATTGACTAGGGGCGACGAAGAGGGTGAGTTGACTCAGCCAAAGGGGGGTGGGCAATCTGGTAGCCGACATGATGAAGAGAGGGTGTTAATTAGTGAGGTTTTGGTTAGGAATAAGGATGGGGAGGAGCTTGAAAGGAAAGACCTTGAAAATGAAGCTGTTGCTGCTTTGAAAACGTGTAGGCCGAATTCGGCCCTCACTGTTAGGGAGGTTCAGGAAGATGTGCATAGGATTATTGGTAGTGGATATTTTTCTTCTTGTATGCCGGTTGCTGTTGATACTCGAGATGGCATTCGGTTGGTGTTTCAGGTATGCCATGTATGCAAATGACTGGAATTTAGCTTATTATTGATATGGTTTGTACTGCTTTGAACAAGACTATTATAGCTTTGTGGTAAACTTCTGATAATGTTTAGCTGTACGGTTACTGGGTATTATTGGAACTAGTTAATCAAATTATAGTTCAATATCTTCTTCCTAGGGATGTCAGCCAATCGTAGGTTTAAATTTATATATACCTAATCATACTTATATATATGTGGCTATGTAGACGTGCACACAGAACCTGTTGAAGCAAATGTCCTGCTTGGTTATTCCTATTGTAATTCTTTTTTGTTTTTAATTGAAAAGGCAGATTTTCTATTTTTATGTCTAATATGTATATAGACATACATGCGTGTATATGTCTGTTTTAGTATGCATTAACAATGTTTATTTACCATCTTAGAATGTCACTTGCTTACATAAGTACCTTTTCAAGTGAGCATTTTTATTTTCAGACTATAATAGTACATTTTTCAAATGACGATTCCATATGAAGATTCATATTTAGCTGACCCCAAATCATTTTGGGACTAAGTCTTTGTTGTTGTTGCTATTGTTGTAGGCTGTAATGGTAGACATGATATTTTCTCTTTAGGAATCAAACTAAAAAGAGCTTTACGTACATCATATATTTTGACCACCACAACACGAACATCGTCATCATTTGTCTATTACTATTGTAAAGCGGGAAGACTCAATATGAAGCTCTATCACACTTTCTGGATTTTCAATAAACGGACCACTATCATATAAGTTTAGTTACAAGGAATAGTTATCCACAACTCCTAATAATAACCACCCTCTTTCATCACTCTTCGAAAAAAACCACCCCAAGAGCAAAAATCAATAAAAACATATTTTTTTTTTCAAAGAAACAATTTATGTACATGAAAGGTATTGGCATCATATTTTTTTTATTTTTTTCCCATTTTCTTATCATTCGCTCCCATTGCATTTGCTACATTCACTAGTTATTATGCATGATACTTGGACTCGGATACGAGTGTTAGATCCTCCAAAATTTTAAGATATTACACCAAATGTAGTTTAAAATAGCTGTAGCCGTATATACCCACACCCACACCCACACCCACACCCACACCCACACCCACACCCACACCCACACCCACATCCATGTCCTGTGGACACGGGTATTTTGGAAAAATTGAAGGATCCGAGCATCACAGGTTAATATGATTATGCTGTTGGCATGGTAACCTTAGTTATATTTGTTTCTTTTGGCATAAGGTAGAGCCAAACCAAGAATTCCAAGGGCTGGTCTGCGAGGGTGCTAACGTACTTCCGTCAAAGTTTGTTGAAGATGCTTTTCGTGATGGATATGGTATGTTTTCCTTTTGTAAACATCTTTTCCTACCCCCCACCCCACCAAAAAAAAAAGAAAAGAAAAGAAAAGAAAGTTCCTAGAGCTATATGAAGTATATGATTATGTTTGC
The DNA here is from genome assembly GCA_022495995.1 of Adenophora triphylla var. japonica. Lineage (NCBI taxonomy): Eukaryota > Viridiplantae > Streptophyta > Magnoliopsida > Asterales > Campanulaceae > Adenophora > Adenophora triphylla. Next base: position 411,170 of record JAFEMH010000216.1, read on the forward strand.
CATTTACACTCCTTCCATCCCAAGTTGAAGAGAGACACTTCCCATTTTTGTTGAACCCAAAGATTGATGTTGCCCATATGGGAAAATATTTTGTTGTAGAGTCTTATGCTCTTTCTGTTTATGGATGAGAGTGATCATGCTAAATAAACTGAAACGACTTGAAAATGTGGCCACACAATAACACAAGCATCTTAGGAAGTAATGAATTTGCAACTTATTTTGTCAATCTGTGTGTAAGTCAAATCGTGTCTCTGCATTTGGAATGGAGGGAGTAGTAAATAACGCAGTTAGCAAGTTTCGATGTTTCTTAATTTGCTAATTGGACTCTCTTTTTTTACTGATTTGATGTCAAGTTATGCAGGAAAAGTGGTTAATATCCGACGTTTGGATGAAGTAATAACCTCAATCAACACTTGGTATATGGATCGGGGTCTTTTTGGCTTGGTTAGCACTTATTCGTCATTCATTAGTTCTTTTATTGTGATGTGAAGTCAGATGCAGTAAACCTCAGTTGGTTTGCAGATCATAAGAGGCAAATTATAACTTCTGATAATTCTATCAGGTTTCTGGTGCTGAGATTCTTTCTGGGGGAATTATTAGGTTACAAGTTTCGGAAGCAGAGGTCAACAACATATCTGTACGTTTTCTCCGTAGGACGTAAGGACCTGTTTATGATCACTTGAAATTTGATTATTCCTTTTTCACTATTTATGAATTGATTTGGAAGGTATGGTCATTTATCGCTGGTTGTGTTCTTCAGTGGTGAGCCAACTGTAGGAAAGACAAGGCCTGAAACAATACTTCGGCAACTTACGACCAAGAAGGGACAGGTATTTCTTCATTTGAAAATGGTTTTTATCTACATATGGTATCTTTGCTTTGTTCAGGAGCTATTTCAATTTAACGTGGAAGCTCTCCCAAATTTGCTTCTGAGCCAGCCGCGTAGATGATTCACCCTTTTAACTCGAATTACCACAGGCCTGGATGGTGAATTATCATATTACCACTCTGGTGATATGTTCCTTATCTGTTGTGGTGCGTTAATCAATAACAAGCAATTGCGGTGGCATGCACTATGTGTGTGCTAGTAGACAAATATTTTCATACAACTCATGATTTGAAATTATAACAATAAATATGCTAGTGTATAATTTATATTTTAGAAAAGGAATTATAAGTTTAAGCGAGATTAATGAAATGATGGTTAGAAGTATGTAAATATGTGATGGTTTGGGGTAAAATAGGGAGAGAGAGAGAGAGTAAAAAAGTCTACTAAGCCTTTGTCTCTTAATATATAGTATAGATAAGTTGCTAGATAACTCATAACACCTTAATGATTTACGCATTATAACTAATGTGCTTTATCTACTTGTCCTACATCAAATAAAATTATGCTTCTTATTCCTGGTATTATGATTTCAAAATTTTGCTGGTCTTTTGAGTCTTAACTATGTATCATTTGTCAATTGTGTATACCAATTTTTATTTTGAGCAATGTAGGCTCTAGACAAATGTAATCTGGACTTTAATAGCTATTCCAGTAAGACTTGCTTGAGTTCTGTTGCTTTTGCGATTGTTGCACTGCATTCTTAAACATCCGTTCCATTTTCATTTTCATTTTATGTTGTTTGAAGCATCTATTAAACATATGTGGTTTGTTTGCGTTTTCTGAAGTTTTTTGGGCTACCCTGTTACTACTACTAATAATATTGTTTGGGACTGGAATATGTTTACAAGGTCTATAGTATGCTCCAAGGAAAAAGAGATGTGGATACCTTGCTAGCAATGGGTATCATGGAGGATGTTAGTATTATTCCACAGCCTGCTGGAGGTAATATGAGTCCATAAATGAGTGGTTATGATTTAAAATGTGAAACCCGTTCTTATATGTTACTTGGAATAATTGTGCAGAAAAATGTTTACTCTATTTTGAATTAGGTTGGTGAATTTGATCTAATACGTCGTAAATGCAAATTGTAGATACTGGAAAGGTTGACTTGACAATCAATGCAGTTGAGCGTGTCAGTGGAGGTATCTCTGCTGGTGGTGGAATTTCTAGTGGGTATGTGATGTAACAGAGGGATCCTCTGCCATTAATATTTGGCACAAGCCCTTATATAGTTATATCATTAAATTATATTTTAAATGAATCTGTTTCTTGGTATTTGCAACAATGTTTTGATAAAATCTTCTGTTTGTAGGATTACCATTGGCCCTTTAGCAGGATTGATTGGAAGGTAATATTACTATACCAAGTAAAAAGAGTTCTTCTGGACTATTCAATTTCCCTGATTTGTTATACTTTTTAGGTGTGCGGCATGTCTGTGGTTCCCTTCTTTACTGAATTTGTGAATTTGGGTATTGATTCTCCTATCAATTGACTTCGGACATGTGCTTTGATTGCAGCTGTGCACTTTATCATAGGAACCTTTTTGGAAGGAACCAAAAGGCTAATCTTTCTTTAGAAAGGGGGCAAATTGACTCAATATTTAGAATAAACTACACTGATCCATGGATTGAAGGAGACGATAAGAGAACATCAAGATCAATTATGGTTCAGGTAATTTGGACTTTGATTATCTAATTAGCTTAAATATTTTTATTCAGTAGGAGCTAATTTTTACTGGGCGGATTCTCATTGATCAGAACTCAAGAACCCCTGGCACTCTCGTCCACGGCAACCAACCCAACAATAGTAGCTTAACAATTGGGCGGGTAACAGCTGGCATTGAATACAGTCGGCCATTCAGACCGAGGTGGAGTGGGACGGCAGGACTTACTTTTCAGGTATGTGGATCTGTTTTTTTTTTTTTCTAATACTCCCTCCCTCCGCCCCTAAATGAATGTACAAAATTCATTTTTAGGGACACTCTGAAAATGTGTGCCTTTTTATACATTTCAATGGTAAAGATGCATAAATATACTAGTTGTCCAATTTTTAAAATTTAGTTTTACAATAATAAAATGAATAGCGATAATTTTTTTGGTAAACAAGCGTTTATGGACAGTTTTTACAAAAAAGACCTTCAATTTGGGACATTTTTTTTTAGAATTTCCACATTCATTTAGGGTTAGAGGGTGTAGGTCATTTATTAAAAGTCTTCTTACACTTTTTTCTCTTGCAATAAATTAAAAGGAAGAAATCTAATATTTGATCTCTTATGTAAATCTTGCTTGTGTCCGTAATAGTGTATTTCTCATTCGCCTCTAGCTTTTATTTGCTTTGCATATTTTTCTTTCTTCTCCTCTCTCTCTCTCTCTCTCTCTTTAAAGAACTCCAAAATTAAAACTTAGTGCATACAGTGAATTTACGCGTTTAGAGAGCGTGGAGCATACGTATCAAACTAGGACACCTAGGTTATGCTTGATATGTGCTTTTCCTTTTCTAATGCATATTACCTCAAATCACAACCCCTGCCAGTAGGGCTGTAAACGAGCCGAGCCGAGCTTTTGATGTTTCGAGCTCGAGCTCGTTAACTTTTAAACGAGCTCGAGCCCAGAATGCCTGTTCGAGCTCGGCTCGAATCAAGTTTCGAGCTTTTCGCTAGCTGGCTCGCGAGCTGCTCGAACTCGAGTAATAATAAGCCGAGCACGAGCTTCGACTTATTTTTTGAAAAAAATCTGAAATCAAACGAGCTTTATCGAGCCCTAATTTGAGTTGTAATCGAACTCGAGCCTAAACGAGCTTATATATATATATATATATATATATATATATATATACTAAAATTCATTCGAGCTTTTAACATGCCGAGCCCGAGTCGAGCTCAAACGAGTCGATCTTGAACAGAGCTCGTCGAGCATACGAGCCGAACACGAGCCGAGCTCGAAAAAATGACGAGCTTAAAAATCGGTTCGAGTTCGAGCTCGAGCTCGAGTTCAACTCGAGCCCACTCGAACTCGAGCTTTTTTCGAGCCGAGCTCGAGCAGGCTCGTTTCATGTAACAGCCCTACCTGCCAGTGCTTTGTGTATAACCTTGGTTAGTTGAATCCATATCATTGTGTTGTCTTTTCATGAGAGTGGAGCCATTCGGAAAGTCTTGGGGGATGGATGCAGGGCTTTTCATATGGAGGGATCTATGCAACTTGAGAATTCATACAATGGCCTTTTTCTGACAGAAAAAGAAGGTATCGTAAATGGCGGAAATTTATTCATGTTGCAGATCCCAAAGTGATTTGGACTAAATGTCTAGTAAGTTGATAGAAAAGAAGTTTTTGTAGATAAGAAGAGAATCAACAACAACAACAACAACAAAGCCTTAGTCCCAAAATAAATTGGGGTCGGCTAACATGAATTCTCATATGCCATCGTGAAAAAGGTTGTTGAAAGAAAAAATAATAATAAATAAATAAATAAATAATTAAAAATAAAAAAATAAAAAAAATAAAAAATAAAAAAATAAAAAATAAAGAAATAAAAATAAAAAAAAAAAAAAAAAAAATAAAAAATAAAAATAAAAATAAAAATAAAAATAAAATAAAAAATAAAAAACTAAAAAATAAAAAATAAATCAACAAATCAACCCCCCACATGGGTTTTTGCCCTCCACTCCTGCCTCTATAACACCATACTTTCATCCACTCCAAGTAAACTCATATCATTTTCAATCACTCTAATCCAAGTTTGTTTGGGTCTTCCCCTATCCCTCGCCATTTTATCATTTCTCCACTGTTTCGGTCTCCTAACCGGTGCATCACTCGGTCTCCTTCTCACATGCCCAAATCACCTTAGACGATTTTCCCATTTTAGCCTCAATGGGCGCAACTCCTACTTTACCTCTGATCACCTCATTCCCCAATCGATCATTTCTAGTATGACCGCACATCCATCGAAGCATACGCATCTCCGCCACATTCATCTTACGCACGGGACACTGTTTTACGGCCCAACATTCGGTGCCGTAAAGCAGTGCCGGCCTAATTGCTGTGCGATAAAATTTTCCCTTTAATCTATGGGGCATACCGCGATCACATAGGAACCCTGTGGCCCTCTTCCACTTCAACCAACCTGCTTTAATTCTATGAGCCACATCTCCATCTAATTCTCCATCCTTTTGGATAATAGATCCAAGATAGCGAAAAAACTCAGAAGCTTGGACAATATTTCCATCTAATTCTCCATCCTTTTGGATAATGGATCCAAGATAGCGAAAAAACTCAGAAGCTTGGACAATATTTCCATCAAATGTGACCGCCCCTGCCTCCCTACTTCCAACTCTGCTAAACTTACACTCCAAATATTCAGTTGGCACAATCTTGGACATCACCTTTGTTCTTATTCACAATTTTTCTCAGCCTTTGTGCAATCACTCTTTCCCAAAGTTTCATAGTATGGCTCATTAGTTTGATCCCCCGATAGTTGGCACAATCTTGGACATCACCTTTGTTCTTATACAAAGGGATCAGAGTACTCTTTCGCCACTCCAATGGCATTGTGTTAATTCTCCATATCTTGTTAAATAGCGTTGTTAACCATTCTATTCCTCTCTCCCCGAAACATCTCCAAACCTCAATTGATATTCCATCCGGTCCTACAGCTTTCTTCAATCCCATCTTTTTCATTGCCATTTCCACTTCGCCCTTATGAATTCTCCGCATAAAATCTCGATTAACCATACTCGAAGAGATATTTAAATCTCCAATATCCTGCTTTTGACCGCCATTGAACAAAGTATCAAAGTACGAACTCCATCTATCTTTTATCTCTTTATCCCCGACTAGAACTCTTTGGTCTACATCCTTCACCCATTTAACCGTCCCAATATCTCGTGTCCTCTTATCCCTCGTACGAGCGAGTGTGTAGATGTCCTTTTCCCCTTCTTTTGTATCCAACTTATCATAAAGTTTCTGATTTATCTTTGCTCTTGCGTCTCTTACTGCTTTCTTAGCTTCTCTCCTAGCTTCCTTGTACTTCTCATAGTTTTTGTCGCTCCTATATTTCCCCAATAATTTGTAGCATTCTCGCTTTCCCTTTATTGCTTGTTTTACTTCCTCGTTCCACCATGATGTGTTCTTACTTGGTGGCACGTTTCCTCTAGATTCTCCGAGGACTTCTTTCGCCACCTCCTTTATGGTATGTTCCATTTTAGTCCAAGTCGAATCTATATCCATATCCTCCATATTATCCGATCAAATACCGGTATCTACCATCTTGGCTACAAATTTCTGTTGATTCTCCCCTTGAAGTCTCCACCACTTGATTCTAGGGTCTACCTGTGGTTTTCTCTCTCTCGAAATTCTCTTACTTCGAAAATCAAGTACCACAAGTCTATGTTGAGTCGTTGTGCTCTCACCCGGAATAACCTTGCAATCTGTATAACTCTTTCTACAAGCAAAACAAATCAGAGAATGCACAAAATTATATGATATCCATCATTAGAACCAAAACAAATCAGAAACTACTGAAAAATTGAAAAGAAATCAAACAAGACACAAACTAGAAGACCAACAATACTCCCAGGCGCTGACAGAAAGACTTTTGACCATTCTGCTAATAAATTTAGACCCGTATCAATACTGCAATCATTTCCAGCAAACTGGAATTTAAAGAAAAAATATTGACTCCTAAAATTATAAGAAACCTAACAGATCAGTTTTTAACCTAAAGCAGCATGAACTAGGACTGTACCATGTTGGAGTAGAGACCTAACGGGAGTTCTAACAAATCCCCAACATACAAGTCTATAGCTAAATGCAGAAATGGCCTTTTAGCTGGTCACTGTAAGTCATCCAATTCTTGAAATTTTTGTTCTTTGAATGGCTATTCATTGAGCTTTTCACATTCTGCTGCACATTCTTTATAGAGATTGGGCCTTTATCGGTTCCTCCGATGGCGCTACAGCTTATCTACCTTAGAGGATTTTTACCAGTAAATATGATCAGGGACAGAAGAGCTGTTCAGAGATTTTGGCTAGTTTGCCACCTTCCTCTTTTTGTTTTTCTGCTTTTCTTTTCTTTTCTTTTCTTTTCTTGTCTTTTTTTTTCCTTTTTCTTTTTTTGTGCCTGTGTCCCTTTTTGTTGACTGTCATGTCCTCTTGTTTGTACATGTAAGCCTTTTACATAAACACTGTATCACCATTCTTCTCTTTGGCTGAATTATGTCTTTGCTTTAAACTAACTCTTCTTCATTTCCATGATTTTATGAACCAATTTACCAGCGTGCTGGTGCTCGTGATGATAAAGGAAATCCTATTATAAGGGACTTCTACAGCAGCCCCCTTACAGCTAGGTATGCATCTGGAGGTCAATATTCTGTCACAGGAGGGATTTGTTGCCAGACTTACTGCTTATTTCTCAAAGCCTCTGTCGTCTGATGTGGTTATTTTTGCAGCGGCAATACACATGATGATATGTTGCTTGCTAAGATGGAGAGTGTATATACCGGTTCTGGTGACCGCGGTTCTTCAATGGTTAGTTATCTGAAATATGTTTGGGTGATTTCATGATTATTGCGTTGGTCGAAATTCACGGTCCTTGCTTTTGCAGTGTGTTTTAAATATGGAGCAGGGACTTCCTGTATGGACGGACTGGCTATATTTTAACAGAGTGACCGCTCGTGCAAGGAAGGGCTTGGTAGTTGGTCCTACTTGCCTCCTTTTGAGGTATCATGCCCTTCTTGTCATATTTTGGGGGGGGGGGTTAATGAAATTCATTCTTCTCTTTGGTGCTCTTTTTCCCTGGAAAAAGACTATCAAGCTTTACCAGACTTTTTTAGGTAAGCTAACTTCTTGATCATGCTTACCATGCAGTGTATCTGGTGGTCATGTTGCGGGTAATTTCCCCCCACATGAAGCATTTGCCATTGGCGGGACAAATAGTGTGAGAGGTTATGAAGAAGGGGCAATTGGCTCAGGAAGATCTTATGTGGTTGGCTGTGGAGAACTTTCTTTCCCACTGGTGGGTTATGACCATTCCCATGTTTCTTGCCATACGATAATACTTTCTAATATTTATGATTTTCTTGAGGTAGATAATAAATGATCACTCAGTATTTTTTTTTATCCAAAAGCAGCTGGGACTAAACGCTCATTCATTTTCTTTTTATTGTTTGTTAGTTCGATGATACCGCTTTCTTTATTTGTAGTTCTATGCATTTCTTAATATATAATGATTGGGACTAAACGCTCATTCATTTTTTAATTGTTAGTTGGCCTTAATGGTTGATATTAATAGTCCTTGACATATGATTTCTTGTTATTTGCAGCGGGGAGCAGTAGAAGGAGCTATATTCGGAGACTATGGGACTGATCTCGGATCGGGACCAACGGTGCCGGGTATGTCAATATCTGCTTTTCTCTATTTTCACTTCTGTACTGTGATAATAATACTTAAAAGTGAAAGTATTCTCAGAATATTTAACCCACCCCCACCCCCCCCCAAAAAAAAAAAAACAAAAAACAAAACAAAACAAAATACAAAAAATAAATAATATATACTCCCTCCGTCCCACGTGAATGCAAACTTATTTCCATTTTGGTCCGTCCCACGTGAATGCAAACTGCCCAAAATGGAAATAAATTTATTATTTTATATTCACCCTACCCCACCCACTCATTCTCTCTCTTCATTTTCCACCATACAATTTATTCAACCAACCTACTATTAACTCCACTCATTCTCTCTCTTCATTTCCTACCACACATTTTCATTATCTTAATAATATTTCTTAATTATTGTGCCCGGAAAAATGGTTCACAATGACGTGGGACGGAGGGAGTATATATATATATATATATATATATATATATATATATATATATATATATATATATATATATATATATATATATATATATATATATATATATATATATATATATAAATATACTCCCTCCGTCCCAGGATTTCCGTCACTTTTTACCCAAAATGGCGTCCCGTTTGAAGCGTCACCTTTCCTAAAAAGGAAATGTTTTATTAATATTCTATTATCCCACTAACTATTCCCTCCACTAATTCTCTCTCCTCTTTTCAAATTACACTCGCAACACTTTTTAAATTCACTATTTCCTCCACTAATTCTCTCTCCTATTTTCAAATTACACTCACAACATTTTTTCTTCCCACTTTTTTCCTTAATTTGTGTGCCACCCCTAAAAGGGTGACACTTTTCCTGGGACGGAGGGAGTATATCTATATATATATATATATATATATATATATATATATATATATATATATATATATATATATATATAAATTACAATCACCAAGTGAATGTTCATCTTGTTGGTGAAGTTAATAATTCCTCCATTGTCGTGTTTACACTTGCAATCATAATGTCTTATTGTGAGATCATTCAGGATGTTTATTTATAGATTTTACTAAAAGTGTTAAAAATGTGAACTTCTTAAATTTTATGTCAACGATATAGATGTGAAATCATATAGGAATGGAGAGAGTAATAGTTTTCGTCTGTGAACCGACATCCTATTTAATCTATTACCATATTCATTCGAGCATGAACCTGCGTTGTTGGTGTTTCATTTGGATATCTGGACTCAAAACAACAGCAGTCTTGATGACATAAAAGTAATCATTGACTAAATAATGTAAATGATTACTCCATGTTAAGGGAGTCTAATTCCCGTAACTTGCATTTACTGCTGGAATTTTAATTGGCTTCCATCAGAATCCAAATCTCCTCCCTCCTTCTAGTGCCTCCCTACGTACACCCTTTTTCTAATTGGTCCACCTCATTTGATTTTATATACACTTTACCACCCCATACTTTCCTTTTCAATTTCATTTCTGGTCCATTACAGCCTTTCTCTTTCCTACATCTCTGAGCATCTCTCCCTCATAAACACTCCAAAGCTCAGAATTACACCATCCGTGTATTCTCCCCCTTTGCCTTTGTTTTGTTCTCAACTTTCTGTTAAAAATATTAACCCTACCAAACCAACATAATTTATGGGGTTATCTTCATATCAGGGTTTTAAACCACATTCGATCAAGATTCTTGGATTATTGAAAAATACTCTTATCATAGATTTCTTGTGAAATTTACCCAATTATGAAGATTCTTGTTTTTCTTGATGAGGGTTCTAGTGAAAATACCCAAATCTTCCAACTTATTGACTTGGGTTTATTTTGAAATTACCCAATTGTCAAGAGACTTGGGTTTATTTGGAAATCACCCATTAAATCAAGATTTTGATTTGGGGTTTTCAATTCTTGAGATGAATAAATATAGAATTTGAGGAGCTTGCAGGAATTGTATCCATTCATTGAACCAACACTCAACCAACAAGGATGTAGCGATTTATAGTCACTCTAGACATTTGTATGGGGTTCTGTTTAATTTATGGGTTGTGTATTTTTGTAGAATAGGGTAGGAAAGGCTTCAGTCGTCGTGTATATTTAATGGAGTGAAGATTAAACATGAGAGAGATGTATATGGTGGGAAGTGTAAATTGCACGAGTAAGTTGGACCAATTAAAATGAAGAGGAATATAGGGAGGCACCGGAAGGAGGGAGGAGATTTGAATCCCTTGCATCAGAACCAGTTGTTTGTGGCTCTCCCCACACACACACACACACACTAGTTTACTGCATTTGTCTTCTTTTTTATTCAATTATTTATTTGTCAGGGGATCCTGCTGGGCCAAGGCTGAAACCCGGAAGTGGATATGGTTATGGAATTGGTATCAGGGTGGACTCTCCTTTGGGGCCTTTAAGACTTGAATATGCCTTTAACGACCAGGGAACCGGGAGGTTTCACTTTGGAGTTGGCCAGCGAAACTAATCTTATCACTGTTTTTTATTTTATGTTTTCAAAAACCTTTATTTAGGTCTACGGTAATTTGTCTCAGAATTTCTTCGTCTTGCCAATGATATGCCAGTTTTTTTGGTAGAGATTGCCTTTTAGGTCTACGACAATGTGTCATAGAATCATCGTTTTCATGATTTTGAAATGGAGTGTGTATGTGAGAAGGAGATAATAGTGAATTGAGAAGTTGTTGTATAGTACTTCCTCCGTTTCACTCGAATTAGGACATTTTGTCCCAACTACCCCAAAATCCCAAAATGGAAATGTTTTAGCTCAGTATCCAGATCCTAGCCTCATTTTAGCATGGGCCGTCTTAATTTTGTCCCCCAAAGAAATATATCCCACGGTCCCTAAAAAAATGGGCAAGTTGCAATTTGGTTACATATTCTTGTGTCACTGTTTCAATTTGGTTCCCAACATTGAAAAGTTCATTTTAATTCCTAACATTGATATTTTGTTGCCAATTGGTGTAAAAATTAACGAAATGTTATTTTTTTTTTTTACAAAATTCAAGTCATACGACATGCACACGAATTTTTAAATCATACGACATACACATGAATTTTTAAGAGTCATAATGATCATTTCATATTCATTTCAACCCCAACTTCACCGACCACTATTAGCATCATAGTAAAAATTAACGAATTTTTACTATCACTCTACTTTACGTGTTTTTTTTAATTAATTTAAATTTTTGGATCATTTTTTTTTCATAACCAAGTGTTCTAAAGCTACATCATTTTAATGTTAAAGAGTAATTTATTCATTTTTCCCTGTGAAACGAGTAACATGACCCTTAAAAAGTTTATTACATGGCACATGACTTTTATTCTGCCAAAAAAATAATGATTTGTTAGTTTTTATATCAATTTGCAACAAAATGTCGATGTTATGTCAATGTTAGGAATCGACTTACAACTTTTTGAATGTTGGTAACTATATTGCAAAACTGATACAAATATAGATAATCGAATTGCAATTTGCCCCTAAAAAAATAGTCTCATTATGTTTCGTCTCATAATGAATTACTCTCTCCGTCTCGATAAATGAAATAAGTATCACATTTCCTTTTTTATAAGTCCCAAATATCTTTCATTTCTAAATTTAAAAAAAACAACTAGTACGGTACAAAAGTAGTGTATAAACTAGTGAAACACGATTTGACATGAATAATTGTACAGGATGTATTTAAACCCAAAAAAGGGTGAGGCCCAAATTTTGTTGGAAAACCAAACAGTAAAATTGGAGGGAGCTGGTAAAAAGCGTTGAAAGTTGGCTTGGTGGTGGGGCCATAAATGAGTACGTAAAACGTATAGGGGCCCTGTTTAATACGAATTTTGTTTTTCGTTTTTTCTCTTTTACCTTCTTATGCTTTTGTGCTGGCTGAGCAGAGCTTAAACTTGGTTGGAATCATTTCCAACTTTCAACATGTAAAACTTAAAAACATTGTTTAAAAATAAATATCATCATTTTGAATAATGTAATTTGTTATTTTCCATCTCTCTCTCTCTCTTTTTCGAAATAAATGTCGTATCGTTCAGTGGCGGAGCCAAAAATTTACGAAAGGGGGGGGGGCAAAAATTTTAGGAACAAAGGGTATGATGAATGGCCCCCGAAAAAAAAATTGGCTATTTTTTTTCTTAAAACACTTCAAACCTACCTGTTAACCACTGAAAGCCAGAATCATTTGGAAAAATGACCAGCTCATAAGCTAATCTGATCCAACCTAAAGTCAGTGCGCGTTCTAACATGTTTAGCACTCATAATTATTCAATATATATATATGCGTATTTCATAATCATTTGTTAAGGATTACGAAAGGGGTGGAAATGAAAAGGTTACCTTATCAGTTGCCTGCATTTTGAGCATCATTTTTCGAACTTATCAGCAGCAGATTTCAAGCATTTCTTACAAAACTATCCAAATTGAATTAAAATTAGTTAGTCAATTGTGCCATTTTCTACAGTTCTACTAATATGAAATAGAGAGAACTCTGTTTGCTTTGTACCTGTGTCCACAAGAAGTGGTACTAGGTTCGTAACAGATCTTCAACATTGTTGATATTTCAACAACCCAACATTGATTAAAAATCTCAATTGAGTTGAGAATTCCAAAATTCACATCAAAACCAAAATAAAATCCTAACCCTAATTGAGAAATCAACATAATAAAGTTTAAAAATCGACAAAGATGAAGCTCTTACCTAAATATTTGAATAGAGAAGAATCAAAGAGATTAAATTTGTGCAGAATCAGCAAACCTTGAATCGATCATAATAATTGCTTCGTCCCTCCCTAGCAGCGTTGTTTTTTTCTTCCTGTTTTCGTCCCTCAGCGCTGAAACTTATATTTATTAAATCTAGTAAACGACGTCGTTTCACCTTTAAATAAAAAAAAAACAAAATTTAAGGGGGGGCGGGGCTACTGCCCCTGCTTGCCCCTTAATACATCCGCCAGTGTTACCGTTCTATTTTTTGTTCATCCTAAAATAAATATCACATTTCTAAATAAAAAAAGTGACATATTGTAATTTTATTATTTTACGATTAACATACAAACTAGAGATACACCTTTCTTTATTAAAAACGTAAACAAGTCAATTATTACATTACTCTGAAATGAAGGAAATATAATATTTATAGTGCAAATTAAATATGAGGAGGAGGAGGAAGAAGGAAGTATGTAATAAAATAAAAGTAAACAATGGGAAACGTGACATGAATAAGGATGCGTGTACGTGCATGGGTGCATGTAATGTGGGTTTTAGTCTTTGGAATTGAAATTAGGTGCGATCCTCTGTCTCTGTCTCTGCGTTCCCCTAATTCTTTTCCCTGCGTTGATTATTTTTGACTTTCTACTTTATCCTCAATCCCCATGATTTTTCTTCACTCCTACTTAAAATATTTGTCTTTCATAGCCTAGATTATCCAAATTAATGGATATTTATTTTACCTGTAGAGATGTATACTCCCTCTATCTTTATATTTTCCGAAAAATTTATATCACTTTAATTTTTATTGTTAAGTCAATAAAATTTTGACTACAACTTTATACAAATCTAACCACCTATACATAATTTTAAAAAGGGACAATTACTGAATGGTCTATGAGCCTAACCAAATCTATCGACAAACATTTTCGAAATTAAATCACCAGATTCGATATTTTTTGTTGGACATGTATGCCCATGAAAAAATAGAGAAAATTACACCTGTGCCACTCATTTGATGATGTGGCACAGTGGACGCTACCCTTCCTTCCGGCTCCCTTGTGCTTTCTCTCTCCTCTTTCTTTTCTCTTTCAGTTTGAAGGGCTAAGGCCCAAATTTATTTCCCCTCTAAACTTTAAAATGAAATATCTTATAATTCAAAAGTCAACGAAAAATCTGAAATTACCGTTGTTTTCGTATCGTTAACACGAATCAAACAAGTAGCATCAGTTGTTTCAAGTTCACAGTTGTTTTTTAGAAGTTCACGGCTATTTTTCACAGTTGTTCAAATGTTTGAGTTAAATTCATAATTTTTGCATGAAATTAGCTACTTTTTGCTTAATACACAGTTGTTTTTAGTTAAGTTCACAGTTGTTTTTAGTCTTTTTTATGTCCTCTATTTTTACAATTTTATAAGATTATTTGACATAATTGTTAAGTTCACAATTGTTTTTAGTCAATTTCACAGTTGTTTTAAGTATTTTATAACCTATATTTTTGAAATTTTATGAGATTATTTGAATATTTTTTAAGTTCACAGTTTTTTTAGTTAAGACAGTTATTTTTAATCGTTAGTGACCTCTATTTTTGTTATTATTTGACATATTTGCTAAGTTCACAGTTGTTTTTAGTTAAGTTCACAGTTGTTTATAGTCTATCATGACCTCTATTTTTGCTATTTTATGAGATTATTTGACATATTTGTAAAGTTCATAGTTGTTTTTAGTTAAGTTTACAATTGTTTTTAATTTTTTATTGCCTCTATTATTGCTATTTTATAAGATTATTTGACTTATTTGTAAAGTTTACAATTGATTTTTATTCTTTTTTGGCCTCTAATTAGCACAAATAGAGAACAAGCACCTCGCCAGAAAAACATAAACAATAGACAGTGAAAAGCCAATCGGCCTAATCTAAAACATAGCACCCAAATTACAAAAAAATATGCAGAGGAAAGGAATAAAAAGATGAACTACACCAAAGAAATAAGTGATTGTCACTCATAGTGAGAGTCTATTCAATCATGAGAGTCTATTCAATCAATAGAAGTCATTGAACCATTTGGTAAAATTGATTTTGGTGTTGTACTTGGTGGTTTAAATCCAAATTCCATTGTCTTTAATTATTAATTATTGATCGATTCACTTATGGCGAATGACCCAACGATAATAACCTCTTCAAAAAATTGTTATTGATTCACAATTATAATTACTATCAATAACAAGTTTTATAATTGTATGAGGATAATTATTTGCAACTAAAATTATGATCAAAATTCGATTGAGTTGACCATGAAAATTAATTTGAGACAAACTTTTCGGGATAGATGTATATCCCAACACTGTAATATTTTTCTGTTCCGGATGATAATTATTTTTATAATGATTAATTTGATTGAACTTTGATAAAAGAAATAAAAAATATAATTTTAATAAAATTTATTATTAATATATCATTAAAATATTATCGACGTATAACAATTTTAAGGTTGTTATAAAACTATGTTTTTTTTAAATGGATTTATTTATGTACTGATGAATTTATATTTATATACATATCTTTTTGGTAACTGAATTATTTGACTCAAACCGAAGAGTTGGTTTTATAAAAACATATTTTTCTTTGAAATATGAAAAAACGTGTTTTTTTAAATGTCAGTTCAAATATTATAAAGTGCGAGTTCTAGTATTATAAAGTGTTAGATATTTATAATGACATTTATAAACATTTAAATTGACACTTATAAACATTTAAACCGATTCATTTGACACTTGATAAAAGAGAACTATTGGCAGTGTTAAGGATTGCGAGTTGTAGTGTTAAATAGTGTCAGTGATAATATGATATATTTTTGAGAGGTATATTTGCGTCAAATAGCTAAGTATGAGGCAAATATATCATATTTTTCGCATTTTTACTCATAAATTTCGTCACCTCATCACTTTATAAACTCTCGTCTTTATAAATCTTTGACAACTTTTTTCCTTACACTCATAAATCTCTTCAAAAGCTGTTTAGAAATTCTTCTTTAAAAAATTGACATTTATTTTATTTTAAAAAAAAATTACATTTATTTTATTTTAAAAAATAAATATTTATTTTGGAATAAACTAGTTTTTCAATTTTAAAAAAATTTTAAAAAAAATTTTAAAAAAAAATTTTAAAAAAAATTAAAAAAAATTTAAAAAAGTACAAGATTTGTCAGACATAAACCGGTGTATCAAATTTCCATCCAAATAGTCGTAATTGTCATGCCAATAGAATGGTATGAAAACGGGGATAAACCCGTTGCCCTTAGAATGACTCGTATGAAAGGGACCAGAACTCGTTGTTAGTGGTTGGGGAAAAGGTCGGCTAAGGACAATGCGGTCAAACAAAAAGGCGTCGTCGAATTTTTGTGTTAATTGATAATTCTTTCTTCTCAAATAAATATTACTCCCTCTGTCCCATACCTATGTGCACATTTGATGTTTTACACGTAAATTAAGAAAGAAGTATTATATTGAAAGTGTTGTAAGTGTGAAAGTAAAATAGAAGAGAGAATGAATGGAGGGAATAGTAAATTATAATGGTACTGTGTGAGTATAAAAATAATGTAGGAGAGAGAATGAGTGAAGAGAATAGTAAAGATTCTTTTCCATTTTAGAAAATGTGCACGTAGATTTGGGACGCCCAAAATGGCAAAATGTGCACGTAAGTAGGTATGGGACGGAGGGAGTATATAATTTTATTTTAATAAAAAATAAATATATGCATTTACGTAAAAACCCTATTATTTTTCTTTGTCATGCTAACATATTCTTCTAACCTATTCCTTAAAAATTTAAGGCAAAATCCATATTTTATTTTAGTCACTAAACTTTAGGTTTTTAAAAATATTTTCATCAAATTTTTACAATTTTCAAAATGTGATCACTCTATTAACAAATTTGCTAAAAACCTAAATAAATTTAGCCACATGACTAATGTTTATTAAGTTTTTTTCAATCAATATGTTAAAGTTGTTGACATAAATGATAAAGACTACATATTAATTAAAGTAAAATGTCATCAACACATAGTTTATAGAAAATATTACAAATTAATTTCCCAAAAAAAACTATTTACCCAAGATTGTATTTAACGAAATTAGTCATGTGAGGCCATGTGGTTTAATTTCGCTAGATTTATAAGCGAATTTGTCGATAGAGTGAGCACATTTTAAAAAACTGTGAAAATTAAGTGAGAAAATTTTGAAAAATAACAGTTCAATGAGAACATTTTGAAAAATGCTAAAGTTCAGTGACTAAAATATAATTTTTGGCTTTTGCCAAAATTTAACCAATGTGAGCGTAGGGAATAAATTTAGCAAGCACTCCCTTAATCGTCTAAAAGAAAAAGGTTATATTTTAATTTCTTAAAATTTATTTAAAAGACTATTGAGAATACAATTAATAACTTTTGAAAATTTATAATGATGATGGGTACTTCGGAAGTGACCGAATTCGGACCCCGTTTATTAGTTCTAACCAACACCGACAAACCCAATCAGCCTATACAATTTCCCTTTGCTTTGCTGACTATTCTCGTGACTTGACTAAGTCAATTGTCAATTGCAGTGTTGATATAGAAGAAGATGTGGCAGTGGATTTGGAAAAGGGGTGGTGAGTTTGGAAGATGGATGATATGTCGGGGGAGATATAAAGTAAGTTAATGGGTTAAGGAGCATTTACACGTTAATTATTTGACGAGGTTAATTCATTAAACTTTAGGATTAAATTTTAAAAATTCATTCTAACTTTTCGTCAAATAATACTTTTGTTTCAGAAATATAGCCTATTATGCAACCCATATCATACATTAACAAATAATTTACGTTAAGAGTTATTTAAGACATTTTCTGTCAGGAATTGAAGGTGAGCAAAGAGAGCAGTGAAGAAACAATCGTATTGGAGAGAGAATTAATAAGGAATGTTATCTTTTCATAAAGATTTTTATCAGAGTATATATACAAATGAGATATGTGCCAGCCTCATAACAACCCTAGAATTAAGTACATTCAGTACCCTCTGACTTCATATTATTGCTATACTGCCCCTTTGAGTTATTTTCTTTTCTATTCTCACTGTCTGTAATATCCCCCCTCAAACTGAAAGTGCTAAACAAGTTAAGCACTTGGAGTTTGGAAAGTAAATAGGAAATTTGAGTAGAAGCTAGGGACTTTGTCAAAAGATCAGCCAGTTGATCCTTGGAGGCAATTTTAGCAGGCTTAAGAAGGCCAGACATAATCTTTTCTCTGACAAGGTGGTGGTCAATCTCTATGTGTTTTGTTCTCTCATGAAACATAGGATTGGAAGAGATATAAAGAGCCTGGCGGTCACAAAATAGGTCAACCTGGAGTAACAGAAGTAATGCCAAAATCTTTGAGCAAGGCAACCAGCCAAGTAATCTCACAACTAGCATTGGCCATGCTTCTGTACTCTGCTTCAGCAGAACTTTTGGAGACTGTTTGTTGTTTCTTGGCTTTCCAAGACACAAGGCAGGATCCCAGCATTACACAATACCCTGATAATGATCTTCTAGTAGTAGTACAACCACCCCAATCAGCATCACAATAGGCATGTAAGGTGAGAGGACTATCAGCAGCATAGAATAAGCCTTGACCAACTGAACCACGAAGGTACTTTACAAGCTTTAAAGCAGAATCCAAGTGAGGCTGTCTAGGAGTAGCCATGAATTGACTTAAGACATGAACATAATAGGCAATGTCAGGTCTTGTAATAGTCAAATAAATGAGCCTACCAATCAGCCTTCTGTACTGCTCTGGATTGGGTAAGAGATCACCACTGT
This sequence comes from Adenophora triphylla var. japonica, assembly GCA_022495995.1. Lineage (NCBI taxonomy): Eukaryota > Viridiplantae > Streptophyta > Magnoliopsida > Asterales > Campanulaceae > Adenophora > Adenophora triphylla. The sequence continues at coordinate 429,978 of JAFEMH010000216.1, forward strand.
CTAAAGTCAAAGAATGATTTTGTTCAATGGGAATTTTGGAAATTCTTGCAGAAGACAAACCAGTGTCAGAAATGATATCTAAAGTGTATTTCCTCTGATGTAGACATAAACCAGAGGGATTCCTAGCCACTTCAATACCAAGGAAATATCGAAGCGCACCCAAGTCTTTTAATTTGAACTGAGTAAGGAGGAAGTCTTTCACAAGTTTAATTGAAGAAGAAGAGGAACCAATGACAAGTATGTCATCTACATAGACTAGGAGAGCCACAAAAGAAGTGGCAGAAGAATAAGTGAACATGGAATGGTCATTGACAGATTGAACAAAACCATAAGACATCAAGGCATTAGACAATTTTAGAAACCATTGTCTTGGGGCCTGTTTAAGGCCATAGAGAGACTTAACTAACATGCAAACTACTGGAGATGTAGAAGTAGGAGAAAGATGAGAAACATCAGTGGTATAGCCAGGAGGTAAAGACATGAATACCTCTTCATCAAGATCACCATGCAAAAATGCATTAGTGATGTCCATCTGATCCAAATCCCATCCTTTAATAGTGGCCAATGCAAGAAATAATCTGACAGTAGTCATTTTGGCTACTGGAGCAAATGTTTCATGGTAGTCCAAACCCTCTGTCTGAGTGAACCCTTTGGCCACTAGCCTTGCTTTGTACCTGTCCAAACTGCCATCAGCATTGTACTTGGCTTTGAAAATCCATTTACAGCCCACAACTTTCTTATCAGGTGGAAGAATCTGCAAAATCCATGTCTTACTTTGTTCTAATGCATTAAGTTCAGTTGACATTGCAATACACCAATTAGGATCCTTAACAGCCTGATTATAAGTGTGTGGTTCATGAATGACAGAGATGTTACATATGTATTTATAATAGGAAGGAGATATATGAGAATAGTTGACTAGAGAAGAGTTAGTAAGAAGGGGAGGAAGACCAGTAAAGTCATTGAACTTGCTTGGAAGGTGTTTGGTTCTTTGAGGTCTGGAGAGAATGGGAGGAGCAACAGGGGGAGAAGGGGGAGTAGTAGAGGAAGGTGATGAGGGAACATTAGTATGAAGGGGAGGTGGAGAATCAAGAGGAATAGGATCAGGGGGAAAAGATGAAGACAGAAGCTCATCAAGACAAGAGCTTGTGAGATCAGTGAAGAGGGGAAGATCACAATCAGGTGTGGCAATGGAGGAATCATGAAAAGGAAAGATTGACTCATAAAAAATAACATCTCTGCTGCAAAAAACTTTATGTGAAGATAAGTCATAGAGTTTATACCCTTTCTTTCCATAAGGATAGCCTAGAAAGACACATTTGGAGGCTCTTGGAGAGAACTTATCTCTTTGAGACTTTAAGGTGGAAGCAAAACATAAGGAGTCAAATACTTTCAAATGAGTATAGGAGGGAGGAGAGTGGAAAAGAATTTCATAGGGAGATTTATTTTTCAGAACAGTGGAAGGCAACCTATTGATAAGATAAGTAGCATGTAAAACACAGTCACCCCAGAACCTTATAGGGAGATGAGATTGAAATCTTAAGGCCCTAGCAAGTTCTAAAATGTGTCTATGCTTTCTCTCTACCCTACCATTCTGTTGAGGGGTCTCTATGCAAGAACTTTGTTGTTCAATTCCTAAAGCACTACTAGAAAAACAAAATTTAGGAACGGAAAAAAAGCAACGACCAATGTCGTCCCTAATTAGGGACCACTTTTATCAATTCAGGGACGACAATGTCGTCCTTAATTTTTCCATAAAATCAGGGACGACTTTGGTCGTCCCTGATTTTATGGAAAAATTAAGGACGACATTGTCGTCCCTGATTTTATGGAAATATGTGTGGTCTTTTAGGGACGACATTGTCGTCCCTAATTTACAATAATAATTTATTTATATAATATTCAATCCAAGCATTTGATTGGTTTATTGATTTTCACATGGATTGAGTCCTATATTCAATCCAAGCCATTAATCCCACACATCCTATGGTCCAAAATCTATCCTAGAAAACCCTAATATTCTCTCTCCTTCTACTCTCTATACCCGCCTCCCTCCTTTCTTCTTCAACTTTCTTTCTTCTTCACCCATAACTTTCTCTCTCTATTATTCTCTCTCTAAAAGTTTATATTCACTTTTTCTCTTATACTATATAAGAATTTTTCCTTCTCCCTCTTACCTCTTCATTTTCTTTACTTATTCTTTTTACTTTCTCTCTCTTAAGAGATTTCCGGCCGGGATCCACTATTTCCGTCCGACCTTCATCGATTTCTCCGACTGACTTTTCACCTACCTAGATTTCTCCGATGCTACATCCTTTTCTTTTTTCTCGATCTCCCTCTTTTTTTTTTTTTCAAATCTGTTTTTTTTTCAGATTTGGCGTATGATTTTAGAGAGAGAAAGTTATGGGGTAGAGGAGAGAGAGAGATTGGGAGGGAGGAAAGACGGCGGCGGCGGCGGAGGTTCTAGCGTTCCGGCGAAGCTCCGGCGAGGAAAGAGGCGGCAGATCTGTCTTCTTTTTTTTTTTTTTTTTTTTAAGTGTTTTTGAAGGGATGTAATTGTAAATTATTTTTTATTTGTAATGTAAGAAATGAATGTTGAATTGTATTTTGACATTTTTGTATATATATATTTTTATTTAATTTGTTTTTTTTTAAATTATTTTTGTATATAGATTTTTTAAAATTATTTTTGTATATACGTTTTTGTATATACAAAAATAATTTAAAAATATATTATTATTAATATATTTTTGAGATATCAATGAATGTTTTGTGAAAATAATAGTTTCATGGCTCCTATTTTTAAAAATATATTTTCAATTTACGTTTTTTTCTTTTTTTTTAAATCTGAAAGTAAAAATTAAGGACGGACAAAGTCGTCCTTATTTTGGTTTTGAAATCAGGGACGACATTGTCGTCCTTAAACTTTGAAATCAGGGACGACTTTGTCAACCTTAAATTTAGAAATCAGGGACGACATATCTAATTTAAGGACGACTTTGTCGTCCTTAATTAGGGACGACCAAGCGTGGCCCCCTTCAGCGACGAGAAAAAAGGGACGACCAAATCCGTCCTTAAAATTGAATTTAGGGACGACTTTTGCTGTTTAAGGACGAATTTGGCCGTTGGTAATTCCATTTTTTCTAGTAGTGAAGATTGAACAAATTGAGAAACATCAGTATTGAAGAATTCAGTGCCATTATCAGATCTAATTTATTTGATAATGGCATTGAATTGAGTATGTACCATGACAGAGAAGAATTTTAAATAGGCACACACTTGAGCTTTTGACTGAAGTAAGTAAGTCCAAGTGGACCTAGAGTAATCATCCACAATAGTAAGAAAAGAAGTATGACCATTATAAGTCCCATGTCTATAAGGACCCCAAACATACACATGAAGAAGAGAAAAAGGAGAAGTACAATGACTAGTACTAATGGGAAAAGGAACTCTTGTCTGTTTAGAAAAGTGACAAACTTCACAAACATGTATATGAGTATCTGACTTACAAGATAGAGAAGGAATTAAAGATAAAGATTGAAAAGGAAAATGCCCTAGTCTTGAATTTGAACGCCAGAGATCCATAGTAGAGGTACTTGAGGTAGAAGCAGCAGCAGAGACTTTTGGAGAAGAAGTGGAGTGAAAGCCAGGAAGAATGAGCTTGTAGAGACCATGTTGCATTCTACCAATCCCTTTCAAGACCTTGTGATGCAGGTCCTGAAAAAGACAATAGGTAGGAAAGAAGAGAAGACAGAATTGATTGTCAGAAGTCAGCTTGCTGCCAGAAAGGAGATTAAAATGGAAATCAGGGACATAAAGAACATCATGAAGGACAATGTCTGAAGTGAGATAGACAGTTCCTTTAAAAGTAATCTTAGAGGCCTGACCATTTGGGAGATGGATATTTGTATTAATAGGAATAGGATTAACAAGTAAATCAAATGAAGGGGTAAGATGGTCAGAGGCTCCAGTATCTATGATCCATTCATTAGTGTTATGCATTGAGAACTGAGCTAAGCAAGTAGAACTAATAAGTTTTGGATAAGGTATACCTGAACTGTCTGTATTGAAATCAACAGCTGGAACAGAATAGTCATTGTTGAGGATAGCCATAATAGACTTGTATTGCTCATCAGATAAACCGGCAGGTATCACAGGATTTGAAGCAACACAGCTTACATGTCCAGCAACAGCATTAGCAGTAGATTTTGGCTTGAGATTCTTGGGCATTTTTGCAGGGTCAGGCTTGACACCATGAAGTTTATGCCAATCAGGGAACCCCAATAAGAAGAAGCAATTATCCTTCCCATGACCAGAACCACCACAATGTTCACAGATCAGATTATGCTTAACAATTTTATCAGTCCTGTCATATTTCTTTGTCCGAATGACCATCCTGGTATGCTCCTTGTGACTGAAGTTCTTACCGATTCAAATTATAATCAATGGAAAAGATCTATGATTGTGGCTCTGTCTTCTAAAATGAAATTAGGGATTGTTCTTGGTACTCACAATCAACCTAATTCTGCATCTAAATATTATGTTCAATGGCATCGGTGCAATGATATGATAATCAGTTGGATCTTAAATGCTGTTTCTCCTGAAATCCGATCGAGTATTGTTTATGTTAAAACTGCTCGAAACATTTGGATTGATCTAGAACATAGGTTTACTCAAGGTAATGCACCTCAGGTGTTTCATGTTAAAAAGGAGATTAGTTCTCTAGTTCAAGGAGCTATGGTATCACAATTACTTCACTAAATTTAAAACTCTTTAGGCTGAATTAGACAATTTCAGTCATGTTCCGAGATGTGTTTGTAATTGTGTTTGTGGTGCAAGTAAACAAATGGATGAGTATGATGAGTTACAGAAATTGACTCAGTTTTTAATGGGTTTGTGATAATTTTGTGGCTATAAGGGGTACTATTTTAGCTATGACGCCCTTGCCAAACATAAGTCAGGCTTTGGCTCTCCTGGTACAGGATGAGAAATTGAGGTCATGTTCCCTAGTTGGCTCTGTTGGTCTGCCACTTTCTCTTAGTGATAATGCCACTGCTCTTTTAGCAAAATTCAACCACAACTACAGATCCAATGCCCCAAAGAAATATGACAGGACTGATAAAATTGTTAAGCATAATCTGATCTGTGAACATTGTGGTGGTTCTGGTCATGGGAAGGATAATTGCTTCTTCTTATTGGGGTTCCCTGATTGGCATAAACTTCATGGTGTCAAGCCTGACCCTGCAAAAATGCCCAAGAATCTCAAGCCAAAATCTACTGCTAATGCTGTTGCTGGACATGTAAGCTGTGTTGCTTCAAATCCTGTGATACCTGCCGGTTTATCTGATGAGCAATACAAGTCTATTATGGCTATCCTCAACAATGACTATTCTGTTCCAGCTGTTGATTTCAATACAGACAGTTCAGGTATACCTTATCCAAAACTTATTAGTTCTACTTGCTTAGCTCAGTTCTCAATGCATAACACTAATGAATGGATCATAGATACTGGAGCCTCTGACCATCTTACCCCTTTGTATCAGTTTTAACATAAACAATACTCGATCGGATTTCAGGAGAAACAGCATTTAAGATCCAACTGATTATCATATCATTGCACCGATGCCATTGAACATAATATTTAGATGCAGAATTAGGTTGATTGTGAGTACCAAGAACAATCCCTAATTTCATTTTAGAAGACAGAGCCACAATCATAGATCTTTTCCATTGATTATAATTTGAATCGGTAAGAACTTCAGTCACAAGGAGCATACCAGGATGGTCATTCGGATGCAGATACAAAGGATGGGAAGGGGCCAGTTGCAGATTCAGATCGGCGATGTCATATTCATCAACAACGATTTCAGAATCAGTGCGAGGACCCAAATTTGTATTGGTATTGTTAGTTGGGGAATCGGAATTTGATCCAGAGCTCACCATAGTAAGAAAACTGTGAAAAGATTAGAAGAAATTGAGAAACGGAAGCGAATTGATCGAGATTGCGATAACAATCGAGCAAATATGCTATGATACCATGTCAGGAATTGAAGGTGAGCAAAGAGAGCAGTGAAGAAACAGTCGTATTGGAGAAAGAATTAATAAGGAATGTTATCTTTTCATAAAGATTTTTACCAGAGTATATATACAAATGAGATGTGCCAGCCTCATAACAACCCTAGAATTAAGTACATTCAGTACCCTCTGACTTCATATTATTGCTATACTGTCCCTTTGAGTTATTTTCTTTTCTATTCTCACTGTCTGTAATATTTTCACCCACTCATATCTTGTCTACTAATTCTGATATCATATTATTAAATTTGCATGACTGTTATTAAGTCGAACTGCCTACCTACCTACCTAGGTTCTAAGCTTCATAAATTGTCACCCATTGTGAGTCCACCACTCCTTCAGAATGAAAAGTGCTAGTAATTAATGGAAGGAGAGGGAAATGATATGAGATTGAGAGATGTGAACTCAACAGTGACAAGTAGGGACCAATTAATTAAGGCTAGAGACCACAAACTCTCTAACCAAAGCACTGGCCGGCCAAAATTACATCTCTTTTCACTTCCCTAAGATTTTGTTTTGTTTGGAGTTGGGTAATTGGAGACAACAACTAACCTTAACCCTAATTTCATGACCATGTCTTTTCCCCTACCTTATTTATTACTAATTCACATTTTTTTTCTTACAATTTCTCTCTTTTCTCTCTCATGGGTTGGTGGGTAATTTAGTGTTTTTTTTAACCTTTTCACATTGTTCAAATATGGGACTTGTTCTTTCAAGTCCCAAGAACCATTTTCATTTTCCTTTGTCCCCTTCTCTCTATATCTCACTTCCTTTGCTTTAGCATATTTTCTTCCTTGTTTAGTCACATCATACTAGTGACATCTTGTCTATCTTTTATATTTTTTTTATTACTATGTGTAACCTACTTTACAAGAATACGAAATATATTAAGGCCATTCATCCTAAAATACAATTTTACTCCCTCCGTTCTATTCGAAAGAGATAAAGTTTTTGCCTTGAATGAAAATTAAGAAAAGTGATGTAAGAAAGATAAAAAATGTATAGTGAAATAAATATTGTGAGTATGAAAAATGATGTAGGAAAGAGAAAGTGGGGTAGGAAATAGTTAATGGATATTTATTGTGAGTATGACAAGTGGATTCCACAAATAAAGAAGTAATAAAAAACTTTCCATTTTTGGGTTGTGCCCCTTCAAATGGGATGCACAAAAAGGAAATTTGTGACCCTTCAAACGGGACGGAGAGAGTATTTGATAACTTAATTTTATAATACTTTTTTGAAGTTAAATTATTATTGTTTTAAGCAAAAAATATCTACAAGTTTATTATATATATTGATTTTTATTAAAGTATTATCCATTATTTGTCAAACATTATTAAGATATTAATAAAATTGTAATGTTACAATGTGAGAGTTTTTTTCTTGAAAAAACCAAAAATGAAACTATAATTATGTATTTTTAATGAAAAAAATATTATTTAAGGAAAACTCAAAATAAAAGCATAAAATATTGTCAAGACCCAATTTTTTTCTATACATCTGGAAAAATTGGGTTTGTTAATTTGAAAATTTATGCCCGTCTGTCAAAAATTCAAATTCTATTATTTGATTTTAGTTATTAACATGTCATGTCAATTCGTAAATTAAAAGGACTAAATTTGTCAATAGTAATCTTGCAATTTCGGTAGTTTAATAAAAATATAATTTTAACTAAAACCCTAAAAAACATCATTATAAAAGAATTGAATTCTTATAAACTTTACTCCAAGAAAAGATAAACTAATAATAAAGAGAATATTGATATAAACTAGGGGCGGATACAGGCACACCCAAAGCCAAAGGGGTGGCTGCTGTGAACCCCCAAAAGTAATGTTGACATGTAAAAATAAAATAATGTATATATATATATTACTAAATGCATCCTACTTACCAGATCAACCCACCCCCTTAGCATAATTAATGTTGACATGTAAAAAACAATCGATTTTTTTTTTAAAGTTTTTAGGTAATGTAATTTGTGAACCCCCAATATTTTGATCCTGGGTCCGCCCCTGATATAAAATGATTTCTTTAATTACATAATTAATAAAGAGAATATTGATATAAACCAGGGGCTGACACAGGCACACCTAAAGGGGTGGCTGCTGTGAACCCCCAAAAGTAATGTTATCATGTAAAAATAAAATAAAATAATATATACTACGTCCCACCAAAACTGAGATCAAATTTCTGGGCACGCGGATTAAGGAAAAGTAAGAGAGAGAAAAAGTGAAAGAAAATGTTGTGAGTATGAAGAATTAAATAGGAGAGAGAATGAGTGGGAGAAATAGTTAGGAAAGAGAATGTTGTGAGTGTAAAAGTGAAATAGGAGAGAGAATGAGTGGGGTACATAGTGAAGATTCCTTTGCCATTTTGGACAGTATCAGTTTTGGTGGACGGACCAAAAAGGAAATAAGTATCAGTTTTGATGGGACGGAGGGAGTATATATCTATCTATCTATATATATATATATATATATATATATATATATATATATATATATATATATATATATTACTAAATGCATCCCACTTATCAGCTCAACCTTAGCAAAATTAATGTTGACATGTAAAAAACAAACAATTTTTTTTTTTTGAAGTTTTTGGGTAATGTAATTTGTGAACCCCCAACATTTTGATCCTGGGTCCGCCCCTGATATAAAATGATTTCTTTAATTACATAATTACCTTTTACAATAACATGTACTACCTCCGTCTCATAGTAATACTTTCCTTTTTGATATATTCCAGAATAAGGCTCTAAGTTGATTTATCCCTTAAAATAGACAACATAATTCACTTGTTATGTTCACAATAATAACCCCCTTACTATTTTCTACTCCCTCCGTCCCAGACCAAGGGTATATGGGGGGAATTTCACGCTTCTTAAGAAATTTTTTAAAAAATGAATAAAAGTTAAATGTGAGATAGGAAATAGTAATTAAATGTGTGGTAGGAAATATGAGAGATAATGTAAAAGTTAAATGTGTGGTAGGGAATAGGAGAGAGAATGTAAAAGTTAAAAATATTTAATAGGAGAGAGAATGAGTGGGAGGAATAGTAGTTAAATGTGTGGTAGGAAATAGGAGAGAGAATGTATAAGGATATAATGAATGGTTTTTTTGTAACACAAAATCTAGGGAGAAACGCGTTTCTCCATAAGTTATGGAGAAACGGGTCCCGACATGTCGCGCGACAATGAGCTAGATAGCCAGAAATCTATGAAAGTGATATCCAGAAACCTTCAAATGAATATCCAGAAACCTTCAAAATGTTTCTGGATATACATTTGAAGGTTTCTGGATATCCAGAAACCTTCAATAGCAATTTCTGGATATGCCCTAACACATTTCTGGATATGCACCTAACAGTTTTCTGGATATGCACCTAACAGTTTCTGGATATACATTTCACATCCTTCTGGCTATCAAATACTCCCTCCGTCCCATTAAGCTTAAGAAGATTCCATTTTGCGCGGGAATTAAGGAATATTATTATAGTATTAGGAGAGAGAATGAGTGGAAGAAGTGTTGTGAGTGTGAAAAATTAAATAGGAGAGAGAATGAGTGGAGGGAATAGTAAATTATAATGTGTTGTGAGTATTAAAATAATGTAGGAGAGATAATGAGTGGAGAGAATAGTGATTTAAGGTTTCCTTTTTGGGATTTCTTAAGAGTTATGGGACGCCCAAAATAGAAAGTTTTCTTAAGACTTATGGGACAGAGGGAGTACAAAGCTTCTGGATATCAACTGCAAAGCTTCTGGCTATCAAATGCAAAGCTTCTGGATATCCAGAAGCTTTTGGTCTTGGCCTTGGGTTTTTTTTTTTCTGGTTATCAAATGTAAAGCTTCTGGCTATGAAAAACACGTTTCTCCATAGTTATGGAGAAACGCGTTTCTCAGCAGATGCACTCTTTTTGTAAATATATGAAGATGTTAAGAGTATTAATATATTCAAAAACTTGTCTTTTTTGGAAATGAACTCTTGGTCTGGGACGTCCCAAAAGGGAAAGATGAACCCTTGATCTGGGACGGAGGGAGTATCAACTTTCTCTCTTATAATTTATTTTTCATACTCACAACATTTACCTTTTCAATTCTCACAACATTTACTTTTTCAATTCTTATGCAAAGTCAAACTTAAAACTTATTATGAATCAGAAAGAGTATTTAACCGTTGTGCATTCAAAATGGACATGCACATATCACAAATCCTTGCACTTCTACCAGTTTGGTGGTTTTTTTCAGTCTCTTCACCTTTCAACCTTTTTGGTCATCTTTATCTTTGTGCTTCCCCCCTCCCTCTATCTCCCCATATAAGCTAGCTAGCTAGCTAGCAAGCTACTCCATTCCAATTAATCTTGCATCTTCCTACCCTTGAAGCAAGATGAGTAATAGTGATCATCCATATTCTAGTAGTTACTTCAATGGATGGTTCAACCACAAACTCAACCTCAATCTCAACAATCACTACAATAACTACTTTTCCCCTTCCTCTCTTACTCATCATCAGTACTACCAACCCTCACCTCCTTCTCCACCTCTCAAAGAAGCTCTTCCTCTCCTTAGCTTAAGCCCAATAAGATCTCACTATGAGAATTCCCACTCTTCTTCTACAACCATGGAAGTGGACAAGAATAATAAGGATGTTGATGATGGTGAAACTAGTGTGGGAGTAGCTCTTCATTTAGGGCTTTCAAGCCCTAAATTTAGTGATGTTTTTGATCTCAATACTCCATGTACTCATGATCATAAGCAAGATCAACAACAAGAAGAAGTAGAAGATGAGGAGGAAGGGTACTTGTACCCTACAAGCACTCTCAACAAGGGTCAGTATTGGATCCCAACCCCTTCTCAGATTCTGATTGGTCCAACTCAGTTCTCATGTCCTCTTTGTTTCAAGACCTTCAATAGATACAATAACATGCAGGTATTTCCATATAAAAGCTTTCCCTTTTCTTTTTCATGTTAGTTGTTTCTTTTGATGAATTTATTCAAAAAGGGAAAACCCATCTTCTTCTTTGCTTGAAATCTTCTTTTCTACTTTAATTTCAACATTTCACTTTTCCCTCCTAATAATTAGGGTTAACTTTCATATCAACTAATTAGAGTTAGTACCCTTCTTTCTTCTTTCTCTATTTCTTCAATTTTTTTAAATTACTAACTAGTAGCATTTTTTTTTTGACTTTAGTTAATTCAGTATCACTTTTTCATTAGCATGATTTGTGGATTTTTGGGGATTTGAATGTAAATCAACCTGATCCAACTGATCAGGCAATATAGTGGTCAGTACTTTCTTTTAAGTGATTGAACAAGACAAGCATTATGCTTTTTGTCCCTTGGAGTTTGTTCTCCATATTCTTCCCATTCCTACACATTGGCACTTGTGTCAATGACCCCTTTTTCTTCCAACAAATTAAATGTATATTACATACTCCCTCCGTCCCAATCTAAATGTCCAAAAATGGGTCCGGCGCGGGAATTAAGGAAAGTGAGATAAGAAAGAGAAAAAGTGAGGTAGGAAAGAGAAAAAGTTTAAATGTTGTGAGTATGAAAAATTAAATAGGAGAGAGAATGAGTGGGAGGAATAGTTAGGAGAGAGAATGTTGTGAGTGTAAAAGTAAAGTAGGAGAGAGAATGAGTGGGTGGAATAGTGAAAAAAAGTTTCCTTTTTTGGAAATGAGACATTTTCAATGGGACGTCCAAAAAGGAAAGTTTGGACATTTAGATTGAGACGGAGGGAGTATTTTGCTAAGTGTTGTATATTTTTTTTTTTTCAATGATTCATTAATAGATATTAGTTTCAGTTAGTAATTAAGTAATTATTTTACAGTTATCCAATTGGCTAGTGACTATTTACTATATACTATAGCAAGATACATTATCACTTGCTTATGTTGTTGAGAAATTAATGTGATTTACTATTGCAGTATAGTAGTAATTTACTGCAGATGATGTATTCATTTAACAGTAATCTTCTTTTGTGACTAAGTAAAGGTTAAGACATTGACACCTTTTTACTGTTTCCTTAACTAGGACGGGTTTGTCTTCTTTGCCATTCTATAGAGTAGACTAAATGGAGACCAGATTTGTATTTATCTTCGTTTTCTCAAAATCAATTTGTACATTAATCTCCAACTCTTTCATTCCCCCATTTTCTTTGTTTAGCAATTAACATTGTTGCATGTTGCATGTTGTTCTTACCGGTTATTACTACTATCGCTCTCAATCCCTTATATATTAATATATATTGCATAAATATTGCAGTTCACTTGTCAATGTTTGTATATTAATTAAACACACTACCAGTATCCTTTTCAACTGTTACCTTAACTAAGGACAAGTTTGTCTCTTTGCTTTTTATTGTAGAGGAAGGAGACTACGACTAAAAGTACTTCCAGTTGGAACTGGGATATCATTTAATGTTCTTGGTATTAACAAATATTCCTGAATCACTTGTTTTAAAAAAACTGATCTTGTTCCTTAAAAACATGCCTTGAAATAGTATTAGTATTATCTGTTTACCATACAAATATTGCAGTTGATTATCAGTAATATCTAATTAGTACGAACTGTTGTTTTATATATACACTCCATCCGTAAATAAGTTTTATATTTGGTCTATCAAACTTTTGAGTGCGTTTTTAAAGTAAATGGTTAAAACCCGAGTTTCTTACTGTGAGTTAAAATGGTAATATGCCTTTATATTTAACTGGTCTTTGAAAAAAACTTTTAAGAAAGAAGCTTTACTTGTTTGTATCTAGATTCTTGTTTTTCTTGCTACTTATTCTTGTTGCATAACAATTCAGATGCATATGTGGGGACATGGATCTCAATACAGAAAAGGCCCTGAATCATTAAGAGGAACACAGCCAACAGCCATGCTTAGGCTACCATGCTATTGTTGTGCACCTAATTGCAGGAACAACATAGATCACCCGAGGGCCAAACCGCTCAAAGATTTCAGAACCCTTCAAACACATTACAAGAGGAAACACGGAACAAAGCCATTCGCGTGTAGAAAATGTGGCAAGGCATTTGCAGTAAGGGGAGATTGGAGAACTCATGAGAAGAATTGTGGGAAGCTTTGGTATTGTACTTGTGGGTCTGATTTTAAGCATAAAAGATCTTTGAAAGATCATATTAAAGCATTTGGGAATGGACACTCAGCTTGTGGGATTGATTGTTTTGAATATGAAGAAGATGACCCTGCTTCTGAAGTTGAGCAGGATAATTATGAATGCTATAAGGTTTAATTTAGTTTAGGGGTTGTTTGGATGAACATATAACTCTTATGTAGGAGAAGTATTTTAACACTTTTTTAATTAGGGTTGCATTTTTCTTTCTTTTTGGTATGTTTCCTTCTTAATTAAGCTAGCTAGGTTTTCCTTTTACTTCTTTAGATTGCACAATCTCCTGCAGCAAAAGTTGTAAATCAAGTTTCCCATTGGAGCACTAACACCTCTCTCGCTCTCTCTCTCTCACACACACACACAGACATTGTACTTTTTTTTTAATTTGATCTTTTTTTTTTTAGGAACTACACATATATTTTGTTTAATAGCAGAGATATGATTTGTTAGACTATACTCCCACCGTCTCATTACAACTTACAAACTTCATGAAATAAAAATATATTTTATTTTTATATTAATGAGACTCATTTGAAATACTCACAACAACAATTCAATTATTATTCTTTATCCCATTTTCTTTATCCTATCTCACTTTTCATACTCACAACACGTACTTCGCTAACATTTTTTTTTAATTTTCGTACAAATAGTAAGTGTGTAAATTGTAGTAGAACGGATGGAGTATATCCCACACCTCAAAAAAAAAAAAACAATATTAATGTGAATCAGTATATGGACTTGAGAGCTAATTCTTTTATCATCAATTGATTTTAAGGTAAAACTTCTAATATATTCTATTATAGTCATATTCAAGTACATACTAACACTTGAGTCTCTCTATTAATGACCCAATTTCAATTCTAATAGGGTCTCCATGTTTTGAAAAACTTTCATATGCTTCATTGAATTATAACAATTGTATGATTGCAAATATTTTCAGGGTTTGTTTTGACAACTTAATTCTAAGTTGTAAGTTTAAAATTAATATTAAGAGCAATGATGTAAACGAACTAAGGTTAAGAGATTGAATCGAACGAAAATCAACAAGATTCGATAAATAAGAAAGCCGCAGCCTTTCTTTTCTTTAATTCAATTCATAAACAAAAACTAAGTTGTTAAAACTCTAAAATAAGTTTAAATACTCCTAAGAAAACCCTAAAAACGTTTTGGAATGGAAAGGACAAAAATACCCTATTTAATTGTTTTTTTAAAAAAATCAGCACTCTTCCCGTCATTGAGGCGCACGCCTGGAGTCTTCTGAGGCGCCAGCCTCATTTCTTGTTTGACCGAGCTGAAGGTGAGGCGGCCGCATAGTAGGAGGTGGGGCGCCAGCCTCGCGTCCAGCAGGTTGGGCTTGATTTCCTCCAACTGAGGTGCACGCCTGGCCAACCATGGGGCGCCCACCTGGGTCACAGTTCCTTGGTTTGTAGCATCCTCGTCCTGTTTCAATTGCCTGTTGATCTGCATCATTCACCCCCCTTGAAAAAGACTCGACCACGAGTCGATACCAACAAGACCCTTCAACAGAAACCCCCCATCTTGCACAAGTGAATCCAAAGTAATCCTCCCGCTTGAAAAACAATTCTCTTTCGATGTGTACCAACTTCCTGCTTGGGCATACTGTTTCGCTTTGATGTGACATCACCAATAGACAAGCTGAGAAGTTGATGACTAACGGTAACAGAAGCCTTACCGGAGTCAAGTTTCTATTGATAGTGTGTAGGGTACAATGTAACAGTCACCCCATCTTTCTTAAAGGTATAAGTGTTCTTGTATCCCTCGTGCTTAACCCTCCGATCAAACAACCACGGACGACCAAGCAATAAGTGACATGAAACCATTGGCACTACATCACACCATATATCATCCGAGTAACGTTTGCCAATGGAAAATTAATTGCACCAAGCACCGCATGTTTACCTTCAATGCACTCCCCTCGCTCAACCAAGACAACTTGCACGGTTGTGGGTGTTCTTCCGTTTTCAAGCTTAATTTCTCAACCATCTTAGTAGAAACGATGTTTTCACAGCTACCACCATCAATGATTACGTTGCACACTTTCCCCTTGGCAGTGCACTTTGTCCGAAAAATATTATGACACGAAGCCACTTCTCGTCTTCCACATCAATCACATTCAACACCCGTTGAACCACCAATGCCACTCCTTGATCTGCAAACACTTCTTCAGTCTCACCACCTGAATCATCTGGTGCTTCATCATAAACTGGTGGACCATCCTCCACTAAAGCAACAACATGTCGACTGGGACACTCGGCCCTTAGATGAACAATCCCATGACATTTGAAGCACCGAGTGGGCTTGTTACCCCTTAAAGCTTCCGGAACTGCACCATATTTGTCTGCTGGTGTTACTGGAACTGTTGGTGTAACCCACTCGACCTTGCTAGGACTTCCACTACTAAGAGTACCAGAAAATTCTCGTGTTGCCAACTATTCACACTCTTCTTTCGCTGCAAGTGCTTTTCAACCTTCAAAGTAAGCCTACAAACGTTATCATAAGTCCAGTATTATTGCAGGTAGACCACATCTGAAATATCAGTACGCAATCCCCCAAGAAAACAGGCTAATATTTTCTCGTCCTCTTCTGCAACATCACACTGCATCCACAAACGGTCGAACTTGATAAACTCCTCTACAGACATATCCCTCTGCCTCAAACTATCATAAGCAATAAAAGAATCCTGTCCATAGTGTTTCGGAAGAAATTTTTGCCTTAACAATTTCTTCATCTTATCCCAAGATTGAACCTTGGATTTACGTACCCTCTCTAACCCTTTGTTTCTGAACATGTTTCCACCAAATCGAAGCATGTTTCTGCAATTTGATTGCTACCACTTTCACCTTAGTAGCATCTTTCATAGGTTTTAAATGAAAAATATCTTCAACAGTATTTAACCAATCAATGAACTCGTCAGGATGAGTCTTACCTTCGAATTTCGAAATTTCGATCTTGACACCGATATCCTTCAAAGAGTCTTCCTCATACCTATACCGATGTCCACGATTTCTGGCAAAGGGATTGACTCCCTCGTGATACTCCTCACCATCGGAAGAATTATCCGAATCAGAACTCATAATCGGCGGTGTCCACCTACGATTTCTATGATTCTGAACTTGGAGTTGAAGTACCTGAACCTGTCTTCTCAGATCGTCTATCTCGATATCGCGTAGATCACGCTCACGGTGATGATCGTCTTCCGGAGGATCCGTTGCACGGACCCTTCCACGACCACCTCTTCCTCCACGAACTCCGCGCCCTCGTTCGGCCATCAATTCGTCTAGACAAGTGATACCAAATTATGTAAATGAACTAAGGTTAAGAGATTGAACCGAATGAAAATCAACAAGATTCGATAAACAAGAAAGCCGCAGCCTTTCTTTTCTTTAATTCAATTCATAATAAAAAACTAAGATGTTTAAAACTCTAAAACAAGTTTAAATACTCCTAAGCAAACCCTAAAAACGTTTTGGAATGGAAAGGACAAAAATACCCTACTTAATTATTTTTTAAAAAACATCAACACTCTTCCCGTCATTGAGGCGCACGCCTGGAGTCTTCTGAGGCGCCAGCCTCGTTTCTTGTTTGTCCGAGCTGAAGGTGAGGCGGCCGCATGGCAGGAGGTGGGGCGCCAGCCTCGCGTCCAGCAGGTTGGGCTTGATTTCCTCCAAGTGAGGCGCACGACTGGCCAACCATGGGGCGCCCGCCTGGGTCACAGTTCCTTGGTTTGTAGCATCCTCGTCCTATTTCAATTGCCTGTTGATCTGCATCAAGCAATCTAAGAATTTATTTTATTCTTCCAGTTTCATATCAGAAGTTTGGGATTGGAGTTGCGTACATGCACTCAACATATCTCTACCCTATCTTCAATTTTCATGCTAATTATGACAAAATGTTGATGCAAGTTACATACTTCCTTCATTCCACTTTAACTTTACATGATATTAAATTTTTGGGCACAAAAATTAAAAAAATAAACAAGAGAGAGCTTGAGTTAATGAGAAAAAGTGTTGCGAGTATAAAAATTAAAGTAGAAAATAGAATAAGCGGGAAAAATAGTAATTTGATTGGTGTTGTGAGTATAAAAACTTTCAATTTTGATGGTACCAAGGGTGAAAATACCAAAACACCTTGCATCTTGATATGGTTCAGAATATATACAGTACAATGAAGTCTAGCCCTAGTAATTATGGAAGAAATATGAATCAATCTCCTACCTATTTTACAGTGATAGTCTATCTATATAAGTGGTGTGGTTTAATAGGGAAAGGATTCTTCATGGACTTGGAGAGGAAGTAATGAGCGTGAGTAACAGAATGTGTAACTGTTATTGGCTGATTGACGTAGACGTGTCCAAAATCTAATCGAAATCGGCTAATCGGAGGTTATTAATCGGTCAAAACCATCAACCGTGGTAACCGTAACCGTCTTAACCGAAACCGGCGGTTAACCGGTTCGGTTAAGATTAAGGATTTTAAAAAACCGTCAATCGGCGGTTATAACTGTCGGTTATTTAACCGGTTATAACCGGTTAAATAACCGGTTAAATAACCGGCGGTTATAACCGCCTTAACCGGCCAATTTTGAATCAATCCTTTCCCCAACGGCTACCTTGCCAACGACTACTTTTTGACTCCCCTCCCCCAAGCTACTTTGATCAGTGTTCCCCCTGACCCGGGCGCCCACAGTCCACTTCCCAGCCAGCGCCCAGGCCCAGCTCCTTGCCTCCCCCATTCAATTAAAAAAAAATCTTTTAAAAAACAACCCTATAAATATCACCTCCTTCCCTTCTACCATTTTATTTTCACCTTACTTCTCTACTTCTACTCTCTCTCTCTCTCTACTCTCAAATATCCTAAGCCTCCTCATACTCTCATTATATTCAATTTTCAGTTTCAGTTAGTTTCATTACAATTCCTAGTTAGTTTTTTAACGAATTTTTTTTCTATTTCGAGAATTCCAGTCAGTTTTTTAACATTTTCAGTTAGTTAAAAATCTGTTAAAAAGTTAACTGTTTTCTTCAAAAAAAAATGTAAAAACTGTTTTTAAAAGAAATATTTCTCAAATAGCTTTGCTTAACCAAAAAACAAATAAATAAAAAAAACTGTTAAAAAATCTGTTAAACACACTTTCCGTTAAAATTTCTAATGCCGCAAGAAAAGTGCTTATCAATCTTCCTTCACGTGGCAGGACTGATCACCTGGCTCCTTGACCTGAAATCAGAACCCACGACTAGCCGGATGTGTCTCCGGCTTAGACCCTCGGGCGTGAGAGTAAGTGTTTGATAATGGGAGAGCAAAATGTATTGAATTAATGAATATTCAGATACCAAAATTGCAGTTACTTTTCACCGTTGATAGTGATGATGTATTTATAGGTGATGACCGTTGTATATTTGGTAGTGCTACATGAGCTCCGTGATTTTAGCGGCAGTTATTAGTAATGTGAACGTGCCTGTAACGGTCCCTGATTTATAGGGATGCGGTTATAGGAGTAATTCGAACATGTGTGCCTGAAAGCGTTAAGTCGACACTTGTTGATTAGGTCGAGGTCGTCATTTGAGGAATGTCAGGATTACGGCGGTGTAAACCGGATCGCACCGTATTAGAACTTGGATCTTAAGGTCGGACTAAGTTAGGTCGGGACCTGGTAGGTCGGACAATGAACTTAGTCGACTGATACATGAGATGGGCTTTGGGCCACGTATTGATTGGGCCTAGCCCACTGGATATGCTGAGGCAATAGTTGCTTTGAGGATTGGGCTTCACTTGCCTGGATCAACTCGCTACATTTGGTATGTTCAATTTCATTTATTTAAAAATTCTTAACTTTTTTTATATACTTTTTCCAAAAAAATTCACTAATAACTAACATCTCAAATAGTATTCTTTATTCAAAAAAATAAAAAAGGATACATAAACTGTTAACTATTCTGTTAAAAGGACTAATCTGAAAAAAAAGGGACTTCAATTAACCGTGTTAACCGTATTAACCGTGATAACCGAATGTAACCGTATAACCGTAACCGTCAAGACACGATTAACGGTTAGGTTACGGTTAAGACTTAACGGATTTTTTAACCGGCGGTTATAACCGTTAACCAGCGATTTTAACCGGATGAACACGTCTAGATTGACGGACCTTTAACAAAGTGAAGTGAGACGTACTAAAATGAAAATTAGTATCAAGTGAAATGAAACGTAGAGAGTATTTATATATTTCTGCTGCCCTGCCCAATTTAAACTTCATGCTTTGACTTTGTACGAAAATTAAAAAACCAATGTAAATACAATACGTAATAAAGTTAAGTGGGTGAGAATATATAGTATATTTTTTTCAAAATACTACTCCCTCCGTTTCAAAATGTTTGTCTCATTCAACTTTTTTGTTGAACTTTGACCACAAATTTATGAGAGATTAATCATGTTTATGAAATTCTAAAAGTTGTTGTTGATAATATTATTAATGGTGAATCAATAGAAATTTTTAGAATTTCATGAACATAATTAAATTGTCACATATTTGTGATCAAAGTTCAACAAAAAAGTCAAATAGGACAAACATTTTGGGATGGAGGGAGTATTATAATTAATTAAGTGGATAAAAAGTAGGCTAGTAAGTAATTGGTTTTTTTTTTTTTTTTTGTAATTGTTGAATAAAGTTATCCAAAATACTCCCTCCGTCCCTAAATGTTTGTACCATTTGACTTTTCAAACATTTTAATTTAGTGATTTTGAAGCTTTAATTATGGTTATTTTTACGAACGCTTTGAAAATTATTGATAATATATACCGCCGTTATGTAATATTCCGTCCCTAAATGTTACAAGTTTTGAAAATTTAGTGATTTTGAAGCTTTAATTTTGGAAATGAGACTAACTTTTTGGGACAAAGGAAAAGGGGAAATGAGACAAACATTTAGGGACGGAGGGAGTACTATTTACTCTTGATTATTTTAGAAATAAAACAAAAATAAGAAGTTTATAGTGGGGTGGATCAAAAAATTTATAAGCTTAAATTTTAAATTGGAAGGGAGAGATTATTTACTAAATCATGCTACTTCAGTCAATCGATTTAAAATATTTGGAGATAAGGAAAATGAGTCATGGTGGTAATTCGGGGCTCGTGTGATTCAATCATACAGAACAGAAGTCGTGCGTATTTGCAATCTCGACTTTTTATTTGCATTTTGATGATTTTTATTTTTACTATTCGTTAAGAATATTTTAGATATTTAGCTGTTCACGCATGTTAGGTATGATGTTACACCTCATCTCGACTTCTGTGCAATACTGTTGGACAGACCCAAATCCATTGGTGGCAGCTTTGCGAAAGAGAGGTTGTTGCGATGTGAGACAGGTCAAAAAGAGGATCAGATTGGTTATTCATAAACATACATCTATCAGTATCACACAATCACTTCTCAGATGTGAATATTACACTGTTGATTATGCCATCTCTTCGTATTTCCCCTTTTCTCATTTGCATTAATAATTTATCACTCTGCTCTTTGCTTTTTATTATGTCCCATTACAAACTTCTTCCTTTCTTTTTCTTTTCTATTCACCTTTCCCTCGGCATAAGCCCGTTATATCTTCGAGTTACAAGAAAGTGATGGTATCCGGTATTAACTTTCATGGAGGTAGCGAGTTTGAATCTTGTTAAATACATGTGCTAGCCTATTTATAGGTCATTTGATGTAGCCTAAGGCAATTTATCTATTATTAATTAAATAAAATAAAATAAACATTTTTTTTAAAAAAAAGACCCACAAGTTATCGAACCATTGTCATCAAATGATAATGCTAGCAAGCTTTGCATGTTCTGTTTCAGAATGTACATAACTAGTACAAGCTGTAAAAGAATGTCATAAGCTATAAGCTCATATCTTTGGGCAAGCTCATCTCCAGAAAATATAGGCTGCAAAAACAAAAGACAAGGAATATAAATGAGACAAATATAGAGAGCATAGAGTACAAGCTGTTAGGGAATGTCACATAAAGCATATTTCCTTTGTCCCATTTGAAACTACATTTTTTATCTAAGGTTGTGTCCCATTTGAAACTACACACTCCCATTTTGGGAAAATTTATAATACTTCTTTAATCAATGGGACCCACATTGACACTCACAACAATTTTCCTTAACAGTCATGCGCAACCCAAAGTATGTAGTTTCAAACGGGACGGAGGGGGTATATCCAAAGACAATCAATGGGACCCACTTTCACACTCACAACAATTTTCCTTAATAGTCATGCGCAACCCAAAGTGTGTAGTTTCAAACGGGGTGGAGGGGGTATATCCAAAGACGGGTGCAAGACATTCTTTTTGGTTCCTGGTCAGGATTTGGCCTTCAATGGAAAAAGGGGTAGTTTTATTTTATGCAGAATAATTCTCCCTAAGTGTCACTCAAGGAGTCCTTTTGTATGAGTAAGATTTGAGCTTACAATCACCATCACAATCTAATCTTTCCCCCTACATGAAAAATCATGAACAATCAAGTATTTGAATACCATGATTGCATCCAAGATTATTCAAGTATTTCCTAAAGGGAAAGTTGATCATTAACCTTCTACTTTCCTTTTACTGTCCTTCATTCATGTTCGCAGATTTCACAACTGGGTGGTCCAAGTGCATCCGTTTTGCATGTCGATGGACCTTGTGACTTGAACGTACAGAGTACCTTCACTGGCAGCGAGTCTCTCTGCCCTGGAAAGAGTTTCCTATTTTACTTCATCCAATTAGAGGAGTTCTACTTCTAAGTTACATAAATTTCTATTATTTTCTATTTCCGGAAACACAACATTTCTCGTATACATCGTACAAATGAAAGGTATTAGACTATGTCCAGAATGATGGTTCATTTCAATGTTCATGATTTCTTTTTGTTTTGTAATAAATCAGTGAGAAGTAAGAGACGTATAGAGAGAAAAAGTGAAAACTACAAAAAAAGCATAGCGAACCCACAAAACAGCCGAATATGCTAGCACTTCCGTAATTATACTACAGCATAGGAAATATAGGAAATTAACGGTAAGTGTTTCAAATAGGTCTCCTTCTTTTAGATCTCCATCGGAAAAAAGGTTCTGTAAAGAATTCTAATGGCTTTCAAAATGATGCATGTCAATTTTTGAAAAGTCAGAACGTTTAAATATCAATTTCTAATATTACCTTACTTCAAACCTAAATGATATTTGACTACATTCTTTTGATCACTCGTCTTTCATAATTCATTTGCAGAGAAATTTTCTAAGTACATTTTATTTTCTTTGTTCAATCATAAAAGAAGGTATCGAAAATTGGAACGTAGTACTAGGGTTTTGAAGTACCTTGCGGACATGAATGCCATTCCTAAAAACACAGCCTTGACAGCTTGCTTCTGCCCAGCATAATCGAATGCCAATGGCAGCATCTCGTGTAGGGTTAGAAAAGCCATTACTCCACCCACTGAACGAACAAAAGTTGTTTCAGAAATAACAATATAATACTTGGGAAGATCAAGCAAGTGTATTATTACCTGCTCCTAGCAAGCCTTCGAGAATTTCAGGATTTAGGCTGCTTGGGAAGAGATAAGCTGCAGTGAATCAAAAGCACAAGGGATCATAAAATAAAATCTTGTCATTTTGCAAATCTTACAATAAATAGTTCTTTAAAAGTATAATAAGTCTCAAAGTAGGTTGAACTGTTATTCTTAATGATCAATTCCCCTGTTAAGCCGTACATAATTAAGAACAAAAAAGGCTGACAAAATCCATTGTTAGTTTTTTTAACAAATGAAAACTTCAACGCTGCATTTGAGGATTTATTGTTAAGAAGACACCTACCCACAATGATTACACCCAGAGGCTCTGCAAGGCCAGATATTGTAGCTAGTTTGAACGCTTTCCATTTGCTGTGGTAGCAAAAACAAATTTAATATCTATCAAATATATGTTACAAACCTGCCAATTTCTACAAAGAAGATAAATTCGTTATATCAACTAAATTGGCAATAGGAAGATAATGGATGCTATTGACGTTTTAACTGTGCAAATAAAATGGAAAAACTGAAATATAGATTACACGAGGTTAAAAACATAAACACGACCACACCCAAAAAAAAAAAATCAATTCTCAACGTTATCATAAAAATGACTGAAAATGCAATCTCTACCGGATAAAATTCACCTCCATTTTTAATCCACAGAGCCAGATTGAGTATTCTTGCCTACAAAAGGGATAAACCCCAGCTCATTTTTTATATGTATACAGGGGGAATTGCAAACCTAAGACTGCTAGATATTGATCTTGACATCACTCAGGTTCCTCTTTGTATTCAATGGTTCTTTTATTTAGAACCATGATAACATAATATTTTTGTAACTCCTGCTCAATTTTCGTAAAAAAATATTCTACCATAAAGTTAGTGGACGGTCCAAGCATCATTTGCCAACTAGGCGAGATTGGTATCACATAATCTTTAAAGTAAAGAGACACAATGAAAGAGCACATGGAAATATTTATTTTCTGGGGCTCAAGATTCTTACCTCTGTGTTGCAAAATAAACAGGAAGTGCAACAGCAACCCCCTGTAAGATAACACATTGGAGAAGTTTAGAAGGCAATAAGACAGGAAAAAGACATGGAAGGTGCATTTACAGCATTTTACTTACTACTTGCATCACTTATTATCCAGAAACGGAGAGCATGGTAATTGCTATTTTAGACAGGTTTACAGCCAGCTATTTTCCTAACCAGGAAACTAAGATGAAATAACCATGTGCCAAGAAATATACGGAGTAATTGAATCAGTATGCATGGCATGCAAGAGGAGTCGTTTTTTTTTTTGCACATACAGTACAAGCGATCCATGGAAAAGGCTAAAGATCGCAGTAGCACCATATTCCATTCTCAAGTGGGTGGAAGCCTAAAATTTAAAGATAATGGAACTCTAATAAAGAGCCACAAATAGCATGTGTTAACTTTCAAGAGGAGTTTGATCAAGATGAGGGGTTTAATCATTGGTAATGCAATCAGAAGAGTCATAGGAGAAAGTCTCCTTGGTGTTGCAAATTGAGATGCTGGAAGTTATGAGGAGCAAATATGTACTCTTCAAATAACTACTCCCTCTTTCCCTAAATGAATGTCAAAATTCAAGAAATTTTAGTCCTAAAATGAATGTATTTTTTGTATAAAACTTTGTCCCTACTCACTCTTTAACCAAAAAAAAATCGCTATTCATTTTATTATCATAAAACTAAATGTTTAGAAAGTGGATTACAAGAATATTTATGCATTTTCCATTAAAATGTATCAAAAGCACACATTTTAGAGTGTCCCTAAAATGAAATGTGAACATTCATTTGGGGACGGAGGGAGTGAGATATTGGGTGAAAAGATGAAGATTGCATTCAAGACTGACCTGGCTATTAATGTTGGAACCAAACTTGGTCAAAGGCTATAGTTTGAAAAGCTGACACACATATTTGCAGGCAGTTTTAGAGGGTGCACATTGACTAATTAAGCAAATTAAGAAAATGGTTGAAAATTCAGTGATCTCCTAAAACATCCCCATCTAATGTGGCGACAATACCAAGTCTATTTAGTTGAGTTGGCATGGTGATTATCATCCACAAATTTTGAGGGTAGTAAATTCGTTTTCTTCAAGAAAAGTTCCCTAACAAGGAAATTGACCTCTTCAATATGGACAAACTAAATAGGAATGTGCACCTCTTAAACTGAGGAGGGAATGCATTTTAATATGAGAAATAATACTGATTTGCAGAAGAAAAGTTTAGGAAGGTATAACTGGTTATCATATTTTACACAACAGTACGTCAGTACCAAACATTAACTCATTATCATGGTTTAGTGATTTAATCCATCATTCAGAAGATTTTGACTCTTGAGTATAAATGTGAGTGGAATATACTAGAGGATCCAACACATACCTCGGGTATATTGTGCAAAGCAATTGCCAAGGCCAAGTTAAGGCCAACACGAAGACCCTGCGAAAGAAGCATGAACTAAACATAAATATTTATGAGAAAATGAGTAATGAAGAATAAGTGATGCATGTTTAATCAAGACTAAAGATTTAAAAACATAAAAAAAATTCGACTCATCAAAAATAAAGTTGCTCAACATTTTCTGCTCTGAAGTGCTAGTTGAAAAAATCTCTAGAACTTCGCATTTTTTAGCTTCAACTGCAGAAGGAAGTTGTTTCAAAATGAAGACTATGTTGAGATTGTAGACAATCTAGCAAACAACTAGGCTAAGGGAAGAGGAAAAAGTGCAATAGGAGTGATTTTTGGTTGGAGCAATCCATAAAAAAACACTGATACTGAGATCGGCTAGAACCAAAAGAAATTACTAAATAACTTAGTAAAATGGATATGACTGCTATGGGTGGTCCGATATTGAAGAAACGACTATCTCCTCTAGATGGAAGATTCTCTTTGAAAAGTAATTTTGTCCCATCTGCTAGAGCTTGAAGAATTTCCAAAGGTCCGGCATATTCAGGGCCAATACGTTGTATCCCTGCAGATATTTCTCTTTCTAACCAAAAGCGTTGTAGCTTGCACGGTCGTGCATCAGAAAAGCGAAAATTCGAGTTTTTAGCTTAGCACGACAGTGCTAGTTTTCCTTATTTGCACCAGATTCTTTTCTTGGGGAGTAAGTAGGTTTATTCTAGGACTTTGTTTTGTATCCTATTTAAGTCAAAGTGACAGCCAAAACCATGTGTGCTAGGAAAATTAGTGAGAAATAATCTATGAGATCCACAAAGAGAGTCAAAGGCATTGATAAGTCTTTGGGGTGCCCTTAGGGGCATTCCATAGATGGTTTATGTTATGTTTAGGGGTTGTATGGGTGGTGTGTGTTTACATAGATAGAGCAGATGACTTCGAAGGGAGATTATCGGCTTTGATCGTAACAAAACAGATTTTCCTGGCTTAGTTGTGCCTCCAGATGTAGTTTCTTTGTGGAATGAACTAAACTCTATTTTGTTCACCGCCAAAGGGTGCGGCCGCCCCCCTTTTCCGCATCACTGTTCCAGAGTCCTTCTCAGCATTGGTTTTTCACCCTAGTTTCCTAAATTTGACCCACTTCCTTCACCCTAGTATATAAACAACACCTCTAGCCATATTTTTGTATCTCTTATTCTCTTTTATCATCTCTTGTATATTAAATTAGGGTTTATAGTTGTAAAAACAAGGATTCAAGGTTTTTATTCTTTTATGTTAATGGCCCTTCGCGGCTAAATTCTTGATGTGGATTGGGCAATAATAATTGGATCTTTATACTAAGGTTTTAATTCTTTATATCTCTTTCTCATTCTTGTTGTTCACAACATTCTTCAAGATCATTCTTAGGTTTCAATTGAATGATAAGATACTTTTGGCCTTTGAATTTATTTGGGTATAAATCGTTGCACTCACATGGAGGATTTATACATTGACCATTGTTGAGAAGATTAAATTGATAACTTCACGGAAATCAACGAATCTAGGTTCTAATGTTCTTGTGAGTTAAATGGAATTCTTTAATGTTTGTATCGACTTCACGGAATATATTAACAAAGAGAGATATAATTAGGGTTTGAATGTTCATATTGACTTAGCGGAATATATATTAACATTGCAACCCTAATCTTTTGTGAACGAACCCTTGAATGAGATTGAATTCTTTTACATGATTTAAATAGCATAAAAAGACAATTGTTATGATCCCCAATCCATGAATCCCTTGCTTCCTTGTTATCTTTACTTGTTTTGTTTTGCTTTATTAGGTTAATAATTGATCAAATCAAAACCCCTCTTGGTTACTTGTATACACTAATAAAATATACTTGTTTCACTTTGGTCCCTTTAGATTCGAGAACTTTTTCCCAAAATGACACTGTTTCAAAAAGTATTTTCCAAAATGTCACACTTTTAAAAGTATTGACCAGAATAGCCTAGTTTTTAAAATTCGCGGTTGTATTTGCGTTTTGAAGTTAGATTCGCGGTTAGCCGCGTTTTTAAAAAAATAGAAAAATTATAAACCCGTGGTTGCCAACTGCGAATTCATTAATGAAAACGCAGTTGCTAACCGCGAATTCTAAAAACTAGGCTATTCTGGTCAATACTTTTAAAAGTGTGACATTTTGGGAAATACTTTTTGAAACAGTGTCATTTTGGAAAAAAATTCTTGGATTCGACCCTTGCAAGTAAGCATATTATTACATTGATAAACTAGTGCACTTGCTATGTATTTTTATAAAAGGGAGATTTCCTCCGTCAGGTGAACAAATCTCGAGTTCTTGTCTTTTATTACTTTCATGTGTATATTGTTGCATGTTGTTCTATTCCTTGTACAATTGGCATGAGACAATTACTGCTCGTAGTCACCAATTCCCCAACAACCGGTTGGAAGATTAGGGCTGCTCGAAATTGATTGGATGTGGGCTGCAGGAACATGGATCAGAATTGGGGGTTGCAGAAATTCAGATGGGTTTATGATACTTAGACCAAATAGGATCAAGGTTTCATATGGATTTGGGACTGCAGAAATTCAGATAAGGGTTGCAGGGATTCAATCAGTATTAAAGCACAGATTCAAGACCAGGGTTGTAGAGATCCAGACGGGATCAGGGCTACGGAGACCTAGGTGAATCTAGTGTTATTGAGGATTTTGTGAGAGCAACGAAGATGGGTTGAGATGGATTGACATGAAAATTTGATGGGATCAAATTTGGGAAACGGATTCGGAGATATGAAAGTCATGAAAAGAAAGAACGAAAAAAGTTTCTATGTAGCGATGGGTGTGGACCGCGTGCAATTTGTGTGTGGAGTACATGGCAGCGTGCAGAATACATGCAGTACAGATTTTGTGCAGAATTTGTGCAGTCGGGGTACATAGTACGTGTAGCAGAGGTATATGGTTCATTGAATTGTATGATGCGGAGGACATTCAGAGGCAGGAGAGAAACCTGGTCTCCCTTAGCAGTAGGATAGCGAAGGTTGATGGTCGCCTGCTAACTGCGAGATATGGAGGATTACTCAAGAAGCTAACTTGGTGGCTTAGGGGTAGGTTGTTATACACCAAATATAACACTTCTGCATGTGGTTCCTAGAGAGGATTCATAGGTGTGAAGGTGGCGAATCGAAGAAGGCCACGTTGAAAAGTGAAATTTGTCTCAAGAATTGGTATGTTGATCGTGGGTTGATGAGTCACGTCGGCCGACAATATGAACATGAAGTCAACAGCATCAACATGAACGGATCCACGGGAACCAGAAATGTGATCGGTTGCTTGGGAAACATGGAAGGACTAAGACCATGTAAGCGTGTTGTTATCACATTGCTCATAGGTGGATATTGGAAGGCGAAGCGGGATGGTTGCAAGGAGGATCACGGGGGTGAAGACTCGAGGCAAGGAATCCGAGCAACAGGTTGAAGAGTCGCTCGCTTTAACTCGTCTTGGTGCAGCCGTAAAAGGATTGCGACAATGTTTGGAGATGTCATAATCGGGTGGGAGTTTGACGGAGGTAGTCACAGGATTTTGGGTTGTCTCCAGGTGGGTAACTGTTGGGATAGTAGACAAACTAGGAAACTACTAGGCTAAAGGAAGAGGAAAAAGTGCAATAGGAGTGATTTTTGGCTGGCACGACCGCGCGTTGTAGCTCGCACGGTCGTGCATCAGAAATGCGAAAATTCGAGTTTTTTGCTTAGCACGACCGTGCTGCAAAACAAGCACGACCGTGCTGACGACAGATCTGATTTTCCTTATTTGCACTGGATTCCTTTCTTTGGGAGCAAGTAGGTTTATTCTGTATCCTATTTAAGCAAAAGTGACAGCCAAAACATGTATGTTAAGGAAATTAGTCAAATAGAATCTGTGAGATCCACAAAGAAAGTCAAAGACATTCATAGGTCTTTGGGGTGCTATTAGGGACATTCCATGGATGACCTAGGTTATATCTAGGGGTTGTATGGGTGGTGTGTGTTTACATAGATAGAGGGGATGACTCCGAAGGGAGATCATCGGCTTTGATTGTAACACAACATATTTGATATTATTGAATATATTGGCTTGATAGTGCCCCCAGATATAGTTCATTTGTGGAATGAACTGGGTGAACAAATCTCGTGTTCTTGTCTTTTATTACTTTCATGTGGATATTGTTGCATGTTTTCTCTTCCTTGTACAATTGGTATGGAACAATTACTGCTTGTAGACCACCAATTCCCTAACAGACAATTCTTTATTATTTTTTTTGCAGGGATGACTCCTTGTAAGAGCAAAAGAATAAACCAGTTCATTTCCTACAACTTAAAAATGATATTGAGCTTCTACTTGAACTTAACTGCTAAGCAAGTTAAAAATGCTTTTACGAGAATGAAGCTAATGGACATACTAGTATACGAAAAGATAAATATGGCCTTTTAAGAAAATAACAATATCTTTAGTCAACCCATAGGGTCAACTAATCATAAATCATTTTAAGATTCCAGCCGAAAAGAAACACAATAACAATGTTTCTAATGTGGTGATTGATAACTTTTAATTGAATTACAAAGAGAAAGCGTATAAAAAGCCTTAACCCAATCTGATTAGGAGAGATATATATGCATACAGCCCAAAATTTATTATTAATGCACAAGTATGCCCCTGCTTTACTAGTTATACACTTATAACAAGAACACATTTGGTTTCACATAAAAAGAATTAGCTGGATTTTTCTCATGTCTCAAAGTCAATTATAATAATATGGAAAATTAATCAAAAAGTACAAAAAAGAGCACCTTCATAGATCCGAGGAAAACTGCCATCCCCTCTGGAAAATTGTGCAGGCTTATTCCTGTAACTTACAAGCAAGATAAAGCTATATGTCATAACAGAAAAATATAAGCACAAACTTTTAATAGCTAAAGGGGTGAAAAGATTTAATTATCTTCACCCTTCATATGTAAAATCGATATTGTTATGCCAGTATGTATCAAGTCATATAAGACCTGCTTGAATGTACTTTGCAAAAGGTATTGCAGATGGGACGGTAGTAAAGCCACTCAGTGACCCCTTAAGATAGTATAAAAATGGGGATTTTACTACCTTTGAATTTCAAAATCTGGTTATTTTCCTTTTAAAAACGGTAATTTATCAATGTTAACCCCCATTGACTTGGGGAAAATTCCACAGTTGGTATTTTTACCCTCTATCTAAGCCGAATTCAAATACAAACATCTAATTTTCTACTCTTCAATAGTATTGATCCCCATACACCAAAATCTGGGCTTCACGACAGAGATGGGATGTGAAAGTTGTGCCAGAATACCTTAAAGACAAATTCCTTTTTTTTTTTTTTTTGGGGGGGGGGGCTACACAGAGGCTAATTGTCAAGAATATTTTACTGTACTTGAGCATTCGATCAATATTTGTAGATCCTCGGAGATAATAACTATAAAGGTGCTTGCAATCATATGTTAAACATTCACCACTTGTAAGTTGTAATTATGGTATTTCTGGTGACAATATTTTTGCAATAACAACAATGGCAAGATGACAACGACCCTAAGGGCTTATAAGTGAACACACATTTTTCCAAGAATAATAATGGCAAGACGACAATGGCCATACCATAAGGACTTATAGGTGAACACACTAATCTGGTGCTGTGTGTGGTGACGTCTTTCAGACGAAAGCATTAACTAAAGAAATTCAGCCCTCAATATGCAGCTCCTTATTCTAAAGGCATAAACCTTTTGGCTTCCCATCTCATAATGTGAAAAAGTTTAAATAGAATGCACCCATAAGATTAAAAGGAAATTCAGAAATAAAGATTCAGTCTATTCATTACTTCCTCCCCAACAAAAGAGGTGTGTTTTCCTTTTTGGGCAGTCCCATTAAAGAGTAACACATTTCCCTTTAAGGAAACTTTCTTACAACAAATTGACCAAATGAACATTCATTTTCCAGTTTCCCACCCGCTCTAAATTCAAATTCAAATTCAAATTCAAATTCAAATTCAAATATGAGAGTAATTTGTAACAACAAGAATCTACTCAGAAATGAACTTGCATAGTTTTCGTCTAATGAATTATGATCATAAAATTGAGGCTCTTTTAGTTGTTCTCTTTTTTAGATTTGACAGTTGAATGCAATTTAGATACTCCTTCAGCCTCTGCACAGATATCTATTATCTACCATCCTAACCAAGAAGTACTAAACTTTAAAGAGTTCAAATCTACAGCCGCATCAAAGCATGGATCGGACTTGACTGGTGAAACTCTCCAACATCCAGTGGACTTACTCAGATAGTTTCATACAATAATCTGAAACTTGGTCACTAAGAGGAAAAGGCAAATCAAGAAAGTGATCTGACCTACTGCTGTTATAATTCCACTAAACAAAACTTGACGCCGATGGTTCTTCATGCTGTCCTTTCTCCCTTCAATACTGCTTTTCTGTTCCCACGTGACAATTGAACTGTTATTTATCATTAACACCAGACTAAGAAAGACAATTCATTTATGCAGATTAAGCAAATATAGTACCACAATCTATCTCTTCAATGACGAGTGAAGACATTTGGATACCTTTTTACTTTTCACATCTGGAACCGGTGCAAGTGTTGGTTCTGGAATGAAATTGGCAATGAAAGCAAAGAAAATGACACCTGAAAAAAACTGTAGCCAGTGGCTGGTGATTAACTCGTGAAATGATGTGAACATGGAAATTTCGTAATTTACTGCAGCTATGAAAAGACAAATGGCTCACCCACAGATTTCCTTTTAAAAACCCAATGGAGTTGATAGCATTATGTGCCAAATCAAAGAAAGATATGCTCAGCATAAGGCCTGCAGCAAAACCCTGCACAAAAGAGACTTTACACTTAAAACAGCCACAGATATCCTTTTAAAACCCAATAGAGGTTTTTTTTTTTTTTTTTTGCCCTTATCCTTTTCGTGAGCAAGAATTTTCACATTGGCAACAAATATAAGAAGCTTGTTTTGCAGAATTATTGCTCTGAATAATCATTATTATACCAAAACCAAGTGCAAGATATTGATGAAACATGAAGAATCACAAAATACGTATTATAAGAAGAAAATTGTCCAAGAGACCTATTTATACTATGGATTCAAAAAAACTATGATAAATCAAGAAGTTCAATGCCAGGAAATCTTTAGCAGATCCAGCCATATGATTTACTCAATAGCGTGAGAAAGGAAACGTACAGAATTAAAAATAAAATAATAAAGAATGAGCATCACCTGTAAAAGCCCAAGCATCTTCAAATTTGGGGTTGGATTAAGAACAACGAATAGTGCACCTATTCATCAGAAGCCACAATAATTAGTATGCAGAAGCCGCCGTGACTGAGAAATTGTCAACTTGAAAATATAATTAAGGCATGAAAAAATCAGAAAATCTGAGTCAGGACCAAGCCCCTCCAGACAAACAGCCTACGGAAAGTAGCTATAAAATATTACAAAACCACAGATTTCATTTCATATGCACAACATTTGTGGGAATGAAATATTATATTTCTGCATAACTAGATATGGAAATTATGCTACTTCCATCCTTCATTGGGCAGTTGTAAATTATTTTTCCATGGACGTCTTCTATTGCATATACTTGTGACAGTGAGGTGACCAATTCCATTTCCATGATAACGCAAAGAGCAAACAAATAGAAGACAATTTTATTCAAAGAAAAAGTAGTGCATTACGCCCATAATTACAAAATAGTAATGTGATTCTGCACTTATTAATCTGATTGGATATAAAGGCTCCACTAACAAGTAGTAGGTCCTGCAAACAAGGCACCAAATTTACCACCACTATTTCTCAAAGAGAAATGAACCTTGGTATAACAAAGTGAGCTAGGCCTTCTCTGATAGGAACTTCATTTCAACCTGGCACAACACCGACAATGGCACAGACACGGACTCAAGATTTCTAACCCAACAACATATTTTCCTTCAATACCAAGCAAAATTGCAATTCTTTCAATGAAAATACACCACTCAACTGGCATACACTCAGCACGGCAAGGCACAATCCATATGGGAGCTTAGAAAACAAAGTCCCCACATAGAACCTTATGCAAGAGAAATCCACTTCAACGTTCAATCTCAATCTCTTCAATGATTCCAACCTGCAATTGAAGCCTTACCATCTAAGCATCCTAATACACCAAACGATATAAAATTATCTTATAACCTTTGACCCCATTTGTGCCGAATGTAGAATGTTATAGCAGATCTATATAAGAGACAGAAAATAAATCAATCACACAACGATATACGTGGTTCACCAACTTGGCTACGTCCACCGGCAGAGGGCAAAAAATATTATTATCAACCGGCAATCACCGAATACAATCTCTAATATAATGCACGAATTCTTGATCACAAGAATTCAAAACTGTGCAAACCCTAGATCTAGAGAAAACAGAGAAGCAAGAAAACCGTTGAAACACCTAGAATTATTGATCTCTATCACAATATGAATTACATAAATAAAACTGCTAGGGAATAGGGTGTATTTATATTGCCTATTCCTAAGAAAACCCTGCACAAAAACAACCGTTGATCCGACCCAAAAGAGTCGTGCACGGGCGTGTCCTTAGGGGAGCACGATCGTGCCAAAATTCCTGACCTTGGGTGCGTCCGCTACCCTTACATGGGAGCACGCGTTCCCGTTTGTCCAGAAACTCTTGCCCCAGATCCCTTGAGTTGGCACGGGCGTGCTAATCATAACGCACGGCCATGCCACGCGATGATGAATTACCTCATTGCCCATTTAATCCACTAATTTTGGCATTCCCAAGTTAGATGGCATCAAACCCAACATAGAATCCGTCATGTAATTTTCCACCCTTAAAATAATTCTGAACCCCTTTTAAGAAAAATCCTATCTTCACCATTACCCTCCAAGAAAGTTGCAATAACGGAAACCCCCCCCCCCCACCACATTCAGTCACAAGCCTTAACACATGTACCTAGTGGAACAGAAAATCATTCAATTTTAGTATATTGAAACCAATTTCACTCATCCTGCTCCAAACATTCAAATGAAGCCATCAAAACTTTTTCTTCACCAAAAGAGATCCAATTATCCAAAACGTCCACAGGTGAAATGTGAAGACACAAATAGCTACCAAAATGCTTCCTTCTAGATTAGAGATTAATTTAGTCACAGAGTTCCAAAACATTGAATTCCATGTGCAGTACATGGACACACCAATTGTGTAAAAGTTGGAGCATATCAAAATTAAACTTCTATAGCAGTTCCCTTTATATTTGATAAATCACATTATTGACAAGGATAGCAAATTTTCAGCTATCAAACATATGAAACTGAATGACCAAAGGTCAAAAAGGGTAGCCAAATTCTACAAAAGAAACCACAAAATTTGAACTTATAAGCAATCCAAACAAAACCCATTTGGGTTATACGGAGTACAAGTCAAACATCAGTCAAATTTACAAAGTTAACGTATGATCACTCACCAAGAGATGTACTTAAGCCACCCACAAGTGAAAGTGCAAGAGCAACAAGAACCTGAGAGTCCATAGCTCCAATTCCAAACAAATTGGAACTTGCCCAGAAAGAAAAATGGAAAGGGAAATTTTGTTTATCAATGAAGTTTGATAGTGGGTAACTGGAAAACAAAAGGTGCCGAAATGAAATTGGGGGAAAATTGGATTTTGAAAATCTTGAATGAGAACAAAAACCCTTAATTAAGGAAGAGAAAGAATAAGTAGAGTTGAGGTTATGCTACTGACAATTCTTTGCGTTATGCGAGTCGCTCTCAAGTACAGGTTTAGGAATCTTGTCTAAATCTAAATCTAATCTAAATCTAAATCTAAAGTAATATAACAACAGCACAGTCTTGGAGCCAAAATGTCAGGGGCATTTTGGTAATTTCACACAGTGGCTTTTTGGCAATAATCAAGGCGGAAGGGACACATGTCAATCGGGGAGTGGGCGCGTGTGCCACACGCGCCGGAAAGGCGCGTGTGACGCGTATAATTTTTTTTTTTTAAGCCACGACACGTGGCACGCTCTGATTGGCTGGTTTATTTTCGGATTTTTCTTTTTCCTCCTATTTTTTTTACCTCAATTATTTTATAAAAAAAAAAATTTTTTTAAAAAAATTTTACACCAAAATTCATAATTTTTTTTCCTCTTTAATTAGAGACTAATTTCATTAAATTTGGACAAAAAAAAAAATTCACTATTTTTTAAATATAAATTTCTTAATTATCCTACCTTAATTTTTCTTTTTTATTTTTCAATATCTTTTTTTTGCAAATTAATTAAGTGTGAATTATATATTTTTATTATAAATGATAATAATAATAATCATTAGTTTACTTTTTAAATATACATTAATGTTTGTAATGTTATTTCTTTCGTTTCAAAATTTTACATTAACTTTTTAAACATATTAAGTACTATTTTATAAAATATTTCTTGGTACGAATATATTAATTTATTTTTTTACCCGAAGTAGTATTATTTTGTAAAAATTAATGTTTATAATGTTCGTATCTTCGTATCTTTGTGTCAAAAAATAAATATTACTTTTTGAGACAAGTTAATTCATTGAGGCAAAGGAAATAATTTTTTTTTTATATAGAAAGTAGTATTAATTATGGGATGAAAGTAATATTCATTTTTTGAATTGAATGAATTTTTTTTTGTTAAAAAATAGAATTTTTTTATATGTCCAAAAAAAAAATTAACATTGCTTCTTTCGTCTCAATGAACATTTTAAAAAATAATACTACTTTTTTCTTCTAAAAATTTAATGTAATATTTTTAGACGAAGACACTAACATTACAAACATTAATTGCAGAGGCGAATGAAGTAGTATTAATTTTTAAAATATTCATTGAAATTTTGAAGGAAGCAATGCTCATTTTTTTTTGAAAAAAAATGTAGTATTATTTTTGGGTTATTCATTTCGAATCGAAAGTAATATTCATTTTTGAAATATTGTAATGTTAGTGCCTTCGTTTCAAAATATGACATTATTTTTTTTAACAACTTAAGTATATCCGAAGTGGTATTATTTTGAGAAAATTAATCTTTATAATGTTTGTATCTTCGTTTGTCAAAAAATAAATATTATTTTTTGAGACAAGTAAATTCATTGAGGCAATATAATTTTAAATAATTGTTTTGCAATGTCAAACATCTCTATTTTCTTTTGTATTTGTTTCGATTTCGATAAGTTATGCGTTAGTAACTGTCCGTGCATCGCACGGGGGTACTGCTAGTTTGATTAATCAGGTCTACACTCCTATTAAGCGGCATCATTCAGACCCTATCTCAATCTCATGGATTTTATTTCGAAACTAGTGTCACACCCGCATGTTCAACGCATTAATAAATAAATTTGACAAACTGAAAAGAAAAAATAAATTTTTATATGAACAAATAATAATTCGAGAAATGTTTTGAAAACACTTATTTCAACAAAATTATAGCATCGTGTTAATCTCATACACGATATTTGTAGTTTCTCTTTCCCTCTTTGTTGTATAATAGTACTAGCTTAAGCCCGTGTCCAAGACCACGTTTTTTGTTTTTGTTTGTTTTTTTTTAAAAAAAAAAATTAAATAAAAAAAAATTAAATTAATTTTTTTTTTATTTTTTATTTTTTTGGGCAAAATCTGAAAGGGACCAAATAGTTCCTCCATTTTGAAATTCAAACTGAATGAAGAGAGAGAGAGAGAGAGAGAGAGAGAGAGAGAGAGAGAGAGAGTGTGGGTATGTGTGTGTGTTTTTTTAAAAAAAGAAGATTTTTTTTTAAAGGGAGGGCAAAATGGGAAAGTGACAAAATAGTGGGGGCAAAACGGTAAAGTTGGCGGATGGAACTGTTCATGGAACAGTGCCAACCTTCCCTCATTTATACTATAGATTTGGAGATCAGTGCAATTTGTTAAGCTAGACGCAATTTTTGGTCAAAAATTATTTCGAGAATGCTACCATGTTGCGGCGTTAAAGGGCTCTGAACTAATAATTAAACTTAGAATCCAAATTCTACAAGATCGGTCATGATAAACAATATATTTTAAATCGAAAGAAATAATAATTATAAAAATATTTTGTATAATGTTACGATTTAACATGAAAAAAATATAGATTTATTAAAATTTACCCTTTTTTGTGAAGGAAAAAAAAAACACTAAATTTTTATGCCCCCTTTTACTTGATGAAAATAACTCAACTCCTTTGAAAAAAGGAAATTGGTTGTGCCATTGTTCTGAGTACCATTGTTCATGTGTGTCAGTGTCATGTGTTTTTAAGTACAAGATTATTAGACCAACTACAGCGGTGCTTTTAAAAAGACGCTTGGCTGATGTGGCCCCAAAGCCTTCCTACAATGGTAACAAAATGAAAAGGCTTGTATGACTCTTTGCATTTTTCGGTTGACTGAAGCCTTAAAAGGCTTGTAAAATTTCTTTCTTTTAATTGCAAAAGAAGTAAGGAAAAAGAAGAAAATATGGTGAGTATAAATTGATAACTTATCAATTATTAAATATACTATTAAATAAATATTAATAAAATTATTTAATTAATAATTATAAATATTATAATATAATAAAAAATATTATTATCTTATAATAAGATGTTATTAACTTATTAATATTTTTAAAAACTATTAAATAATAATTATATTAATTAAAAATTAAAAATATTACAATAAAATGATATAAAATATTAATGTATACTTAAAAATAATAAATAATATGAGTAATGATAATAATTGTTATAGAAATTAGTAGGAAAAAATATAGTGGGGTATAGTAAAAAGTATGAGAGATAAACTGATGACTTAAGTCACCACTGTGGATAAAATAATGTAAAGTTGTGGTTATTGAAAATCGATGACATGGAATTGATGTGGTGAAAGAAGAAATTGATGACTTGAGTCATTGTTGGGGATGGTCTTAGTGCATGTATTTTTCTCATATTCGTGATTGAAACTTTAATGATGATACAAGGTAAAAGTCGATTCTCATATACAAGTTGGGAGAATTTTTTCTCATTTAATTTTTTTTAAATATTTATTTACATTTATTATTTACTGTTCAAATTTTTACCCAGAATGTCCCAATTTTTGTAAATCACTACACCGTGTAGCAATTCTGACATTTTTAATTTCAAACACGCCAAATTATTTAGCGAGTTTATTTATTTTTTATTTTCCGTTAATTATTTTTTGTAATATTAAAAATCAAATTCCATAGAAATTAAACTCGCCATTTCATTTGGCGAGTTTAAACGAAGGTGAACTCGCCAATTCAATTAGCGAGTTTAAAGGAAGGTGAACTCGCCAATTCAATTGGCGAGTTTCTAACTAATATTCAGATTCCCAATTGACGAGTTTACAAAATAGACAGAAGAAAGAAAAAAAAACAAGGAAGAAGAAGAGAGAAGGAAGAACGATTTTTCAAGACATCCAAATTCAAAACCCCTCTATTAAGGTATTCTTCAAAATTGTTAAGTAAGTTTTCATTCTCTTTTCCATATTTTCATTTTTTGAAGGTTAGAATGAGTTGTGTTTGTAAATTTAGAATTTAGGTTTGAGTTTGAATTTGGTCATTTTAGATTTAAATTGAACAAATTTTGAATATTTTGATGTGTTTTTGATTGATTTTTCTGTGATTTCTGTATTCTGTTATGGATTTAAGTTGACTACCTCAATCAGCAAACTTGGCACACTAGAACACTTGGAAATCCATATAGAATCACCAATTCTCCACTTGCATTTTATATTTCACATAACCAAGCAAATAAAATGATTCCATATGCAGTCCAAAACCAGCCAAATCAACTTTTTGCTGCCAGTAGCTAAGCATCAGAAAAAGAATTTTGTAAACCTGAATCATTGGAAAAAAATTCACCATCTGTTTCCAAATCAAAAAAAACAAAAACCATCAACATTTGATTCATTGTAACCATTGACACTTACTTGTTCACACCTCGTGGTCTACCAAAAACCATCCAACAGACAATCGGAAGTCAAAGGGGACTTCTTTTTGTGTGGGAGGTGGAGGGATGATAGACCACCAATTGACGAAATTAAATGATTATTTTTTGTTTTAAACATAGTTATTCATTTTATTTGTCAAATGAATTTAGAGTATTGATTTGTGAACATAACACTTTCTAGAGTATTTGATTTGTCAAAATAATACTTGTGTTTGTGTTGTTTTGATTAACAGATGGATACTTTTGTTGATCTTGGGCCCTTTGATCCTTCCGTGTTGACTTTACAGCACTCCCACCGAGCCCGATATATTTGGGCAAATCGTGACGTTTCGAATTTATCATTTCATCGTAGTGCAACTGTGCCAGATGTTATAGCTCCCGTTATCCAGGAGAGATTAGCAGTGGCTGGGTGGTTAGGAGTTCATTTCATCGGGAGAGTGCAGTATGACTGTGCATTATTTGAGGCGTTGATTGAGAGATGGCGTCCGAAAATCCATACATTCCACCTCCCTGTTGTTGAGATGACCATCACATTAGAGGATATCGGGATGCTGTTGGGGTTGCCAATTGATGGGTTACCCGTTATCGATTCAGGTTTGCTCGTGCTTCCAGATTGGCGGGTCTTATGTGCGGAACTTCTAGGTGTTGTTCCACCTGATGCAGCATTTGATGGTAGTTGTTTAAAGATTAAGCGGCTGAGGACACAATTTTCTGAGTTTGGTAGCCTTCCCGCTGATTTCCCCCCCCCCCCCACACACTTGGTTGATAGGTATACGCGTACCTATATTTTGATAGCCATTGGGACTAATGTGATGTCAGATCGTACTAACATCAAGGTGAAGTTGTTTTATCTCCCTTTACTTAGAGATATTGAGAGGATACACATGTACAGCTGGGGTAGTGCATGCTTAGCCTTTTTATATAAGGAACTTTGCTCTGCCACTCACCTCGACACTAGCCAGTGTGGTGGATTTCTAAATATTCTTCATGTATCCTATAACATTTTAATTAAACGTTATGATGTTGTTCTCTTTTTTCTTTTTTTTTTTATTTGAAATCATTTGTTTTGATAGTATTTCATTTTTTTTTATACAGCTTTGGGCATGGGATAGGTTGCTATGTATGCAACCTATTTCTCTTAGGCCAAATGAGGATCAGGGCAACCTTCCCTTGGGGTGCAAGTATACATTTATTAACGAGTTTTCCATCTAAAATGTTATTGTCACCTACTACATATTGAAACTTTTGACTTATACTTCTCCACCATGCACAAATATCGTTGGTTCAAAATGGGTTTTTCGTACTAAATGTATTTTAGATGAATCTATTGATTAGTATAAAGTTGATGCTACACGGCCAAATATGTTGCACAGGAACTGAGCTAAACCGCTGTAAATGGATACTACGGCTGGTCCTTCTTCGTTCAGTTTACCGCGTCTCCTACACACAAGCAAAGAAGGTGAACTAAACCGGTGGTGACTCCGATAAAACCCCTCCGGCGTGAGAATAAGTGACTGTTTGCAAGGTAAATGGATAACAATGGAAACTTTAGAGAGAGAGAGAGAGAGCTTAGAGAGAGTGAGAGTAACTTACAAATTGTGTTTCCTCTAAGGCTTTTATATCACCATGCAGCATGTGTCTTGCACATGCTGTACACGTGTCAATCATCCATGATATCATGCCAACCATCCCAAAGTTAGTGGAAAATCACTGCTCACCTTTTCACATCACACTATTCTGACACTTGTAGTGGGTACCCACGTGGCAGCACGTCAGCCTTTTAAATCACTAGTCACGATTGTCGCCCAAGCGACTGTAACGACCCCAACCCTAGGCATCAATTTTTAATATTAAATTAAATGCTTTTAATATTTATATTTATTTTATGTGTTCAATTATGTCTTTAAATTCTTAATTTAAGATAATTCGGGTGAGAAGTAAATTTAGAATCTTCTATGAATTTATTGGACATTAATTAAGAAACTTGGGGAAATAATAATAATGGAAATATGATAAATAGTATAGGGAGGTTAAATGAGTAGAATGAATTAATGGGATAAGGATTTATTTTAATTTGGGAAGGAAGCCTTTGCTAGTTTTAATGGGGGGCCAAAAAGGAGTCTTGCTCTCTCCCTAGTTGACAAGTGGCCTTCCCTAACCCCTCCTCTTACTCCCTCATACCCGGCCCCTCCCCCTCTATTATCTCCCTCACTTTCCTTCTTCCTCCTTCTTCATTTTCTTCATACTCCCTCTTCATTCTAAAACCATGGAAGCTCCCTTCTCCCAAGCTTGAGTCCAAGGCAATCCTCCACCAAAATCAAGTCTAGAAGCACCATTGAAGTTGGATCATCTTGGGGAATTCTTCAAGCTAGAAAGATTA
This sequence comes from Adenophora triphylla var. japonica, assembly GCA_022495995.1. Classification (NCBI taxonomy): domain Eukaryota; kingdom Viridiplantae; phylum Streptophyta; class Magnoliopsida; order Asterales; family Campanulaceae; genus Adenophora; species Adenophora triphylla. Next base: position 471,567 of record JAFEMH010000216.1, read on the forward strand.
ACCTCCCATCGAAAATCCTAGGTGAGTTGTTATGACCTCTTTTCATTTATGTGCTCATGAACTACCTATTGTTGTTCTTGATGTTGTAATTGTTGTTATATGTTTTGGAAGTCTTCTTGAAGTAAAGAAATGGGTTAATGATTTAAAGGAATGTAGTGGTTATGGAAGTTGACTTGAATTGATTATGAAATGGGTGGAGTTAGATTAGGAGATGTTAGCTTGAATGGAGATAATGAAATGGGTTGGAAATTAAGTGGTAGTTGATTTGGGTTTAGATTTTATTGGGGTTTAAAGGAAGTAGTATAAAGTGTATAAATTTTAGGAAGTTCTTCTAAGTTCACAAACAAAGGAAAAATCCGTTTGGGACAAAGTTGGTTTGGGTTATTTGAAAGATTGTGATTCTCGTTACAGAATTCTGGGTTCGGGGCACGAGTCGTGCCCCGGGGCACGAGTCGTGCCTTGGATGGGGACGAGTCGTGTCTTGGAGAAAAGGGAAGTCGTGACCTTAGGGGGACGCCAGTGTTCGGTGGGGTTAAATGGGCACGAGTCGTGCCACGGGGCACGAGTCGTGCCACAGCACGGTTTCTTTGCATCAATTTCTAAGCTGTTTAAACCAAATCAAACTAGAACCAAAATGAAATCTCTTTAACCTAGATTAAAGTAGAATACTTTGGCTATACAATGACATCTTAAGGGATCAAAATGGAATTGTGGAAGTAGTTTAATTATTGTCCCGAAAATGGTTGATAGGTTTGATTTGTAACTTCATCAAAATAGTTCCAACTTGGGAAATAGATCTTGAACTTTTATTAAGGTTGTTCGAGGTGGTATAATAATTATGTAAGAATGGTTTACGATTCATAGTGGCCTTACTTACTCCATATCTTTGGTGAGTAGTTCGAATTGGTGTAGAAGCTATAGGTTTCACTATTAAGCTAATTGGTAATGGGTGTGTACCACCTTGTGACATTGTGTCCAAGTTATGGAAATATTGATATTATGGTTATCTTAATATCCTCAAGTATGAACTATTTGGCAAGTTGTTATGTGGCATCCCATTGTGTGGATTATGTGTTATATGGTGGTGTGATATCCCAATTGTGGATTATGTGGCATGTTGATTATATTGTTATCCCAATATGTGGATATGTTTATTATGTGGTTGTATGGTTATTCCATTTGTGGATTTATTTGTTATCATTCATATTTGTTGATGATACTATGCATAGTGTATTACTTAAATGTTGCATTATGGCATTGATTGGCATGAGTATACATTACCATGTTGTTATATTACTATCCCGGTTTGTGGATTTATCTCAAGTATCTATCATGTGCTTGAGCGTGTTTATGTTCGGGTGGGTATGATGGATGCCAATCAATTATGGATTTGTTCTATAAGTGATTGAAGGTACATCATACCGGTGACCCTTCCCCACTCGCGGCCACGGAGTGGGGGTGTGCTAACTGTATTGACCCACAAAGCTTTACAGATCCACAGCAACCGTTGTAAGGAGGGACGATATTATTTTTGGGATATTCTAATATAGGTATCCTTTCTTATATGGATGGTCCGGGGTATGAGTCCTATAAGAGGTGAATGTGCCGGGAGGCAATTCACCAAAGAGTGGAGTTTTACTCCCACGTTGTACGACTTATTGTTCAGACGGGAAAAGGTAAAATGAGGTAACGTAAGGTGTTTACCGCTTTCATAATGTGTTATGTGCTACCATGCTATGTGTTGCACTTTGTTTGGCATCTTGCTGCATATCATAATAGCTCATTGAGATTTATTCTCACCCCTCTCCCTTTACTGTTTTAGATCCCGAGACAGGTGAACCGAACCAGTGAGGCCGGGGATATCATTGTGGACTTTTACTTTTGGGGCTTGTCAGGTTAAGTTAGAAGTTGGCTCTTAGGAGTATTTATTTAATGTTCCACTTTTATAATTTGTATGGACAACACTTTTATTAAACAATGTTATTCAGTGTTTTGTGTAATTGATCAGATTTCGGTTTGTTAAAGTTGTAGTTGGATTTCCCTTAAGTAGGGATATTATCAATTGATTTTTATTTGAAAGTTTGAAAAGTAGTCTTCCTTTAAAAGCAAATAAATGTTTTAAAAATTAAGGTGGATTTTCTTAGTTTGAGCCCCCTTAGCTCGGGACACGTGTTAGGTCCCGGGTTGGGGTGCTCACAGCGACAATCCTAATCACAAGGGTCAATACTCGTATTGTCGTCAATCACATATTCAACTGCCCTATACTTGTCGCCTAGTGGTTCTACTCGTCATGTCTCTAACTGTCACGAATACTTCTCGCATACTACCTATTCTTACGCTTCGTCTTACTCATGCCACCGCTATTATTGTCGCCTACCTTCGAATGTCGCTTCTTAGACATGGGTTTAATTATAATACCCGCTTTACACATTTGACCCAAATGCCCCACGCGGTCCAACCCATCAAGTTGGGCCCAACTTACTATTCAAGCCCAAACCCATATTCGATAATCACATCAAAAGTCCGCCTAGTTGCTCAAGACTTCACACAACTACCGAATTTTTACTAGTCTCGTACCTTCGGTCCGGTGGTCAAAATTTACTTCATTTTGATGATTTTACCAAATTATGTACTCTCTGTGTCATATTTTTTTCTTATATATATAAAAGAGGATCGACATATGTTCCTGTTATAACATATTTATGTAGAATATAGAAAATAAATAAATCAAACAACACAATGATATACGTGGTTCACCAACTTGGCTACGTCCACGGGCAGATGGCAAATATTATTATCAAATGGAAATTACCGAATACAATCTCTAATCTAATTCACGAACTTCTTGATCACAAGATTTCACAACTGTGCAAACATGGGCGGATCTTCAGTAGTGCCTGGGCAATCCAAATTTATTTTTTTTTTTTTTGCAAAACGACATCGTTTTGACTTGTTTTAAAGAACAGACAACACCACATATTTCGCGCCTAGTGAAACCTATTATATTTATGTATGTAAAGTGGTACCTAGTGAAGCCTAATATCTCTTATGTATGTAAACATTTTGAATTTTAGTTTCGCGCCATTTTTTTTTTTAGTAAAGAACAGGCAACACCAAAATATTTGGTGTAGATCCGCCACTGTGTGCAAACCCTAGATCTAGAGAAACAAAGAGATAAGAAAACCCTTGTAACACATAGGATTATTGATATTTATCACACTAGTAAATTACATCATACAAACTATTAGGGAATAAGACTTATTTATACTGACTATTACTAACCATGCAGGGTTTTCTATTATTGTACAAAATTTGTTGTGATTAGACCCAAAATGGGTTAGGGCGCGATCGCCCTCTTTGTCCAAATGCCTAACGCGCGATCGCCCCGTCATAGCAGAAACTCTGCGCGGCCGCTCCTCCTCCCTGGTGCGGTCGCCCCATCGGTGATGTCACAGGAATTACCGATTTGTCCTTGCTTAATCCCCTAATTTGTTTTCATGTTTTATGACATCAGACCCAATAGTTCTTGATGATGCAGGAAACGGTCCATATCAGCCTCAGTCAGCATTAGAATGATCTCCAGCAATTAGACCTGAAACCACGAACACACGACTAGTCGGGTTGGTCTCCAGCTAAGACCCTCTGGCGTGATGATGAGATAATGTGTATTAGGCTTATAAACTAAATTGAATAACGTGATTACTCAAATAGCAAATAAGACATTACCCGTTCACGTTGAATTTTGTAGGGTATTTATAGCGTTGATGTAGGATCACGTTGAATCCCTAGGATCACGGAGATAATGTTGGCATAACTGACTCCGAAAAAGTAGGAGACGGTTACAAATAATGACGTGGTTGACACACGTGTTGGTAGGTCGAGGTCGACTGAATAGCCAAGTGTGACCTGATTTTTTGCTTTGGCTTGATAATAATTGCACAAGTACGTGATCGTGTGTCGGACAAAGCTAGGTCGGGACCACGGAGGGTCGGACGATGGGCTAGGTCGATCGATCGATGCTGGGCCATTGGCAATGTAGCAATTGGGTCGACCCATTCAATACCAGAGTAGATTGGTGACTGAAATGTCGGATTTCATTCGTTGGACTTGGCCCGTCACTTTTATTCCGTTCAGTTTTTATATTATTTCAAGGTGACTCGAATTAGAAATGTATAATCCTAATTGAGAAGTGCCTACAACTAGACTAACTCTCTTATCCACTTCCTCAGTTTTTATATTATATTTTCGAAATGTACATTATTTTGTAGTGATTGGCTTAAATAACTTTGCATAATTTTTTTAAAAATTAACTAATTATTCAAGTAAAATATATTATTGACACACTGTTAAAAGTGTGACCAAATAAAAAAATTTAAACTTATTATTCAAATAAAATTATCTATGGGACAAGACAGAGGTCCTAATAATTACGGGAATTTGCCTCATAAGTTTCTTTTGAAACAAATCATTTCTCACTAAATTTCTTATTGTATTAAAATGACCAGGAAGTTCTTTTTACAAGTGAACTTCCAATTTTGCCCTCACAATATTCTGAAAATATAATACAATATTCTGATTTTTTTAAAATTTTTTTTTAATTTTTTGAAAATATAATACAACACTCTGAATATAATATAATATTCTGAAAATATAATACAACATTCTGAAAATATAATACAACATTCTGAAAATATAATACAACATTCTGATTTTTTTTAAAAAAAAATTTTTTTTTTTGAAAATATAATACAACATTCTGAAAAATATAATACAACATTCTAATTTTTTTATTTATTATTAAAGAATTTTTTTTTTGAAAATATAATACAACATTTTTTTTGGGGGGGAATATTTTCGTCCAAAAAAACAAAATATTGATACACTAATTTAAAAAAAAATTATTGAGCATAGATTTAAAAAAAAAAAACTTATTATTATGGGGTAATGACCCAATAATTACTCGGAGTCACCGAATATCAGGAATTCAGGATTCTACTACATTCATTACCAGGGGTAAACATTTAGATTTAACCAAAGTACAGGGGGTAACGGTGAAATTATCCCCCTTTTTTTTTTTTTTTTTTTATTTATCCCTTTTAATTTTAAAGCCGTTGGAGAAATTCATTGATTATCTCGCCCAGTGGGCTCCATCACCTTTCGATTAAAGTTTCCGACCGTTAGCAAAATAACAAATCCTGAAGGTCCCGACCCAAATGAACACTATAAATACAGAGGAACCTTTCCATACACATATTCCTCACAACAAATTTCAATCTAATTACTGCTCCAATAATTCACACACTAACACGCACTCTGTTTCTCAAATTTTCTCCCAATTCCTTCAAAAATGGTGACGACCGGCGTGTTGAGATTCACAATCTTCGCAGTTGTGGTGGCTATGTTTCTGGCCTCGAGTACTGCTCTGGCGCAACAAGATATTGATCTGTCGCCGGCTCCGGCGCCGGCTCCGATGGAGGCTGGGTCTGGATTTTCCATAGCTGTTTCAAACGCCTTGGTGTATTCTTCGGTGTTATTATCTCTCATTAGGCTTTTCTGCCTCTGAATCGTTAAATCGGAGAGCTATGGAGGAAGAGATTTTGCCCTAATTTTTGGTTAGGGTATAATATAATATATTATTTTATTTATATTGTTATTATGATTGAGCTTAATGAAATAGCAAAAAGTATTCTTTATATGGTATAATTACTAAATTTAGTGATTTTTATATTTGCTTGTTAATTGAATTTGGTGGATCTTCATATAATATTCTGTAACACTTGGGAGGATCAATTGGAACTCATAAAAATAGAGTCCAAATGCTCTGTGCCATACCACTTCTTAATCAAACTTCATCTCTTTATATTTGTATATTTGAGATCATTATTTCTCCCTTAAACTTCAATTTTCAAAAATGCTTTTAATTTCTAATAAAGGAATGACAACATCTAATGTACACCAAATGGGCCATATAAACCTCAACAAGAGCATACCAAGTTACACACATCAGCTGTGTATGTCTCCCAGTTTTATTTATGGGGAAGTGAAAATCAATACAAAAATCAAAATTATAAGGAACAAATTTGCAAACACTTGAAAATCACCTGGTAAAAGCCAATCCGTGCTAGCATGGGCGGAGGTATGAAGGGGCAAGGGGGGGCCACTGCCCCTCCTTGACAAATTTATTTTGTGTTTTTTTTTTTTTTTTTTTTTTGGTACTTATGTAATTCAATTTTCTTTAAAAAAAAAATTATATGTATTGTGACTATATTTTTTCCGTCTCATTAAAATTATATTTTTATTTTAAACACAAAGAATAAATATAGGTGTACTTTCTCCATCTCACTAACAATTTTATTTTTATTTTAAACAAAAAGATTAAATGTAATTTGGTTGTGAGTATAAAGAGTGAGGTATGAGAGAGATAATTGGTAGAAAAGTGTAATTTTTAATGAGACATTTGATAAAGAATTTAATTTTTAGTGAGACGGAGGAAGTATATTTTGAAAAAAAATGTTCTATATTTATAATTTTTCTTTTAATAGATTAATAGATGTGATTTGTAGACGTTAAATAAATATACTTGTTGAACTTTTTGATATGTGAAATTATGTTATATGTGTGTCGAATTGTATAAGATATCAATGAATGAATTATTGACACCATTAAAGCAGATAATTTACTATGTCTAAAATTGTATTCGGTATGAAAAAATACACCAAATTTTTTTTTCGGGGGCGCTGCCCCCGAACCCCCATACATCATTTCTTCACTCCAAAATTTCTTGCCCCCCTTCACTTAATTTCTAGCTCCGCCACTGCGTGCTAGAATTAGATTGTTATTGTTGTATAGTAGCACGGATTGGCTTTTACCAAGTAAATTTCAAGCGTTTGCAAGTGATTTTGGGACGAATTTAGGAGAGACTAGCTCCAGAAAAGGTTTTTTAGTTTTTTTTGTTGTTTAAATACATAGTATGTAAGTCTGGCATATACGTTATTTACCCCATCTGAATCTGATTGCATATCAGGGTTCATAATTGTATCGAAATAAGATTTTGTTGGAACTTGTGTATGGCTTCTTTAAGATTTAACAGAAAAACTGACGAGAAAAGTAACGGAGATTGAAAGAACAAAAGAAATCAAGTCGAGTCTTGTATTTGATACAATCTCCGTAAGAGTTATTTGTCCCGCACAGGTGCTTACGGTTGAATGACAAAACTCTCGTAAGATAAAACGATTTTTTATTAGTTATAAGGAGCACTCCAATATAACTAATCTAACGAACAACACAATGTTTTGAACTTTGGACTTGAACAGATTGAATGCAACAATATGCAATGATTTGGGTATGATAATCTATCTTACTAGAGGGTAGGAAGGGTAGAAATACAGTATGAGTGAATTGAAATTCGGAGGGGGAAGTATTTAAAGGGAGTCAAAAGGTTTAATGCCTTTTCTCATGAAAAGTTGCAACAGTTCGAAACAGCACAGAGGGCACGACTCGTGCTCCTTGGCACGAGTCGTGACCACGACTCGTTCTTGGGCATCCCACTCGTTCTGATCAGTTTTGAGCCAAGGTCCATTAAGGTCCATTCGTGCTCACGACTCGTGCTCGTAGTCCCCACTCGCTCGATCGCCGAGCCAAAACTCATCGCCCAAAAACACTGTTCAAACCCAATTTGATCCACACAATCAAATTGACCCTTTTAACTAACTTTGTTAAGTCACAAAAGATATTTGTCATTAATTCTCATTCACCCCAAATGATTTTTGAGATATTCAATGATTTTAGTAATCTACAACAAATGTAGAATACAATTTGTAACTAGTTCCGTTAACACATAACGAACTTCCGTTAGAAATCTAGGTTAACGTTAAGTCAAACTTAACTTTTCGTTACCCATTTCCAACAATCCCCCACATGAATGACAATTAATGCATGAATGCAATTTCGTCCAAAGTTCTGGCGAACTATTATTACATCGGGATAGATAGCTTGTGGCCTTGAATCTTCCCTAGTGAAATATTATCGGATATACTAGCCATTTGGTAGCGAGTCGCTTTGAACCAGTGACTGTCGGATGTATACCAAGACAATAATACTCACATAATAACAGCTCTAACAATTGTTGTTCTCACGTTTTGTCCATTTTGGCCCTGGACCGTATCTCATTCATAAGTGTTCATTTAGAGGCGGCCTAATTACCTCTCACTTATATAGGTGATTCTCACTATAAGGAGTATCATGCACTACTCCACCCGTAGGTATAGAAATCATTAAAAGTTTTCTCAACTTAACCTTACCACTGCTGCATGTGCTTGTACTTGGATGTTCTGGGAATGAGCATTCAACATTTCCAGGTTAATAAACCGAGTTGTTGTTTCCAAGTAACTCTACTAGAACTTATAACTTGGTTGTCTCATTGAACCAAGGGCCTGGGATCTCCATTTCTCAAGGTTGAGTGTCCGCTATAAGTTCTTTTGTTGTGGGTTTTAAACCCATTCCCTTAACAGCTTATACAGCTTGATCTCTATTTATACCTTTGGTAAATGGATCCGCTAAGTTATCACATGATTTTACATAATCAATGGTGATAACGCCATTCTTGATCAACCTGTCTAATGGTATTGTGTCTACGACGAATATGTCTAGACTTACCATTGTACATACTATTCTCGTGCCCTTCCTATTGCCGATTGACTATCACAATGGATTAGTACATGCAGTAATGTGTTTGCTCCAACAAGGAACATCCTCCAGAAGTTCTTAAGCCATTCTCGCTTCTTCCCCAGCCTTTATCTAACGCGATAAACTCGGATTCCATCGTGGATCCGGCTATACACGCTTTGTTTGGAGGATTTCCATGACACTTGCTCCTCCACCTATAGTGAATACATATCCACTTGTGGATTTAGAGTCTTTCGTGTCCGATATCCATTGGCATCACAAGATCCTTCTAATACCGCTGGATATTTATTGTAAAGTATCCCATGGTTTAATGTATACTTTAAATATCTTAGTACTCTCATGAGAGCTTTCCAATGATCGCACTAGGATTGCTTGTGAACCTACTTAGTTTGCTCACCGAATATGCAATGTCCGGACGAGTACAATTTGTTAAGTACATCGACCGCCAATTATTCTTGCATATTCCGCTTGAGAAACCGGTTCCCTTTGTTTTTGGCTAAATGTAGAGCCAAATCTACAGTGTGTCTTAGCCTGAGGGTCATCAAAGACATTGAATTTCCGAAGAACATTCTCTAGGTAATGGGATTGTGAAAGAACTAATCCTTCGATGTTCTAGAGATCTTTATCCCTAATATTACATCGGCTAATCCCATGTCTTTCATGTCAAAGTTCTTCTTTAACATGCCTTTGGTATTCATGATTAAATCATGATTACTTCCCATTATGAGCATGTCGTCTACATAAAGACAAACGATAACGAATGATTCGGATGTTCCTTTAATGTAGACACACTTGTCACATTCATTGATCTTGAATCCATTCGATAACATGGTTCTATCGAACTTCTCATGCCATTGTTTAGGTGCTTGTTTAAGTCCATACAAGGATTTTACAAGTTTACACACCTTTCTTTCTTTACCAGAACCACGAACCCTTCGGGTTGTTCCATGTAAATTTCTTCATCAAGTTCTCCATTAAGGAAAGCAGTCTTCACATCCATTTGGTGTATATCAAGATTATGCACCGCTGCAATAGCTATGAGAACACGAATAGATGTGATCCTTGTGACAGGGGAGTATGTATCGAAGAAATCATATCCCTCTTCGTCTAAAGCCTTTGGCAACTAGCCTAGCTTTGTACTTTTCGATAGATCCATCCGCCTTATACTTCCGTTTAAGGATCCATTTACAACCTAATGGTTTGCAACCCGGGAGGAGATCAACTAATTCCCAAGTATTGTTGAGCATTATGGATTCTATTTCACCGTTAATAGCTTCTTTCCGTAACGAACTATCCTGGACCGGATAAAGCTTCTTTAACAGTTGATGGTTCGTTTTCTAACATGTAAGATAGAAAATCAGTGACCAAAAGTTTTTTCTACTCTTGCCCTTTTGCTACGTCTCGGCTCTTCATCTACGATTTGAGAAGGACCGGATGTAGACTCATGTGTTCTCTTATTAGAACCTACATCTTTCCATCCTTAACCGGAAAAATGTTTTCAAAGAATACCGCATTCCTTGATTCTATAGTAGTTCCTACGTGCATATCCTAATGTCCGATTTATGCACTATAAACCGATAGGCACTACTATTATTGGCATATCCAATAAAAACACAAGCCAATGGTCTTTGGGCCAATCTTGACTTGTTTAGGCTTAGGTACTTCAACCTTGGCCAAACACCCCCACACTTTAAGGTATTTAAAACATGGCCTACGATTGTGCCACAATTCATAGGGCGTTTTATCAATACCTTTCTTGGGTATTTTATTAAGAACATAATTAGAAGTGAGTATTGCTTCCCCCACAAGTTGTCTGCAAGCCCGAACCGATCAAAAGCGCGTTCATCATTTCTTTGAGAGTACGGTTTTTGCGTTCAAAGAACTCCATTAGATTGAGGGGTATATGGAGCCGTTGTTTGATGAATTATGCCGGATTCCCAACATAATCCTTCAAACGGTGCTTCATATTCTCCACCTCTATCGCTTCTAATTTTCTTAATTTTCAAGTTAAGTTGATTCTCAACTTCTTTCTTATAAGTTTCAAAAGCCCCTAAGGCTTCATCCTTACTTCTTAAGAGATAGACATAACAATACTTAGTGCAATCATCTATAAATGTAATGAAGTACTTTTTACCTCCTCGAGTTTGCACTAGTTTTAAATCACATATGTCGGTGTGAATTAACTCGAGAGGAGTCGTGTCTCTTTGTATGGCATTAAATGGTGACTTAGTCATTTTTGCCTCAACACAAACTTCGCACCTATTAGTCGAGTCGGATTTAGTCATTTGGATTAAATCTTGTCTCGCTAATTTCTTAATGGTGTCGAGGTTTACATGTCCTAATCTATCATGCCATAAATTAGAACTTTCCGACAAGTAAACATAAGGAACACAACTTTTATTCATCGCACCTTGGCGGATTACAGCCATTACATTCATTTTAAAAGGCCCTCCTCGAGGTAACCTTTTCCAAGAAACAAACCATTCTTGGTTAGTAAAAATTTGTCGGATTCGAATACTAGTCTAAAACCGGCCTTACTAAGCAAAGCGCCGGACACCAAATTTTTACGGATGTCCGGAACATGCAAAGACATCCAACAAGGTTACTTCTTTTCCGGAAGTCATCTTCAAAATCACGTTTCCAATGCCTTGAACATCGGAGGTCGCAGAATTTCCCATGTAAAGCTTTCTTCCTGAGATGGGAGTATAGGAGGAGAAACTTTCTTTGTTACCACAAATGTGGCGGGTAGCACCGGTATCTATCCACCATGCTTTTGGATTCCCTCCAAGTTTGCAACGTTGGCCTCGAACACAACCGCTGCAAAGTCAAGATCCATGTGGTCAACATTATTCGCCTCTTTCTTCTGGGAGACGACAATCCCTTGACAAGTGGCCCGGTTTGCCACAATTATAGCAAGACCCCTTGAATTTCTTAGAGGTCTTCTTCTTCCTTTCTTAGCATTCCCGGTATTTTCGAATGCTTTCTCTTTGTGCCACTCGTGCTAGCCTCGGCGAGATTGACCTTTGCCTCCATCTTGCCTTTAGCAACTTTGGCCTCATTCATTCTATTGTTCTCTTCTATTTGAAGACGAACAACAATGTCTTCTAAGGACATCTCCTTGCGTTTATGCTTGAGATAGTTCTTGAAGTCCTTCCACGAAGGAGGCAACTTTTCAATGATGGAAGCCACCTTAAATGGATCATTCATGATCATCCCCTCGGCATCAAGCCCATGTAGAATGATTTGGAATTCATCTACTTGAGTTGTTACCGATTTGGAATCGACCATCATGAAGTCAAGATACTTACCGACGACAAATTTCTTTGACCCGGCATCCTCGATCTTGTACTTCCTTTCCAAAGTGTCCCATGGCGCTTTGGCTAACTCGGCATTGTACTATACACATTGTATAGTGCATCATCAAGTCCATTCAAGATATAATTCTTACAAAGAAAATTACCGTGAGCCCAAGCCTCCTTTGCCATTTGCCTTTGAGGGTCCGGATCACCTTTTTCTACCGCCGGAGGATCTTCCTTTAAGAAGCGGTGCAAGCTTAGGGTGGTCAAGTAGAAGAGCATCTTCTGTTGCCATCTCTTGAAATCCACACCGGTGAATTTCGCGGGTTTCTCACCATGACTGATGTGATGAGTTGTAGGAGCGGGAGCAACATTGTTGAATGTAGTATCACCTTGTGGAGGAGGCGTCACATTCCCTTGACTAGATGAAGTGGTGTCTTTCTCGTTTGCCATCTCTTGATAATCTTGAAGAAGCGTCAAAATAACTCTTACGATTGTTGGAACTTGTGTATGGCTTCTTTAAGATTTAACAGAAAAACTGACGAGAAAAGTAACGGAGATTGAAAGAACAAAAGAAATCAAGTCGAGTCTTGTATTTGATACAATCTCCGTAAGAGTTATTTGTCCCGCAAGTGCTTACGGTTGAATGACAAAACTCTCGTAAGATAAAACGACTTTTTATTAGTTATAAGGAGCACTCCAATATAACTAATCTAACGAACAACACAATGTTTTGAACTTTGGACTTGAACGGATTGAATGCAACAATATGCAATGATTTGGGTATGATAATCTATCTTACTAGAGGGTAGGAAGGGTAGAAATACAGTATGAGTGAATTGAAATTCGGAGGGGGAAGTATTTAAAGGGAGTCAAAAGGTTTAATGCCTTTTCTCATGAAAAGTTACCTTGATTCGAAACAGCACAGAGGGCACGACTCGTGCTCCTTGGCACGAGTCGTGACCACGACTCGTTCTTGGGCATCCCACTCGTTCTGATCAGTTTTGAGCCAAGGTCCATTAAGGTCCATTCGTGCTCACGACTCGTGCTCAGAGTCCCCACTCGTTCTGATCAGTTTGAGCCAAAAACTCATCGCCCAAAAACACTGTTCAAACCCAATTTGATCCACACAATCAAATTGACCCTTTTAACTAACTTTGTTAAGTCACAAAAGATATTTGTCATTAATTCTCATTCACCCCAAATGATTTTTGAGATATTCAATGATTTTAGTAATCTACAACAATGTAGAATACAATTTGTAACTAGTTCCGTTAACACATAACGAACTTCCGTTAGAAATCTAGGTTAACGTTAAGTCAAACTTAACTTTTCGTTACCCATTTCCAACAGATTTGTGTTAAAATATGAGTAGTGATGCACAATTGTGATCTGGAGTTGGTCTTATAAAAAACTAGTTTTTCTTTAAATTAGAAAAAACGTGTTTTTTCTTAATATAAGAAAAAACGTGTTTTTTAAAAGCGGGCATTATTATTCAAAACAAACGGTGGCATTTTCGTAATTAATGGTTTCCCCGTTTGTGCCAGTGTCTGTTTAACAAACTGTCAGTGTGATAAAGTGTCAGTGCATGTGTCACAAAATGCCAGTGAAAAAAGTGTCAGTACCAATTTAACAAAGTGCCAGTGTAAACTGGCACTGGCACTTTGTTAAACTGGCACGCGACACTTTTATACGGGCACTTTTATATACATGAGCTGGCACTCTTCTACACGCTGGCACTCTGTTACACTAACACCTGCACTGTTACACTAATATTTTTGCTGGTTCTCAAAAACACAAGCACCGGCATTCAAAAAACATGGGTGGCATTCAAAATCACGTAACCGGCACTCAAATACACATGGCACTAAAAACACCGATAATCATTTTTGCGACATTCAAAAAACATGGTGGCATTCCAAAAAACATGAACTGGCACTCAAAAAAACAAACACTGGCATTAGTATACACAAGAACTGGCACATCAAATCTCCCAGCAACCCCTTCGCCCTGGCACTCCTAAATACATAAACTGGCACTCAAAAAAACAAATAATGGCATTAGTTTACACTATAACTGACATCTAAACAAAGCCAAAAATCAATCACCCCAAAATCAATCACCACGCTGAGACGATGAATAGAGCTTCACCAATTGCGCTGACCGGTATGTAAATTGATTTTGGTAGAAGAACTGGAGCAATATGAAGCGACAATCCCATACTTCTCAAATATGCAGGGGTGTAAATTGCCCAAAAGAACGGTGATGAAACCGGTGGGCGTTGATTGGGATTGGAATTGAGTTGCCGGTTGATTTGGGTGCGAGGGAGATGGCAATGGTGATGGCTGTAGTTGTTTTTAATTGGCGTTGCTGGGGGAGAACGGTGGCGATGGAGATTGAGGGGGTTGGTTTCCGGCGAATGGGTTGGAGCGGAGAGGACCGGTGAGGAAGATGGTTTAGGGCGATTGTAATGGTGAGGATTGGTGTTTGTGCTTGGCCGGAGAGGGTTTAGAGGGTGAGGATTGGTTGAGGAAGGTCGCCGGCGAGGGAGAGCTTGGGGAAGACGATTGCGGAGAGCAGAGCGCTCTCTGGTTTGCGTCTCTCTGATTTGCGTCTAGAGAGAGAATGTACTGAGAGAACGAGCCTTTGCGTCTGAGAGAGAGAAGAAGGTTTAAAAACACGTTTTTTTGTAAGCTTACAAAAAAACGCGTTTTTTATAAGTTTTTGGCTGTGAATAAATATTGCACTTTTTATATGTTAATAAGAATAAACTTTGAGAAATAATTTTAATTTAATTTAATTATTCTAATAAAAACATAATACTTGTTATTGATACACTATTATAAATACTATCAATAACAAATTTTAATTTTTCATTAGTATAACTAAATTAACCTAGAACTATTTCTCTAAATTCCTTCATAATTAATAAAAAAGTACGACATTTAAGGGTGTGTTTGGTAACTAAATTAAGCTCTTAATTTTGAACATTTTAAGAGATTATAAAATTAAGCTTGTTTGGTAAAGAAATATCGAATCACTTAAAAAATTAAGATTGTCTTAAAAATAGCTATTAATTTTAAGCTGGTAATGTGAGTTTTAAAAATAGTTTTTAACAAGATAAGATGGAGAAAGCGAAGATAAGAGAATGGGTTCGAATCCATCTATCAACGTATTTGATTTATTTATATTTTGATATACCTAAAACTTTCTTTTATTGAAATATTACTTCTTCATGAATGATAATTTATTTATTTTATTATTATTAAGCTATTAAAATAATATACTTGTTATTTTTAAGAAATAGTACTATTTATTTTAGAAAATATGAAGAAAAAAATATAAGTGAATAGAAAATAATTCAAACAATTTTTGAGTGTTATTTTAAATTTTAATTAAATTCAGATAAAAATGATTTGTCCTCAAACAAACTTAAACTCTTATAATTCAGTAATTTAATGGTTTCGACTCTACTTTTTCAAAGATTAATTTTAAGTTTTACCAATTTGCGATAGAAGGACACGGCCGTTCCAAGCTTTATGTGAGTCCAAGGCAAAGCCAAATGAAAGGCCCCTCGAAATTCAATTTTTTTTTTTTTTCAAAACTCAAGTGTTTTTCTACTATCAAAATATTTGTACGAATTCGAATTTGTATTTGAAATTATAAAATAGTAGTAAGACTAAATGATTTAACTTTGTGATGAACAAAAATAAATGTCCCAAATAGTTATAACCAAAACTGTAAATTTATTTTGTATAAAAAATAATACAACAAACCCATATAAAGACCCAATAAAATTATAAGAGAAAAATATTTACAACAAAAATATGAGGAAAAAAACATATAATGATTCCTAAAAATTACATAAGAAATAATGAAACAAAAATAAGAAAAATTTCTCAAAATTTTGCAAAAAATAAGATTTTGGAGAGGATTTTAGGGAGAGAGAGAGTGTGTGTTAGAGAGTAGAGAGAAAGAGAAAGAGAACTTGCTACTTCTTAAAGCAGCGAGTTTAACTTGTCAAATAATAAACTCGCCATTTGAACTATCGAGTTACAAAAAAATTGGTCACTTTGTCAAATAATTGAAAGTGTTGTCATTTTGTATTATTTTAAAAAGAAATTATTTGAGAAAATAATCTAATTATTCTTACATTTTCTTTTAACCTTTTAATTTAATCATATTTTCACATAACTTATCGTCTTTTTATTACTTATATTGGTTTTATATAATTATAATCTTAAAATGCATTATATAAGCTTATGTGTGCTAATAATTACTTACAAATTAATATTTGTATCAAATATTGTTTTAGCTTAGCGGTAGAACAAATGTTTCATATCCATAAGGCCATGAGTATGAATCTGGGTAATTACATTTTAATTTTTATTTAAAATACAGTTTGGGAAGATAGCTTTTCCGGCATTTTTTTTTGGTTTTTGACACTTTTTAAAATGCCGCTAAAAATCATATTTGTAGTGTGTATAGGGTTGGTTTCATCCTCTGTAAAGATCCACCGAGATTCACACTGATTCGGTTGATCTTATTTCTATTATCTCTACATCATTTACATTATTTCTTTCCTTTTTCTTTAGGATCTTGATTAGTATGTAAAACAAGAGTATGATATCATCATATCCCGTGATTGTAGCAGTAGAGTAGTATATATGTATTCCTTCTGTACCAATCAATATACAATGAATGTAAAAAATGTTCTTGCCATTCTTCTGATTTCTTCATCCTCAGGCTCTCATGAAAAAAAAAATCAAAGTTTTTAATTTAGATTAGGTGGCTGCCAGTTTGTATAAAATTTGTCAATGTTAATGTAAAACAAATGTATCGATGATAATGTGTTTTAAGTGTCAATGCTACTTTAAAAAAATATCTTATTATAAGTGACGATGTTTGTATTTTTGAGTGTAGGTATTATATTAAAGAGTACTATTGATAATGTAAATGAGGTCGTTGATTGTAGTTTTAAAGAGAGTCGAGATGCAATTTTAAAATGAGTTTTGGCTCTTTATAAACATTTCAACCCGCTTTTAAAAAAAAATTATTTATTTATAAAAATGTTAATGTTTGATTTAAAAATATGTGTTTTTCTTTCTTAATTGTTAGAAAAAAAAATGTGTAAAAAAAAGTTTTTGGCCAATTATTTATCGTTTTAAATTTCTTCACATAAAAAAAATATAATTGATTAAAAAAAAGAAAAAATTGAAGCCGCCATAGCATAGCATAGGCCCATTCGTCAGATAGCCGGAACACTCTTTCTTCCTCCCAAGATCTGTTAATCTAAACCCAAACTCTTTGCTCTCCATAGGCATTCTTTTCTCCACGCAATTCAATGGCCTCGAGGCTTACCTCTCGAATCGCATCACGTCTCCTAAACAACGCCGCCGCAGCAGCCACCCTCCGCCACCACCATCACCACCGCACCATCTTCACCCTCCCCGCCAATTCCTCCTCCCTAATCTCTATCCTCAACCCCCAATTCTCATCATCCTCCTCCGCCTTCCACCTAATCTCAACCCGATTCCTCTCCACCGCCCGCCGACACCCAACCCGCCCCACCAAAGTCGACATCGGCGCCCGCGCCCGCCAACTCCAGAACCGCCGCCTCTGGACCTACGCCCTAACCTTCAGTTGCATCGCCGGATTTATAGTCATCGTTCTCAACCAATTCCAAGATCAATTAGTATTCTACGTTACCCCAACCCAAGCCCTAGCTCAACACAACGAAAACCCTTCGAAAACGAAATTTCGCCTTGGCGGATTGGTCCTCGAAGGCAGCGTTGCTCAGCCGGCTTCCTCTCCAGAAATGGAATTCGTAATTACCGATCTGATTACCGACATTTTGGTTAGGTATCAGGGATCTTTGCCTGATCTGTTTCGGGAAGGTCATTCGGTTGTTGTGGAAGGGTTTGTAAAGCCGATCACGGAGGAGATTAAGAAGCAGGGGACTGAAAAGAGTGTTTCGGTAAAGGCGAGGGGTGGAGAGTGTTATTTTTCGGCTACAGAGGTTTTGGCTAAGCATGATGAGAAGTATATGCCTCAGGAAGTGGCTTCGGCTATTGAGAAGAACAAGAAGAAGCTTGCCGAGGAGGCAGCTGTGGAGGCAAATGCTGCTCGGGATGAGACGGTTAGCAGCTCATAAGTGAGGTAATATAGGTTTGACTTAGATATTTGATAGATTATTTATTGGGATGATACAATTTTGGTTTCAAAAATGCATAATTTGGATTACTACACCATTGAATACTTAGAGATGACTGAGATACCAATTGTTTTGAGGATTATGAGGTCTGATTTTGTTGTTGTAGACCATATTATTATTTCAAATTGGCACATGTTGCGGGATGGGAAATGTGATGCTTAAATTTTGACAAAGCGATGAATAAAAGAAATTGATGGTCGATAGATTGATGATCTTCCCTTTGGTTCTAGTCTATAATCTTTTTTTAGTTTTTATGTTAAATATAGTCTGTGCTATTTCATGTTTTTTATTCGTAGTCTTACGAGTTTCGACAATGGAAAAGCTTGAACAGTGATCCTTACTTGTGTCTTTATTACCATTAGTTGCAAAGATATTGAGTTAGATAATTTTGAGATAACTTTGAAGTTCATGCATTAAAAGTACGTGATAGCCCTATATTCTTGAATGTGCTAGTGTCATGGGTATGTAGACATTTCTGCAGTCCCTGGAATCTCTTATTTTGGGAGATTGGGTTTGAACAAGCTTGCTTATCTTTCTATCTGTTGTTCCTTTTTCAGTATAGAACTTCCATTAGTTTATGCAAATATTTGATTGATTCATGTTCGGAGGGATATAGAAAGTTGTATGTTGGCTTTCATGCCAGCTAAGATATCGTTTTCCTTTCCCGGCCCGGGCTTGTTAAACCATTTTTCAATGGATTTTATTGCTTCAGAAAATCTTGAGTAACTAAAACCTTGTTAAAGAGATGAGTATACCCATATATAAGAATTGTAATACAGATAGTAGTTAGAACTATAAAGCTCATTTTTTTAAAAAAAAAAATGCATTTTAGAGACAGTAATAGCTCCAATAGCAAGATAAAACTAGAGAAAATCCTGTTTGGTAGTTTCGGCAGATAGCATCTGAGTACACTAGTTAGCAAGTGTTATAATACCAGTGTATCAATGAATGGTCTAATGGAGAGGATGGAAAAACCAAGTTTAACAGTGATAATTAAAAAGAATACGAATTAGAGTGGCTTGACATTTAAAATATTTCTTTAGCGGTTGGTGGATATTGTGCTGCAGTACTCATTCCTTTTTTTTTTTTTTTTTTTTTGATACTTTGTCCTGATTAGAGTCTGATTAATGCTAAACTAGAAGTTTGGAACCAGTTTTCAGAATCAAATCAGAAAGAATACTACTTTCTAGGGAACACCAGAACTTGATCAATTCTTGATAAAGTATGAATTACATATCAGCCTATACTAAAGAAAAATTGGAAAGTTTTGGAAGAATACAATTATAAAGGGAGTTCTTCAAGTTTTTGCCTGCCAAGTAAGATTGTCCAGTGCATTTTCAGCACATACAGCTTACCATGTGGAATCTCAACAACTAACTTAGGAAATTTAGTATGCGTTGGGTCAATGAATGTTAAGTCTAGAAAATGGAAAGTCTGTAAGAAACATATTTGAGATAATAAAAGTAACTCTAGCCGGGAGTAAATGGAAGAAATTTTTATGAGATGATTTGGATGAAGCAATGGTGCAAACCAATGACAATTGACAGCATGATATAAGGGATGACTAATATTACCTGAATTATGTTATTAAAGAATGCTATAATTTTGTTTTGTTGAGTTGGATGGCCAACTTCTGAATAGTTGATTGCAGTCTTCGTTTTCCGGTTATTTGCTGTATGATGTCAAGCTTGCATGATAAGGATTTCTGATATCTGAAATAGGGTTGACGGTTGGGCGTGGGCATGAATTATCAAGAAAATATTCTCTCTTCTTTGACCTTTTCATAAGTAGTTTCGATATCCATAGTTTCTTACCCAACAACTCAAACTTGCATCTTAGACCTTGAAAAGTATGAATAAAATGGGCATCCTATTACCTAAGGTCTCCTGGTCTTGGTATGCTAACCGGCCTCCCTATCGGGAGGTCAAGGGTTCGATCCCTCCTGGGGGATCTTTGTGAAATTATATATACCATGAGTTTCAGGAGCCTTTGGAGTCCCCCGGAGCACATCCGAGGGGCCGGAGCCTGGGGATCCATGATTAATCCGTAAGTTGGGAATGGTATAAAAAAAAAAAATGGGCATCCTATTCCTAGTCCTAGACTTTAAGCGGGGCTCGTCAGAGAATCAGTTTGTAGTGTGTTACTGAAAGGTTGCATCTTTTTTGGAGTTAATGGAGTATCCAAGTGAGTACTTGGAACTTAGGCTCCTTTTGTTTCTTCGGGGGAAAATGTTTCCATTTTTCTAATTAAAATGACTTACGAATTTTTCCCAAGTAAAAAATATTTTTCGAAAAATGGTAACACCATCTCACAACTGACTTTCCATACACCCCCCACGTTATCCCACATTAACCACCCCCTACCCCACCCCCCCACCCCCCCATAAAAAAATATTTATTTTAAAATTATTTTTTACAATTCTCCCCCCTCACCACCACCACCACCACCACCCCTCGGGTAAAAAAAAAATTAATCATTTTTAAATTTATTTTTAACAACTCCCCACCACAACCACCTCCTTAATGTCAAAAATATTTTTTTTATTCATTTTAAAATTATATTTTAACAACTCCCTACTCCCAAGCAAATTTTTTTTTATATTACAATTATTTTTAAACAGCCCTCACTAACCCCACCCCCACCAACCCCCCTCTCACATTCAATTTTTTTTACTTATAATTAGATTAATTTATTTTTAACAACTCCCCCACCCAACCCCACTCCCCTACTATCGGCTACCCACCCTACCCCCTACCCCACCCCACACCCTACCCTATCACCACCCTAGACTACCAACATCTTACCCCTTACATTTCCCCCCACCACCCTACCCTACCCTACCCCTACCCCTACCCTACACCAACACCCACCCACCCACCCACCTCACCCCTACTAATTCCCACCTCCTACCCTACCACCCCACCTCCATCACCCTATCTCTTTTCAACTTATCTCAAATTGTGTTTTTATCGAAAAATATTTTCTTTTAATTTATTAAACACATGAAAATATTTTTCGAAAAATATTTTCTTACCAAACAGTCGAAAACATGTTTATATCATTTTTCGAAAAGCATTTTCATTTTCCGGAAAACAGTTTATGGAAAATTATTTTTCGAAAGTCGTTTTACGCCAAACAAACGGAGCTTAAGGCCCCGTTTGTTTCGCGTAAAATGATTTCCTTTAAAATGTTTTTCGAAAAATGAAAATGTTTTACGAAAAATGAGATAAACATATTTTCGACTGTTTGATAAGGAAAATGTTTTTCGGAAAATATTTCATGTGTTTAATGAAAATATTTTTGGCAAAATGCATTTTAGTTACCTGAGTTTGTCAAAATGTTTTAATTGGTTATCGAATTTGCATTTGTTACAAGTTGGTTATTGAGTTTGTCTTTTTTTTGCAATCATGTGTAATTTTGGATGAACCGTTAAAAATTTAACGAATAGCATAACATGTGCCGCTCACATGAGTTACTTGGGGGTATTTTGGTATTTTCCATGGAATGAGAAGACCAAGAAAGACACTTCTTTCTCCTTCCATACCTCAAACAAAAACGTAAACCCCAACACTAGCCTCCTCCGTCGATGGTGTCAGCAACTCCACCTCTGCCTTACCCATCCTTTTTCCTCCCCCATTTCTTCATCCCTCTCCCCATCTCCCTCTCTCATTAGTTGTAGAAACCCCACCTCTCACTTCCCCTTTCCAGACGTCACCCCTTGGTTTTCTTGTTTAGATCTGCGACCAATTGAGAAGACGAGGGGCAATTGAAGTAGACGGCCACCACAGACGCCACCCTCGCCTCATCTTCATCTCTCCCCCCTCTCTCTCTCTCTCTTTCTTTCTTCTACTCTCTCTCTCTCTCTCTCTCTCTCTCTCTCTCTCTCTCTCTCTCTCTCTCTCTCTCTCTCTCTCTCTTTCTATCTTCTACACACACTCTCCCTCTCTTTCTCTCTGTTGGATCTTGGATCTGAGTTAGATCTGTGTGGTTGTTAAATTCGTACGTGTGTGTTGAATCTGTTTTTGCTGCTTGTGTGTGTGTGTTTGGTTCTCTTGTTTACTAGGTCTTATTTTGAATAAGTAGCAATGTTGTAAGTGGTGGTAAGCGACGGTGATGGGTGGCGTTGATGGACGTCAGTAATGGATGGTAGTGATTTGCAGTGGTTATGTTGGAAGAACTGGTATTTGATTTGTAATTTATTTTGAGAATGTAATTGTATGGTTTAAAACAATCCGGAAGAATGTGGTATAACCGTCTCAGTCAGTACTTGCTCGGAAGGGGATATGTGAACAATGATATATGTCCGTGCGTGTTCATCAAAAGAACAAGGACTGGATTTGCTATCATTATTGTATATATCGATGACATGAACTTGATAGAGACTCAAGAAGAAGTTAAGGAAACTTCCCAGGTCCTAAAAACAGAATTCGAGATAAGACCTTGGGAGGACCAATTTTTGCCTTGGGCTGGAAATAGTTTACCGTATAGATGAAATAATGATCCACCAGTCGAACTACATCTAGAAGATGTTGAGAAGGTTCAATGAGGATAAGGCAAAACTATCGGTCACACCAATAGTAGTCAGGTCATTAGATAAATCAAAAGATCTATTCCGCCATCTGGAAGAGGGTGAAGAGGTGTTGCCACCAGAGGTGACATATCTAAGTGCAATAGGCGCATTATTGCACTTAGCTCAATGCACCAGACCCGATATCTCATTTTCAGTTAATTTACTTGCTCGATTCAGTTATGAACCAACACGCCGCTATTGGAATGACATAAAAGAGATATTTCGTTATCTTCGTAGGACAATGGACATGAGTTTATTTTATCCCTATGCTTCTATGAATGAAGCATGTTTGATTGGATATGCAGATGCTGGTTACTTATCAGATCCATATAAAGCTCGATCACAAAGCGGATATGTGTTTACTATTGGTAACACAATTGTGTCTTGGAGGTCTACGAAACTGACCTTGGTTGCCACCTCTTCGAAACATGCTGAGATTTTAGCACTACATGAAGCGATTCGTGAGTGCACGTGGCTTAGAGCCGTGGTTAGACATGTTCGAAATTCCTGTGGATTGGATACCACAGAAGACCCTACTGTTATATTTTAGGATAATGCGACATGCATTGAACAAATGAAAATGGGTTTTATAAAAGGTGACAAAACCAAACATATAACACCAAAGTTTTTCTTCAATCAGCAACAACAGGAGCTCAAACAGATAATGATCCAAGCGGATCAAGTCAAGACAATCAAGCTGCGACTTGTTCACAAAGTCCTTACCTAAAGTCACCTTTGAGAAACATGTAAAAGCGATTGGCTTACGCAAATTGTCAGAGCTTCCACCCTTGTAGGTTTCAGGGGGAGTATCCCGAAGATACTTGCAGAATTTAGGGAGAGTATCCTGAAGCTACGTAGATTCCATTGTACTCTTTTTTCTTCGAGCGGGGTTATTTTTCCCATTGGATTTTGTTACCCGCCAGGCTTTTAACGAGGCAATGAGTGCTGATTTAAAAGATTGTGCGATGTACTCTTTTTCTTTGAGATTATTTTTCCCACGGGGTGTTTGCTCGGAAGGTTTTTAATGGCAACATACGGAGCACAATTATCATCCAATAGGAATACCCAAGGGTGAGTGTTGTAAATATGTATAAATGTGGGGCTTTCTATTGTATTGAAATATTATGTAGGGGCTTATATGTATAATATAGGAATAGGATGGGTGAGTCACTAGCCATATGTTGGCTTGCTTGCAATGTAATCTCAATATATATACACTAATGAGAAACTCCTCTCCCCTAGCTACCTTCTTGGCTGGGTTTTCTCTCCCAAAACTATCTCTTTACTTTCTTACATCTTATTTTATAATGTTTATGTTTGTTTAAGTTAAAGGGCTGTGAAATTCACAACAATAATCACATACATCAATAAATGGCCAACAACATAGATCATAAACAAAAAAACATTATCAAAATACAGAACATATTTGACTAGAAAAATGAAATTTCAAATTGAAAATAAAAACAATTATTTTTTTCTTCGTGTACATATAGTATGTTATGCACACGAAAACTTTTCAAACAACATATCTTTTATTTTTGTTGATTTATTTTATGTTATTTGTTAAAGTTTTTTGATCGTACGTTTAATTTACGGGTGTTATACTAGTTTTAGATTAATAGATAGGGGGTGCAAATGGTTCGATTTGGAGAAATTTACGTACCGAACCACTAGTTATCGGTTTGGAAAAATTTCAAATCGAACCGAATCATGAAAAAATTCAAGCCAAACTGCTATGATTTTGTTCGGTTTGGTTCAAACCGTGGTTCAATTATATGGTTAAAAATGTGATTCAGAACGTGGTTTAGGCTATGATTTATACTACTGTTCAAATCACGATTCAGACCGCAACTAATTTTCATATTTATTTAAATTTTTCGTGATATCGGAAGAAGAGCGAAAGATGCGGGTGTTAGAGTAGGGATGTCAACGGTTCAGATCAAAACACGGTTTGAGACCGAATCAAATCAAGCCATGCAGTTTGACTCGATTTTTAAATATAAGTGGTTTAGCACGATTTGAAAAGTAACAAACCGTGCGATTCGGTTTGGCTTGCGGTATGGGTGTATTAAACCAAACCGAATCGAGACGAACCATTGAGACCATTAAATCGAACTATGGAACCGAACTGTTAAATCAAGCTATGAAATCGAACCGTTAAAACGATCTAATGAACCAAAACACCTTAAACCAAAATCCTAACCGTTCACTTATAATCAAGTTAATCTATACCCTTGATTTTTACAAAACCCTAAGGGTCCGCTTTCGAGTTTTTAATGAAGATAAAAGAAATTGAGGGGAGGGAAAAGGAGAGAAAAGAAAGGGAAGAAAGTGAATTTAAATTCCTTCTGATGTGCTTCCGAGTTAGGAAGGAAATGAGAGGAAAAATAAAATTTTCTTTATTGATTGCTTTCGAGTTTTGGAATGAAATTAGAGGAAATATAAAGAATATGACTTCTACTCGGCAAATTCTAAATACAGGGAGTTTAAAATACAGGGATCCCGGGAAATTACTAATTTGCCCCTTTATATACCAATTTTTTTTTTTTATCATTTCAAACACTCTCTCTCTCTCAGACTCTCCCTCTTCTCTGTGAACGAACGAGAGAAAGGCGATTTCAATCGACTCGCAACAACGGAAAAAGGAAAAATCGATAATGGTGAGAGTAAAAATCCCGGCGTCCCAACCCCGCCGCACTGGAGCCGACGCTACCGCCAAAGTAATCGTCGCCGGAGCGTCCTCTTCGACCGTGCCCGTAAAGAAGGTAAACTTAAACCTAATTTAATGGGACATCTCGAGTGAAACCACTCGAGATGAATCTCGAGTGGGTTTATACGAGATGTCTCGTATAAACCACTCGAGACGCATCTCGAGTGGTTTCACTCGAGATGTCATCCCAATGTTGTTGTTGATTTGTGTTAGATTGTTTAAAATTGAATCCAAGTTTTGGCATAAGCTGGGTAGCAATGAACCCAGGTTTTAATGGGACATCTCGAGTGAAACCACTCGAGATGCATCTCGAGTGGGTTTATACGAGATGTCTCGTATAAACCCGCTCGAGATCATCTCGAGTGGTTTCACTCGAGATGTCATCCCACCGTTGTTGTTGATTTGTGTTAGATTGTTTAAAATTGAATCCAAGTTTTGGCATAAAGCTCGGGTATGATAGGCTGGGTTTTAATGGGACATCTCGAGTGAAACCACTCGAGATGCATCTCGAGTGGGTTTATACGAGATGTCTCGTATAAACCCACTCGAGACGATCTCGAGTGGTTTCACACGAGATGTCTCTAATGTATTGTCTCTCTCTTATTTGTGTTTTTGTAGGCACGTGAACCTATGACCGTTTCATTTAGAAAGAGGAAGGGCGATAAGCGTTTGGAGAGAGAAGAAAACCGGAGGAAGGCCCTAAGACGAGTGGAGCCACGGTGATGATGAGCGGGAGGAGGAGCGGCGGTCGATAGGGATAGTGGGGAGGAGGAGGAGGATAGTTCGATGGGAGGAGGAGGAGGATAGTTCGATGGGGAGGAGGAGAGTGATAGTTACGGTGGTGGAGGTGGAGGTGGAGGTGGAGGTGGAGGTGGAGATGGAGATGATGATGATGGTGGAGGGCGGAGGGGCGGTGAGGAGGAGGTGGAGGAGGAGCGGGGAGGAGGAGGAGGATATAGTAGAGCCTCCTGAACCGGCGAGACATGGGAGGAGGCGGGTCGGAGTTGTGGCTATCGGGCGGGGACGGGGGAGGAGCGGGGGTGTGGAGGGCGACCATCACGGCGGCTTGAGAGGGACCCTGGTGGTGGCCCGGAAGGATGTTTCCTTGCTATACGGGTTCGGTGATCACCGAGCCTGACAGATTGGAGCGACTCCATTAGTGAGTCATTAGTGACTTTCCGGACGAGGCGACGCATCTGGATAGGTAAGCTACTAATTAATGTGATATGTTTAAAATCTTGAAGTCATTTATACCACACACACACCGTAAATATTCCTTTACTTATCCCATGCTTGCTTTTCTCGAGAATTGATTATATTTTTTGTTTCGAATCAACGGGTTCGACCGTGATGCGCATCCATTGCCGATAGAGCACTGGCGGCCCTCGTGGATGCGTCGGGCCTCCAGCGGTACACGGTGCGGTCATTCGTAGGCCGAACCATGCTACGCTACGGCATTTTTGGAACGGTGGTCTCCCGAGACTAACTCGTTCCATATGCCTTGGGGGAGATGACGATCACGCCGCATGACGTCTTTCATATCCTAGGTATGTTGTTGTTATATACTACACTCCGTCCCGCACGACTTAGGATTTTGGTCAACTTGAGTTCACTTTGACCGAGTAATTTAAACAAAAAATAATTATCCAAATAAAATTCTAAAAATTGTTATTGTATCAAGCCTATATGAACTGTCTACATTCATGTCGCATTACTTGTTTATTTTTATAAATTCATCTCTTTGTCTTTGAAATGTTTATGTTCATTTTCATTTTACAGTATCACCGCAAGTAGCCGACCTGTTCGGTATCAGGACCCAAAGGCCGACCTATCCCAAGATCCGTAGCCACCTCCAGTTGATCGGACCGGCACTACTCGAGGGAGGTCGAGCGCCTATTTACTCGGCGTAGAGGGCATGACAGATGCCCGGCGTGCGTCCGCGTATATCCCGCACCTATTGGGTTGACGATGTTCGTGGGACAAGAGCGAGATAAGGTGCCCGCAGCCTCTACCTTCCCTTTGCGTGGATCTAGACAGCCTCCCCACTCTCTCCCGGGATCGGCCCACTTTGGCGCATATGATGCATGCATTCCGAGAGTTGGGAAGGCGTCAGAGATCCTGAGATGCAGAAGGCACGGGCGGTCAGGTCTTTGGCTCTCCTAGAGGTACATCTTACTCCATTCACTTTCTTTTTCTTGTCTACTCCCCCCACCTCTGTTATTAAATGTTGCATTTGAGTAGTTTTAATACTTTTTACATACATATCGAGCTGGATATACGAGTACTTTCCGGGTTTCGGCGGGGTCTTGACCGCGATGGCGACGGCGGCGTAGGAGCCCGTAGATGGTCTCGTGATGATTCGGGCGGGAGGTCGTTCGATCATCTTGTGCGGTATCGCCGCATTCTTGACGGATGGGGGCCGACGGTGTGAAGTTATTCATATTAAAAGCTGTTATACGTTTTTGTCCTTCCTTCCGATATTATGTTGACTTTGCCTAACAATGTCTACTCACGAGTTATTTGGACTCCTTATGGGGCCAAGGGCCGGACACGATACCGGCTGTTTCATACTACCCAGGGGTGTTATACGCCCGTGACATCACCGAGGCGTATATGGGCCGAATCGTGTGACCAGGCGGTTCGGAGTACCGCGAGAGGATCCCTGCATCGCCCCATAAACGAGCGAGATATGCGTTTTGGCAAAGGGTCGGAAGGGGTATCGAAGCATTATGGTGGTGACATAGATCGAGACTTGGGCGGATTGGGTTGAGTTTGGCATGGCGGAGTTCGGGGCGATACCCGTTGGGGGCCACTATTTACGGAGATCATCCCGCGCTGTTCCTCACGTGACTCCGGATTATATGGCTTGGTTTCGGGCGGAGTCATATTCGGATAGCTAATCCGATACACGATCCCCGGTGACATTCCACCTCCCCCACCTCCCCAGTGATGTTCCACCGCGGCTATGGTTGCGGAGGCACGAGCTAGGCTCGCCATTGCGACGGATGAGAGGTTCCCAGAGGACGGCAGAGCTACTTTCTTAGAGATCTACGAGATGTTAGGAGGTCCCACTTAGGATTTATTTGTTTGCTTCGGTTTGAACTTGTAGTGGACACCTTTTTAGATTGCTTTTAGTTTTGTTGTTGATGTTGTGTTGTAACTCCACTTCCTTTAATATTTTGACCAATGTCATAAGCATGAAAAAGTCTTAAAATGTCATCTAGATCTTAGAAAAAATTTAAAAAAAAATAAAAAACCTATACGTGTACCACTTTCGGATGCTCGGGACATATTCCTTAAAACCACTAAAAAATGGGACATTTTTGTAACTCCACTTCCTTTAATATTTTGACCAATGTCATAAGCATGAAAAAGTCTTAAAATGTCATCTAGATCTTAGAAAAAATTTAAAAAAAAATAAAAAACCTATACGTGTACCACTTTCGAGATGCTCGGGACATATTCCTTAAAACCACTAAAAAAATGGGACATTTTTGTAACTCCACTTCCTTTAATATTTTGACCAATGTCATAAGCATGAAAAAGTCTTAAAATGTCATCTAGATCTTATAAAAATTTAAAAAAAATAAAAAACCTATACGTGTACCACTTTCGGATGCTCGGGACATATTCCTTAAAACCCTAAAAAATGGGACATTTTTGTAACTCCACTTCCTTTAATATTTTGACCAATGTCATAAGCATGAAAAAGTCTTAAAATGTCATCTAGATCTTAGAAAAAATTTAAAAAAAAATAAAAAACCTATACGTGTACCACTTTCAGATGCTCGGGACATATTCCTTAAAACCCTAAAAAATGGGACATTTTTGTAACTCCACTTCCTTTAATATTTTGACCAATGTCATAAGCATGAAAAAGTCTTAAAATGTCATCTAGATCTTAGAAAAAATTTAAAAAAAAATAAAAAACCAGGGTTTATGGAAAATATGACATCTCGTGTATATTAACACGAGATATCTATTTGAAATCTCGTGTATAACTACACGAGATGATATTTGAACATCTCGTGTAGACCTGCACGAGACGCGTCTAAATTTCCATAAATCGTTGGCGATACTATACGTGTAATGGTATATTCATCCCTCCCATGGTTTTTGTGGAGATGTCCTATCACATTCACAATCAAATTTTATTCCAAGTTCAGTCTCTTGTTAGCTTTTCCTGTTGCTGAAGTGAAACATTAGCCTACGATGCATATCTGCGTGCCGGTCTCGAGATGTCCTCTTGTATCTCGGGTAGACTTACACGACATAAATCTCGTGTAAATGTACCGAGATATGTCGTGTAAGTCTACCCGAGATGTAAGAGAGACATCTCGGGTAAGCTTTTACACGGACAGCTAAGGCGACGATGGAACAAATTAGATCCCTGTATTTAAGATCCCTGTATATAAATATATCCCTTCTACTCCCTCAAATTGAAAATAAACCACTTTCACCCAACACAACATAGAAACAAACACATGGTGGGCATGGTCATACCTGGTGTGCTCACTGGTTTGATTTGGGTGTAAGAAATTGGGATAAAGAAAATGGCGACGGGTGTTAATAGAAAGATTTCAGCAGCATCTACTAGATCCCATACTCGAAGAGCTAAGCAAAAATCTGGTTCTGTAATTACGTCAGGTGCGTTTTTCATCTTCTTGAAAATATTTGATCTTTTCTATTACTGCTCTTTTTCAGTAATCCCCATGTTCTTTAGTTCATAATTTAAAAGAATATGTGAAGGAATTGGGATTTTGTTGCTTGGATCCTTATGTTGCAATCCAGGTGTTTGAAAGAAAACCCAAAAGAGTATTTGGGTTATGAGTTTAAAAAGGATAATAATGAGATTACAAAAAATACATGAGGGTAAAAGTGAGATAATAATAAAAATTGTCAAGTTTTCACTTTTTTTTCTTTTAATTTCCTTTCAATTTTGGGAGTAAATTTCTAAAAATTTTCCTTCTCTTTCTCTTTATCTCCATTTTTAAACTCGAAAGCAGAGCCTAAATATAATAGGGACTATGCTCGATAAGTTCTAAAAAAGTTTCATAATGCCCGATAAGTTCCTTCCCCATGTTGTATTATGATGTTGTATTATGTTTCGAAAATACAACATCAATTAAGGCCGTAATACTGCATTCCGGCGGCCGCTGGTGACCGAAGTCCGAAGCCCATGGACCGGCGACCAGATTCCGACCTCCGGCGACCGGATTTCGGCGATCGGCGGCCGGATTTCGACCAAAATTGCCGGATTCCGGCGAAAATTGACCGGATTTCGGCGAAAATTGACCGGAATCCGGCATGCGGCGATAGCAGACGGCGGCGACGAAGCTGGGCTGTGGCGGAGGCGGTGGTGCGGATGCAATATTATGATTTTAAACTACTGCATAACTAAATGTTGTATTATACTTCCTCCGTCCCACAAATATATAGACTTTTTGGCCCGACACGGAGATTAAGGTAAAAAGTGATAAAGGTAATGTGTTGTGAGTGTAAAAGTAAAATAGGAGAGAGAATGAGTGGAGCGAATAGTAAATTTAAAAAGGGTTGTGAGTATAGAAAAGTGAATCTCATTTCCATTTTGAGAAAGTATAGATTATTGTGGGACGTCCAAAAGGAAAATTTTTAGGTAATATTGTGGGATGGGGGGAGTACATAATACAACATGAGAACTTATGAGACATTTTAATACAATAAGAAATTTAGTAAGAAGTAATTTGTTCCAAAAAAAATTACGGGGCAAATTCCCAATATAATAGTATAAGACTAGCTACAATGGGGGGATGAAATGGGGGATGAAATCCCATTTCATCCAGCTCACCACTCCAATGGGGTATTAAAGCTTAGTTGAATGGAATGACGGGATGAAAGTTTTCATCCCGTATGAAAGCCTTTTCTTTTTTTTTTTTTTTTTTTTTTTTAATGGACACGTGTCGGCTTGGCATTGGAGGGTACAAGGCGCGTGTACCTCATGCTCCGGATAGGCGCGTGAGGCGCGAGTGTTTTTTTTTTTTTTTGTTTTCGGAACTTGCCACGTGTCAAATGGGTATTGGTCCGTATTTTATTATTTTTTTCACCCAATTATTTAAACTCAATTATCTCATAATAAATGATTTAAAAATAAAAAAAAAAATCACCAAAATTCATTATTTTTTTCCCCTACAAATTAATATAAGTTTCATTTGATTTGGATACAAAAAAAAAAAACACTCATTTTTCAATTTGAGCTTAATTATCATCTAGTAAATTAATTTTTTTTTAATTTTTTTTTCACCAAAATTCATCATTTTTTTTCCCCTACAAATTGATATAAGTTTCATTTGATTTGGACACAAAAAAAAAAACACTCAAAGTGGTGGGGTATAGAATGATGAGTTGAAGGGAGTTGAAATTTGATTTAAGTTAGTTATTGGAGTGGGGGTAAATGAAATGGGTAGATGAAATATTAGGTGAATGAGAAAAAGTGTAAAAAGTGTTAAATGAAATGGAGGGGTGGTATGAAACCATTGTACCTGGTCTAACATTGAATCCTCCCTCGACTCTTTCTCGTCGTCGCTCCTAAGTAACAAATCGTGCGGTTCGGTTTGACTTGCGGTGGTATAAAACCAAACCAAACCAAACCTAACCGACCGAGCCGAACCTTAATTTCTCTCTCTTCCCGTTCTGTTCTAGTTTCTCGACTCTTTCTCGTCGCTCCTCCCTCGATCGGCGCGCTGCTCCACCCTCAATTGACGGTGATGCTCTCAACTTAGCCGGCTCGCGTTGCTTCCCTCAACCCTCTCTCTCCGTCTTCTACCTTCGGTCTTCAACCAGGAAGACGAATTTCAAGCCCAATCCAACCATAACCCATATTTTACCTGTTCAGTTCCAATAATTCCGGCGATTCAAATGTGAGTTTTCCCTGATTAATTTCGTAATTTTGTATTTTTATTCAGATTTGCCAACATAATTTTTGATTTTTGCATCTTGTAATGAACATGATTCTTTTTAGGTTTCTCTATTTATCTGGAGTTAATTATGTTCCAAATTTGTTACACCTGAAGCATTCCTACTACACCTAGATCTAGTTTCGTTGGTCTTTATCCGACGGCCATATTGTTTGATCTGTATCCCAACAACTTATGAACTCTGATATCATTCTTTATGTTTTGATTCACATAACCGGGAGTTAATGAACATGATTTTTTCTGTTGCCGAGGAATCCTTTTTTCCCACATTGTCCACTTATATGTAGTAGAGTACAATGTCACTAGACTATAACCATCTTAGAGTACATGCCAATGGTCATGTATTCATTTTTAATATATTTTCCTTCCATTAACCTTCTGTTCATAATATCTTGCTAATCAGTGATGGAATTGATGACTTTTGTGCAGACCATTAGTTTTAATTGCAGAAGCAATACTCTTACAAGATCACAAATTTTGAAATCATATCAAGCGACAAAGACCATTGAGGTATAAATTAAATTTGCAACAACAGTTATGTCTATGAAATGAAAAATGGCAATATACAAGTTATGCTTGTGTTTATTCTAATTACTTATTTTATATTCATTAGTCATAAAATGGTTAACAAAAAAAAAGACTATGGTTTGAAATGTGGTTTAACCGTGGTCTGGATCGCGGTTTGGACCGTGGTCCGAACCGCAAAATCAAACCGAACCGCAAAATCAAACCACGGTTTAGACTGAACCAAATCGAACCATGACGGTTTGGTTTAGCTCGGTCGAAATTTTTTTAAGGTTTAACTCGATTTGAAATTTCTCCAAATCGATACTAGCGGTTTGACTTCTAAATTTGCCCAAACCAAGCTAAAACGAACCATTTACACCTCTTATATTGGGTGCCTTCGATATTTGCTATTAATATAAGTGAAATTACATTTATCGTTTGCTAAAAGAAAACTTATCAGACATAGACCAAAGTTTATGATAAATGAGTTGCTATTATAAAATTTAAAATTTGTGATTGATTTCGTACCACAAGAAAGCCAAAATTA
Organism: Adenophora triphylla var. japonica; assembly: GCA_022495995.1. NCBI lineage: Eukaryota > Viridiplantae > Streptophyta > Magnoliopsida > Asterales > Campanulaceae > Adenophora > Adenophora triphylla. The sequence continues at coordinate 505,049 of JAFEMH010000216.1, forward strand.
TACAAAAAACGCGTTTTTTATTAAGCTAAAAAAACGTGTTTTGTTTCCCCCGCTAGTGTCAGTGTTAGTGTAAAAAAATGCCAATGTAAAGAGTGCTAGTTCATATATTATTAAGTGTTAGTGTTTGTGTAACAAAATGCCCATGTAAAACTTAGTGTAACAAACCATGCGGTTTGGTTTTCAAGTATGAATTGTTCAGTTTGGTCTCAAATTTTGGCAAACCAAATGGTTCGGTTTAGTTTATGGTCTGATCCTCCCACCCTCCCAGACCAAACCAAACCGAACCAAACCGCAATTTGAGACCGAAACTCTTTCTTCCTCTAGTCTCTCTATTCCTCCAACTTGCCTATTAACAATATCAATTATTGTTTTATCTTCAAACCTATAACAATAACAATGAATCTATCTAAAATCTTTTAAATTTTGAGAAATTTAAATCATACTAAAGGTGTTGTTTTGGGACTCATGGGGTACACACTTACCTATTTTGCTCCCTAACCTATGCATTTGTGTCCCTTTCGTCAGCCTAATTATTTTACCCAAATGGTCACCGATTGTGTTCTCTGACCTCTCTCTTCCTAAACTATCCCAGACATTCTCCATTTCGTCGTCAACTCGTCGTTTAACAATTTAGGGCGCCTCACAAATTTAACAATTTCGAATTTGGAGATCCATCACAGCCTCACAGGTACTCTCTTTCTCCCATTTGATTTCCCCTTCTAGCTCAATTTTGGGTTTTTCCTACTGGCTTTATTAGTGTTAGAATTAGGAGCATTTGATTGATGATATTTAGGGTTCACTAATTTAACATTGTTCTAGAGTTTGGGAACATTAAGGTTTTGAAGCAGGAACAATCTTCTTTACGTTTTCAGCATGCACAAGTGTTGCCCTAATTCCCTTCTGCAACTTTTATCTTTCTGTTATACGATGTGGGGTCCATTATATTACCCTTTGTTTACTGTAATCTTTTTCATTACCAAGTTCTGTCTTAGTTGACAACATCTTCATGTCTTTCTTTCGTCATCAATTTCCTTAATCTGTTATCATTCTGTAGGCAACAAAGTGCAATTTTGTATAAAAAGACGATTTTAAACAATGATTGTATGTATTTATGTATGTATGTGCGTACTCGTCACTAACATCTTCAGTTCTTTCTTCCTGTTATCAATTTCCTTAATTTGTTATTAATCCATCCGTTTGCAAGAAAATACAATTTTGGATGAAAAGATGATTTAAATGTATGTATGTGTATGTGAACCCATTGATGTACCTAAATACATGGATCTTTGTACATATGGAGTGTTTATTTTATATTATATGTTTGAAACACTATTTGTCTACTGATTACTTATCTTAGGAAATTGAAGGACAATGAAGCAGTCCAAGGATCCATTTGAAGTTGCATTTGAGGAACAAGATTACTCGCCACCTGATTCTCCTATCGCCGGCGATGAGAATGAAACTCAAACCTCAGCTGCACAGCTTGCTGTTAGTAGCCATCGAGATGAAGATGCCTCAAATATGCGACCGATCCCTTCTGCGTCTGCTGCTGCATCAAAATCTGGAGCTACTGCAGGGACCAGCAAGAACAAAGAAGAAGATGAAGAGGAAGAAGATGAGAATATGGATGTTGAGCTTGGAAAGCTATCTACCGGTGACCCTGATAAAATGGCTAAGATGCAGTAAGTTTCATGTCCCTTCTTTAAATCCTACAATAATCATCCATTTTTCTCTTAACCTCTTGTAAATGTATGTCTTAATACCAAAGATCTTGTGGTTTCTACACCATATTTGCATTAACTTCTGTAAATATAGATTCTGGATAAGTAATGTTTCTTCAGGAGATTATCCTCTTTTGAGTTAGGGCTTGGAATGCCCCTAACTCAAATTAGTTGTGACTAAGAACCTTGAATACATATGCCATTAGTTTTCTGTTTTTCCACTGTTGGATGATCGTGTGATGCAAGACAAGTGTGGATATACATAGCCTACAGTGTTGGTCAAACTTGATGTAGAATGCAGTGGGAAAAAAAGCTATTAAAAGGCTTAAAATAAGGTACAGAACTTGGGAGTTGTGGATTCATTTGTTTGTCAGATTAGGATTAGGGGTTTCGGATGTTTAAGGCTTGTAAAAGAAAGTGGCAGGGCTGTTATATGCATAGTAACTATGAGCAGTATCTTTGGCGGAATACATAGGCTCTTAAGCATCTCTCAGTTCATAAACCAAATCTAACAAATGACTGCCTTTAGTCTTGTTTAGCAAATTTTGAACTGACGTGAAGCAAGCATGTTTTTTTAGCAAAATAAAGTTCGCTAAACTATCAGCAACAACATTGGCCTCTCTAAAACAATGTTTGAAGACAAGCTGCATAGTTCTTTGGATCTCCCAAATGTGAACACCATTTTCGATTAAATGCATAGCCATTGTAATTGAAGATTATCCATGTCATGCTTGTTGTGCCCATTTAAACAATGTGACATCATTCATGAATGAGTAGGCATGACACACTGTCACGTGAACATACTGTTTCTATTTTTTCTGCAGGGCTATTTTATCACAATTTACCGAGGAACAAATGAGTAGATATGAATCATTTCGAAGATCTGGATTTCAGAGATCCAACATGAAAAGGGTATATTTCTTCCATGGCTAGCATTTTTTTCCCTTTATCTTACACTATTATTGAAGTGGGTTTATATACAGCCGATTTAGTTGTCATTCTTTTCCAATGTGATTTGTCATTATTCTAGTATCAGTATATGCATTAATTTCCATCAAAGAGGTGTCTTTGTTTCAGTAAATTTGTTCTCATGGCTTCTTGGCTTCACTTCTCTCGATATGGAAGTTAAAATTTCAACATGGTTCAACACTATGATTGAAAAGAAAACTATCTAATAAAAAGAGAGCAGAAGTGCTAACTTTTGAGTGAATTGGGAAAGTTTACTGCTAATGGATTGCATGTCATTAACTACGGGGTTAAGAAGTTAGTCCAGTTGCATATGGTCTAAAGTCTATTATGCTGAGATGGATTTTTGCATTAGCCTACAATTTACTTATGCTGATATAACCGTGGAAAGAACTCTAATAACATTTAAAAAGTGAACTTAAGAGGAGCCTAATTGACATTTTCCTAGAAAATTGGATTGGTGAGCATGTAAAGATTGTGAAGAAATTTGTATCCGCAAAAAACGGGATTATTGTGCAAGCTATAGCTTTTGAAAAAAGACATAGATCAGTGGTCCGACTTTGAATGGAGATGGATTAGAAATCTGTGGTTAAAATGTTGAGAGAAGCTATATATGAAATGTAGAGGGCTGTATGGATACGTGAAGATTATTTAAGGAGGGAGTACTTTTTGGCTTATATTCATATGTCTAGTCAAGGAGCAGAGTGACATGGGTATTTTTTTAATCTCTTCCAAGTTCTGGTGACAGAGACCGAGTCGAGTTCTCCATCTGTCCCAAAATAAGTCCCCCCAACTGACTCTACAAGGATTGTGATAAACATCTGACTATTTGTACCTGTCCTACAATACCCTTATATTGACATCATGGGGTGTCAAACAACAGGTTGCACTTGCCTCTATCTCATAATGAAGAAAGGTATTATCTTTGAGTCTTTGACTATTGACATAGAAAGATATTCTAGAAAAAGAAAGAGACTTATTCTGGGACTTAAGACAAGTCTGCCTTTGCAACCTTCAACAAGTTGCGGTTTCATGGAATTATTATGGATTTTAGATATATATTGTGGCCTTGGGTTGGTTGACATATACTTGATGTTTCTTCTTATGATGGAATGCAGTTGTTGGCCAGTCTCACTGGAAGCGCAAAGATATCTATACCAATGACCATTGTGGTGTCTGGAATAGCTAAAATATTTGTTGGTGAGCTTGTTGAAACAGGTATCGTGATATTTGAAGTTATATATATGTATATATATTCATATATACTCCCTCCGTCCCACTCCACTGTGGACCATTTTTTTGGGCACGGGAATTAAGGAAAAGTAGGAGAGAGAAATAGGTGGAGGAGGTGTTTGTGAGTATGAAAAATTAAATAGGAGAGAGAATGAGTGGGAGGAATAGTTAGGAGAGAGAATATTGTGAGTGTAAAAATAAAGTAGGAGAGAGAATGAGTGGGTGGAATAGTAAAGATTCTTTGCCATTTTGGGCAGTTCACACTAATCTGGGACGGACCAAAAAGGAAATAAGTCCACACTGGAGTGGGACGGAGGGAGTATATAATTTTATTTTATTTCCATTTAGAAAAGTTTAAGGTGTTTGTCCAACCACCCTCTAGCAAGTCATGCTTGTTTTAAAAATTGAAAATCTTTAAAGGCGAAGTTTGTGGTTACGTGTTAAGACTTAAGAACGAAGAATTTGGAAGGTTGTAGTTTCTACCCCATGTCTCACACTATCACTTTCAAAAACTTAACTTGGATCATTCCACACCCCCCTCTTTGTAACACGAAATTCGCCTATCAATTGGCTACTATTATTTGATTTCGTGTATATATCACTTAAAATAAATGTAGCACATCGCAGGTGCATGATTTTATTTTTTTTTTGGAAAATCAGGACGGTACCTGGGTTAATTTTATTGATCACAAAAATTATAAATGTTTACAAGAGGAGGACAACCAATCACTTCATGAGTGAGATGGAGCCTAAACCTCAACCTATCTACTACAATGAAATTTTAGGCCTATCTACCATTTTCCAAGCCATATTTGTTCTACCTTTACCTATCTCCTTTACAAACCAATCCTTTCTATACATGTCGATGTACAAACTCTCCAAAATGATCATTATGTAAGGCCTCACACACATCTTTTGGAAGCCTTTGAAGAGGGGTATATGTCATCTTTCCTTTATGTATATGAGCTTCATTAGCTAACCTATCTGCCACCTTGTTGCCTTCTCTATACACATGCCCAATTGACCACTCTTTACACATCTCTTTGCAATCTCTAAATTCATATACAAACTCCCAAGGGCCCTCATATTTCTTTTGTAACAAGTCACAGCCACCAAGGAATCTGATTCCACTTCCACTGTTTGTAACTGTAATTGATGGCATAATCTCAATCCATCTCTAAGTGCTAAGATCTCACCCTTCATGTTTGTGCCAGCACCATAGTAATTGGAAAAGGCAGCCAACATAGTTCCCCTATCATCTGTTATAACACCACCACCGGTGCATATGTGATTTTTTGTTGACCCATTAGTATTAAGCTTGTGCTTATTCTGTGTTGGCAATTCCCATCTAACAGGTTTGATTACCCTTGCTTTAGTGGCTTTGATTGAGATATTAAGCTGAGAAAGAATAGATAAATCCCTTATTTTGTGTTCAGTTTTTGGAGAAAATTGATAGCACATATCCTGTAAACTGCTTCTGATCTGTTTCATTATCTCAAATCTGTTTATTGGCACATCTTCATACTTCATCTTGCATCTAGCTTTCCATATTTCCCAGCATCCAAACATTATTATCCCCAACTTGATCAAACCTACCTGTGATCTCAGAGATGTTTTGAGCATCCAAACATCCCACAAATTCTCAAAGGAATTGTAAGTATAAGGCAGATCAAACATCTCTGCCAGTTGTTGCCAAATATCCCTAGCTATCTCTGATTGAAGGAATAAGTGTCTGCCTGACTCTAGATTTGGGTTTGCCTTGCAACAGAGGCATTTTGAGACAATTGGGATTCCTCTTCTCTGTAATCTTTCATCAACAGCCAAACCATTTAAGTTCACCCTCCACCAAAAACAACTTACCTTTGTGCCAAGCTTTCTTACCCCATTTAACTTGTCCATCCTTCCTTCTTATGAATTGCCACCAAATCCCAATTTCAAACCTACCTGAGTTTGACGGTGTGAATCTCAATACATCAGATCCCCCCATTGTTATTTTCACTCTGAGAATCTCATCATGAAATTGGTGAGGAATAAAAGGCAGCATGTCATGTATCTGTGTCATCCCTTTCTTTACAGTCAGAATATCAGTGGAATTTCCTCCTAATATTGTCCCAGTCCAATTTGTGTTCCAAAAACTAATATTTCCTTCTCCCACCTCCCATATACTGTAATGTGACAGATTTGGAATAATATCCACGACTGATTTCCAAATGTGAGAAGCCACTGTTGATTTCTGCCTATGAAACTTGTCTTGAACAAATTTAGCCCATAAAGACTGCCCTTGTAGGTATGTCCATGCTAGTTTAGTCATCAAAGCAGCATTCACTTCCTCTAGATTTCTGATACCCAATCCTCCTTCCTCATTTGGTCTACAAACTTTTTTCCAAGAAAGCCAATGAGCCCTTTCCTCATAACCCCATTGTTCCATAGAAAATTAGCAAAAAGACTATTTAGACGACCTATCACTGTTTTTGGGATTTTGAGAACTCCCATAGTATACAAAGGAATGCTTGTTAGCACTGATTTTAGCAAAGTTAATTTCCCCCCAAATCTCAACAATCTTGTCTTCCATCCTCCAATCCTTTTAGATATATTCTTTTCCAAGCTTGCCAGATATTCCCTCTTCATTCTTCCTTTGAACAGAGGAATTCCCAAGTATCTCATTGGAAAAGTGCTTGTTTGACATCCTGACCATCTAGCTATATTTCCCCTATCCCTTCTACTCACATAGGATGCAGTATAGAAGCCACTTTTGTCCAGATTTATCATTTGTCCAGAGGAACTCTCATATTTGCCTAGCAGTTTTCTTAAACCTTCAATGGATCTTTGTCTACCATTACAAAATAGAACCATATCATCGGCATATAAGAGATGTGTAATCAAACCTCCACCCTTGCCTTGATTATAGGATTTGAATACCCCTTCTTGAACAGCCTTCTTCAGATTCAGCGACAAAACCTCTTGAGCCAAAATGAACAATAGTGGAGAAAGTGGATCCCCTTTTCTAACTCCTCTAGTTGATTCAAAAAATCCATATGATTTCCCCTCTATTCTTATGGAATACATATTCTTTTGAAGCATTCTCCTAAATAGCTGCACACTATTGTCATTAAAGCCAAAAGTAACTAAAACTTTAATGAGAAAATCCCATTCCATCCTATCATAGGCTTTTGACATATCAAGCTTGAACACCACATTATGCCCAGGCACCTTTCTATCAATTCTATGAACCACCTCATAAGCTAAGGCAATGTTTTCTTGAATGCTTCTACCTTTCACAACGCCTGCTTGCTCAGGAGAGATCAAGGTTGGCAAAAATCTGGCTAGTCTCAGAGTTATGATTTTAGTCTGAATTTTACTGAGTTATGATTTTAGACTGAATTTTACTGAAAAATGTACACAAACTAATGGGCCTTAAATATTTAAATTCCTCAGGTTTATCTACCTTAGGAATGAGCACAATAACATTTGAGGCAAAACTTTTGTGTAGATTCTGACCAGCAAAAAACTCTTTAGTTGCAGCTACCACCACACCTTTTATTATAGGCTAACAACCTTGAGAGAAATGTCCATTAAAACCATCACTACCAGGTGCACTATTAGGATTTAGGGAAGTAATTACCTACCTGCCAAATTTCCTCTTCCTCAGGGCTGTCAGTAAAGTAATCTGGTCATTCATGTCTTGAGTCACCTTGGTTTCAATATGTGCAAATAAGGATTCATCTACTTCATGGGTTTCTGCAGAAAACATATTGGTGAAGTGCATCACAGCAAGGTCTCCAATCTCCTTATCATCTTCACACCAAGTATTATCCACCAATTTGATTCTGATTCTGTTCTGTCTTTTCTCCTTTCTTTCATACAAGCATGAAAAAATACACTATTTCTCTCTCCTTCCTTTAACCATAACTGCCTTGAGTTTTGTTGTTTTAGATCCATCTCCCACCTTAACACAGTACTTAAGATTTCTTTGGTCATTTGCAGTTCCTCCTCAACTGTTCCATTAGTGCCCAGATGCAAAGAATCCTCCGGTCTGATTATCTTATCTTGTAATTGATCCATCTTCCTGTTAACATCCCCAAACATATTCCAATTCCAAATTTTCAAGGCCCTTCTTAGAGCATATAACTTCATATGCAGAGTCTTCATTGCAGATCCAAAAGCTGGGGTAGACTGCCAAATATGAGTTACAAATTGCTGAAAACTATGATGCTCCAACCACATTTTTTGAAACCCAAAAACTCTCTTGGGCTTTGGAGTATTTCTGAGCTCAATCAATAAAGGAGAGTGGTCAGATGCAATTCTAGCCAAGTGAGATATTTTGATTTGACCATGTTTTGCAACAAATTCCCCATTCATCATAACCCTATCTAGTCTTTACCAAAATTTACTGCTACCTTCATGATTATTGCACCATGTGAACAAGCTTCCCTCATGACCAGCATCATTAAGGCCAGCAACAATTATGAAATTATTAAAATCATCCATAGCCCCAAAATCCCAGCCATTACCTCCCACTTTCTCCATAGTTTGGGATACCACATTGAAATCTCCTCCTACTATCCATGGCTCTTGATTACCTTGTTGAGACCGTAGAAGATCCTCCCACAAAATTTTCCTTTCCATTCTTTCCACGCTAGCATAAACTATAGATACCAAACCTGTCACATCTACTCCATTGAAAATTCTCACAGTTATAAATTGTTTGGTAATCTGCACAACATCCACCTGAACATTCTCATGCCATAACAACCAGATATGTGTGTGGACTGGGTTTCATGTGTTGATTTTTTGAACTTCAGTTTCTTAGCCATTTTCTCAAGTCTCTTTCCCATAGTTTTTGGCTCCAAAATTGCTATCATCCAAGGCTTGTGTTGTTGAATTAAAAGCTTCAAATAATCCAAAGTTTGTACATTATTCACCCCTCAAGCATTCCATATAATCACAGTCATTGTTAATTGGATTTGTTTGTTGCCCCTACCTTTTGATCTGCCTTTTTTACTTAAGGCGGACCTATTCTTCTTCTTTACTACCTTGTTCCCACCTTGTGCTTTCTTTCCCATTTGTCTTGTTACTGGTGGGGTATAGTTCACATCTTCCTCCTCTGTCTCTTCAACATATTGATTATTGTTTTTGGATGTTTCCTCAATACTCCCTTCCCCTTCTTCTGATTGTCCATAATCTACCTCATCAGTGGCTTCATCTAGTTTCTTATCCTCCTTTTCACCACTTGCCAAAAAGCCAAAAAGCCAAAAGTGTTATTAGTGTGCCAAGAGGTTTCTTTGCTTTTCCCCATTCTCCTTATCCCTTTCATAGCTATCTACCTCTAACTGCCTTTCAAGGATCACCTCTATTTCTCCATCTTCCTTTGCTTCCACAGCTGTACCCTTCTAGTGATCATTCTTTTCCAAATCTTTCTCATCAGCGGTCACCTCTATATTTTCCTCTGCTACAAATTGGCCTTTCTCTATTTTTTCTTCTGGCACTCTCTCTAAAAATGTCATTTGCTTATCCCCTATTTTCACCTGTTTCGATTTGTCCATACCTCCTACCTTGGCAAGATCATGATCCACAAGCTTGCTAATGGAAGCACCAACATCCCCTCTCCTTTCCACCTTATTCCTATACTTGTTTCACTTTGAAATCATACTTATTCCCACCATCCTCCACCATTGGTTTTTTCCTTCTTTCTTGTCTTGTTGATCCACTGACCGCTTAGCTTTCATAAAGGAATTTCTACCATTTGCCTTCCTACAGATTCTCACTGAGTGCCCCAACAGACCACAGTTAGTACAATAGGCAATATTGCCTTCATATCGAACCTTTTGCCAAAAACTACATTCCTTCTATTAACCAATCCAAATTTCAGTTTCTAGAGGTTTAGAAACATCAATTTCAACCCATATTCTTGCATACATCTGATTAGTCAATCCCTAGGTTCTATTGTCTACTCTAAAAAAACTTCCCAACTTATTGCCAATGCATTCTAACAGAGCACGAGCACCATTATAGAATGCCCATGGTATACTTGGCAGCCTAATCCAAACTGCTACAATTGGATTTAAAATATTTAATCTGAATTCAGGAGTCCAACGAAAAGCTCTATACATGCATTTATTGATAACATGGGATTCCTTTGACAATGCAAGTCGTAAATCATCTTCACTACCAATGTAAATGCCTACATGCCTTGGATCGATTAGACTTGCCACAAATTCGCCTTTCAATTGCCAATTCTGCCTGATGTGATCCTGAATTTGTTGTAAAGTTGGTCTCCCCGCAGAAAACTTCAACATCATTGAATGTCGTAATCTGTTATTTGTCGCTGCCAATTTCAAGCTCGAAAAAATCACAGCATGCTTATTCTCTACCTTCAATTTCCTCCTCGTAGGTAGCTTCTCATACTCCAATACTCCTTGAATTTCATTAAACACCTTTGTAGAACCTTGAACTGCTCGAGCATAACTTTGCCTCGTATTTTGATTTTGCTCCAAATTCTCGCTCAAAATTGCAAAACCTTGTGAATTGATCGGTAATATGGTAGGGATTGGTGTAGGACTGGGTTCACGAACGCCAATATCCGGCGGTTTCGCCATCTCCGGCGAAATTCCGATGAACAGTAGAAACACGCACTAATCGCACCTAAATACGTCGCATGAATCGCCCAGCTGGTACCCGTATCTTAATTCCGTTGCTCCATTGTTGTTCGTTAAGCTACCTTTGCGTTTCATCATGGTTCGCAGGTGCATGATGACGGGGGGTGTAAGTGGTTTGGTTCAAACCGCGGTTTGAGACCGAGCCAAACCAAACCATGCGGTTTGGTTTGGTTTGGTTTGGTTTGGTTTGGTTTGGTTTTTAAGTATGAATGGTTTGGTTCGGTCTCAAATATTGGTAAACAACATGGTTCGGTTTGGTTTGTGGTCTGACCTCCCAGACCAAACCAAACCGCAAGACCAAACCGCTAAACCAAACCGCATTAAATAAACTAATCCTAACCCCCGTTTTATATCTCATTTAATATTTTCGTATATTTATTAATAAATACTATTATATCAATAATAAAACCTACATTACATAGACTAATCCTAACCTCAGTTTGTATCTTATTTAATATTAATCTCATCATTTGTTATTTTTATTGCGACACATAAATAGTCCAGTTCTCTCCACCATGGTCTAAACCACGGTCTGGACCGCGGTATGAACCGTGGTTTGAACCAAACCGGATCAAATTATAACGGTTTGGTTTGATTTGGTTCGGTTTGAATTTTTTAATGGTTCGGTTCTGTTTGGAATTGTCCCAAACCGATGACTAGTGGTTCGCTCCGTAAATTCCCCCAAACCGAACCATTTACTTCCTTACTAGTAATAGGACAATGAGTAAGAAATTACAATGATGCATATATACAAAATGGATGCATATGCTAAACTTCCAATGTATGATTGTTAATTGCAGCGAGAACAGTGATGACAGAGAGGAGGGATACAGGGCCAATCAGGCCGTGCCACATCAGAGAAGCATATAGAAGACTAAAACTTGAAGGTAAGGTACCAAAAAGGTCTGTGCAAAGGCTCTTCCGTTAGCTGGATTGGATTTCAGCATTCCTTTCTTCTCAGCTTGTCTCACTTGAATCCCTATTCACACATCCAAGTATTTCGGTCCTGTCCAAAATTTTGGCTGTTGAAATGTCTTTGGGTCACATTGCTGTGCGGGATCCACTTCCCGATTAAAAAAAAAAGTAGTTAGTAGTTTATCGTTGATCGGGTATGCCTGGACATGTCTTTTAATTTTTGAGTCATGGATGTAGTAATGTCGAGTTTCTCGCAGAGCTCATTCAAGATAATGAAGTTCATGGGGAACATGTTAGAAGAAGCTTCTTTTGAGCATGTAATGGTTTTACTTGATTATAGATTTTGTTCGCACAATAGTTGTCATCTGCTTTGTAGCTTGTGAAGCTTGTTTCTGTTAAATTAGTTTTGACAAGGCAAACCAAGCCACCATCGACTGTTGTCCATTTTTATTTTTTTGGGTAAATGACAAATAAGAGTATAAAAGTTAAGTTTGAAGGTCGTTTGTGAGAAGGAATATAAAAGTTAAGTTTGAAGCTCGTTTGTGGAAAGGAGTATGATATTTCTAATCTCGGAAATAAGGGTATAAAGATGATAATTATTAGTATCAGTTAAGGGCTTTGACGAAATCGTTAGAAATTTCTGTTAAATAAGCGTTTGAAGTTACCACTTGTTAGCAATTTACAAATAAGGGTCTAGTTTAACAGCCTTTAATTGCTAATATTGTCATCTTTAGTTACTATTTGTGAGTTTTGAAACATTGAACCCCTTTATACGATACGGACGACCTTCAAAATTGTTGACATCATTTGCCGTTTTGTATTTCATTGGTCTCTAAATGTGTATCCATTAAATGTTTACTTATTTAATGATGAAATTACTGAATCCTTCGGCATAATTTGTCAATGCTTCAAAGAACATTCTTACAGAAGAGCCAAAGATAGTGTGTGTGTGTGTGTTGGGGGGGGGGGGGGGGATATAAATTAGCTAAAGAACCTATGTCATATCATGATCGGGGTTGATATTTGTATCCAACTTTGTGTGTTGAGAATGCATCAATAATGTCATAACCCAAGAACAGTTTCTCGACCGCTTAGCAGTAATTTAAGGCAGATAGAGCAGATAGACTGTATTTAGCATCATAGTGCTAAGTGGTAATCAGTTTTCGGAAAAATCGTTAGCACCTAAAACGTCGCGATTAACTTCTTGGCGGTCAAAAACGCGCTTAAACAGAAAATTGTTGTCCAGGTGGCCAAAATCTCATTTAAACAGAAAATTTTCGCCTAGACGTTTTAGGTGTTGAGTAGTCAGGCTAGACGCGTAAGCACTGGGCTGCCAAAAAACACATTGAAGTCAAAAAATCGTAGCCTACTGTCAAGATTCAACATGTAGTTACAGTATTATTATTATTTAAAAAAAAAATATTTGTTCCTTAAACAACAACGTTTCTTATTAGTATAAATTTCAAAAAATTCTCAAACCGAAAAATGAAATTTCAAATCTCAATCTATCACAAACAAAATTATCAAATCGGTTTCTCTCTCCGTTTTCTCTTCATCTTCGTCGTTTCTAACACCAATTGTTGAGTCAATGCTATATCAATGATATGTTATAAATGTCTAAATTCTCGGATCCTAGCAGCCTAGAGACTTTTAGAACCTTGGTGGTAACTAAAGCTGTCAATACGGGCTGGCGGGACGGGGCGGACCCAATTCGCCAAAACCTGCCACTAAACGGGGCGGGGCGGGCCAAATTCCCGGCGGGCTGGAAATATGTCAACCCAACCCATCCCACCTTGGGTTGGTGGGCAGGTGGGCCAATGCGGGCCAAGTCAATAAATGAAATTTTGTCATGAACTAGGATAGCATTAATTAGCTTAATCAATTTTGTTTAGTTTTTAATAACATTAATAAAAAATCTGGTTCACTTTTTTGTAGCATGCAATAAAAAGTTGCTATTTCATACATAAAGCAGTAAATATTTGCTATTCATAAAACTAAGAGATCAATTTCTCGGTAAGAAAGGCCTAAAGAGAGTGGTCAGTCAAACGAATCTTTTATTTTCATAATGTTTGTTTTTATGTTTAATATGCATTTGTGAAAAGATGAGGCAAATTTCAGTGTTTATTTTGTATGTCACACAAATTGAATAGTTATTTTGGTGTTAACAGTGATCATTATGTCTTATAAGTTTTAAAAAAGAGAGAAAATGGTGTGTCATAACAGTCTCTACACAAATGGTATGTCATAATATGGTATCTACGGAAGTTACTCTATCTACAGCAGTTGGTGGAAAGTTTACACCAATATATAATTATCGTGTTCTTCACTACATTTGGTAAATTTGGCGGGTTGGGAAATTTGGCGGGGCGGGGCGGGCCCAACCTGTCACTAAGTGGGCGAAATTTGCTTAACTCCGAGCCAATTTCAGCTAATTAACGCTTCCAATAAGTAACTCATACTCTCTCAATAGTCCCATTTTTTTTAATTGTTGTTTGATGGAACTTTAAATAAGAATTTTAAATGACTAAATTATTTAAATGAAATTTTAACATTTATTAATAATATATCATCAAAAAGTACTATCAATTATAATTTTTAGATTTCCATTAAAAATATAATATTAATATAAATTATTCATTAAAGTTCAATCAAATTTATTTCAAAGGAGTGGGGACTACTTTTAGAGAACTGGAGATGGGGAGCGTTTTCTTTTCTTTTTTTTTAAGAAAATATTTTATATTATCATTTACTCTAAAAATATTTGTTTCACTGATAATAATATTGTTAATAATAATTTTTAAATTTTTATTAATATGATTAATTTCTCGTAAACTTCAATTAAAATTTAATAAAAGACAAACATTTTGAAACAATCTATTATACAATAGAGGACTGAAAAAACTGCTTCTTATCTTTACATAAAGAGGGATCAGGATTTAAAGTTGGAATGTTAATCCGACGGCCAAAAATCATCCTAATACCCACGTCTCCCACGGCACGGCAGTTACTGCTTCTCCCAAAAATCCTTTGCGTCTTCGGTCTTCACCCATTCACGTATTTCACCTCTCTCTCTCTCTCTCCGTTTCTCTCTCTCAGTTTCTCTCTCTACTTCATCTCTCCGGCGAACCCCTCCCCACCGTTGGAGATCGAGTTGCCGTTGGGGGTTTTGAGGTTGGAGAAAGGTGCGGCGATTCGATGGAAGGATTCATCGCCTCCCACTCCAATCGTCACCTATTCTCCTCCATTTTCTCCTCCACCGCCGCCGCCGCACCAACAACCAATCTCTCTCCGTCGCATCGTCTTCACCGGGCACCACGCAGGACGATTGCCCCATCGCGCCATGCGGTTTGCGGGTCGCTTACGAGAGCGTTTTGCGTGCGAATTGCGGACGGATTGCGGGCGATTGGATTCGCGTTACTCCAAAATTGATGCTCCTTCTTGAAGACTTCCAAAATCCCCACCCAACATCTTCAAATTAGGGATTTCAATTGGACAAATCTTTCAGGTACGTTCTCCCTCTTTTCAAGATTTTAGTTTTTTTTTTCAATTCGTGGGACTCTGCTGTTGTTTCATTCATCTTATTATCTCAAATTTGCTTTCCACTTTATTGGTCATTTAGGAAAGGTTATGAATGCAATTGAGTTATGCTTCTTGGTTCATTGTGTTTATGAGGCAATAATAATATATCAGCCTTAAGTGTTTGAATGTGAAACCACAGTGCCATGATAGTAGGGCAATTTTAGAGTCGTAATTGTTATTATACTAAGTAATGAATTGAGTTTAAACAACTGTTATGTCTCTGTACTCTGGGAAAATCGAACAAAATTTGAGGCACATATATTTCTTCCTTCTTTCCTACCATATATACTTCTCCAGCCACTTCAGTGTCACTTTGAGGCCCAAATTCCAGGAAATATGTATTCATTGAGTAGCTGTATTTGAATTCTGCTGTTTTGATAGTTTGATTTATTGAATGTCCTTTCTATCTTATGGTTATTGAGAATAGATATCAATAGTGTAGTTGATGGACTGAGAGTATCCAAAAGTGTCCTGTAATTGTCATGGAAACATAGAGCAGGTTTTAATCCTTATAAGCATCTCACTTTGGTATTATTGGCATATGCAAACCTCCATGGGCTACCATATCTTCAACAACAACACAATTCCTTCCCCTCAATCATTCGCCAGCTTTCGAAAAAGGTATTGTCTTTTGATTTAGTTCAACATAATTCAGGTTTTATGATTCAATTTTAAGATCTTGCCTTCTTAATATTTTGATTTTATTATTGTTTCTGCATTTAGAAATGTCTGTTCCAGAAGTAAACAGGAAGTGGCTTGATGAACTTGAAGCAATGGGATTTCCACTTGCTCAAGCGACAAGGGCACTTCATTATTTCCTATTTTTGTACATAGACGTGTTAATGTATACACTGGAGAAGGCAAATTTGATACAACTTTAAATTGGTTTCTGCATTTATCAATTACTCCCTCCGTCCCATGAATATGTTCACATTTGCCATTTTGTTTGTCCTAAAAATATACTCTCATTTCCAAAAGTATTAGGTTAAAAAATACCTGAAGCAGAATTCACGCTTTAATATGGTTTGGCAAATGAATTACTAGATTTCATTAGTAAATTAAAAAATATTAAGTAGAATCACTACCCCTGAGATTATAATGGCTTCAAATATCTTAATTTGATAGAGTAACATATAAAATATTACTTCTCCTCTGTGCAGGTAATTCAAGCTTGGAGGCTGCCATAGGTTGGGTTCTCGATCACGAGGATGACCCTGATATTGATCAGATGCCCTTGGTAAGATTTCTTCATTCTAATTCTTTTACATTTCATGATAGTTTTAACAAGTCCATGAATAATGCCGACTTTTGTGATCTTCCTGAAGACATTGTATACGAGCTTATTCCCCGAATCCTTTAAACATATTGACATGGAGGGACCCCCCCCTCCGGGGGGGGGGAGTGACTTTCGGAATTGGGGTTATTTTGTGCTCTGACTATGGGTTCTTCAAAGTGTAAGAATTGCACAAATAAAAATGACACCCACCTTAAGCTTCTTCTGCTGTGATGTGCTCATGTCCACAACAACAATAAAACCTTAGTCCAAAATGATTTGGAGTCGGCTAAAAATGCATAGTTATGCACCCGGCCCGGGGAGAATCGAACCCCGGTCCCCGTAACGTGGCGGCTGTACTATTCTACCACTAGACCACTCGGTGCAAGATTCGGTTGTGATATCCACAGAAGGAAAAATTGACACTTATTCTACCATTATCTCCATGGCATACTTACAGTTATTCTGTGTCAAAATATATGTATGCACATATATTTTGACACAGAATATTTCTAACCTACGGGAGATGCAACAAGCCGAGTGCGGCTTTAATAGCATCAACTATGATTTGGCAATGGCAACGGCAAGTCCGTTTTAGACAATAAAAGAACTAAAAAGCTATATAACCATGGCAGAAGCAAAATTCTTACTCCTTCCATCCCAGAAAGATGTTCCGATTTGACTTTTCAAACAATATAATGATTTATTTTTCTTTCCATTACTACCCACTAATGAACACAAGAATCACACAAGGGACCACTAATCTTAGCCCATCATACACATCCATTTCACTCAAAATTTGGAAATTACTTATTTTAACCGTTCAAATTTAGTAATGAGACTTTATTTTTGGGACAAATAAAAATAGAAACTGGGAACATCTTTATGGGACGAAGGGAGTACTAGATATTTTTTTATTTTTTTTTGGTTCAAAAGAAAGAGTACTAGAAATATATGAATACTTATTTTGTGACTCGGGCTTTAAATGGCGTTCTTAATGAGTACTTTGGTACAAAATGTTGTTGAGTAACATTAAAAATATCTAGAAGCAGGTTGTATAGGCTGTTAGGATAAAGTGTAAGGACCTTCGCATAGTGATTGACTTAGATTCTGTATACTGGGGGTTATTTTGAAAGATAAACTCAAGAGATGACTCTCAATGGATGTGTGATTCGGGATTGACGTTGAAAAGAGAAAAATAGATGTTGTGAGAATTTACGTGAGAAAGACAAAAATAAAAGGGGTTCTTTATATTTTTTTCGCTTGAACAGTATGCATACTGACCCGTGCCATTGGCACGGGCATTTGAGTACTAGTCTATAATACAATAGAGGGAGGGTTTAACCGCCTCTTATCCCCCCATAAAGAGAGGCTGAGATTGAAAGTTGCAAATTGATCCGACGGCTGAGATTTAATTTATAAAAGAAAAAAAACTGTCTAACTCCCCACTACTTCAAAAAACTGCAAGAACTATTTTTGTTTTCTTTCACAAAAAAAAAATCTTCTAGCGACAATTGAAAGCAGTTCCATCCTCTCGCTGAAAAAGGGTTAGATTTTATGGGGGAAATACCGTCTTTTGTTGGTGCCTTTTAAATTGAGCATTTGAAATATAAACACTGTATTTTGGAGTTGGTTTTGGTGAATGTGAGGGAGTTTGACACAAGTTCTTTTTTTTTTGGTATGAATTTTGTTTAGTGTTAAGTTACTCTAACCCAATCTACAGAGAGAGGCAGTCATTTCTCACTCTCACTCTCATCAATCCATCGCGTTTGAGGTAAGTTTGTTCGATTTTTCTTTTTATCGCATGTTTATAAACTGATTTGTATCACTTATTCGTTAATTAGATTGGTCTCAGTTTAGTTTGCATCGAATTTTCTGTGTTAGATTTATTGCGTTTGGATTTCGACGATTAATTTTCTGACTGTTACATGTTTATAAATGCAAGAGTCATAGCTACTCTGTATTTTGCTTGAATAAGTATGTGTTTTTTATTTGTTGAAGTTGTGGTGTGTGGCCTTGGTGACAGTTGTTTTTCACGGTTGTTCTTTGAACAACTAAAAGAAGTTCAAAGTTGATTTAGTTAAGTTCATAATTTTTGTATGAAAATGTCTTTTATTTTACTTAATTCACGGTTGTTTTAATTAAGTTCACAATTGTTTTTAATCATTTATATAGCCTCAAATTTTGCTTTTTTACGAGATTATTTGACATATTTGTTAAGTTCAAAGTTGTTTTAGTTAAGTTTACAATTGTTTTTAGTTAACTTTACAGTAGTTTTTATCTTTTATATGACCTCTATTTTTGCAATATTATGAAATTATTTAATATATTTGTTAAGTTCACAGTTGTTTTAGTCTTTTATTTTCTCTATTTTAGCAATTTTATAAGATTATTTGACATATTTATTAAGTTCACAGTTGCTTTTAGTTAAGTTCACAATTGTTTTTGTTAATTTCACAATTTTTAAGCTTTTATGAAATTATTTGACATATTTATTAAGTTCACTATTGTTCTTCACATTTCAATCACTTCGAGAAGCACTTAGTCTCAGAGGCCAATACTACACATCCAATCAAATTTCGACGATATGGCCAAAATCTGCAACAAATTAACCTTTGAAAAAGGAAATAAAAACCATAATATCAAATATTAGAGAAGTAAAGAAATAAAATGTGACTCCCTTCCACCTTCATTTACACCACCGAACCCAGCAACACCCACATCAAACATGGATTGATCACTTCTCTTTCCCTCACTGTTCAAACCCAACATCCGATATATCTATGCGTAGTTGTGGATCCGAAAACACCATTTATGCTCCGACTTTCATATATAGATTTGGATCCTAACACCACCGTAGGAGCCACAACGGTTGGTGATCTGTATCATGGTGATAACGGAGGTAGGTGTTGCTCGCCACGGGTGTTTCTTCTTCTACAAACGCCGACGCTTCCAAAATCATCGACAAACAGACCAGTGTTTTCAGTTTCCTTTAGATCTCTCGGAGGCTAATAGTTTGAGTGTCATTAAACTAGCGAGGGATTATGTGGAATTTTGATTCTGATGTCGGCCTAGGTGGTTAAAATAAAAAATCCTTGTCTTAATTGGACTTTTGACTTGGGGTAAAGGACCAACGGTAATTTCCCCTTTTTTTTTTAAAAAAAAACAAGAGCTAGGAAGTAATTTGAAAGACCAAAAAGGTGGGTGATGCTGCAGGAAATGTGCTTATCAATCTTCCTCCACGTGGCAGGACTGATCACCTGGCTTCTTGACCTGAAAACAGAACCCACGACTAGCCGGATGTGTCTTCGGCGAAGACGCTCGGGCGTGAGAGTAAGATCACAGTTGTATATAGCTCAAAATGTATTGAATAATGAACTCAGAATACAAAATGGCAGGTTTTTTTTTTCACCGTTTGGTAGTGATGAAGTATTTATAGGCAAGAGTGATGTATTTTTGGGGAGGCGACATGTCCTCCGAGATTATAGCGGCAGTTACTTGGACGTGGGAACATGTCTATAACGGTCCCTGATTTATAGGGATGTGGTTATGAAGATTGTTCAACCAAATAAGCCGGCAAGTGTTAAGTCGTCACTTGTTGATTTAGGTCGAGGTCGTCACTCGTGGAATGGTCGGCTTTGGCGTCGGGTAGAGCATGGTTCGTACCCGAATTGTGATTTGGATCATGAGGTCGGACTAAGTTAGGTCGGGACACAGTAGGTCGGACCGTGGGCTTAGTCGGCCCGATACAAGAGATGGGCTTTGGGCCTTGTTCCGATTGGGTCGGCTTCATTGAGAATGTGATGGCCAAGGCGCTTGTGATTGGGCTTTACTTGCCGGGCCCAACTCGGCACTTTTGGTATGTTCGGTGGCCCTGACTTTCGAGTTGACTTCGTCGACTTGGAAGTTAAGAAGATTTCTTTGATGAGAATTGCTTCACTCGCGGAGTCGATGCTAGTCTTTGAAGTAGGTCGACCATGATGACGTGGCAACATCACGATCGTTGGCTATGAACGGTGGGAGATGAAGGAGCGCCGATTTTTGTAATGATTACAGCCCTGACGTTTGGAACTCCTTCTCGAAAACCGCCTCAATCTTTAATTTTGGAAAATTAATTTTGATTTTTCTTTCCCTTTCCAAATTTAGGAAAATATAAATAGAGAAATCCCTCTTCGTTCAGAACTTTTACTGCTCTAAAACTTCTTCTTCTCCGGCGATAATCAAGGGATTGCAGCAAGATTTAAATTTTTCTCTCGGCCTCAGCAACGGACCTACTTTCTGCAATTAATTGAGGTATTTCCTTCGTACCTTTGCTTTAGGGTTTTAATTTATGTATTGTTCTCCGTTTCCGCCATGGCTAGGACCTTTAGTTGCGAACCAGGAGCGTGGTATGGTTACTGTACTGCTAACCGTAGGGCATGCAAGAATGTGAACGGTGAGTGGAGAGTGATGTCCCTGGATGAGTGTGCCTCCATTTTGACTAGTTGGGGATTGAATTACACTGAGATTGGGCTGCCCATTGTAGGGGGAATTGAAAATGTGATGATTGACGACTCGAATGTTGTCGCTTTTCATCTATTCCATGAATTGCTTGACCATATCACCTTGTTTTATGTTAGAGACGTCCAAAAGCCCTCCTTCCTTAGGAATAGAATAGGTTTTCCAGGGGAGTCTAGGTCGCCCTTAAATAGGTCGACTGAAATTGTTCATAGGCCTGACTCCCTGTTTCTCCTTCTTCTTGTACAGATATGGCAACTCAAGGCGGAGCTACAAAGCATCTACTTCCTCTCTGGTCCCGAAATTGTTGATGCATTTGACGATACTGACCATACCGGGGAAAGAATGAGAGGGGTTATGTCCCCCAAGGGCCATTACGTGGAAAGAAGAAGAACGCCCTCTAGGTACGGTATGATTTGGGATTTACGTGAGGTAAGTAAGGAAGATTATAGGGTGACCATTTATACCCAGAGGGAGTTTATGAAGTTGTTTAGGTCGTCCTTTACCTCAGATGCCACTAAGGTAGCCTTCTTCTATGGTCAGTTTGTAGCTGGCCTTAGGTTACCTCTTGATCCCTTCATAAATGAATTTTTAGAATGTGCCAATGCTCTCCCCCTTCAGCTCGGAGCCAATACTTGTAGGGTCCTTGTATGCTTTGCTATGGTGTGTAGATTCTTAGGATATGAACCTTGTATGAGAGTGTTCAAAGAGTTTTTCGTATAAAGTATAGTGGAGAGGACTTGAGCATCGGTACCCCCTCTAAACCTAAATCTCCCAAGCTCTTCACCAACCTCCCAAGTAAGCATAGTGGGTTTGGAACTCGCATGTTGTTGTGGTAGAGAGTAGATTAGGATGGGAATTCCCCTTGCCCAATGATGAAACGAAACCGTAGATGAGGGGAGCTATTGGGAGCCGACTGGCATCTTAACTTGTATAGGGCTTTGTGTCGCTTAGTCAAGAGAAGACCCGTTAGGCTGGGAGAGCACGATCACCACCAAGTATAACTTCGTCCAGTGGGATGATGCACGGAGATGGAGTGGTAGAGCCCCTTGTCCACTGTGTTGAGAGGACAAATATATCCCGGCCCAGGTTACTCATTCTGCAGGGAGGTTTGGGAATTTGTGCAGTGACGCAAGAAGGCAGAAAATTCTTGCAAGGATAACGGGGAGCATGCCGGTGGTAAGATCTTGTTACGCAATCCTTTACTCGTCTATTGTTATCTTGTATTTGTATGCAACTCTTAGGTCGTCAGTTGCTTGCTCGTATGTAGAACTTAGTTAGCTCGTACATAGAACTATTACGAATTGCAACTTTATTAAATTACTTGCTCGTATGTAGAACTTAGTTAGCTCGTACATAGAAGCGCCTTGAGTTGTATCAATTATCTCGTCAATGGTTTACTCGTAAAGCTGTTTTGAATTGCCGAGCTAACACTTGATTTCTTCGATGTCGTGTAGTTTTAACTCCCGAGCAAGAAGCAAATATGGTGCGTATTGTTGGGGTTTACGATAAGAAAAAGCGAGGAAGGACCATGGGAAGGCCAATGCTCGTGCTCACGGGCGAGAGGGAAGCCGCTTTGAGGACCGATCGGCTTCGAAGGACAACATTGGGATGGTGCCAATGGAAGGGGTAGATGAAGAAGATCCTTTCTTTGGCGACGGTCATACCTTGAGCGTGAGCGAAGAAGGTAATGAATCCAGCAGATGCGCGGGCACGACGTGAGCTCAGGCCCAACTGCGATGCCAACGTAGGTACCTCCGTCTTTGTCGGAAGCGAGGAACCGATCCCTTGGATGTCGTAAACATTGATGACGACGCCATGGAAACCGAAGTTGATGATCGGCCTCGAGGACTAAGAGGTTGAGATCGACAAGGGAATCTTTGTCTCCTCGAGCCAGCTGTTTCCACCTCCTGCAACTTCTTCTTATCCCAACCAAGAAACTATTGAAGAAAGGATGCGAGAGGCTGAGTGAGGTTCCCTCTCTTGAAGGAGTAAATTGCACGAGTCGCGGCTACCGGACATGAACTTGGGCCGAGGTGATTGTGAGAGAGAGGCTGTGGATGTGGGTGCGCTAGCTCACTTGGGCGATAAGGGCATGACCCACGAGGAGTTCTCGGCTCGATGCAGGGTGGCTCATTGCGAGGTAACTTCCCACTTTCTCTTTCAGTTTAGTCGTCCGTTCCTTTACTCGATCTACTTGAACCTCGAGCTAATACTTCTTTGTTTCCTTTGGAATGCAGAATCTTACAATGATTGAACAAGCCAAGAGCTCTTGGAGGGCCTCCATTGAGAGGGAGAGAAAAGCCCTCCGTGATTATTCCAAAAAGGCTCAGGAGCTTGCGGAATGGAAAGAGAAGTATAATGACCTGGACAATTCGTATGAAGCCAACGAAGCTGTGAAGACCAAGGCTTTGTCCGACCTGGAGGCTGCAGAGTCCAAGTTCAAGGAAATGGAGGCTGAGAGGGAGGCTGAGAAGAAAGAGCTGGGGAAGGCCAAGACTGAGCTGGCCACTGTCAACAAACTTTTAAAAGAGAAGGATGCCTTTTTGCTCGAGTTGCATGAACAGCATCGACTTGAGAGAGAGAAGAGCCAGAAAGACCACAAGGCTGCCATCGAGAAGACTAATAAGGAGGCCACTGAAGCTGCAATTGAGAAGTTCAAGGCAGGGGATGAGTATTATGATGCCATCGTGGCTAGAGCCCAAGACTTTCTCGATGTTGGGAAAAGGCACATGGCCGTCGAGCTGCAGTGGATCCTTACGCTACAGTTACCATCGAGCAGTTAGCTCGTTGGTTTTCTGAGTCTCAGTACGACATGGCAGCTCGTCAAGGTCATTCGCTTGTTCCCTATCTCGAGAATGACTTGGCCTTTATTGCCCAGGAAGATGAAGAAGATCACTGTGAGAAATGGGAGGCTCCCCCTGTCCTTGACAGAAATTTTGATGTGGTCTTGGCGGAGCTTGACGATGCTGAAGCCATGGAGACAGTAGATGAGCAAATCTATTCGGAGTCGGGTAAACCTTTGGACCCTCAGCAACAAGGAGAGGAAGAGGGTAGAGGCTGCTGCGACGACCAAGGCGTGTCGGTCGGGACTCTGAATTGTTTTGTTGGGTTTTGTAATGAACAAGTTCCAAACAGTTTTTGTTTTTTGCTTTAGCATTATTCGAATGCCTTGGCCCGGTTTTTGGGAGGCAAAATATTTTTGTAAGTATATTTTCTTAAGTCTTGGCCCGCTTTTGGGAGACTTATCGCATCTAATCTTAGCCGACTTTTGATTCATGAATGTTGTATGCTTGTTGAAGTGAGTGTCGAGCTAGATATAGATAGGGTAAATGAGTCAACTTGAGCCTAAGGCGACCTAATCTTGTTGATTTAGTCGACCTCGAGACTTGGTTAACTTTCACTGTGAACAAGGTTGACCATGAGTCGAACCTGTTATTATTATTGTAGCCGACCTAGGGTCGAGCTAAACCTAACAAACTGACCAAGGATCGAGTTTGTTAAAACGAAGTCGACTAAGAGTCGGACTTGTTAAGTGAACGAAGGCGATTTAGAATCGAGCTTGTTAGAACGAAGGCGACTAAGAGTCGAGCCTATTAGGGTGAAGGCGACTAAGAGTCGAGCTAAGATGAGCCCGACTAAGAGTCGAGCTCATTAGAACAAAGTCGACTAAGAGTCGGACTTGTTAAGTAATCAAAGGCGATTAAGAATCGAGCTTTGTTGGAACGAAGCTGACTAAGAGTCGAGCTTGTTGATATTAATGTAACACTATGTTTGATCGAATAAACTGCTCTTTTCATTGAAGTGGGAATCATGCTTTACATCAATTCGAAACTAGCTTTAACATAAACTTGAACTTTGAAATTGAAACTAGAAGTAGTATTTGATGAGGTGAGTAGCATGCCAAGGATGTTTCAACTCGTCACCTCCGGGATGAGCTATCATGTAGGTTCCTTCTTTGACGACTCGAGTGACCACATAGGGACCTTCCCAGTTAGGAGATAGCTTGTTCTGCTGGGTCCTTCTACCCGTTGCCTCAATCTTTCTCAATACATAATCTCCAACTTGGAAAGACCTTGCCTTGACCTTCTTGTCGTGATAACTTTTAGTCCGCTGCTTGTAATTGACCATTCGGAGGTAAGGCATTTCTCGCTTTTCGTCGATCGGATCCAAGTCGATCAACCTTTGTTGGTGTCATTCTGCTCTTGATCAAAGAAGGTCACTCTAGCCGTAGGGAATGCGAGCTCGGCGGGTGCCGCTGGCCTCGACCCATATGTGAGAGCAAAAGGGGTTTCCCAGTAGGCCCCAAGTGGTTGTACGAACCGCCCAAAGAGCAAGGGGAGTTCGTCCAACCAATTGTTTCGTCGACCTACGAGCCCGATCTTGAGTGAAGATAGAACAAGTTTATTTCTTTGCTTCGGCTTGCCCATTTCCTTGAGGATAGGCGACGGAGGATTTCCAATGTTTGATTCCCGCTCGCTTCATCTCTGTTTCGAAAGTGCGGGAGAAGCTGTAACCCATTGTCGAGACACTATAGCTCGAGGAAAACCAAAGCCGACACCAAATGAAGTCGTGTATGAAGTTGATAGCATTCTCCTGCGTGATGCGAGCTAGTGGTTTGGCCTCAACCCATTTGGTGAAGTAATCTATGGCCACTATCACGTACTTGCGGTTTCCTCGGGCGGGAGGAAGGGTCCAATCAGTCGACGCCCCACATGTCAAATGGCAGGCTGCGATCACGAAGTACGCTCTGTTGTAGGCACGTAGGGAAGGTTGGCAAATCTTTGGCATTGATCACATTCTTGAACAAAGTTGTGAGTGTCGGCTCTCATGTGTGGCCGGTAGTATCCCAATGTGATTAACTTGTCGGCAAGAGTCCTGGCCCCGGGTGTCCACCACAAATTCCACTATGCACTTCGTGTATCAATAGGGCGACCTCTTGGGGATGGATGCACTTTAGCAATGGCCGAGTATAAGATCTCTGAGCAATTCGCCTCCTTGAATGACATATCTCGGAGCTTTCTTTTTGATAGCTCGAGCCTTCTTCTCGTCCTACGCGGCTCGCCACTTTCTAAGTATGCTTTCATTTCCTCGATCCAACACTTCTCCCGAGTCCAATTTCTTGAGGGATCATCTATGCGCCGAATTTTTACCCTCTCGCCATAATTTGGATTTTCGAGGAAGGAGATAGGCTCGCCATGTGGCTCATCCGAAGTAGCCGGTTTCGAAAGGAGATCGGCTAGCTCGTTATCTTCTCTTCCAATCCTTTGAATCTCCCGAGAATTCTAAGTCCTTTATTAGTTCCTTCACCGGTCGCGGTATTTGATGAGAGTAGAACTAAGCACTTCGTACTCGCCTCGACACTGGTTGACTATCAACCGCGAATCACAATAAGCCATGATCTTAGTCGCTCCAAAACACTTGGCATACTCGATAGGCTGCAATCAAGGCTTCATATTCGGCTTGGTTGTTGGAAGCGTCAAATTTGAACCTTAGCGATTCCTCGTAAACGATCCCGAGACTCGGCTCGACCAAGACAATTCCAAACTCTCCACCGACATTTTTGGTTGCCGACCCGTCCGAATAGACCTTCCAACAATCGACGGGTAGAGTGATGGCGACTTGTGACTCGCTCTTTCCCTTTGCCCTTTTCTTTTGGAGCTCGTGCTCGTCATCTTCCTTGGTGAACGTAAGCTCGACCAAGAAGTCGCCCGAAGCTTGAGCCTTCAACGCCTTTCGAGGTCGATACTCAATGTCAAATTCGGTGAGGGCAATTGACCAATTGAGTAGTCGACCTGAACTCTCCGGCTTGTGCGGTATTTTTCTTAAAGGAGCATTGGTAAGAACCACGATTGGATGAGCTAGAAAATAAGCTCGCAGCCTTCCTTGAAGCCACGACTAGAGCATAGGCGACCTTCTCAAAGATGGTAATACCTACTTTCCACATCTGATAAAGCTTTGCTGATATAGTACACAGGCTTCTGAAGCCCTTCATCCTCTCTAATCAATACTGCCGCAACCGACTTGTCTCCTACAGATAGATACACAAATAAAGTTTCTCCAGTGGTCGGGCTACTTAGCGAGGGTGGAGTAGCGAGGTAATCCTTTAGGCTGTTGGAACGACGAATGACATTCGGTCGTCCATTCAAAACTTTTCGTCCCCTCAATGCTTTGAAGAAGGGAGAGACCTTTCTGCCGACTTTGATATGAAGCGACCAAGAGCTGCTACCCTTCCATTAAGTCGCCGCATCTCTTTGATAGTGGTGGGAGCCTTCATGTCGACTAAAGCCTTTATCTTCTCGATTAGCTTCTATGCCCCTTTGAGATACCATGAATCCCAAGAACTTGCCACCGCCACTCCAAACACACATTTACCGGGTTGAGCTTCATGTCGTTTGCTCGTAAATTGGCGAATGTCTCCTTTAGGTCGACCACGTGACTCCCGGCCTTAGTTTTAATGACCATGTCGTCAACGTAGGCCTCCATATTTCGACCAATCTGTGAGGCAAAGACTTTGTTCACCATCCTCTGATAGGTCGCTCCTGCATTCTTCAATCCAAAAGGCATCATATTGTAGCAGTAGATGCCTCCAGCTGCCTGAAATGCCGTTTTCACTATGTCATCCTCGTGCATCTTTATACGGTGGTAGCCCGAGTAAGCGTCGAGGAAACCGAGGCGGAGCGACCCAAAGAATAGAATCAACTAGCTTGTCGATCCTTGGAAGGGGATAACTGTCCTTTGGGCAAGCTAGATTAAGAGTAGTGAAGTCGACACACATCCGCCATTTGCCATTTGATTTCTTCACCATGACCACGTTGGCCAACCACGTTGTATGAGTGGCCTCTTTGATTATCCCTGCACTCAAAAGTTTTTGTACCTCAGTTTTTATAGCTTCCTCCTTGTCGCGAGCAAAGCTTCTCAATTTTTGGGGTCTTGGCTTTATGGTCGGGTTGACTTCCAGTCTGTGAACAGCGACCTCCTCCTTGATTCCCCTCATGTCTTCTACCCTCCATGCAAAGACATCATTACTTTCTTTGAGTAGTTCGATGATTTCGCTCGCTCCTCAACCGA
The DNA here is from genome assembly GCA_022495995.1 of Adenophora triphylla var. japonica. Lineage (NCBI taxonomy): Eukaryota > Viridiplantae > Streptophyta > Magnoliopsida > Asterales > Campanulaceae > Adenophora > Adenophora triphylla. The sequence goes on from JAFEMH010000216.1 coordinate 532,960, forward strand.
TAGCCGCTTCCCAATCTCGAATTTTTTGATCGGGGTAAGAAGGGTTGGTGATTACGACTCTAGCTCATCCACGCCTTCTAGCTCGGTCCATCTCTCGAATTGTAGAGTCTCCACTATGATCTCCCGACCTTTTGTCTTTCCTCGGCTCCCAAGTGTGGAGCCTCCTCGCCTATCATATCATCAAGCTTGTCTCGCAACCTTGTTGGTAGGGGCCCCGAGTTATTGTCTATCTGGAGGCATAGGTCACCTATGACGACTTGATCGACCATAACTACATCCGAATCGACCTCGGTGGTGTTAGAGTGACGTGTCGACTCAAGCATGACCTCGTCATTTGAGCGATAGGTCGACTCTACCACGTCGGTGATTGTCGACAACGGGTAGTTTTGGTGACCGACCGAGACAGCCTTCAAGTAACCATCGCTAGCCTCAATCTCCAGCTCCCTTTTCTTTCTTTCTCTCGTAACATGATCCGTATAAGCACGAGCCGTGCCTTGTACGCAACCCACTCCAGCAGTGTGGGGAACTTTACTCGCCGGTGAGGAATTGATGCTACCATTCCAAGAGCGACTGTCCAGAATTCCAAGTATGGGCTACAAGATAGTCACTATTTACATCAATTACGATAAATTGTACCTTCGAGACAATCCCGAGTGGGCGCCGGCCTAGGTCGACGTCGAGCACTATCTCGGCCTTTAGCATCAACTCGGTGGTTGGTGAAGCCCTCCAACCTCGCCATCATATCTCTCCAACTGTTCATCATTAAGACCCATCTCCTTGAAAGTTTTGTAAAACAAAATATCCTTGCGAGCCCCCGTGTCGACTAAGAGTCTCGCTCGTCGTACATTCATCAATGAGACCTGGGATGACGAGAACTTGCTCCCTAGCCGCCATATTAGTTGCCAATTCGTGGGGGTAGAAGCCGATCGCCTCATCTCTTACTTCTCTCCCGGGAGGCACATGTGGGGCCTTATTGAGCCGGGAATATCTTGTGCTTGATGGCCGTGTTGCTCGCTTGTTCGCCGATGACCCCTGTGTTCCGCCTAGGCCGCCTAGGTCCTTGTTGTCCACCCGTCGTCGCTCACCTCCCCAGCCTTGAGGTCTCTTCACATAAGCTTCGAGTCTCCCCGGTCGACCATTCTCTCGGATAATACGCTTTAATCCCAAGCAATCCTCTCGCAGATGACCAAATGTCTTTGTGGTAGTCGCAAGACTTGCCGTTGTCCCTCCTAAACTTGTTGCCTGGATTCATTGGGACCGGGAGGAGCCGGCTCAACAAATAGCGTTCAAAATCTCCGTTCGACTCACCGTGAGGAGTGAAAGCTTCGGCACCTTCTCTGTCGCCCCTAGTTCTCGTTCTTTCCATTTTTATTGCTCCCCCATTCTTGTTGGAGTCTTTTTTATCGTCGCCGACTTCAACCTTGGGGCTCTTTACCATTCTTCTTTTCTTTCCTTTCCTCAAGAAGAGCGACGTTATACACCTTTTCAAACAACTCCCGTCGAGTTGTGACCGTTCGGACCGTGAGCTCGTAGTCCATGTCTTCTCGAGGAAATACCACTTCTAAGCAATTTATTACCTCTGCGTCTCGTGAGGTCTTCCTCTATCTTATCAACCATTTCTTTGAACTTGGTGAAATAGCTCATCGAGCTTTCATTCTTACCCCGCACCAAGTTATTCAGTATCGTTGACGGTTATCTTCCGAGCTCCTCCGCAATGCCGAGAAGCGGTCTAAGAATTTTGTTCTCAAGCATGCCCAAGTGGTGATACTACCAAGAACAAACCATTCAACCAAGTTAAGGCCGCCCCAAGAAGCGTGCTTAGGAGAGCTTTGCACATGTTGTCGTCCTCATTGGCGACAAAACACATAGTGGCTTCCAGATGTGATATGTGGCTCCCGGCATTTGTCGACCCGCAGTACTTCTCCGTAAGAGGCAACCCGAAAGTAGGAGGAGGTCGACTATCTCTCGATTTCTTTGGAAAAAGGTCGAAGAGCAAAGTCAATTCGTCAACCTTTCCCGTCTCTTTTTCTTCTCCTCCTCCCATTGCTCAAATTTCTTTTCATCAACAACCATTCTCCTGCATCGGGTCTCTCATCTCCCGGGAGGGGAGCAAAGATTGGACCTCTCGGCCTTCACTTCGGGGAGTCACCGCCTACTCCTTCGTCCCCGTGAGAATTGGTCCTTTCGATCTTATTGGAGATCTATGTCTGTTACTTCTTTGAGGCGACCCGCGCCTCTCGGCCAGCCAGACGGCGACTGCGCCTCGTGATCTCCATGTGGCGACCTGCGCCTTCCCTCTCACAGCGACCTATGCCCATTTCTCGTCTCTTTGAGACCTTGATCTCTCGTTCGGGCCGGGGAAACATGTCTGCTTCTATTGGCCGTTAACCGAGTCCTCAAATCAGATTGAGCCTCCGCTCTCAAGTTTCGGTTGAGGCTAGCTCTTAAATCATTACTCGGCACATGAACTATAGTGGGAGCTCGACGTACCATTCTGTCCTCGCCGTGCTGTCCCACACCTTCATTTGGCCTAGCACTCCTGGCCTGTTGCCCATTAGAAACCTGAGCGGGTGCCACTCTCTCAGAACGTATGTCGGCTTTGCTTCTGCCTCCTCCTGGCTATTAAGTCGCCTGTAATCCGGGCTCGCTCCAAAGATCATTTCTTTCTTGCTCATGGGATTAGTGGAGGGACTCGCCCCCGGCCTTCCCACATTAGCCTCGCCTGGGCCAGACGTTTTGGGTGAGGTGGAGCTCCTTGTCCTTCCATAGGACGCTTTTCTCTCCTTGCATCCGGCAATCCTCGCCATCGCCCACGCCTGCGAGCGTGTCGCCCTAGCATGATGTCGTTGAGGAGGGGGAGGAGGAGGCAAATCTGCATTTCCAACGTTTGCATTGTTGTTGTTGTTCACTTCCTCGTGCCCAAGTGAAGCCTCTGATACGTGTCCTTCCTCAAGTCACCATTGTTGCAGTTTGATGGAGTTTTCGGTCAAGTCTAAAGCACTTTCCCGCAATGGAACCAAACTCGATGCCGCAGAAATGTGCTTATCAATCTTCCTCCACGTGGCGGACCGATCACCTCGGCTTCTGACACAACGTAACCCACGACTAGCCGGATGTGTCTCCGGCGAAGACGCTCGGGCGTGAGAGTAAGATCACAGTTGTATATAGCTCAAAATGTATTGAATAATGAACTCAGAATACAAAATGGCAGTTTTTTTCTCACCGTTTGGTAGTGATGAAGTATTTATAGGCAAGAGTGATGTATTTTTGGGGAGGCGGCATGTCCTCCGAGATTATAGCGGCAGTTACTTGGACGTGGGAACATGTCTATAACGGTCCCTGATTTATAGGGATGTGGTTATGAAGATTGTTCAACCAAATAAGCCGGCAAGTGTTAAGTCGTCACTTGTTGATTTAGGTCGAGGTCGTCGCTCTGTGGAATGGTCGGCCCGACTGTCGGGTGCAGAGCATGGTTCGTACCCGAGATTTGGATCGTGAGGTCGGACTAAGTTAGGTCGGGACCTGGTAGGTCGGACCACGGGCTTAGTCGATCGATACAAGAGATGGGCTTTGGGCCTTGTTCTGATTGGGTCAGCTTCATTGAGAATGTGATGGCCAAGGCTGCTTGTGATTGGGCTTTACTTGCTGGGCCCAACTCGGCACTTTTGGTATGTTCAGTGGGATTTTTTTGTTTTTTTTGGAAAAAGAAGGGTAAACAAAAAATAGATAAATAGACTAACAAAAAAGTATAATAAAAAAATGTGAAAGTTAATAAAAAATTTAAAAGAAGAAATAAGTCGAAAGTTATGTTTGGATAAAAACAATAATAAATAAATATACAAGTAGATAAATAAAATAAAACCCCGATCAACCACATGAATCTTCGTCCTCCACTCCGCCCTCTTCAACGACATATTTTCATTATCCTCCACTCCGCCCTCTTCAACGACATATTTTAATTATCCAATTAAACTCATATCACTTTCAATCACCTTTATCCATGTTTTCTTTTGGCCTTCCCTACCCCTCACCATTGTATCAATTCTCCACTATTCGGGCCTACTCACCGTTGCATCACTTGATTTCCGTCTCACCAAACAATTTTAGGCGATTATCCCTCATTTTTTCTTCAATGAGTGCAACTCATATTTTCTTCTTATTACCTCATTTCTCAACCGATTATTTCTAGTATGGCCATACATCCATGATGAAATATCGGGATCAAAAGAAAGATTTGCATATGGTTTTCATTGATTTGGAGAAGGCATATGATAAAGTGCCAAGAGAAGTACTTTGGTGGGCATTAGCAAAAAAGGGTGTTTCAAAGAAATATATTGATATTATCAAGGACATGTATAATGGAGTTAGTACTTGTGTACAGACTAGTGTTGGAAAGACTGAAGAGTTCCCTATAAAGATTGGAGTGCATCAAGGTTCCGCACTTAGCCCCTTTCTTTTTGCTTTGATAATGGACGAATTGACGAGGTCAGTCCAAGATGATATACCAAAGTGTATGCTGTTCGCGAGATGATATCAGGCCGATTGATGAGACAAGAGAGGGTGTTGAAAGTAAATTGGAGTTCAGGAGACACACTTTGGAATCTCGAGGTTTTCGATTAAGCGAAGCAAGACTAAATATTTGGAGTGTAAGTTTAGCGAGTTGGAAGTAGGGAGGCAGTGGGCGGCCACATTTGATGGAAATATTATTCAAGCTTCCGAGTTTTTTCGCTATCTTGGATCCATTATCCAAAAGGATGGAGAATTAGATGGAGATGTGGCTCATAGGATTAAGCGAGGTTGGTTGAAGTGGAAGAGTGCTACATGGTTTCTATGTGATCGCGGCATGCCCAATAGATTAAAGGAAAATTCTATCGCACAAATGATTAGGCCGGCATTGCTTTACGGCACCGAATGTCAGCCGTGAAACGGTGTCACGTGCATAAGATGAATGTGGCGGAGATGCGTATGCTTCGATGGATGTGCGGTCATACAAGAAAGGATCGGTTTGGGAATGAGGTGATCGAGGTAAAGTAGGAGTTGCGCCCATCGAGGATAAAATGAGGGAAAATCGTCTACGGTGGTTTGGACATGTGAGAAGGAGGACTGAAAGTGATGCACCTGCTAGAGGCTCTAACAATGTGGAGAAATGATAAAATGGCGAGGGTAGGGAAGACCCAAACAAACTTGGATTAGAGTAATTGAAAATGATATGAATTTACTTGGAGTGGATGAAAGTATGGTGTCAAGAGGCCTGAGTGGAGGGCAAAAATCCATGGGGGTTGATTTTTATTTTTTATTTTTTTATTTTTTATTTTTTTATTTTTGTTTTTTATTTTTATTTATTAATTAATTAATTTATTTATTTATTTTTTATTTTTTTTTCACGATAACATATGAGGATTCATGTTAGCCGACCCCAAATTATTTTGGGACTAAGGCTTTGTTGTTGTTGTTGTTGTTATCTTATAAACGTGACACTGTTTCACAGCTAAACATGATGTGTAGTATAACAAATAACAATGCAAGCCTAAGAGTTGTATAGTAGAACTTTTCCTTTAATCTATGAGGCATAACGGGGTCACATAGAAATTATGTGACACTCTTCCACTTTAACCAACTTGTTTTTGATCCTATAAGCCACATCTTCATCCAATTCTCCATCTGTTTGAATAATAGATCCAAGATAGCGAAAAAATTAAGAATCATGGACAATCTTCCATTTAATGTGATAACCCCTGCCTCCCTGCTTCCAACATTACTAAGCTTACACTATAAATATTCAGTCTTGCTTCTACTCAACCTAAAACCTCAAGCTTTCAAAGTATGTCTCCACATGAATTCATGATCATCTATTTCTCCATTGCAATGTGGCTCGTTATCTTCGAAATCGGATTTTTATAGGTGGCAGGAGAACATTGGGCGTGTTCTGAGTTTATTGAACTCCTTTTCTATTTTTATATGTGGCTCGTTATCTTCAAAATTTTGAAAAAAAGCATCTTCCGAAGAACTTACTTTGGGAGCAAGTGATTTCTATTCCTTCCATCAACTAACTGGGCTTTTGGGGGATTATCTATTTTTGCTTCAAAGCGAGATTGGGTTGCTGCAATTGAGTAGTTCTTACTCCCTCCGTCCCATAGAACATTACACGTTTACTATTGAGAACGGAAAATAAGGAATAATGTTATTAAAGTAGGTGTTGTGAGTGGGAGGAGAGAGAATGAGTGGAGAGAATAGTAAATTATAATGGTGTCGTGAGTATTAAAATAATGTAGGAGAGAGAATGAGTGGAGAGAATAGTGATTTAAGGTTTCCTTTTTAGGAAAGTGGGACTTTAAAGAGGGACGCCCAAAATAGCAAAAGGGGTAATGTTCTATGGGACGGAGGGAGTATTTGTTTATGTTGGTTTTTCATTATTTTAGTGTTTTTAAAAGACACCTTGTCCTTCTCATGTACATTCTTCTCTTTAATCATGTGATGCTCGGACCCTTCAATTTTTCCAAAGTGCATGTGTCCGCAGGACATGGGTGTTGGTGTGGGTACGGGTGTGGCTATTTAGCCTACATTTGGTGTAAGACCTTCACATTTTGGAGCATCAGACACTGGGATCCGTACCCGTGTCACACTCGTACCCGAGTCCGAGCATCTTAGCTTAAATCTAAAATATTTCTTTTCTTTTGTATATTTAAAGGAACAATTACAAGGTGAAAACTTAATAAGGAATGGGACAAAAAAAGGGAGTACCTTTCACTAAGTTCAGAAAATGTCTCGCAATGATCTTATTAGCTTGAACATTCAAACACACCAACACACACTAAAAAGAAAAGGTAAATTCTGAGTAAAAACATGATCATGAAAAAGAAGCCAAATATTAGCACTTGTAACTGAAAATAATGAGATCAAATTAAAAGAATAACAGAGAACTAGAGAAGTAAAGTAACTTCTGTATTTAGGGGTTTCAGATGAATCTTCCAAAATAGAATGATAAAACCTATTATCTGTAATCAAATACAACGTCTTTACCTTAAATTTTGTTAATCATCCAATTGAAAATAACAATGATACTAATTTAAATCAAGCATATAATCTAACATTTTGAACAAACGAAACAAGTTTCGAAAAAAAAAGAGAAGGCCAAACATAATTCAATCTTATAAAGCATAAAGATCAAAACTTTTCAATCCAAAATATTCATAACATACATACCCAGAAAAGAAAAGGAAAAAAAACCATAAAATTTGGTGAAATTTGTGAATTAAGAACGAGAGAAAACCCTAACCTGTTGACCAGGACAACAACCTATTCTGGCTGGATCTCGCACCAGATGAGCTAATGTTAACAATCAATAGTACGACAGTTCAATTCAAAGATTCCAAACTCAAAAACCCATCAGAGAAAATCTATTGAATTTGAGCCATAACAATGCTTTTTCGTTCCTCCAAGAAAAACAAACACACATTTATAAAGTAAAAAATAGACATATAACAGTTTACCGAGTAGAGTAAGGGATGAAGATCGTCTGAGAGAGAAGAGAGAAGAGAGAAGAGAGAGAGAGAGTTACGAGAGAGGAATAGAGCGAGAAAGATTCGGAGAGGAGAGAGAGAGAGGGAGAAACGGAAGAGATTGCCAAGGAGTCCTTCCTCCGTCTCTCTCCCGATTTGTGAGATAGAAAGGATACGGTTATACTCTCTCTCCGTCCATAAAATATTACCTCTTTTACTATTTTGGGCGTCCCATTTTAAAATTTTATTTTTCTAAAAAAGAAATTTTTTAATACTTCTTTATTCATGGGACCCACTTATCATACTCACAACACTTTTCAAATTTACTATTATCTCCACTTATTCTCTCTCCTCCCACTTACAACACCTACTTTAATAACATTATTCCTTATTTTTCATTCTCAACAGTAAAAGAGTAAAGTTCTATGAAACAGAGGGAGTATACATTATACTCCCTCCGTCCCACAATTTTAGGGACTTTTGGGTTTTCGAGAAAAATTAAGGAGGAAATATTATATTGAAAGTGTTGTGAGTGTGGAAATAAAATAGGAGAGAGAATGAGTGGAGAGAATAGTAAATTATAATGGTGATGTGAGTATTAAAATAATGTAGGAGAGAGAATGAGTGGAGGGAATAGTAAAGATTCATTTCCATTTTAGGAAAGTTATATATTATTGTGGGACGCCCAAAAAGGAAATTTTCCTTATTATCATGGGACGGAGGGAGTATACATTATATACAGAGAAAATTATAGAGAAAATTATGGAAATTTGTTATTCATCCCCGCAAATTTACTTAATATCCCCACATTATTAAATTTACTTCTAAATATTAAAATTACATCTCCATTATTACTATTATACCCTTTTAAACTCTTCAATAAACACCCCTTAAACTATCAAAATACAACCATCCCCACACACCCATTTACCCGTACAAACACACACACAAAAGGAAAAAAATAATCAAAGAAATCAAAATCATTCACTCCTCCCTAGCTTCATCTAAATACCGCCAGCACCAATCGTAACTCTCCAGTTCTTCAAACCCTTTGATATCAACCCCACTCCCATCTCAAATTTCTCCATTTCCGAAACCCTAACCCTCCATATCCTCTTCACTGCATCGAAATACTTCCCTTCCTTATCAACCTCACCCACTTCTAGAAACCTAACCGTGCACTCAACTCAGGGGCGGAGCCAGGAATTTGCCGAGGGGGGGGGCAAGATTTTACGGGGGTTCGGGGGCAGCGCCCCCGAAAAAAAACTTTCGGGTCGGACAAGTAAAAAATAGGTCGGATCCATGAAAAACAAATAAATAAGGAAAAATGTAATAATATTTCATACACAAAATCATGTTCAAAAACCTAAGAGTTAACACCTAATGAGAAATTAGAACTAACGTTGATACTAATCGAACAACCAGATTCAATTTGTGAAGAAATTAAAAATTAATCAACACATTTAAATTTCTAAACTCCATAAGAAGCAGTCTCCATTCAAATTTGTGAAGAAATTAAGAAGCAGTCTCCATTCAAATTTGTAGAGAGAGAGAGAGAGGAAATTACCGAGAGAGAGAGACGGCGGCAAGGAGGAGAAGGAGGAGGAGCGGCGGCGTCAAGGAGGAGGAGCGGCGGCGGCGAGGAGGAGGAGCGGCGCGGCAAGGGGCGGAGAAATTGGCTAGGTTTTCGCCGAGAGAGAGAGGAAATGACGTCCTCTCTCGTTTTTTTAAATAACTCGGGAAACGGAATTGAAGGATTTTTTTTATTTTTTTTTATTAATCAAAACTACGTCGTTTTGATTAATTAAAAAAAAAAAATGTGGAACTCTTTCTCTTCTCCGGCCAAATCCCTAGTTTTCGCCAGATTCCGGGGGGGGAGGGGGCAAAAAAAAAAAAAAATTGCACTGCGTTTCCGCCGCTGGGGGGGGGCAACTGCCCCCCCTTGCTCCGCCCCTGACTCAACTGCAACCTCGCAATAAGCTTTCTTCATGGAATCCAAAGTCTCAATTCTCTCTCTATGCTCCAACTCTTCAATTTGTTCCAGAAATACAAGGATTTCTTTCTATACGACTCCATCTGATACCTCGGACTCGATATTTTTCAGAGAGGAACTGTTGTCGTCAAGGGGAAGAACGCGAATTATAAAGTTGATCGTTCGATTGTCCAGCCCTGGTTGCCGAAGGAGGAATTCGAGAATCCAACGAGCTATGTCAGTATCCATTGATTCACTCACGGATGAAATTTAATGAATTTTGCGGGTGTGTTAACATACTCCCTCCGTCCCACCTCACTTAAGAAAACTTTTCATTTTGGACGTCCCACTTCACTTAAGAAATTCTCAAAATGGAAATCTTAAATCACTATTTTCTTCACTCATTCTCTCTCCTACATTATTTTAATACTAACAACACCATTATAATTTACTATTCCCTCCACTCATTCTCTCTCCTATTTTTAAATTACACTCGCAACATTTACCTTTTCCTTAATCCCCGTGCCATTTCAAAAATTTCTAAGTGAGATGGGACAGAGGGAGTATTAGTGAAGGGGTAATAAAGTTATTTTAATTAATGACATTTTTCTGTAAATTATAATGCGGGGTATTAAGTAAATATGCGGGGGTGAAAAACAATTCTCAAAATTATACTCCTTCCGTCCCAATAAAAGTTTCACTAATTATTCAAAAGGGCATCTCGTTAGAAGCTTTGCCTTTCCTTTTTTGGCAAAGAATCTTTACTATTTCCTCCACAATTTTAATACTCACAACACCATTATAATTTATTATTCCCTCCACTAATTCTTTCTCCTATTTTCAAATTACACTCACAACATTTTTTTTCCCTCCCATTTTCATAATTTGCGTGCCCACCCAAAAGGGTGAAGCACTTATTGGGACGGAGGGAGTATACAGGGAACGAAATATTCCAACGTTGCCCTTGCCCGTCTCGTGTAATTATACACGAGATATAATCTATAATCTCGTGTATATGTACATGAGACACATCTCGTGTGAACTCATACGAGACTCATCTCGTGTGAACTCACACGAGACACATCTCACTCGAGATGTGTCTCGTGTGAGTTCACACGAGATGTGTCTCGTGAATAAAAAAAATAGGTATATAAAAGGCTATTTTGATAATTTACTTCCCTGAAAATTTTGTTCCCTGTATTTAGTATTTGCCGATAAAAAGGAAAAAAAAAGAAGAGAATTGTTATATAAACCCGTAAAATTGTTGAGTAAATCCGTAAGTTATAATCTTCAAAAATGCCATCGAGTGAATTTACAACATTATCTCTAAATCTATTAACTAAATCACTAATGTTAAATAAACCCGTAAAATTGTTGAGTAAACCTGTATACCCCCTCTCTCCCTCATCAATTTTCACCACCTTCCTCCTCCCTCCCTCATCAATTTTTACCTTTTTACTTAATCACTTCCTTCTTTATTTTTTTACATTCAAAAAAATTACCCCCCTTTCCTTCCTCTTTCTCTCACCATCATTTGTCTCCCAAAAAAAAAAAATCATACATATTTGTTTCAAGACAAGAGATTCAGGAGGCTCATCATGGATGTTCTACCATCGAATGCTCTACCATCGAATGTTAATGTAAGTTTTCTAACCATTTAAATTTGTTAAAAATGTCTTTTATGTTTCTTAGCTCAAATTCGGCCAGTAGTGACCGAAAATCAGTTCAGGTTCGGCCACACCTGGCCGAAATTAAGTTCAGGTTCGGCCACACCCGGCCGAAATTTTGAAATTGTTCGGCTCTGGTTTGCCGAATCTGGGATGTTTTTCGGTCAGTAACGACCGAATTTTAAAAATATTTCGGCCACCCCCAGCCGAACCATCGAAAAAAATTCGGCCACCACTGGCCGAACCTTTGTTTTTCTGATTACACCTCCCTTATTGTTTTATTGAATTGTTGCAGTATTTTATGGGTGACAACAACTATGTCTCGGTTGATTTTGAAAGCGTTTTGCGAGACTACACTCCAGAATTCACAATGCCCTTGTTTTTTCTAGATCGAAAAATAATGTTTGAATGGGTGCGTAAAAAGGGGAAAGAGCATGGATTTGTCATCGTAGTCGGTCGGTCGAATAACGGGAGCCGTAATTCCGCTCCTCGAATAACGCTTGTTTGTGATCGCCAGGGGACATACAAGGAAAAATCAATCTCTCTGTCCTCTCAAGAATCTGTCAACCTTGAAATATTGGGGGAAAAAAATAGAGAGAGCGGAACAAAGAAATGCGGTTGTAAGCTTCAGTTGAACGCCAGACAAGTCACGGTTGATGGTGAATGGCAATTAAAAGTGGTTTGTGGCTTTCACAATCATCCGATTTGCGAATCCATGTTGGGTCACTCTTATCTTAGGTAGATTAAATAAATCGAGGAGGAGTACGTGATAGAATTGTCACATGCAAATAGCCGGCCGAAGGATATTTTACATGGATTAAAAGAGAAATTTCCGGAAAACAAGTCCATAATACGGACTATTTATAATGCGCGAGTGAAGAACAGGGCAACTGAGCATGCGGGTCGTTCTCAAATCCAACAGCTCATGTTTAAATTGACCGATCATGCTTATCACTTCGAATATCGGCAATGCGAGAATACAAATGTCATTAAGGAGATATTCTTTGCTCATCCGAAAAGCATTGAATTGATGAAGGCATTTCCATACGTCTTGTTCATGGATTGCACTTACAAGACAAATAGGTACAACTTACCTTTGCTTGAGATTGTGGGCGTGACTTCAACCAAAATGACCTTCTTAATTGCTACTGTATACCTAGAGGCTGAGAAAGAAGGAAACTACACGTGGGCATGCGAAGTGCTGAAATCTTTGATGGATCAATCATGTCTTCCTAATGTTATCGTGACCGATAGGGAGCTTGCCTTGATGAATGCAATTCGTGAGACGTTCCCAACGACAACTCATTTGCTCTGTCGATGGCATATCAACAGGAATATTCTAGCAAAATACAATAAAATGTTTGATATGCAAGAGATTTTGGAGGCGTTCATTCTTCATTGGAATGTAATGGTCAAAGAGGCACCGTTTGATGACTATTTACGACGATTATCAGAAGATTTCAGTCAATATCCCGATGCGGTCAATTATGTCCTTCCTCTACGAAAATCAATGCCACATAATCCAAAATTTATTTGTATATGCTATGTCAACGGCAATCATTACATTCATGCCAAGTTGAAGGAAGGATGTCCATTGCCACCAGTACCATACAAATGGTATGAAGAACGTCATGAATGTGCAACCGGATGGCTAGATTCTTATCAAGATCGATTAATACAAGTACCCGAAACATCAACTTATGTAATTGATATTAAATAATTTTATTTATGTTAAATATTATGATTTGTGGTGTTACATATCTTTAAATAATTTTCATTTATTATTACATTCCATTTAAAGTTATATTAAAATTTAACTAAATTTAACTAACTTTAAATTAAATTAACTTTTTTAATGACGGGAAACACATTGTTACATTCCGTCTTAATAAACAGAAAAAAAATGGAATTTTTTTTTTTGAATGGTTCGGCCGGTAGTGGCTGAATTTTATCAAATATTTCGGCCAGTACTTGCCCAAAAACTGAAAAAAATTCGGTCAGTACTAGCCGAACCTTTGTAACTATGGCAAAAAAAAATTAAAAATTTAAGCCAATGCTGAGAATACATAACAATGTTTTTTCGCGAACGTTTCCAAAAAAAAAAAACACACTATTATTATAAGTCTCGGTCAGTACTGGCCGAACAGAAATGGGATTTTCGGTCAGTACTGGCCGAACTTCTTGACTGGTTCAGTCAGTACTGGCCAAATTAATGTTGTCGTGCGACATAACTTGACAATCTATGACAGCAACATACATGTTGTAGTCTGCACTCACCAGGGCACGTCCCCGACTCGTCTATGCTGCAACCATCACCCATACACACATATACAAATCCATACACCAATCACTCACCCCATACACATAAAACCATTAACCCATATACACACTCACCACATACACACACCAACCAATTACCCCATATATATACAAACCATAAATCCATAAATCAATCATTACCTCATTTTCAAACATCAAATACAAAACCAAAAATAATTGTTCATACAATCATTACCTCATTTTCAAACATCAAATACAAAACCAAAAATAATTGTTCATAAAAAACCAAAACTACAAATCTATTGTCATCTTCTACCACCCTGAGAAGTTGATGTCTGTGCTGGGATTTGAGTTGCTGCCAATGCTCTAAAGATGACGTCCATAGCCTCCTCTGCACTAACTGAGTGATCTCCATCTGTCCATCTCTCAGCAATAGGAATCATGACGTTCCAGACATTCATAATCATATCCCACGGATTAGGGGCAACAACTTCAGTTGTCCTCCTGACAGCGTGAGCCCGCTCGCAATGGGGTGCACAATAGGGTGTGAATATGTAGAGTACCATTGCGAGATAATCATCTGCAGCCTCTTGAGGCACTCTACATTCCCGAAACTTACGTTTATCAACGCAATTCGACTTCCAGTCATAGAATGACTGGGCAAACATGATCCACCCTACTAAAGACTTCTTATCTCCTCTCGCCATCCCAAGTCCAAGTGGAGGGTTTGATATTGTTTGCATGCACCCAAACTTTCGCAAGACCCGATCAGGAAGATGTGGTTCCACAACATTACCGGCAACTATGGCACCTTGATATAGCGCGACTCTAGGAAAAGGGTATTGAGCGCGGATACCTTCATACGGCATCCAAATCACCTACAATAAAAATATAAAAAATATTAATATAGTTTCATTTAAGAAAACAAAAATACATGTGAAAATTATTACTACAAAAATAATACTTACTTCCGTGTCCTGAATAATGTCAATATGTTGCCTCTTTACTTGCACGGAGGCAACTGTCGCTGGTTGAGCCCGAGGTGGTAGCCACTTCAATGTAAGCGGCAAATTGGGTAGATAGAAGTTGTTGAAACCGTTCCTAAACGCAGGAAACCTCTCATAAACCCATGCCTCCAACAAGATTAAGTGCCCGGAAATCCGAGGCAACCATTTAAACCTAGATCCTTTTCCTAGTTCAGAGCCAGGAAAAGCTAACGCTCCGGCCTCCCAAGCATAATTCCCAATTGCCCCATCATCTCTCAAAAATCTAGATAGCTCGCGTTGACACATATCTCTGGCCTTATCGCAGTAAGATTTGTGCACCCCAATAATTATAAGAGATATGCCTTAGCAAAGACGGACAGCCTTTCTGGGGTCTGAGGAGTACAAATGAGGGGAGAACTTCGATCTCAGCCATTCTAAATTGACCAATGCCCCTTTGGCAGGAATTCCATCTTTAGCAGTTTTTTTTGTCACTCCCAAAACCTCACAGACTTTATTAAGAGGTGGCTGACTAGAATAAGCGGGATTCTCAAATAAGGGTGCACCTACTACCAAGGTTCTAAAAAGCGCTAGGCAGATGCTAGGCGGCGGAGCCGGGCCTAGCGCCTAGGCGGGATTAGTCGAGATTAGTCGGGACCTAGGCGGGGCTTAGAACTAGGCGTTGGTGAGGGGCCTAGGCGCCCTTAGGCGGGGTCTTTTAGAACACTGCCTACTATCAGAAGCAGTGTAAGACAAGACACATCCTCTAAAGTGATGGTCATCTCCCCAAATGGCATATGGAAACTATTAGTTTCCGGATGCCAACACTCAACAAAAGCGTTAACCAACGTTTTATCTACGTTGTCATACGCTCCATTTCCATTAACTAAGCACAAGAGACCGGAATTAATGATAGTATTTTGAACCGGCTCTGACACTTTATTCAAATCCAATTCCCATTTTTTCAATTTTCCTATATGATTAATACATTTTAGGATTCTATCATCTTTACCCTCCCAAATGGATTTAGCAATATGGGTTTCATAGGAAATGAGTAATGTTTTGTACCTCGGGCCACCGGGATAAGACGTTACATCCCCACCTCCCCCGGAGTCATCCTCATCATCATCATCTTCCTCATCTTCCGGCTCATATTCCCGTTCATTTTTCGGGTCACTATAATTTTGAGCCGGAATAAGGTCTATCTGGTGAGGTTTCCATATAATGAGATTCCTCATTGTAGACCGACTGACGAGGCTCATTGTAGACCGACAAGCGAGGATCAACATTTGAATCCTCAACTGGCTCAGCATCAAGGTTCTATGAAGATTGCCCTTGAATACGTGCGGCTACTTTTGAAGTCCGTTCGGAAGCAGTTGGACGTTTTCTTCTTGAAAAAATTTCCTTAACTGCAAAGAAAACATCAAAAAATCAAACTCATAGCTATTTTATATCATATCATATCAAAATCAAACACTAACATCTCATTGAGCAAGGTTCGGCCATGAGTGACCGAAATTTTGAGCAAGGTTCGGCCAGGTGTGGCCGAAATTTTGAGAAAGATTCGGTTGGTCATGGCCGAATTTTTGAGCAGGTTCGGCCGGGTGTGGCCGAATTTTTGAGCATTTTCGGTTGGGTCTGGCCGAATAGATCTAAAAAATCGGCCAGTAGTGGCCGAACCACTAAAACCCAAATTTTTGAATTTGTTCAAAATCACAATCTCTCAAATTGAAGCAAAAATAAAGTAATTTTAGAACGAAGGAAAGAATAATTACCGGATTTTCCTAGGTTTGACATCTTGAATGGTGTTGAAAATGGAGGTTGTTCTTCTTCTTCTTCTACTTCGATTTTGCTTCTTCTTTCTTCTCTCTCTCTCTCTCAGCCGGTCTCTCTTCTCTCTCTCAGCGGTCTATCTTCTCTCTCTAAAATTTCAAACGGTTTCTCTCTTTCTCTCTCTAAGACTTGGTTGTGGGTGAGGATGAGTGAGAGAGAGAGAGTAAATGAAGAGTTAATTGGGTGGGTGGGTGTGGGTGTGGGTGGGTGTAGGTGTGGGTGTGGGTGGAGATAAAAATAAGGGGTATAAAGGGAAAAGGGGGGATTTATTTAATTTATTTGGGGTGGGTTTACTCAACAATTTTACGGGTTTATATAACCATTCTCTTTCCCAAACGCACTCTAAATTCATTTCTCCCTTCGAAATTCGAAGTCCCAAATATTAAAGAATCAAAGTCAAATCCATTTCTTACAGCCAAGAAAAATGGAAGAACTGAAACCCAATGTCCAAACCCCACTCCAAAACCTCGCTCCTTCTGCTCCTCCAACAGCTTCTAGGAAGAGATCATTTGACAATACCAATGTCAACTTCGAAGATTCAAACTATTTCAAGATGCGCGCTCTTCTTAAAGACATCCGTCCCCATTTTCTTGAGGTATTTTTTTCCCCAATTGTCAAGTGTTTTTTTCTTGTTCTTGATTGAGAATTGAATTGCCCCATTTGGGTTTCCATTGAATTTTGAATTTCCGTTTTTGGTGAATTGGGTTATTTTATTATTGTATATTTTTTTACCTAATTGTTTCAAGTGTTGTTTTTTCTTGTTCTTGATTGAGAATTGAATTTGTAACGACCCCAATTTCCACACATAATAATAATACTTACTTCATTAATAGAATAGCCTCCAACGGCTACTAAAACCATAATTCAAAAGTATTAACCACTATTTGAAATAAACTTAAATGCTGAAAACGGTAATAATCTCTACGGCTAGTACAAACCACTAGCTCAAAAATACTTAATGTTCTAAAATAATTATTTGAACTCCAACAGCCGCTAATCCATCAATACGCAGCCAATCCTCTCCAATCATTTATTACCTGGGAGGGGAAAGAATATGAAAGGGTGAGCGAACAAAGCTCAGTAAGTTCATACGGGGTCTCTTCGGTTTCTAAGAAGAGACGACCGGAACGAACGGAGTTTAACAATATTTCAATGAAAGGATAACATGTACAATAAATAGTTTTGGTACTGAGAATGCCAAAGAAGGATACTTTTTCAAATAACAACACTACAAGAAATATAGTTATTAGGGTCGGCCCGTCACCGTCCCTAAAGGTTTTTAGGTCGGCCTTAAGGACGGGACGTTAGGGTCCGGAATAACAGGCGACTCTAAAACTCTGGGACCCCCGTCACCGTCCCTAACAAAGTATTAAAGACGACATGCTTTGGTCCTTAAAATTAATTTAGCGGGAATATTTTGGAGCCAAATTTTTTTTTGGGACGAGTTAATAGGGTCGGACTTGCCGACCCTAATATTAATTTAGGGTCAATTTATTTTTTTCCCGGGAAATTATTAGGGACATGCGTCACCGACCCTAATGTAATTTTGCGTCAAAATATAATTTTGGAGGGAAAGATTTAAGGTCGGCTTTCAACGACACAAACAAGCTTGTATCCCAAAATATCTAAATCTTAATCATCAATATTAACTACTCCATTCGTCTCAAAATGAATTGAATGTTCATTCTTTTTTCAAATTTACTCATTATCAAAAGCAAATAATCCAAAGTTAATCAGCTACATCATTCAAATATAGGTCTTTGCCAAAAAAAAAAAAAAACTAGATCTTGTAGAACTACTCAAATTTCCATTAAAAATACTCTAATCTAAATAATTAAGTCTCCAACATTGAAAAAATTGCCTCCCCTAGAAGTTTGTTCCTTGATAACATTCTTGCAATAAAATCCATGTGTCCTTGCTATTGAATGAAACCTGAAAAAAAAAGTGCAACACAAACAAATATATCAATTCATAATGATGAGAAATATGCTGGTATATGCAGAGCTGAAAAAAAACAGCATTGATGAACAGATGCTCTGAAAGAATGGAACGTTAAACCAACACATGCTCTGAAACAAGGAAAAATCAAGTATAAGCATTTCTTGGGTCATTTCACTTGACCCAAACTTAATCACACTTGGCTGTTCATTTAGCCAGTTAACATATACTTTTGGTCAATCCACTAGACCAATCTTTCATGTTCCCATTTCAATTCACATAATTAACAAGTAGGAACACAATGGTGCAAATATAAATTAATTTCAACTAAACTTTATTTCATAAACTAGAATGAAACTTTTTAAATTTGTATCCTTACCACTAAGATAAAACAAAAGGCCGAATCCTAAGTTCGACTACTGCCACTAGAATCAAAATGCCACTATTGCAATTTCCTATCCGTTCCATAACTAAAAGTAGATCACTTTCTTACCACCCTCTGTCTCCAACCTCACTTTCTTTCTGCCCTTTGGTCCTTCCGCTACTTCATCTTCAACCTTGGGAACAGCAGATGTTTCCGATTCTGCCCGGTCCCTTTTCTTAGCGTTATCTTCTTTTACTTTCTCTAGCTCATGATAGGTTTGATAACATTCATGCCTAAGAGTATGGATGTACTCCTCCGCCTTGATCAACCGATTTCGAGTTTCTATGATTTCCTCCTCAGCCATTTGCAAATCTGCACTTAGTTGAGTCACTCTCAGTTCAGCCTGAATCCTCCTTCTTTGTTCTCTTCTACCAGCATCCATTTCCCTAATACAAAAGGAAAATTTCATCAGTGTCTCTTAACCTTAAATGTATGAAATAGCACTGCACAAGTAATAGTATTACATCCCAAAATATTTCTTTCGGTGATCCATTTTCTACAAGTAAGAGATAACCCTCATTAGTATCACTGGTAAAATCCAAGCACATAGTATACGTCATACATCATACTTAGGCATTTGTAATCCTAAAAGAAGTTTCTTCTAACTTCCTTGACAAAACCTCATCATTTTTAGTAAGGCTACTCCTTTGTCCTATCACAAGATTCCAGAATTAGAAGAAAAAATACTAACTTCCCAATTACAATCTTTTAATTTCCACCATTGCATAGTTAGACTCTTAAGGATTGTCACCCTAAAATCCTCTGTCACGCATACTTTCTAGGTAGGCCCAATTATACTCAAGTACTACTTCTTCTAATATGCTTAATGCTCTAAAGTCTCCCATGTGACCTAAAGCCAAAGCTCTGATACCAACTGTAACGACCCCAATTTCCACACATAATAATAATACTTACTTCATTAATAGAATAGCCTCCAACGGCTACTAAAACCATAATTCAAAAGTATTAACCACTATTTGAAATAAACTTAAATGCTGAAAACGGTAATAATTTATACGGCTAGTATAAACCACTAGCTCAAAAATACTTAATGTTCTAAAATAATTATTTGAACTCCAACAGCCGCTAATCCATCAATACGCAGCCAATCCTCTCCAATCATTTATTACCTGGGAGGGGAAAGAATATGAAAGGGTGAGCGAACAAAGCTCAGTAAGTTCATACGGGGTCTCTTCGGTTTCTAAGAAGAGACGACCGGAACGAACGGAGTTTAACAATATTTCAATGAAAGGATAACATGTACAATAAATAGTTTTGGTACTGAGAATGCCAAAGAAGGATACTTTTTCAAATAACAAGTAGTGGCACTTTTACAATAACAGATAGAACTTTACACACACTTGTCCGTCAATTCCAAATAATTGTGCACCTTTAATCTAGAGTGACTCCGATACACACATTCGGTGATCGTTGAATAAGAAGATCTACGCCTTTAATCTAGGGCACCCCCTTATTCTGAATAAGAGAATCTACGCCTTTTATCTGGGGCGCTCCCTTATTCTGATATATCATAAATTAAGGTCATTTCAATCTGTTTAGACCAATTCATTCAACAATAAGGTCATTTCAATCTGTCTAGACCAAATCATACAAAGTCCTCATCAAATGGATAGAATAATATCATATATAGTGTTCAAAGTACGAGAACACATTAATCAAAATCCAATCATCACGGATACACATTGAACAATCACAATATCAATGGTAGGATATTCCAAAGAACGCACATATCAAAGGAATACAAATGAACAACTACCAGCCACTTAGTAGTATACAAATCATCAAATAGGGAATCCTATCACAAAGGAAAGATACATTCAAATACTTAATGAACGTAATCCCTTACCTTAGCTTTGCTTTTCTTCCTTAAGCAACGCCTTTACGCGAAATCTACAATCACGGAATAACATAACTTAGGCACAAGTAATCGTTTATTACTTTTTATGTACCTATACTTCCTTTCCTTAGTTAACCTATGAGTTACTCTTAGACTCACCTTAACTGGTTAACTAACCTTCTAATTTTAGGAACTTTCCTAATTTAGCAGTTTCTTAATTTTAGAAACTTCTTCTTATAGATCTTTCCTCAAGAGGAAACTTAGGTTCATTTTTTTCAATGAAAGTCTAATTCCTTGATAGCTTCCTAATTACGGTCCCTCTTCTCTTTTTGGGTAACCTTCTTTATTTGGAAAGTTTCCTTCTTCGGAAGCTTTCAATTTCGAACCCTACTATTTTAGGAACCTAAGTCTTTTAGCATCTATATAATATTTAAAACCAAAAACATTTCTAGCTTTCTCAGCCTATCCACGTGTAATTCTGAGCTGGAATTCCACGTGTAAATTCAGCCTGTATCTCTCCGCTCCTCATTTCCGTCTAATCCCATCGGAAACGCACAATTCATAATTTAAGCCGCAGCTATCTCCTCTTCCCGTGACATACGCTCGCCGGCGAATTCCTTGATGGGTCATTTGCCAGATTCAATTTGCCAATTCCTTGATGCAACTGAAACTTATCCCCTCTCTCAATGCACATCAATTCAAAATTGATCGCAACAACAGCCATCAAAATTGATCGCAACAGCCACCAAATACATTCATAGGCCTCTCAGGTATTTGATGCAAGTTTCAATTCCTTGATGGGTTTAGTTTTTTCATTTGTGTATACTTTCTTTCTCAGTTTTCATTTTCTCTCATTCTTAATTTTCAATTTTGCACTTTGATTTCGATGCTCTTCTCTTCGATCTTTGTCGATCTCAATCTATTTTCGGTATTTACTGCTTAATTTTGAATAGAATCATGTTCTTTGATCTGGGTTCTTGTCAATCTTGTCCTTTTGTGCAAGATTTGGTATTTTGAATTTTAGTTGAATCATCAAAAGTTTATACTGTATTGGATTTCATCTTGATATTCTGATTTGAATAAATCAATCTAGATATCCAATGCATGTGAATTTCAATCGATTGTTTATGTGTGTGGATATGTGCGTGTGTCTGTGCATGTTTACGCTTGAAATTGGGTAAAAAGTTCATATATTTGTTGATTATATGGATGAATTAAAGCTTGTATAATTTTCTGGTCGATTTTATGGAATAGTAAAAGAAGCTTACCTTGTCTCAATTAGGGTTCAGGGAATGATTTTCGTCTGATTGTTTAATTGATATAACGGCCCTATTGATTTCAAGATCTAATGTAGAATGGGGTTGGATATGTTTTGAGTATACAATTTGCATCACGGGCAAGGGCACCTTTGATAGAAGTACAAAATTCAAGAAAGTCAACTTTTGTTGTGAATGTTTGAGCCTCTACTAATGGCTTTGAATCATCGATGAAATCAAATAGTGGACATATCAGAGCCTTTACTAATCAATTAGAATTCGGTTTAAAGATTAATCATTTACATTTCATTCATTTCGTCCCCGATTCAGTGTCTCCTTTCTTTTAAAAAGTTGGCGCAAATTGATTGTTTGCTGTAAATTTACTGAACTCACACTTGCTATCTATCATGCCCCAGTTCGTACATGCAATACTATAGAACAAATGCTATGAACATTCTGTTGGGTTTTATGGATCCATGCGCAGCGGAATTAAGCATAAAATTAACACAAAACCCAAGCCCTAAGATCCGTTCTATACGATTAAATTGAATTGCTATGAGATAGAATTTACCAACCTAAATTGCTTTCCGGTCTTGAGCTATCGAACGGATAATTATGTGATTCGTAATCACAAACTTTTGATCTTCAAATCTTCGAATCTTCAACTCCTTTGGATCTTCAGATTTGAACTCTAGGTCTTTGATTTGTTTGAGCAAAACTAAGACCCTCTTTTGGTAATCCACACAAATATGAATGTCGAGAACAATTCTCGGGTTGGGAATTGCTAGATTCCTAAAACTTATGGAAGAATATTGAGAGTATTTTGTTATGATTTTCCCTTGAAAATTTCGGCCAGACCTTAGGGTTGACAGACCTCACATATTTATACTACTTTAGTGTAAATATGTTTCCTAATCGAATTAGGAGAACAGTCATTAAAAACGCTGTCGTGGCTAGTTATGTCGCGTGACATAAGTAGCCGGTGGCTAGTTATGTCGCGTGACATAAGTTGCCATATACAGAAACTCTCAATCATTCTTCCCTTGGTTCAACCAACTCATTCTATTTGTGTGTGACCCAATAGGATTGTATTATGTTGGCAATGAGTCCGATCATATCGACCCTCATAAGACATAAGCGGACTCTAGCAAGCCATTATGTCTACCCAAATAACACAACGTAAGAGTTCACGTTTCCAATGGTACACTTCCATTTTTCCCTTTGTCTCACGATGTTATATTGAACACAAGTCATGGTCCACGTCAACTTGTATTTGTTCAATGCTTTCTCGATCTTGAGTATAATGATAGTCCAATCATATTGGGGTGTGGCCACACGCTTTCATCATTATCACTCATCGAGGGGCCCAAGCAAAACATCTCTCTTTCGAGGGACAAATTCCATCTTGACTTATCATCCTTCCCATCATGAATCCGATCATGCCAAAGATAGCCTTTATAAATATCGTGTTAAGATATCGTTGACTAAAATCAAACATGACTTTCATCATATGTAAGGTCATGATAATCTCAGGTCTAGGGACTAAATGAAGTGATCATATGAGATTTAATTATGACATTTGACCATGACATAAATCTCATACGGGTCAAGTCCAGTCACTTGTTCTCTAACAAGTACCCATAATTTCAATGTGCATCTCTATGCATATAATCATCATATGATTATCCATTGACAATTATACTAATTATTCTCTTAATAATTAGGGACGGAGATTATTACAATAAATATGCAAACTATATAATAATCAAATAATAAACATAAACGATAAAGATGATACATAACGGTTTTCAGTTAAACATAACTAAAGCCTAGGGCATTACACCAACAGTCTCCCACTTGCACTAGGCTCCATTTATGTATCGAATACTCATGGATCTAACATGCCCATCATGCTTCTGCCTATGCAAGGGTCTTTGTAAGTGAATCCCTTATGTCATCATTGGTTGATATTTTGTATATCTTAACGTCTTCTCATTCTTTATGAATTCCTCGAAGAACGTCTAAGTGAGTGTTTGGATCACCGTTGTGATTTTGGTTCCATTGTTTGCACAAATGACACCATAATTATCACAACAAAGTTCCACGGATTAGTGATACTTGGAAAAACACTTGAAGTGTTTTCAAAACACTAAATGAACTTTTGATCCAAACTGCCCTCTTTCACTACATCATATGTTGCTAAAATATGGCCTTAGTAGTAGAATCGGCTACAATTTCTGCTTGGAACTCTTCCAATCAAAATTGCACCTCTAATAAGCACAAACACAAATCCTAATTGCGATTTTAAAATAACTTTGTCAGTTTGGAAGCTAGCATCTTTGTTTACAACAAGATTAACTTCCAATCTTTCAAATCCCAAGAACGTATCCTTAGTTCTTCTTAAGTACTTAGGATCATCTTGACTGCCATCCATTGGTTCTCAACAGGATCAGATTGGTATCGACTCATCATGCTTATAGCATACGAGACTCGAGTCTAGTACAAATCATGGCATACATGACAGATCCAAGTGCCGCAGCATATGGAACTTCATTCATTCCCTTTTGCTCATCAGTTGTCATAAGACAATGAATATTGCTAAGAGAAATACCATGACCCATTGACAAGCTACTCTTCTTAGACTCTTCTAAGAATCTTGTCAATGTGAACACTTTGACTCAAACCAATTTATCCTTCTAGATTCATCTTTATAGATCTTGATGCCAAGGATGTAAGCGGCTTCACCCATATCTTTCATTGAGAAACCTTTCCTTGACCAAGACTTAACAGTCTTAAGTGTCGGAACTTGTTTTTCCAATGAGTAAGATATCATTGTAATAAACAATAGAAATAATACTACGCTCCCACTGAATTTCATGCATACACAAGGTTCATCTTCGTACTTGATAAAGTCAAACTCTTTGACCAATTCATCAAAACGAAGATTCCAATTCCTTTAAGCTTGCTTCAACCCATCTCATGGATCTTTGCAACATGCATACTCTATTAGAGTTTCTTGAATCGACAAACTATTCTGGTTGTGTACTCTACACATTCTTAATAATCTTTCCATTTAAAGAAAGTCGTTTGACATCCATTTGTCATATCACATAGTCACAATATGCGATAATGGCAATTGAAATTCTAACAGACTTCGACATTGTAAGTGGCGAAAAAGGTTTCAATATAGTCAATACTATGAATTTGCCTAAATCCCTTTGTTACAATCCTTAGTCATGAAAGTATACACCTTCACATCCATGTCGGTCTTTGAAGACCTACTTGCACCCTTTAGTTTTTATACTTTTAGGTAGCCCAATCAAGTTCCAAACTTGATTGTTAAACATGGATTGTAATTTGGATTCCATGGTTCCTAACCATTTATCCAAATTAGGAGAGGACATCGCTTCTTGATAGCAAGTAGGATCGTCATTCTTAATGACTTTCCACTTCATCACTTTCCGCAACGAGAAATCACTATTCCTTGAGTTCGGATCGTGACCTATCTAATCTACGATGGACTTGTGCATCTTGAACCGGTTTCACAACTCCTTTGTGAACTTGGTTCTGTCTCTACTCTTGGTTCCATATTATTTTCGGGTTCTTGAATTTCTTTCAAGATTAATTTTACTCCCACTAGATTCTTTATTGAGAAACTATTTCTCAAGAAACAAATCGTGTAGAGCAACAAACGTTTTGTTCTCTTTGCGGTTGTAAGATTAATTTCCGAAAATAACCTAGTCAAATTTGGTGCTAACTTATAAGAGACAAGTCTCTTTACATAAGATTCGCAACCCCAAATCTTCATGAAAGACAAACTAAGTTTTCTTCCGTGCCACATCTCATGTGGGGCCTTAAGAACCGATTTAGTAGGGACTCGATTCAGTGTAACCGCATTATTTCTAATGCATATCCTCAAAAGGAAATAGGAAATAGGAAAGTCCGATTGACACATCATCGAACGAACCATGTCCTACAAGGTTCAATTCCTCCTTTCAGACACACCATTCATAGTGGTGTTCAGTGTGGAGTCAACTCTTGAAACAATTTCATAATTTTGAGATGATTGTCAAACTCTTGGCTCAAATATTCATCACCTCGATCTAATCGAAGTACTTAATAATTTTGCCAAATTGTTTTGTACTTCATCTTGAAATGTTTAAAACATCTCAAACGATTCACCTTTGGACTTCATCAGATGGACATAGTCATATCTAGATAAGTCATTGGTAAATATGATGAAATACCGAAATCTTCCCCTAGCAATGCTGCTTAATGGTCCACATACATCTCATGTATAATGACCAATAAGTCACTAGCCCTCCCACTACTTTAGTGTAGGGTGGTTTGGTCGATAATCCCAATAAATAAGATCCACATTCCTCAAATGATTCATGGTCATATGAGTCTAAAAGTCCGTGTTAATGGAGTTTAGATATATGTTTCTTATTTATTTGACCAAGCCGGCAATGCCATATGAACGCGTTGTTCATATTGTTCGGTTTAGATTTCCATTTATATTATAGATATCTTCAACATTATTTTGTTTCTCATCATCAAGGATATGAAGACCATTTAATGACATATGCATTACAATAAGGCATATTATTAAATAAATATAAAACTTCTTATTGAAAATAAGAAAATTATATCCTTCATCATCCATTTAAGAAACAAAAATAATACTCCTACTCAAATCCGGAACGTAGTCATACTTGTTCAAAACAAGTACTACTTCACAAGGCAAAGTGACTTCATAAGTCCCTTATGGCTAATGTTGCAACTCTTGCTCCATTCCCATGCTTAGGTTTAATTTACCTTATTTGAGTAGCTTTCTATTCTTTGTTCCTTGCACATTTAAACAAATGTGGGATCCAATCCGGTATCATATACCCAAGAACAAGAAGTCGAAAGGAAAATATCTATCATATAGATACTTGAAGTAGTAGCAATCATATTGCCCTTCTTCACCTTTTAGGCCTTCCTAATAAGCCTTGCAACTTTGCTTCCAATGACAATCTTATTGCAATGATAGCAAAATGCATCCTTTTGAAACACTTTGGGTTTAGCCTCTTCGGCTATGACAACATTTGTCCTAGGTTTAGCAACTTTTGCTTTACCTTCTTTTCCTTCCTTTATGAACCCTTTTATTGTGTCAACCATTAACACAATTTGCGGATTGCTCCTTCTTTCATCATATGAATTAAGAGTTTTCACCACAACATATATCTTTTGCCTAGTTCGCATTTGGAACATTTCCTTTATGCGGTGTGCTAGAACAAAAGAATTGTTATCATGTGCTCAAGGTTCTTCATAAGAGCCTTTAAACATGGTGGCAAATACAAGGCAAGCAATATTGTCAGAATCATCACTATGTTTCTAATGTTGCTTCCTTATTTGCCCTTTGCAACATTTGCAATGGGTTCAGTAGGAACGGATTCGTCAAGAACGTACACATTATGTATTGTTCCTTTCGAACTTTGTCCTTCATAAGGACGAATCGCAATTATCATTATGTAATGCTACTTCTACAACAAAATATACAAATTATATGAACACATATCAATATCAACACATTTATCATTTAAGAGCAAATAATGTATTTTACAAATACTCCCACTAAATCATACACCTTCTAATGCTAATAAGCATAATATGCATTTAATGGGCTAAGATCCAACTTTAATTTAATCTCAAGTACGCTATGGCGCACCGCTCAAAATTAAACTAATTAGGTAGAAAACATCAATCATATCGTATATGACTCTTAGGGCTAAGATCCAACTTTAATTTAATCTCAAGTACGCTATGGCGCACCGCTCAAGATTAAACTAATTAGGTAGAAAACATCAATCATATCGTATATGACTCTTATGAGATTTATTTAAGACATCATATGTCTAAGCATATTTTAATCTCATCTTATGCCTTGGGTCCAAAACCATTTTGATAACCCAATTAAGTTCATCCACTTTAAACGTATAGGAACCACCATTTCCTCATCTTGCTCGCAAACGGAATAGAATCAAAGCACCTTGCTATGGCAAGCCCACCCAAAACTATCCGAGTGGTCTCAAGTGTTTAAATCATGGATTGGCATAAAGAACTTAAAAGTTAAATGAAGGTTCTTTAAGGTAGATTATAAGCATATCAGAAAGATAGTCATAATTGTGCACCAGGTAAGTTCCCAGGAAGATAGGTGAGCCACAAGGACTACTTAAGTACCAACTCTTCCTTAGACAGAACTCTCCTAGTCATGCACAATTAGAAATCAACTCTGATTTGGCAACATAATCACTACCTTTTATAAACAATTAGTTTCCTTTAAAAATTTCGCGTAATTATGACTTGTTTCCATAAACAATCATAAAATTTAAAATTTACAATGTCTAAATCTAAACATATTAGGAAACTATAAATCAATGTTTCAACTAAACATCTAATAAAATTCTTAACACTTAAGAACAATTAATTCATGCATCGCAACAATTAATAAAACACATTTGAATTAATTAAGCATGCATCATAAACAATGAATTAATCTAGCATAGCCCTATAAATTTTATTTCCAGAAATTTATAGCATCCAGATTAAGACATAAAACATCTCGATTGCAAACACAATCATAGATTAGCGTAAAAATTAAACAAACCGATTCGCGCCGTATTTGGCTTATTATGTCGCGTGACATAACTAGCCGCGCTAGTTATGTCGCGTGACATAACCGGCCGTATTACTGCATTTCCTCCTGTGGCCTACTATGTCGCACGACATAGGTAGCCGATTCCCTTGAGATTTCCAGTTTCAATCAATTCAGATTACATGCAATTAAATCATATAAAACAACCCTTTACAGATTTAATTCAACATAATTCGAAAACGATTTTCACATTGTTTCACATAAACAATCAAAATTCTATCGCATACAAAAACATGCAACGAACATATAAACAATTTATATAATCATTCTAGCATGTTAATTCAAACTTAACCATACGAACGGGGCTCTGATACCACTGTTGGGTTTTATGGATCCATGCGCAGCGGAATTAAGCATAAAATTAACACAAAACCCAAGCCCTAAGATCCGTTCTATACGATTAAATTGAATTGCTATGAGATAGAATTTACCAACCTAAATTGCTTTCCGGTCTTGAGCTATCGAACGGATAATTATGTGATTCGTAATCACAAACTTTTGATCTTCAAATCTTCGAATCTTCAACTCCTTTGGATCTTCAGATTTGAACTCTAGGTCTTTGATTTGTTTGAGCAAAACTAAGACCCTCTTTTGGTAATCCACACAAATATGAATGTCGAGAACAATTCTCGGGTTGGGAATTGCTAGATTCCTAAAACTTATGGAAGAATATTGAGAGTATTTTGTTATGATTTTCCCTTGAAAATTTCGGCCAGACCTTAGGGTTGATGCACCTCACATATTTATACTACTTTAGTGTAAATATGTTTCCTAATCGAATTAGGAGAACAGGCTGTCAAAAACGCGTCTGTGGCTAGTTATGTCGCGTGACATAAGTAGCCAGTGGCTAGTTATGTCGCGTGACATAAGTTGCCAAATACAGAAACTCTCAATCATTCTTCCCTTGGTTCAACCAACTCATTCAATTTGTGTGTGACCCAATAGGATTGTATTATGTTGGCAATGAGTCCGATCATATCGACCCTCATAAGACATAAGCGGACTCTAGCAAGCCATTATGTCTACCCAAATAACACAACGTAAGAGTTCACGTTTCCAATGGTACACTTCCATTTTTCCCTTTGTCTCACAATGTTATATTGAACACAAGTCATGGTCCACGTCAACTTGTATTTGTTCAATGCTTTCTCGATCTTGAGTATAATGATAGTCCAATCATATTGGGGTGTGGCCACACGCTTTCATCATTATCACTCATCGAGGGGCCCAAGCAAAACATCTCTCTTTCGAGGGACAAATTCCATCTTGACTTATCATCCTTCCCATCATGAATCCGATCATGCCAAAGATAGCCTTTATAAATATCGTGTTAAGATATCGTTGACTAAAATCAAACATGACTTTCATCATATGTAAGGTCATGATAATCTCAGGTCTAGGGACTAAATGAAGTGATCATATGAGATTTAATTATGACATTTGACCATGACATAAATCTCATACGGGTCAAGTCCAGTCACTTGTTCTCTAACAAGTACCCATAATTTCAATGTGCATCTCTATGCATATAATCATCATATGATTATCCATTGACAATTATACTAATTATTCTCTTAATAATTAGGGACGGAGATTATTACAATAAATATGCAAACTATATAATAATCAAATAATAAACATAAACGATAAAGATGATACATAACGGTTTTCAGTTAAACATAACTAAAGCCTAGGGCATTACACCAACACATTCATGTTTGTGCTACCAAGAGGGGCTAAAAGTCACGTTTTTTTTGTTTTTGCATGAAAATGAAATTGTAGAAATTGTTAAAAAATGTGTTTCTTTTAATATTGTTTATTTTTCTAATCAATTCTTACTAGAGTTCATTTCCAAGATGCATTTCTTCTTTTGTTGGTTTTCTTTTGTGTGTCTGGTGGTGGTTGTTGGAATGAGTGGGTAAATACTAAATAGTACTCCCTTCGTCCCAAAATGGATGTCCAAAAATATTTCAAATTTTCTCTTGATCAAGAGCAAATTTGAATTTTCTTGTACATTCATTACTAAATTGAATAACAAAGTTATTGTAGTTTGAGACTTTGGTATTCTCCTTTGTCACTTAAAAGTGTAGCTGAAATCTTTTGTTACCATTACTTCAGGGTTTGGGATTTTTGAAGGTTGTTTTAAGTTTCATCTCCAGCACAAATCATGAATGTGAACGGGGTGGAATCAGAGCTGGGCCATGCTTCAGTTGAGAATGGAAGTGAAGTGAACAATATCAATGGGCTCGGGCTTAGTGAGCCAATAAAGTTTGGCTCACATGGGTCAGATGAGCCCATTAGAGAAGCAAATACTAATCCCGTGTCCAACTTCCCAAAGGACGCTGTTGATGAGTGGCCCGAACCTAAGCAGGTCCACTCCTTCTATTTGGTTAAGTACCGGTCATACGAAGATCAAAAGGTTAAAGTCAAATTGGATCAAGCCGATAAAGATCTTCAAAGGTTGAATCAAGCCCGTTTCCAAATCACTGAAAAGCTTAGGGCGAAAAGGGTAAGCTAATGTAGATATAGTTTGACGGTTTAATTATGGCATTTATTATAAATAAACTCTTTACTATGCATTTGATTTATTTTTTGTAGGCTGTTCGGGCACAGATAATGACTCAGATAAGGTCTTTAACTGGTGAAACGAAGCAATACAATATGATCATGGATGAGAAATGAGAAGAGGAAGGAAATGGAACCTTTGACGAACGCTTTAGGAACCTTGCGGGGCCCAAAGAATGCTTTCAGGGACAGGGGGTTTGTATGCTCATCTGAGGAAGAACTTAATCAGCTGGTAAGCTTCAGTTTTACTCTTTTCCGTTCTGAAATCCTGATACAAGGAAGCTGGATATTAAACTGGTAGATAATGGGTACGTTATAAACGATTTTAACACACAATTTTTGTTCGTTAATTAATTAGGCTAATAACTAACATTATATATTTTTCTTTACTGTAGATGTAATCGGTGAGGTGGTATTACCAATAAATGATTTTGAATATGTTAGTGCGGCAAGGCAAGGAAGCTGGATATTAAACTAGTAGATAATGGGTACGTTATAAACGATGATTTAATATATTTACATGAATTTTTCACATACATGTTAACTATTTAATCAGCTTTATTAATCCCCTTCTAATATTTTACAGGGGAATGGAGCTAGATGTTATCTTATGGGAGTCGTACGGAGGTCAACTGAAAAGTTTTATTCAAAACAGGGGACAAGATTCAGAGGAACCAATCGTACTGATTTTACAGTTCGTGATGTGTTCAAGATATATGGGTAATATGTTATCTTTTTAAATTGATTACTATCTCTAAATTATATTTAAAAGTATTTTTTACTTAATGCTAAAATTAAAAATTGTTATATTATACAGGGAAGAGTCGTGTTTCTACCATGAAGCACGCAACAAAACTTCTTATAAATCCCGATGTTCCTGAATTAAAAGAATTTGATAAAAAGTAAGTCCCTTTAATTCTAATGACACATTTTAGACACTATTACACGTTTATGTTTTTTTTTCTAGATGATTTTAATATTACTTTCACTATTTATTTAACAGGCGTGGCAATGGAGTTTCATCCATGGGTCGCAGTCTCACTACTATAACAGATGATAGCAAGTTCATCGGTGGTGACGAGTGGTTCAAAATCGAAGATGTCAAGACTATAGATGAGTTGCTCAAATGTAGTGAGGTACAAAGCAAAATTTGAATAAATTTTTATTCATTAATAGTATGTTGGTGATTATTGAACTATATGTTAATTTTTACAGGTTGGCTTATACACTACATTCGCTGAAATAGTTGATGTTGACCCGCATTGTAACTGGTACTACCAAGCTTGCAGCAACAAGAAATGTAACAAAGGAGTTGACAGGAACTCAACCA
Source organism: Adenophora triphylla var. japonica (assembly GCA_022495995.1). Taxonomy (NCBI): domain Eukaryota; kingdom Viridiplantae; phylum Streptophyta; class Magnoliopsida; order Asterales; family Campanulaceae; genus Adenophora; species Adenophora triphylla. The sequence continues at coordinate 565,265 of JAFEMH010000216.1, forward strand.
AATGTCCAAAGTGTAGTACACCATACACCAACCTCATTCCAAGGTATATGTCGTTACAATTTTTTACCTTCACATAATTCATTTATAAATTTATAGTGTTTTCATAGATGTTAATGATTTGATTTGTAACCGCCTTTCCTTCTAGGTTCAAAATTAAAATTGTTGTCATTGACGGAAAGGATGATAATGGAGCTGAGTCTTACTTTATGCTGTTTTATGCATGTGCATCTAATATGCTTAATATGTCCGCTTCCCAAGTAGTTGCTGAAATATCAGAGGTAGTTATTCTATTTTACAATTTTTCCAACTAATACACTCCCTCCGTCCCACCCGACTTAGTATTGTTGCAAAAATGATTTTACTTTGAACATGCCATTTGAAATATGAGAGGGCCTACAAAAAGCTTGCACTTGATGCGTTAGTTATTCAACAAGGACGCCTAGCAGAGCAAAAAAGTAAGCAGCTTGTGCTTCAGCAGCCTCTCTTTGGCAGATAAAGGTATGAAATATGCTTGAGCTGAGTCCTTAACAGTTTATGGTGCTTTATTGCAGCCGTTAACAAAGATGAGCTACTGCAAATGGTGAGGTTTGGTGCTGAAATGGTTTTTAGCTCAAAGGATAGCACAATAACGGATGAGGATATAGATAGAATTATTGCTAAAGGAGAGGAGGCAACAGCTGAGCTTGATGCCAAGATGAATAAATTTACTGAAGATGCTATCCAATTCAAGATGAATGACTGTATGGGCATTAAATGTTTAGAGACTTTGATTAATGCTTAAATTTGTGCTTGTACTGTTTTTAACGTCTTACTTTGGGCAGCTGCTGATCTGTATGATTTTGATGACGATAAGGTAGCACATATAGTTCATAATCTTTTGATATTATTGCTATTATTATAATGTGTTATCATTATATTTTTGTTTGCAAGTTCAACTCACTCTGGTTCTGATATCTTGGTATAGGATGAAAACAAGGTTGACTTTAAGAAGATTGTCAGTGATAATTGGATGGAGCCACCTAAAAGAGAGAGGAAGCGCAAGTAAGTATTCCTTTCAAATTCCAACTCTTTCAAAATTCGCTTGTGGTCAGTTGGAGTATAATATTATTGTCATTGTTTTCAGTTACTCAGAATCCGAATACTTCAAACAAACAATGCGTCAAAGTGGTCCTGCAAGGCCAAAATAACCCAGAATTCCTCGCATGCCACAGTTGTAAGTATAGTGTAAATTCAATATATGTCTCGCCCTTCTACCTTCTTTCTTTGATCAATGTCATATTCAGATCTGAATTGTATATGCCGCCTCTTATTTAGGCACGACTTCCAGTTCTTCAACACACAGAGGCTTAATGAGTTGTATGAGAAAGAAGTGCGCTATCTCATGGTGTGTATACTTTCATATTTTTGTCGACCTTACCTCGGTGTGGAAGTTGCGATCCCTAAAACTGTGACAGGAGTTGTCGTGAGAAAGGTTATTTCTGATATTTTTCATATTCAACAACTAAAGTTACTGATCTTCTTCGTTTGAGTTTGTTTTTTTTCTTTTCTTTTTTCTCATGCTGTTAAGCTTTCATGTGTAGCATTGAGCAGGCATAACATGATAATGTCTCTTACCAGTTTTGTTGTCTTTGTGGCCAAGGACTTCAGGGTGGACAGTTTTAGTCCATTAGATGTTTGTGACATACTTACAATCTATGATGCTTGGACTCGGATACAAGTGTCTGACATGGTTACGGACCCTTGTGACGAATCCTCCAAAAAATTAAGATTCTACACCAAAATTAGTGTAAAATGGCCACACCCACACCCATGCCCACGCCCTATCCTTTGGACACGGGTACTTTGGCATATTTGAAGGGTCTGAGCATCACATCAGGGTCTAAAACATCACAGCCTACAATGTATCTTCTTAATTTATTATTTCTAAATGGTTCGTGAAAGTATAATGCTAATCAGTATATGCTAGCTTCTTAGGCCTACCTAAGAAATCACATCATACATATTTCCAGCATTAACTATTTGGGTAGACATTGAATATAGTTGCGAGAGAGTTCATACCTCTATACGTATGCCATTGCCACACATAATTTCATTCACTAGCATCAATAACTTAAATTTCCAGAAGGCCTTTTTTCTTTACATATTGTGTTTGATGTGAAAGTAAATGGAGGGATCCATTTTCTTAAATTAATAGGCTGAGGAAGGAAGAAAAGACAGGGGAAAATGGAATTAAATAGGCATTCTGATCAACCGCCTGATCAACCATTTTGCCCTCCTATTCCCTTCCTTCCTCAACTTGTATTCCAACAAATGGTTAATCAAAATACCCTTTTTCTTAAAATATTGGTTTCTTGAAATTATTTCCATCATTTCTGATGGAGCCAAAGACTTACTATTTTTGGCTTGGGAATATGATGGAATAAAGCAAAATGGCTCACTAAATTGTCTGCGCTTCTTTGTTATGAAGCAACGGTCAGTCCATACAATTTTTAGACGCAATTTTCACTGTGGGTCATCCGGAAACAGCCTCTCTGTGCAATACAGGGGCAAGGCTGCGTACATTCGACCCCCCCTTACCCCACCGTAGGTGGGAGCTTTTGCGGCACTGGGGTAATGATGTTGTTGTTGTTGTTGTTACAGCATTAAAACAATTTTGTTCATGTTTATTGTCTATGCCTTGGAAAAAATTATTGCGTGGTCTATTAATTTTCAGCAAATACATCAGAAGAATCAGGTAAAAGACAACATTGATGTCGATGAACCTGAAGGTGCGTTGGAACTTTTCCTTGAATTATTTCCCCCCTTAATATGAACATTTTTAGTGGTATGCTGATTGTGTTTTGGTTTATGTAGAGGTGGGAGATCCCTTGACTGCTGAAGAGCAGGAAGAGAAAGAGAAACTTTTGGAAGAAGTAAGTGTAAATATTTTTTCTTGGTTTTGTCATGTGTCTCTATATGCACTCTTACTAAGTTACTATCCATGTTTGCAGAGTTTCTCAACTTGGAGTAGGAGGGACTTCAATTATTTTGTAAGGGCTTGTGAGAAGTATGGACGGGCTGATATTAAAAGTATCGTTTTGGAAATGGAAGGAAAATCAGAGGAGGAAGTTGAAAGATATGCTAGAGTTTTCAAGGAAAGATACAAGGAGTTGAGTGGTAAGTGAAAGTATTTGCTATAATGTACACATATAAAGTCAAGTGAGTATTTATTGAAGGTTTCATCTGCATGATTAGTCTTTTGTTGCATAGTAGGATTAAGATTTTTTTCCCTTTTACACATGGGCTTTTGTACCATTTTTGGTAGTATTTGGGTGCTTCAAATTCCCAAGTCTTTTTTTTTTTTTTTTTTTGCTGGTGTTCTGCTTCTGCATATTTTCATTCCAATAGAAAGATAATTGGTTGAGCTAAAGAGGAAAATATAAGTCGACAACCCTACGATGGCGATTAGAAAAATGAAAAAGGAAATACTTAGAGAATGAAACTGATGACTTAGATTCTAGCTTAAACGTGCTTGCTTTAAATCATGGGAAAATAATGCAATTTTGAACACTGCACTTTGCTTTAAATCATGGGAAAATCCATCTTGCGTCATTTATTTATAAATTTATATGCTATAAATATTGAATTTTGTTTCATTCAAGCTGCAGGAGGTGGCTTCTAAGCTGGTTTCACAAGATAAGAATGTGTCCGACTTAGTGACTAAAGATCAGGTAAAGAATCCCTACTTAACTTTTCTGATTTTTACTTTTCATTTCCATTCTATTACATGATATAATTTGTTTTATGTAGGATGATGGAGTTGAAATCATTGGAGATAACTGTTCAACATCATGTGAGCAGATCACTCCTATGATCCGTACATTGGATGATGCTCTTAATAGCCGGGATGAGCAACTTTCGGCTACAAAGATGTTGAAAGAGATCAAGAAAGAGAAAGTGGAAAAGTAGTAAAAAGGAGAGATGCAGTTGAGGAATATTATTTTGTTTTATGATATTAAAGTTGATGAATTATAGTTCTTTATGTTTGATGATGCAGTTAAGGATCCATGTTTTGTTTAATTATGTTTAAGAACCAAGATTATGTGTTCGATTCTGCTGACAACCTATGGTGGTTGGTTTTTTTCTTTCCATTTCACATTATTGTGGTTAGTGATAGGTGAAGAGTACAATATTTTAGTTGGTAGTCTTTGATTATTTTTTGGTATTTTGTGATTTCATTTGATATGGTACTTTGTTATCATCTTTGACCTGTTTCTGCTGAAACATGATGATAAGCCAAGGGATTCCAACCATAAAAATCATAAGCTGCCAAATACCAACTAATCATCTCTGAATCCTTGCTAACTATAGAATTCCACCTATTCCACAATTTCAAATGAATGAGAACCAATCTCAGCAATATCCCCACATGCTGCCAACAATCAGCAAGCATATTCGAATGAAGAAACAGATATGTACCTCTGTTAATTAGGCCCATATAAGATCTATCCAACATCCACATATACCAAAGGTATACCTTAGCGATATTAAAACAAAGCAAACCAAATAACAAAATCCAATGATGTCTAAAAACAGCAAACTGCTGCCAAAAACCACCACAAAATATCTTTGAAACTGCCCCCATATAGATGCCAAACCAAATGGTATTCCTGCTTGAACTAATACAATTGCTTCCCTCAATATCACACATCCAGTCAGAATTAAAAGCTGCCAAAACCCAGCTATCAAGACTGACTACATAGAACAGATGCCTACTTGAATTTTGCTGCTGCTGCCAACAATTAACCAGCAAATTGGACACAGCATCAGTAAGACTTTAACTGCATATGTATCATAGGTCCACTGCGTTAAATTGTCGAAATCTCTAATGTGTAACCATCACAGAAAAGGAATCAACAATTTATTTAGAAGTGCATTAGTTAGTATTCGTCTCAGTATATGTTACTCTTCATCGGAAAAAAAAATTATTTTTGAAATCATTAATATTATTATGACCAAGTGAACATGCATACATCTAGGAGAAAATTCAGCAGTTGCTCATTTAAGCTAAAATTACTAACATTTAATATTGGGATAAAACTTTGTTTTTCCACAGAGGAAAAAAGGACGAACATAGAATTACCTTGGGTGGCTGACTAAATCAGTCGATAGAAAAGAAGCTTGAACCGGAGGCGCTAACCAAGGTATTTTCGGATTGACTTATGATTTTGTGTTGTTCTTTCTTTCTCATTTTTTTTGTTTTTCTGCCTACAATCTTGAGCCTTTCTTCTCATTCGATTGATTTCGTGTTTACTGCATCATCTTTTTGTTTTAATTTTTTTAAACTACAAGTATTTCGTGTTTCACGAAATAATACTGTAAATACCCCCCTCAAAAACTGTAATTTTAATTAATTTTTTTTAAAAAAGCCTCAAAAACTTTAATTAACCACCTCTGTTAATGATTCTATAATGGACATCATTGAGTTTGGGGATATCATCAATGAGTGTAAATTTTTGTTTGGTTAATGCACTCAAGCTGTTTGAAATTTTGTCTGAATCATGTTTAGATGGTAAAAAGTTCTTCACATATCTACATTTTAGGCTTAAACAAAGCATGGTTAGTGAAACAAGTGTTTATATCCTTAAAAACTTGGAATAGTCAAACTCGAAGATCATTTTGGGACGGAGGGAGTATTAAAAATTTGTAATTGCAGTAGTACTTTATCTCTCTCCCTATCCAAGTGTAATATAACCTGTATATGGATGTCTATGAACTTTAAGATTACGGCTTTACTTTTTCCCTAAACTTATTAATTAGTATACCTATTTCTGAAACCCCCCCCCCCAAAAAAAAAACCTTCTCACGAACTGAATTTACCCAAAAATTGATGGGGAAAACAAAATAATAAAATAAACCCCAACAATTTATTCTTAATTCCCGTTCGTAAAATGAAATGGGTTGTTTGTTATGGGACGGAGGGAGTATCTGATTTGTTACGTTAATGAGGTCATGCTTCACCGTAAGAGGGCTCCTCAAGTGTCCCATGATCGACATACATGTCGGAACAGTAGAAAGTAAATAAGGGAAAAGCATGGTGTAGACATTGAGAACCTGCCTGTCAATGGTCTTGGATGGAGTCCAAGAAAACACTGCATTTTCCAGTTACTTCAATCACAAAATATTTCATTAGAGAATAACGTACCTTGATTAGTCTCACCTTCTTCTCATTAGACAGGAATTCTGTATTGTTCAGACGTACAGGTCTCAAGTTTGAGTCAACAAGGGGGAATATGATAACATATGTAGATCCCCTATTCAGAAAGAAGAAAAAATAATTAGTCTAACTTAATGATGAAAAAATACGCCTGATAATTATGATAAAGTAAATCAAGTATCCTTACCCACTCAAAGAGTTAAGCCTTGGTGCTAGAAAATTTAAAATATTTTATTTTTGAAAGAGCATTTTGTTTGTAGAACTTATCATAAATTCCCCTATAAAATGCCAAATGTATTCAATCTCTCAACTTTGTGTTAAAAAAAATCTTCTGTATAATGCTTCTCATCACTATTTCTTTACATCACAGGAAATTTTCTCTCGACAGTGGAGGACGTTTCTAACTCAATTTGGGACGAAAGAATATGAATTATAATTTAGCACTGTGTCCATGAAGTCTTAATGGATGTTTCACTTTCACTGTAACTCTGAGGGCTTCAAATATCTTATTTTTTCCCTTTCTTTTCATCTTTTTTGTGTGTGGCTGTGGCCTGTGGGGGTGAATAGAATGGGATGATATGCACATATATCATATTTACATTGTTTAAGTGAATGCTTCATGTATGTATGGTGTTTTACATGGAGTTCTTGGGTTACATGAAAAGATAGTGGGCAGTGTATATTGGAATAAGTTGTGTTATAAGAAAACAACGTTCATTGTCAAGCTCATCCTCATCTTGATGTTAACATCATCGTTGGACTTTATATAGCAATGTAGATCATGGGGGGTTTATTAATGAAAAATGTCAAATTTGAAGATTATTTAGGGGCGGAGGTAGTATTTTTTTTCTTAGCATTACTATGCTCCCGTCGAATCTCGACGGGTTACTGACTAGTTCTTTTTAATACTAAAGTGTTATTTTTCTTCTTTCCCTTTTTCATAACTTCTTTAAAGTCTTTGGACTACTCCTTAATTTCCAAAAGGTTCCTTTAGATTTTCTTAATTTCAACAAAGTCCTTTAACTTTATAAAATTACAAAGAAGTCACTTAACTTTCAGAATTTTACAAAACAGTCCCTCAACTTTTAAATAATTGCAAAACAGTCCCTTACTTTTTAAAATTTACAGAACAGTCCCTCAGAACCTTTGAACTTTTCAGTTCAGTCCCTTAGTTAACTGTTCAGTGAATAACTTAACTGGAAATTAGAATTTAATCCCTTCAGCTTTGTAAACTTGCAGTTTGGTCCCTTTTCAGTTTGAAAACTAACTAGGTTTTTACAAAATAGACTAAAAACCTAACACTTAAATAGAGACACAACCCAAAACACCTCTAGGCCATTCGGCCGAACCCTAGGTGATTCAAAAACATGGTTTTTGTTCTTCTTTTTATTTTCCAAACATTAAACAACTCATTTAATTCATATATTCTTTAATCAAACACCTTTAATCATATTAATTGTGTTAGATTTAATTCCAAATCAATATGAACTAGGGTTAGGGTTACATCATTATAACATTCAATTCCCCATAAATCAAACCCTCAATTTATTAATTAAACTCTAAGATTAAACCATTAAAAATCTAAGAATGGCCAAACCTAGAATTAAATAGTTTTAGAATTTCAAAAATTCATATCTAATTCAATTTAATTCCGAATTGAATGAAATAAAAACCAGGGTTTAGGGTATCACCTTACCTTGATTATGATGAAGAAATATTGGCCAAAGAAGACCAAAATCCGGCTGTCACCCCTCTCCAAACTGATCGACCGCCGCCCCCTCTCTCTAGGGTTTTAATTTTTTTCTTTTTCTTTGATTAATGAAGGATTATGGAAAATAATGAGGAGGTTTTATTATTTATATCTAGGCTTTAACCTCCTTGGGCCCTTAATCTTATAAGTCCACAACTTAGCCCACTTGATTAATCCTTGACTTGGTCCACCTTAACTAAGTCCAAGTCCAAATAAATACTAGTACTATTTTATTTATTTATTCTAATTAAATATTACAAAAAAAAAAAAAATCAAAATTTTCGGGTCTTTACATTCTTACCCCCTTTAAAAGAGTTTGGTCCTCCAAACTAAATGAACCTTAATTTTCGAAGCCAACGGGATACATTTTACGCATCTCGCTTCCGAGTCCCCATGTTGCTTCTCGCTCTGTGAAGTTGCTCCATTGCACCTTCACATATGTAACCAACCGCTTTCTTACATTCTCGTCCTTTCTGGACGATCTTGATCAGTCTTTCATCATAAATCAAATCGGCACGGACTCTTAGCTGCTTGTACTCGATCATGTGGCTCGGATCGTGAATATACTTCCTTAGCATGGAGACATGGAACACATTATGCACTCCAACTAATACCGGCGGTAGTGCCAATCTATAGGACACTTCCCCAATCTTGTCAAGGATCTCTAATGGTCCCACATATCGTGGACTCAACTTTCCCTTGGCTATACTCTCTTGCATCTTTACTGCTTCTTCGTCAATTTCTTGGGCTTTCTTAACTCTGTTCAAAAGTGTCGGCTGAACCTTCAGCTGAGCCACATACCTTTTAACTCGCACTTCTAAGTTTGAAACCTCAATGTTATTCCACGCACTTACCCCCTTAGAAATCAACGTCGCTAAGGTTCCTCGATTCTTCCTACTCGAGGCTTCAGCCACCTTGTTGGCTTTCCCTGGGTGGTACAAATTGAACATTCAAAATCCTTAAGCAACTCAAGCCATCACCTCTGCCTTACGTTAAGCTCCTTCTGGGTGAAAATATACTTAAGACTCTAATGGTCAATAGAGGTCTAACAAGTTATTCCATGCAAGTAAAGTCTCCAAATCTTCAAAGCAAAACAGTTGCTAGCTCCAAATCATAGGTCAGGTAATTTTTTTTTCTCATGGTTCTTCAATTGTCTTGACGCATACGCTATAACATTATCATTCTGTTATCAACACGCAACCTAATACCTACAGTGGAGTATCACTATATATCACAAATCCGTCCGATCCTTGGTATAGCAAGAACCGGTGCGGACACAGATTGACTCTTCAGTCCTTCAAATTTCTTTTCACATTCTTATAACTAAATAAACCTTGCTCCTTTCTGCTTTAACCTTGTTAACTGTACTGACCACTTCGAAAGTCATTCAATGAATCTCCTATAGTAACCTGTTAACCTCAAGAAACTTCTTATTTCACTGACTATAGTTGGTCTCTCCCAGTTTACTATAGCCTCTATCTTTGTAGGATCTACGGAAATCTCATCCCTAGATACCACATGACCTAAGAATGCTACTTCCTCAAGCCAAAATTCGCACTTCTTAAATTTAGCGTACAACCGCTGGTCCCTCACATCCTTTCCGTAGCATCTTCCTAGTCCACATCACTGATATAAGACCCAATCGACTTCTCGGCTTCGATCCTTTAAAATAAAACTCCTCTCCAGGAGGTAACCCAAAATGTACTTCCTTATTAAAATAATCTACTTTGGCATGGTACGCAGATAACCAATCCATTCCCAAAATGATATCAAATTCATTCATTTCTAATTCTATTAGATCAACCTCGAGTTCTCTACCACTTATGTTCAAAGGACAATTCTTATATACAAACGATATAGGGATTGACTCATTAGTCGGGGTATCTATCACCAAAGGTATTTCTAATGCCTCAGGTTTCAATTTCAAGCGTTCCGCTGAACAGGCGCTAATAACAGAATGGTAGCGTCAGTATCAATCAATGCATAAACACTACGAGAAAAAAAATAATGAAGAGTACCTGCCACGACGTCATTTGTGGCTCTAGCATCCCTGGCTGTCATGGTGAATACACGGCCACGACCTCCTCCACTTCCTTTGTTGTCGTCCTTAGTTCCTTGAGCATTAGCGTCCTTCTTGGGTTCCGGACATTTCCATTTCGGATGTCCCACTTTATTACAGTTGAAGCACTGCCTGTCCTTATGCCAACAATCCTCAGTTTTGTGTCCCCCATCGCACGTCATACATTTTTCATCGGTTCCCCTTCCTCGAGTGTCACTTTGGTTCCCGTCTCTGCGGTTCCCGTAGTTCTTGTTCGGATAATTGTTACCTGCCACACCTTTCCCACGGTCTTCATCTGTAGCCTTCCGCTTATTACCTGCCCCCTCCCGATTCCATTTCCCTGTGAATCCCTTGGACCCGGTCGATTCCTTTTCATTGGACTTCCTCTTTTCCTCTTTCTTGTTGCGATAGTTGTCTGATTCCTTCTCCACTATTCTGGCCCGATCCAACACTTGGCCATAAGTCGGTAACAGTAGAGGGGTGATCCTGAATCTGATCCTATCACTTAAGCCTGCCTCGAATTTTCTCGCTTTCTGATCTTCGTTCTCGAAGAAGGCTGGTGCAAACTCCAACAATTCCGTGAATTTGGCACAATACTCATCCACGGTTTTTCCTCCTTGTTCCAGGGTCAGGAACTCTGCTACTCTTGCATTTCTTACACTTGCTGGATAATACTTATCGTTGAACGCGGTCTTGAACATGTCCCACGTGTAGTTTCCGGTTCCACGTGCAGTCACTGCTCTGCGTTCGGCTTCCCACCAAGTTTGCGCACTACCTTTCAATACAAAAGTTGCGAACACCACCTTCTGCTCTGCGGTGCAAGTAATAGTCTCAAAGATCTTTTCCATATTTTTAATCCAGTCCGCAGGTTTCTCCTTCGGATCTCCGGAAAACGAGTCAGGTTTTCTCCTCTGAAACTGCTCCAGAGGGTCCCTGAGCGGTACTTGTTGAGGTGGCGGCTGCTGCTGCGCCAACCCCTGCACAACTTGACCAATTCCGGTCACTGCCTGAGTTAAAGTCTGTAACAGATTTGCCATGTCAGGGTCTGTCTGTCCATGGTCGCCATTTCCACTCCTGGTGTTTCTCGACATCTGAGGACGATACGTAACATTCTCATTATTATACGAATACAAGGCGTTTTCACTCATGCCAAACTAGCAATATTCATGCTAATTACTTTATACTTGTACACATATATAATTTCAATACATATTAACGCATTCCATCATAGGTCATTTCATCAGACCACCAATCGTTTCACTAGATTGGTAATTATTTTCGTAGGTCGTTTCACTTGACCCAAACTTAATCACACTTGGCTGTTCATTTAGCCAGTTAACATATACTTTTGGTCAATCCACTAGACCAATCTTTCATGTTCCCATTTCAATTCACATAATTAACAAGTAGGAACACAATGGTGCAAATATAAATTAATTTCAACTAAACTTTATTTCATAAACTAGAATGAAACTTTTTAAATTTGTATCCTTACCACTAAGATAAAACAAAAGGCCGAATCCTAAGTTCGACTACTGCCACTAGAATCAAAATGCCACTATTGCAATTTCCTATCCGTTCCATAACTAAAAGTAGATCACTTTCTTTCCACCCTCTGTCTCCAACCTCACTTTCTTTCTGCCCTTTGGTCCTTCCGCTACTTCATCTTCAACCTTGGGAACAGCAGATGTTTTCGATTCTGCCCGGTCCCTTTTCTTAGCGTTATCTTCTTTTACTTTCTCTAGCTCATGATAGGTTTGTTAACATTCATGCCTAAGAGTATGGATGTACTCCTCCGCCTTGATCAACCGATTTCGAGTTTCTATGATTTCCTCCTCAGCCATTTGCAAATCTGCACTTAGTTGAGTCACTCTCAGTTCAGCCTGAATCCTCCTTCTTTGTTCTCTTCTACCAGCATCCATTTCCCTAATACAAAAGGAAAATTTCATCAGTGTCTCTTAACCTTAAATGTACGAAATAGCACTGCACAAGTAATAGTATTACATCCCAAAATATTTCTTTCGGTGATCCATTTTCTACAAGTAAGAGATAACCCTCATTAGTATCACTGGTAAAATCCAAGCACATAGTATATGTCATACATCATACTTAGGCATTTGTAATCCTAAAAGAAATTTCTTCTAACTTCCTTGACAAAACCTCATCATTTTTAGTAAGGCTACTCCTTTGTCCTATCACAAGATTCCAGAATTAGAAGTAAAAATACTAACTTCCCAATTACAATCTCTTAATTTCCACCATTGCATAGTTAGACTCTTAAGGATTGTCACCCTAAAATCCTCTGTCACGCATACTTTCTAGGTAGGCCCAATTATACTCAATTACTACTTCTTCTAATATGCTTAATGCTCTAATGTCTCCCATGTGACCTAAAGCCAAAACTCTGATACCAACTGTAACGACCCCAATTTCCACATGTAATAATAATACTTACTTCATTAATAGAATAGCCTCCAACGGCTACTAAAACCATAATTCAAAAGTATTAACCACTATTTGAAATAAACTTAAATGCTGAAACCGGTAATGATCTATACGGCTAGTACAAACCACTAGCTCAAAAATACTTAATGTTCTAAAATAATTATTTGAACTCCAACAGCCGCTAATCCATCAATACGCAGCCAATCCTCTCCAATCATTTATTACCTGGGAGGGGAAAGAATATGAAAGGGTGAGCGAACAAAGCTCAGTAAGTTCATATGGGGTCTCTTCGGTTTCTAAGAAGAGACGACCGGAACGAACGGAGTTTAACAATATTTCAATGAAAGGATAACATGTACAATAAATAGTTTTGGTACTGAGAATGCCAAAGAAGGATACTTTTTCAAATAACAAGTAGTGGCACTTTTACAATAACAGATAGAACTTTACACACACTTGTCCGTCAATTCCAAATAATTGTGCACCTTTAATCTAGGGTGACTCCGATACACACATTCGGTGATCGTTGAATAAGAAGATCTACGCCTTTAATCTAGGGCGCCCCCTTATTCTGAATAAGAGAATCTACGCCTTTTATCTGGGGCGCTCCCTTATTCTGATATATCATAAATTAAGGTCATTTCAATATGTTTAGACCAATTCATTCAACAATAAGGTCATTTCAATCTGTCTAGACCAAATCATACAAAGTCCTCATCAAATGGATAGAATAATATCATATATAGTGTTCAAAGTACGAGAACACATTAATCAAAATCCAATCATCACGGATACACATTGAACAATCACAATATCAATGGTAGGATATTCCAAAGAACGCACATATCAAAGGAATACAAATGAACAACTACCAGCCACTTGGTAGTATACAAATCATCAAATAGGGAATCCTATCACAAAGGAAAGATACATTCAAATACTTAATGAACGTAATCCCTTACCTTAGCTTTGCTTTCCTTCCTTAAGCAACGCCTTTACGCGAAATTTACAATCACGGAATAACATAACTTAGGCACAAGTAATCGTTTATTATTTTTTATGTACCTATACTTCCTTTCCTTAGTTAACCTATGAGTTACTCTTAGACTCACCTTAACTGGTTAACTAACCTTCTAATTTTAGGAACTTTCCTAATTTAGCAGTTTCTTAATTTTAGAAACTTCTTCTTATAGATCTTTCCTCAAGAGGAAACTTAGGTTCATTCTTTTTAATGGAAGTCTAATTCCTTGATAGCTTCCTAATTATGGTCCCTCTTCTCTTTTTGGGTAACCTTCTTTATTTGGAAAGTTTCCTTCTTCGGAAGCTTTCAATTTCGAACCTACTATTTAAGGAACCTAAGTCTTTTAACATTCTTTTTAATACTAAAGTGTTATTTTTCTTCTTTCCCTTTTTCATAACTTCTTTAAAGTCTTTGGACTACTCCTTAATTTCCAAAAGGTTCCTTTAGATTTTCTTAATTTCAACAAAGTCCTTTAACTTTATAAAATTACAAAGAAGTCACTTAACTTTCAGAATTTTACAAAATAGTCCCTCAACTTTTGAAAAATTGCAAAACAGTCCCTCAACTTTTAAATAATTGCAAAACAGTCCCTCAACTTTTAAATAATTGCAAAACAGTCCCTTACTTTTTAAAATTTACAGAACAGTCCCTCAGAACCTTTGAACTTTTCAGTTCAGTCCCTTAGTTAACTGTTCAGTGAATAACTTAACTGGAAATTAGAATTTAATCCCTTCAGCTTTGTAAACTTGCAGTTTGGTCCCTTTTCAGTTTGAAAACTAACTAGGTTTTTACAAAATAGACTAAAAACCTAACACTTAAATAGAGACACAACCCAAAACACCTCTAGGCCATTCGGCCGAACCCTAGGTGATTCAAAAACATGGTTTTTGTTCTTCTTTTTATTTTCCAAACATTAAACAACTCATTTAATTCATATATTCTTTAATCAAACACCTTTAATCATATTAATTGTGTTAGATTTAATTCCAAATCAATATGAACTAGGGTTAGGGTTACATCATTATAACATTCAATTCCCCATAAATCAAACCCTCAATTTATTAATTAAACTCTAAGATTAAACCATTAAAAATCTAAGAATGGCCAAACCTAGAATTAAATAGTTTTAGAATTTCAAAAATTCATATCTAATTCAATTTAATTCCGAATTGAATGAAATAAAAACCAGGGTTTAGGGTATCACCTTACCTTGATTATGATGAAGAAATATTGGCCAAAGAAGACCAAAATCCGGCTGTCACCCCTCTCCAAACTGATCGACCGCCGCCCCCTCTCTCTTGGGTTTTAATTTTTTTCTTTTTCTTTGATTAATGAAGGATTATGGAAAATAATGAGGAGGTTTTATTATTTATATCTAGGCTTTAACCTCCTTGGGCCCTTAATCTTATAAGTCCACAACTTAGCCCACTTGATTAATCCTTGACTTGGTCCACCTTAACTAAGTCCAAGTCCAAATAAATACTAGTACTATTTTATTTATTTATTCTAATTAAATATTACAAAAAAAAAAAATCAAAATTTTCGGGTCTTTACAGAATTGCCCCATTTGGGTTTCATTGAATCTTGAATTTATGTTGTTTTCTTTCTTGTTCTTGATTGAGAATTGAACTGCCCCATTTGGGTTTTCATTGAATCTTGAATTTATGTTGTATTTTTCTTGTTCCTGATTGAGAATTGCATTGCCCCATTTGGGTTTTCATTGAATCTTGAATTTATGTCGTGTTGAATTGGGTTATTTTATTTTATTTTATTATTATATTTTTGTGAGTGTATACCCATTTTTGTCGATTTCATATCTGGGGTTCCTTCTTGAAAAATCATTATTTATATAATGCGATTTCAAGTGGTAATGTGATTGTACTACTTGTGTTTTCCCAATTACTCCTTATAATTTTTTGGTGTCAATTGTATTTCTCTATTTCCTTTAGAAAAATTATTATAGATTCTGATTTGAAGTGGTGGCTAAGTGTGTTGGGGGGTTTCAAGAACTCATGATGTTTTCAAGAAGTGTTCTTTTTATTATGATTTTTTTTGTTGAAATTTAGGTTACCCCTTGATGACGCCACAGCTTTTCGGGGTCAGGAGCGGTTCAAGGATATCTGGCTAGGATATATTTGGTGGTTTGGTGTACCTAGATCACAACACAAACACGCACCGTTAAGGTCAAAGTTGGATGTTACTCCAACTCAGGCCCTGTGTGAGAGAGTAAGAATACCGAGTAATAAGGCTTTGAATACCTTTGGAGTGTGTGTGTGTTTAGGTTTAGAGAGTAAAAGAGCTTACTCAATTGTCTATGGAACTTACCTTGCCCAAGGGGGTAAAGGCCTTCTATTTATAGGCAATGCCATGGTGCTTGTTGAGGTAAGCAATGAGATCAAATTTTGGGCACTTTGGTATTTGACCGCCTACACGTGTCCGCAGCCTAATTGGTCCCGTCGTGAGGGAACATTGATCGTCCGTGGGACATGGCCGAAAGGGACATGAGCCGTGTAGCCGGCTTATGGCATTAAATGGAATAGTAGGCGTCGGACCGAGCCGCATTGAATGCGTGATGGGGAGCCGGCAAGTGGCCCGTCAGAGCCGCAAGCTAACTTGCTCGCAAGGCTTGACATTAACCGGGAAGGCAGATGTGCCCGCGGTTAACGCTGTGCCCGCAGCCAAAGATATATGACGCGAGCACGGTTGATGCGGGCATGACTCATGCGGGCACGGATCCAGGCAGTGGTTCCAAGGGTCCTCGACGGGGACGAACCGAGGAGGAACACGGTCTTGACCACAAGGGCCTATTTGTCCGCGGTCTTCCTCCAATGTCTAGGAACCGCTACGTCACCGGTTCCTTGGATTAGACCGAGCGCGGGCCCGGTCCCAATAGATCCGGCTCATCAATGGCCCCTAGCTCCAAGTGTGATTATTTATGGTCTGAGTGAGGAGCTACTAGAAGCTCGGTCTGCCTCAATTGCTCCTCGCGCGAGCACCAGTGTTAGCGTTTTTCCTTGCTTGTTGCTTGGCCCCATGGGCCAAAGGGAACGTTCGGGAGGCACCAGTGAGTGACACGTAGTCCCTTGCATGGCGTGCCTCCCGGCAACAGCGGGCCCTCGCGTATGAAAAGACGGGTTAGTGGTACGTCAGGGGTACGTGTCGCTCATCCAAGGGGGGTAATAAATGCAAAAGGCATTTAATTTTTGAATTTTCAAACGTTTGGAAACGGTTCAGGGTCCGAGGTAGGATTTGTGGGCTAATTAATACGGGTTAACGGGTTAACCCGCATAGGTAGGCCTTATAAATACCAAACCCTTAAACCTCAAACCCTTTTTACCGTTTCCAAACTTTCAGAGAGCTTTTGAGAGAGAAATCTTGCTGCGAAATCCAAGCTAGTGCTTTCCGAATCCCTTTCTCAATCCTTCTCTCGTAAGTATTGGGTGCTTTTCTTCTTCATCTCCTTCTATTTTTTCTTTTCTGAGTTTTGAACGAGATGACCACTCGTGAATTTGGACCCCGCCGTCCCATAGAATTAGGAGATGGGAGCACTCCAGATCTGTTTGCTGTTTGTAAACGGACAGGGGGGATATTTAGGAAGGTAGGCCATGGGTGGCTTAGATTATCCCTCGAGTGCTTCCAAGATTTCGCGAAAAATCCCAATGGGGGCCTTTTGTCCCACCCCGGTTGTGGGAGGCCAAGGATAGGAGGATAAAAAGGAACGGTGATGTTTTGGTGTTTGGGAATACCAAGAGGGCCGAGAAATTTTGTGATGGGGGTTTTATGCAGTTTCCCGCGAGAGAGGCTCGGCTCGAACGCCATTGAACTAGCGAGGAGAGCGATTCGCGTCCCCGAAGTAGTTTGTGATCGGGAAAAGTGCGAACCGATGGATCCCGAACAAACCAATGCCGCGCGGGCACCGGCACACTTGAATGACCCTTTAGATGTTCCCGCCCATAAGGACCATCTTTCCCCCCGTGGTGCCCGCGGCCCCTGGCGAGGACAATTGAGCCGAGCAAAGGTGAGAACCGGAGCCTCGAACTTTGAGACTACCGGATCCGGTGAGGTTGAATCGGAGATGGCCCCCGCCCGTGGTGACCCCACCGGCCTCTTTGGCTCCTCGAGCTCTGGAGACCGAAGAAGATGACCAAGGAGAGGGGGATAGGAGGGTAGCGGGGACCTCCAAGAAGGCCGCCGAGACCACCAATATAGTGGATGCCTTCGAGAGCTCGACTCCGAGGAGGAGGAGGAAGTGATTGTGGCCCCCGCCCGAAACAAAGGCAAGAGGCCGCCTAGGGAGGCGAATCCCGGCCGTGGCCGTAAGAAGGCCAAGGAGGTGGCCACCATTGATTGGGAGGAGGACATATACGAAGTGTATAATGTGGACGGCAACGCCTACCGTGTCCGCACCTTAGTACATGTTCATCTTAAGGACAAGGACAAACCGCGCCGAGACAAGAGCCGATGTCCGCGAGGACAATAAGGCCTCGCATTTTTATGGAGCCCAGCTTGAGAACGGATTGAGGCCGCCCGGACCCCTTCTTTCTATTTCTTTCTCGGAGTTTAATTCCCGCTCGCCTACGCACTCCGACTCCCAATGCCATCCGGGCTATTGTCTCCTTTATCGCGGTCCACATTCCAAGGCTATGAACCTACCCTGGCCGGGCTTTATGCTTACTACCAGAATCAGATCAGCCGCAATATTTTGAGTTTGAAGGCTAGGAATGATTCTACCCGAACCTTCTCTCCTCCCTCAAATAAATTTGACCAATGGAACCAAAGGGACATCTTGGTCATTGAGTCTAGGTTTGGATGGCCCTTCTCAAAACCCTCAAATCCAAATTCCGATGAAGGTGGCCGCGAGTAGCTATCCGCACCCTTCCTCTCGCCGATGCTCACGCCGTGCTCCTAGAGAAATACTCCGGCCCAAGATTTGGAGAGCGGGGATGAGCCCGTATATGACGTGGGCGCCATAGTGGAGGATGAGCCTCTACCGATCTACTCGGGGTGGCTCTCGCAGGGAGGGCGCCCCCACATGCCCCCGCAGTAGTAATAGAGCCTCCCGCCCGCGACCCCGATTGGCGGGTGCACGAACATTACCGGTTCGAGGCGGATCGTAAGACCTCGTATGCCGGGCGCCGAGTGCGATCCCCCGAAATAATTGGTCTCGATTCCACTATGAAACCGTTTTTGCCAATTTTACTTTGCTTTTGATTTTTTGAACCGTTTTGCTAACCATTTTTCTTTCCCTCCGCAGTAGATCCGACTGCATACAATTTCGATGGCTCCTCCACTAAGCGCCGCTCAACCGAAGGCCAAGAACATGAAGGCCAACAAAGAAGCCGCCCGAAGAGGCGTAATGAGATGGGAGGGGTTCCCACAAAAGACAAGACCGTGCCTCGTTGCGAGCAGAAAACCGGGGATACTCGCCCGCTCCCCGAATCATTCTGAAAACTGGGAACCTGCCTCCACCTCCCCGGGGTCCTCCACCACCCAATGCTGTCCGGGCATCATCTCCCGGCCGCACTATTGCCTCCGGGCACAATCAGGAGCAGTCCAAGAAAAGGACTGAGAGAGAAGCTGACCTGACGCACAGGGAGAGGTCTTCGAAGACCCAAAAAGTGGTGGATACCTCTGCTCGCAGCCCCCCTGCTGCTGACACCGCTTCTACCACTGCTCCCCCAATCGCGGGGACAATCTGCTCAATAGCCTACCCGATCTCCTCACTGGCCACCCGCGAGGAGGCATGGGAGAAAAGGAAGCAGGTGGGGGATGTGCCCGCCATTACTGGGGTGGACCTGTATGCCCGGTCTGCCCAAAATTCTCGCTGTGGGCATTGGCCGATCAACCGGCTCTTTGCCTCGACTTCTACCACCAGTGGCCGAGAAGGAGAACCCGTCGCCTTGATGGGGATATTGGGGTTGCCCTTACCGAGGTAGGGACCTTTCTTCCGCTTCCTCACTTAGCCTTTGATTTTCCACCTTATTCGACTTTCTTCCTCGCAGTGGGCAACAAGGCCACGAGGCTCCGGAGACTTGTGACACCGTCCGCCGAGATTGCCAATAATACCAAGGACTCGGCGGGCAACTCCGCGAACCGGAGCAGCCCAGAGAAGGTGGGTACTCCGAGCTCCCTCCCCGGATGCCAAGGAAAAGGAGCTCACCACCAAGGAGTCCGATCCGAAGGGCTTCCAGAGCGGGTGACCGAGCCGGAGCAGAGCCTAGAAAAGGCAAAGGGTCGGGCGGAATGAGCTCCGCGGCACAAGACCAAGCCGGAGCAAAGGAATGAAGAGCTCGCAACCAAACTTGGAGCCGCGGAGGAGTCGGTCAAACTCCCGGAGGCTAAGGCCGATGAGCTCTCCGAGAAACCGCTACCTCTTACGCAGCTTTGAGCCGGGAGAGGGAGAGGATGCCGGCCGAGGCTCGCGAAGAAGCTGTAGAGGAGTATAAGAACTCGACCCGCTCACCGCGGAGTGCTTGGCCCAAGATGAGGCGGTGTCCGGACACGTATCCGGAACTTCGCGGCCACGGCATGTTCTCCGCGCAGCCAGCTTGGCCGTAATTGGCTCACCGTTGCTACCGATGCGGAGTGTGTGCCCGGCATGCGCTAGTTCCCTTTTCCGAGGAAGAGGTCAAGGGTTTGGATCTCTCCGCGGCCTCTCTCGCCCGCGGCCGGTGATCGCCTCGGACTGATCTCCGAACTGGATGCTCTGCGCTTCGGGGACAACCCTTTATCCATGGGGGATGCCCTGGCTCAGGTTCTTCCAGGGGGGCCAGCCCTTGGAGATCTATTCCCCGGGAGGGCAGCTCCCGCACCAGCCTCCGCCGAGCAACAAGCTGCTCCTACTACTGAGGTGACTCCGGAGACCAGCCTGCCTTCCCCAACTCCGGACTCCGAAGCGGGCACAGGGGGTGCGGCCACCGAGGAGCCAGGAGTGGGCACTGATGGAGCGGCCGTCGAGGAGCCCAAGGAGAAAGCTCCCTCAGTATAGGATTTTTGTTTTTTCTTGTTGTAATAGATTAGGACCTTTTTGTAATAGTGTAGGAACCTTGTAAATATTTCCTCAACATGAATAGAAGAATTTTTTCCACTTGGCTCCTTTATTTTTATCTTAATTGCTTGTCTCGTAGGCTATTTTGAGTAGTTTGGCAATCTTCGAGCATCTTAATACTTGCATTCTTGCCTTACCACTTTTTCCAGCGTTTTTGACTTGCAATTAACTTTATACTCTCCTTCCTTCAAGGGCAAGCAGCCTTAGTAGGCCCTCTCGCCCGCATTTTTTGAGTTTTCCTAACTCTTTATTCAAAACCCTTAGGTTTTTCGTGAGAGTCACCTTATTCTTCTATGATCGCGTTTGTTTAGCCTTGTGACAAAGTTAGGGGTCTTGACCCCGCTTGTCTATTTGGCTTTGTTAAACTAGTTTGATCACTCTCTTCCATTTACACTTATTCCCACTTTGCGAGCCGTGGTGTAAGTCAAAAGTAGCCAAGGCAAGCATACTTTCATGTGGCATGCGTAAGGTGGCCGTGAGGCTATTGTCCGCGCAATGTAAAGGTAGGAGCATATTTTAGCATAGAGGCCCTTTAACCCCGGCATCTCGTATCCCCTTATTGGAGGTTCTCACTTATTTGACCCTTTATTCAAAACTCCCTAAGGTTTTTCGTGAGGGTCTCGTGGCGATCTGGTGAACGGGCTTATATGTAGGCCTTTGTCACATACAGGCATGCGAGTAACGGCCCTAACGAGGTCCTTCGCGCAATTAGTGGGTCCGGACTTCAGGTCATTGTCCCCACTAGAGTCCGTAGGCACGGGCATCATGGCCTTTGTACCTACGTTCATCTATATCCACTTATTTTTGGTGGTGTCACGCGAGCAGGAGAGAGTCCTCCCCGCGATCATAGTACGGATCGTAATGGATCTTTGTACATATATAGGCATGCGGATCCTTAGATCTTTGCGCATCAGCAGGTACGGATCGTTATGGATCTTTGTACGCATACTGGCATCCGCACGCGGGCATCCACCTTAGCTTTTGAGGCTGGTGGGAATTGATTTTTGCATCAAAATATGATGATAACTTCTCCCTTATATATATATAGTCTATACTCCTTCCAAAAAATTACAAAAGACTTTAAAAGAAGTATCTCTTAAGGTGGTCGCTATTCCAGGAGTGCTTAAGCTCTTCTCCCTCTTTTGGTCGCAACATATAGGTGCCCTCTTTGACTATCTTTGTGACCTCATATGGACCTTCCCATTTCGGGGACAAACTTGTTGAAACCAGGTGTGGGTCCCTTGGACCTCTACGCTTCGAGCACCCAGCCTCCAACCGAAAAACTCCTCTTATTTACTCTTTTATCATGGTGCTTCTTCGCTTCGTTTGTAGTTCACCATTTTTTCATGTGCCCGCATTCTCTTTCTTCGAGATCGTCCAGTCACACCTTCGTTTGCCTCGTTTTGAGACTCGTCGAAGTATGTGACTCGTACGAGGGTAGGGCTACCTCAACCGGAGCCATTGCCTCCGACTCCATACGTGAGCGAGAAGGGAGTTTCTCCCGTTGAATTTCTTATCGTGGTGCGGACAACCCACAATGCGATCCGGAGCTCGTCCAACCAACGTCCTCCTCGTCCTTCCAAATTTTTCTTTAAGGCGCTAGGACTAGCTTGTTCGCAGCCTCGCCTTGACCATTTCCCGAGGATAGGCAATCATGACTTACGGTGCCGCACCTTCATTCTCACACATTCAAGCAGTTGAATTTTGCGGAGAATTGGGTGCCATTATCCGAAATTATTGCTCTGGGAACCCCAAATCGACAATAGATGTGGTCGTGGACAAAACCGATAGTGTTATCCTCGAAATAGTGGCCAAGCCCTTTGCTTCCGTCCACTTGGTAAAATAATCCACGGCCACCACAAAGATACTTGATGCTTCCTCTAGCCGTTGGAAATGGTCCAATAAGATCTATCCCCACGTATCAAACGGCCACGATGGTACTACCAAAGTCCGCTTCCGTTGATGGTAGTCTAGGGATGTCCGCAAATCTCTCGGCACTTATCACATTTTCTAACATACTCCCCGCGCATCCCTTCTCATTGTGGGCCAAAAGAATCCTTGGAATTTGATCTTGTCCGAGAGGGTGCGAGCACTGGATGTCCGCCACAAACTCCTTCATGAACCTCATAGAGTAAGTTGGTGACCATGTGAGTCTTAACACATCTTAGTAAAGGCTTGGTGAATGATCGCCGAAAAGCACCCCATCGAGGACGAGGTATTTCGCGGACACCGTTCCGATGGCTCTAGCCTTTACCGGATCCTCGGGAGGGTTTGCTTCTCGATGTAATCCTTCATTTCATCCACCCAAATTCCTTACTTGATCCTCAATATTGTTTATCTCGTATTCGATCTATAGCAGGTCTCTCCGTGAATTCAATCCGGCAATTTGTCTCCAACTCACCAATTTCTTGCTCGGTTATTCTTGAGAGGAGGTCGCCTTCCACATTGTCCTCTCTCATGACTTGGTTCATTTCATAGTAAGTGAAATTTTTGATGAGGGTTTTTGCGAGGTCACAAGATCGAGTTAGTACCGGGTTGATAGTATCATACTCCCCTAATTTGATTAACTATGAGCCGAGAGTCACTATTGATCTCAATATTCGAACTCCCAAGTCTCTTGCCAACTCCATGCCCGCTATGATCGCTTCATATTCAAACTGATTGTTTGATGCCTCGAACTTGAATCTCAAGGCCCTCATGAATTTCTCCGCGAGGTGCAATCGAAGTATGCCCGCTCCACCGATTAACTTGCTCGCGGAGCCGTCCACATATAAAGTCCACACCTCTTCCGGACGCTCCCTTCGTTGAACAATTTACGTGCTCGGGCTTTTTGGGTCATCTTCTCGATTCCCGCTCGCTTTCTTTTCCGAGGTCGCCGTCCGCTAATTTGAATGATGATTCTACTACAAAATCAACTAAGGCCTGCGCTGATTGTCTTTCTGGGAGTAGGTGATCCGGAACTCGGTGAGCTCTATAGACCAAGCTAGCATTCTCCCCGAGGACTCGTTTATGTAAAACCTTTCTAAGCGGGGCCTCGCTAGTACGCTTATAGGATGTGCGTAAAAGTAGGCTCTTAATTTTCGAGCGTATACAAGCAAGGCGTAAGCTAACTTTTCTATATTAAGATAACGCCCTTCTACGGCGGACAGGCCTTACTTACATAATAAACTGGTTTTTGGGAGTTATTCTCCTCCCTTACAAGAACAAATGCACGCGGATCGCAACGGCTAAATACGTAAAAGCTCTTCTCCGGCACCGGCCGCCGAGTAGAGGTGGCCGCCCGAGGTAATGTCTTGACTTCTTCAAAAGCCCGATGGCACTCGGTGCTCCATGTAAATTCATCGCCCTTTCTTCCCCCCTTTCGAGAGTTTTGAAGAAGGGGAGGCATCTCTCTGGCCGACCGCGAGATGAAGCGGCCAAGTGCGGTGATGCGACCATTGAGTTTTTGTACATCCTTCACGCAGTGTGAGGTTTCATGTCTAATAGGGCCTGATTTTCTCTCGGATTAGCCTCTATCCCTCTTGGTTGACCATGAATCCGAGGAACTTGCCCGCCTTGACCCCGAAAGCGCACTTAAGGGGGTTTAGCTTCATGCTGTTATGGCGCAAGTTTTTGAAGGTTTCCTCCACATCGAGCTCGTGGGAGTTTTCCTTAGTTTTTATGACCATGTCGTCAATGTAGGCCTCCAGATTTCTGCCTAGTTGGTTTTTAAAGACCAGATTGACCATGCGCTGATATGTGGCTCCTGCATTTTTAGCCCAAAGGGCATCATAGTGTAGCAAGATGTCTTGCCCGCAAAGAATGAAGGCTACAGAGCGGACATCTTCGTGGAGCCATCTCGGATCTCGGTGGTAGCCTGAGTAGGCATCAATGAAGCTTAGAACTCGTGTCCAGCTATAGAATCCACCAATCTGTCTATGCGAGGAAGAGGGAAGCAATCTTTGGGGCATGCCTTGTTGAGATCGGTGAAATCAACGCACATCCTCCATTTGCCATTGGATTTCTTAACCATGACCACATTGGCCAGCCACTTGGGGTAGGAGATCTCCTTTATTATCCCCGCTTTTAGCAACTTTTCCACCTCTTCCTTGATGGCAATCTCTTTCTCCGGGGAGAAATATCTGGATTTCTGGTGAATGTTTTTGAAGGAGGGGTCATCGTTGATTTTATGGAGGATCACGTCCGCCGATGCCTTGCATATCTTCCACCCTCCAAGCGAACACATCGCAATTTGATCTAAGGAAATCACTAAGTATCCTTCTCTCCTCGCTGTGAATTTCCAGCCCAACCTTAACTGTTTGCTCGGGGAAGTGGGGATTGATTACCACCTCCTCGAGCTCGTCGTTAGGTTGAAGGTCGCTGATTTCACGATTGTGTAGGGAGTCAATGATAATAGTTGGGGGGTTGACCTGAGCTTCTGGTCGTGTTGCCATTGAATATATGATATCACGGTCAATTTCCCCCTCTATTCCTCGATCAATATAACCTCCTCAACAAAGGCCAACCGCTTTGATTTTCGCTCATCTTGAGCTCCACCTTTGTGGAATGGAAAGAAAGCATGCCAATTGGTACGGGTGGCGGCGGAGTGCAAGGGCTTTCCCTTTTTGACTTGTCCTCGCTTTTTCCTCTATAATTTTGTCCTCGCCCTCCTTCTCGCGGGCGTGATGTCCGGCCTTTCGCTCTTTCCTTTTTCCTCCAAAGTGCTCGGAGGAATCTCCCGGCCGGTTCTTGATGGTAGCAACCCCGCCCTGGTGTTAAATTTCACCCTTTGGTGGGGACGGACGCAACTATTCCCAATTCGGCCCGAGCAGCTACGCCGAGAATGGCATTGTATTGGGAAGGAAGATCGACCACCATGAAAGTTATCTTGGCCGTCTTCGTACGGGTTTTTCTCCAATAGCTACGTCAAACACAATCGTCCCCTTTACCCTTACAAAGTGGTTTGTGAAGCCTTCGAGCATGCCCGCATATGGAGTGAGATGTGCTTCCGTCATTCTCATTCCAATCAAAGTATGGTAGTAAAGTATGTCGCGGCAGCCCAAGATCTACCAACACACGGCCTATGTTTGCTGGTTGATTCTCATTCTGAGGGTGAGTGGCCGTGTGGAATGAAAAAGGGTGGAGGCAAGTTCACTCCTTTTGAACCCAATTTCCAGCTCTTCCTCCGGGGCCGGGCGGGGATGGAGAAAACCTTCTAATGTCCGAATTTGGAGAGACAATCGCCTACTAGTGGGAGGTTCCTCCCCAATGAAGTTAATGTCATAGTCCCCAAAATCGTCCTCATTATTATCTCTTTCATTCCTGTCCAGGTCCCCGCGTGTGTCGTGCCCGCCGCCGATCATTGTTGTTGGGGGCGTATTGTTTCCCTTAACCCACTTGGTTAGCTCCCGTTATTGATTTTCTCATGGATTACTCGCTTTAGGCGGAAACAATCCTCGGTTAAGTGGCCGTGGTCGTTGTGGAACTCACAGAATTTAAGTCTACTCCTCTCATTTGGCTTTCGAAGCATGGGGGAGGAGGAGGAAAGTCTCGAGGTTTCATGATCACCACCCTTGGGTCGGTGAGCTGTGTAAACTATTTCGGCCACGGCCTTTTTGAGCCTTTCCGATCCCCAGGCCTCTGTTTTTGCCACGATTCTTGCGGTATGAGCGAGCTGCAGGGTGGTCTCTGGACTTGGCTTATCCTTTCTTTTGCAGAAACTCGGGGAGCGGGCACACTAGGCTCTTCGGCGGAGGCAATGGCCGAGGCCACTTTCATACATTTCCTCCATCGATTTAGGTTTCTTTGGAGGCAAAATTCATCTTGAGGAAGGAGTTACCGAGGCCACCCTCAAAACATAGTCCGATATCACTCTCGCCCAGGTCCACAATCTCCTCGCTCACCTTCCGAACCGGGATATATAATCTTTTGTAGGCTCATTTGGTGCCTCGCTTGACACGGACAAGATCTGTCTTTGGTCTAGCGGGCACACTGCTCCAAGAAAGGCATTGAGGAAGAGGACTCGAATCGACCGAATGACCGGATACACCGGGGCTTGAGGGCTAGCATCCAAGATAGGGCCTTGCCGGTGAAGGTCGCAGCAAGGCTTTGCACATCACCGACTCATCCGCGGAGAATAAAGCCATCTCGGCCCTCAAATCTTCCCATATGACTCTTGGCATTTTTGGATCCGTCATAGGTGTCCATCCGGGGTTTGCCTTCCGGATCGGTGCCCGCGCAATTTTATCGCCGAAGGCGTCCATAGTGCGGCCACACTTCGGCGACCTTCGATGGGTTTCCCACATCTTCTCGCATTGAATTCCACAAACTCGGGGTTCGATCATCAACCTTTTGCTTTTAGCTCGTAGAGCCACGGCCCTTCTCTTGGCCGGAGCCAAGGGTCTCTGGCTGACTTCGCACGGCGATTTGACCGTGCCTCTTCCCCCTTTCCTCGCTATCATCTACGCACCACGCTCCGTCCGGCCGGCCGTCCGCGCTCAAGGGCCGGGTCTACCGGTTGCCCCCACGCCTTGACTAGCAAGCGAGTGTGCGGGAGCTCGTTGGGAGAACCTTTGTGACCCTTGAGGGAACCGTAGCCCTCCATTAGCCTCTATTTCAAATATTTCCATCTCCGCGTCGTTGATGGCCACGGCCTCCGCGACCGCTGATTTTGAGGCTAGGATTTCCTTCCTTCTCGGGATTTGTTACGGGGAAAGTGGGGTGGTCGGATTGGTGTTTTTATGCGAGCTTGGGGAGTTTTTGGGCTAGTGTTTAGTAGGGCTTGGGCTTTCTCAAAGACGTGCTTCCTCGGTTAACCGGTGGAGAACTCGTTGAGCCGGGGATTTTTGAGGCCGAGAATGGGCCCCCATTACGTTGAAGACAGAGTTGGTTTGCCTTTCCCTATTGTTGTTGGAGGGTTCGGCTTGGTTCTCCTCCTCTATGGTCAAATGACCGGCATTTTTCGAATTTGAGACATGTCTCGTAAAGATGAAAACAACCGAAAAGAAGTGTCTTTTGGCGGTCGGTTGTTTAGACTACAAGGTGTGTCTCGAAAACAAAAGTTTTAAATGGGAAAAACTTAGTGATGTAAAATAGAAGAGCCTTTCGGCACCGAATTTGTTTAGGACACGTGAGGTGCCTTGAAAACAAAAGATTTTTAACGAGAAACGAAAGAAAGTCGGTTTCCTAAGCAATGGAACCACCGATGACGCCACGGCTTTTCGGGGTCGGGAGCGGTTCAAGGATATCCGGCTAGGATATATTTGGTGGTTTGGTGTACCTAGATCACAACACAAACAAGCACCGTTAAGGTCAAAGTTGGATGTTACTCCAACTCGGGCCCTCGGGTGTGAGTAAGAATACCGAGTAATAAGGCTTTGAATACCTTTGGAGTATGTGTGTGTTTAGGTTTAGAGAGTAAAAGAGCTTACTCAATTGTCTATGGAACTTACCTTGCCCAAGGGGGTAAAGGCCTTCTATTTATAGGCAATGCCACGGTGCTTGTTGAGGTAAGCAACGAGATCGGCCCTAGGGGGCACTTTGGTATTTGACCGGCTACACGTGTCCGCAGCCTAATTGGTCTGTCGGGAGGGAACATTGACTGTCCAGGGGACATGGCCGAAAGGGACATGAGCCGTGTAGCCGGCATGGCATTAAATGGAATAGTAGGCGCTGGATCGAGCCGCATTGAATGCGTGATGGGGGAGCCGGCAAGTGGCTGTCGAGCCGGTAAGCTAACTTGCTCAGCAAGGCTTGACATTAACCGGAAAGCGGATGCGCGCGGTCAACGCTGTGCCCGCAGTCAAAGATATATGACGCGAGCACGGTTGATGCGGGCATGACTCATGCGGGCACGAGATCCGGCCGAGCGTGGTTCCAAGGGTCCTCGACGGGGACGAACCGAGGAGGAACACGGTCTTGACCACAAGGGCCTATTTGTCCGCGGTCTTCCCTCCAGCGGTCTAGGAACTGCTACGTCACTGGTTCCTTGGATTAGACCGAGCGCGGGCCCGGTCCAGTAGATCCGGGCTCATCACCCCTATTTGATTTGCGAGAGACGTGGCAAGGGAGAGGTTTTCTCTTGATGGATAACTAAGAACCCATTCTTTGTATATTATTTAGCTGGATTTTATGTTAAAATATAGACAGGGTAAGAAAAATAGTTATGTACCATCTTAATTGCTCCTTGGATGTCCTATTCATGATTTATTCTGTCCATGAGTGTCAATTTTTGTCTTATCAAGGAGGTCGTTTTTGAAAAACAATAAGGTTAGATTCATTTGCTTTGAGTGAAAGTAGGGAGGGAGAGGTTCTTCTTTGATGGATTTAAAAACTGTCTACTTTTATCAATTTGCCATTTTTAGGTGAAGGCTCTAGCAAATGGTTCCCTCTCCCAACCCCCGCTTGGCGGGGAGCGCTTGGCGCACCGGGGTTTGCCCTTTTTGTCACGGATTATCTGATGCATATTAAAGTTTTTATTGTGCATGGGAGTTTTCATAGTGTTGTTCAATGTTCTGCTGGGATTCCCTGTAGTTTATTTTAATCAACAATTTTCTTTTTTGTATCTTTCATGTCTTAGGTTAAACAGTTATTACATGATTGCAAGTTTATACACTTTTTAGTGTTAATTACTTAAACTGTAGGAAGAATATGTTTAAGTTTTGACTAAGGCGTCTTTAAAGGGTTGGGAAGGGGTTTAGAATTATTTTCAATAACCATGAGTGAACTCTGATAAGTTAAACGGACATAGCTGTGCTTGAAAACTTCCCCTTTTCCCCCATCTAGCACGACAAGACTTTTAGTGGCAGGAGTTGCCAACTGCCTATTATATATCAATTATGCAAAGTCAGCCTCCTTTGCGGACTGAATTATTCTTGTGCTTATTGCCAATCATGATACCAGTGACCAGTGAGATGATCAGCAGAGCTTGGTTTACCTTTTAAAACGTGTTCTATACTAAGGATCCCGCCTCATGGGACGTAAAGTTTTCCCTTGGGATGGACACGAAAAGACTCTGCTTTGGTAAGTAAAGATTGGTGCTTTGGTCTTTGAAGTGATACATCTTTGGTTGGGGAACTTTGTTTTTAGAGCTGTTGTCAAAATTATAGGAAACTGGAGGGGGGGGGGGGGGTGTGCAGTTCTTATTGGTTTAGCCCAGTGGATTTTAACCACCACTCCCTCCATCACATACTGATAGTCCCATTTGACCATTCAAACATTTTAACATTACTACCCTTAGTGAGGTTTAATTATTACTCTGTTACTCCTTCTTCTTCCTTGGTTTGCTCTCATCCTCCCCTCTCTCCCTCTTCTTCCTTGGTTGGCAATTTTGAAAGTTCAATGATTACTTAACAATTTTGGAAATGAGACTATCTTTTGGGACAAACAAAAATGGCGAATGGGAACAACTTTATGGAACGGAGGGAGTATATGATTACTAGCCAATATTGTACTCATGTTTATGGAGGTAGTCGTAACTCATAATCCTAGTATTTCTCATGCATTCAAGTGGTGTGCAGTGTGCTAGGTCAGGATCGTCTAGTATATAGAAGTGATGATGCAATCAGTGTCATCCATAAATGGATAATTACTGAAGTAAATAATATTCATTAGTTACATAATGAGTCAAACGGTCCTGCTCCCTCGGTTCTAGAATGATTTACCCCTTTTTATTATTATTATCATGAATGAACTTTGAGCAATTTTTTATAATTTAATTATCCTAATGAAAAAATTAAATTTGTTATGGTATATCAATCACAAGTTTTAGATTTACATTAGTAATTATTTCTTTAAGTTCATTTGTAGTAACAAAAATATAATAAGATCATTTTGGGACGGAGGGAGTAGTAGATTGAAACTAAAAATTATCTCTTAAAATAGAAAAAATAAAGGCTATAAAGACTAAAAACAATCGTGAACTAAGTAAAAATAGTTGTGAGGTTAACAAATATGTCAAATAATCTCATAAAATTGTAAAAAATCGAGGCCATAAAAGATTAAAAAAAACTGTGAACCTAACTAAAAACAACTATGAACTTGACAAATATGTCAAATAATCTCATAAAATTGCAAAAATAGAGACCATAAAAGACAAAATGATTGTAAACTTAATTAAAAACAATTGTGAACTTAATAAATATGTCAAATAATCTTATAAAATTGCAAAAATAGAGATCATAAAAGACTAAAAACAACTGTGAACTTAACAAATATGCCAAAGAATCTCATAAAATTGCAATAATAGAGGCAATGAAAGCCTAAAAACAACTGTGAACTTAACTAAAAACAACCATGAATCCAATAAATGGTAACCATTTTCACACATAAATTATGAATTTAGCTAAACAACTGTGAACTTGGAACAAATGTGAACTTCTCAAATTTGCTTCAGATTATATGTTGATGCTACTAGTTTGATTTGTCTTGACGATACGAACACAATGATGGCCTTGGATTTTTTTTAATTTTTTTTTTTACTTTTGGATCTTAAGATATTTCATTTTAAAGCTTCGAGGGAAAAAAAGGAAAAACGAGGGAGGAGAGAGAGTGTGACAGCTAGCCCCCTAAGGATGCGCGTGCCCATCCATAAAGAGAGGACCTGGTGGTCGATTCCGAAAATATGTGTCCTATGTGGTCGTTTTTGTCAGGGTGAGAGACGATTTGGTAATTGCCCCTAATTTAAACACGACTAATAAAAATAACTTCAACTTAATGTTACGCAATGGATGACAAGCTGATTGAAAAATTCTACAATGCCCTGGAAACCATTCATGAAAATATCTTATCTGATTGTCATACCCGCACTTTCTTGAATGTCTTACTAAATCTTTCCCCCTACATTGGCAAGATTTGGGATGTTGGATCTGGGAGGTTGAAGCTAACGCTCACTGGGCACATCGAACAAGTGCGAGGTAGGTTTTTAGTTGCTGCTTCTAACCTTTTTTCCAATTGACTAACATTCATCTTTATTAAAAAGACTTTAAAAATGAGTTTTTTGTATCTATTGCAGGCCTTGCTGTTAGCAGTAGGCACACATACATGTTTTCTGCTGGCGATGACAAGCTAGTTAAATGCTGGGATCTTGAACAAAACAAGGTTTGTAATTATATACTCCCTCCGTCCTAATAAAAGCTTCACTAATTACCCAAAAGGGCATCCCGTTAGAAGCTTCACCTTTCCTTTTTTTGCAAAGAATCTTTACTATTTCCTCCGCTCATTCTCTCTCCTACATTATTTTAATACTCACAACACCATTATAATTTACTATTCCATCCACTAATTCTCTCTCCTATTTTCAAATTACACTCGCAACATTTTTTTTCCCTCCCATTTTCATAATTTGCGTGCCCACCCAAAAGGGTGAAGCAATTATTGGGACGGAGGGAGTACTTATTTTTATTTTAAGAGGCCAGAGTGGAGGGCAAAAATCCATGTGGGGGGTTGATTTTTTTATTTTTATTTTTTATTTTTTATTTTTTACTTTTTTATTTTTATTTTTTTATTTATTTTTTATTTTTTATTTATTTTTATATTTTTAATTTAATTTAATTTAATTAATTTATTTATTTAATTTTTTTTTTCACGATAACATATGAGGATTCATGTTAGCCGACCCCAAATTATTTTGGGACTAAGGCTTTGTTGTTGTTGTTGTTGTTTTCTCAAAAAAAAAAACATTTATAAATTTGCTTATGCGCTAATTTTTCTTTCTTCTAAAGGTTATCCGGTCTTATCACGGTCATTTAAGTGGTGTTTACTGCTTGTCTCTTCATCCAACTCTCGACGTTCTGCTCACCAAGGGTCGTGACTCTGTCTGCTGTGTATGATGTTGACTTAAATACAAGTTATAGAGTGCACTTTTTTTTTTTGGCAATATCTTAATCTACTTATCAGGTGCATATTTTTTTAATTCTGATCTATTCTACTCAACAAAAATGCAGGTTTGGGACATCCGTACCAAGTCTCAAATTCACGCTCTTTCTGGCCACGATAATACAGTTTGTTCTGTTTTCACTCGGCCTACGGTAAGAAGTCCTTTACAGGGTTCGACTGCTTAATTTAAACATACCATATTGGAATATCTGTAATAACTATTTCATTATTGACAAGCTTTTGTTTGCATCATTTACTCCAGGATCCACAAGTCGTCACTGGCTCACATGATACAACCATAAAGTTCTGGGATCTTAGAAATGGTAAAGTTTCATAGAATTTCTTAATCTGTGTCCTATACTTTGTTTTGTTTTTTTTTTGTTTTTCCCGGCATTAAAGTTCAAGCTCATTTTTGCACAGGAAAAACAATGTCAACATTGACGCATCATAAGAAATCTGTGCGTGCCATGGCCAAGTATCCCATAGAGTATGTAACTATTCTGGTCGGCAAGAGATTGTGCCTATATTGGTGTTGTAACTTGGACTATTAATTTTATTCTTGAGATCATTTATAAACCAATTTATTTGCTTCGTATTACAGGAATAGTTTTGCATCTGCATCGGCAGACAACACCAAAAAATTTAGTCTTCCAAGAGGAGAATTTCTGCACAATATGCTATAAGTTGTGTATAACATGTCACTTTGTGAATGTCTGTATTTTCAGGAAGTCCTTGATTTGCATTTTTTTTTATAAAATGTGTGACTTCGGACGAGGAAACCTGTTTTTTATGGTCGTGTTTATTTTTTCTGAATAAGAAATTAAATCGATGTTATTTGTGGCTCCGCCTACAACTCTCAACAGAAGACCATCATCAATGCAATGGCGGTTAATGAAGATGGTGTCATGGCTACTGGAGGTAAGATTTCATGGTTGTAAAACAATTTTGTAGGTCAGATTCCTAGGGTGTTTCCAGGTTATCGTTTCCTTTTCTCATAATCTTTTTTTAGATTCTAGGGAAAACAACAACAAGAAGACCTTAGTCACAAAATGATTGGGCCATGGACTCTAGGACCCCTGAGCGACATAACAAACTCATAAAAGCCGGGGGAGATGCAAAATTTCATAGAAACCCACGCTTACACATTACCCCTGCTCGTCGCTCTTATACCCAAAGGTATAAGACTAAAATTACACTTATACCTAGGTATAAGAGTATTTTTTTTTCTAAATTTGTCACCGTTTCTTAAAAAAAAAAAACCTCATATTTTATTAATCAATTCGCTCTTATACTCAAAGGTATATGACTAAAATTACTCTTTGGTAGGCTAAAGTCGCACGCCTACAAATTAAATACCAAGACAAGACTCGGCTACAAAACTGCAGCAAGGACAAGTCCAGGATCGATCCACTGAAGAACGGTTATTTGTTTATGTAATAGTCACAGACCAGTTTGGGGGGTTTGATTGATTTGATTGTAATTAAACTAAAGCAAGAAAATAATAAAGTTGTTAACAATAATTTAAAGAGAACCTTGGATCATAGTTCTATCCCCATACTAATTCTGAATATCATTGGTTAAATTCCTTCTTTTATTCCCCTATTCACCCAATCACAAGATATATTTCAATCTCTGTTTCTTTCTTTGATAATAGTTAATAGCGGCGACACGCTAAACCAAAAGCCCTAATTGATAAACTAAGCCGACACGGTCAAAATTCGATTAAGCAATTGATTTCGATTTAAGAAACTAAGATTGAGAATAATCACTAATATACTTTCACTTAGATAATTATCTAGTTTTACCCAATTCACAAATCAGGATGACACATACAAGATTTATAAAATTGCTACAATGAAAACCCTAATCCGACACGGTAGAAAAAAATTCTAGCAGTAATTAATCAGAAGTATTAAGAAATTGATCAAGTTTCTAAATCCTAGTAATCAATACCCCTCCAAACCTAGTCTAAAAAATACTGTGAATGTGATTGTTGACTTTTCACTTCCCATCATGCACTGCATCACTACCCCTCCAAACCTAGTCTAAAAAAGGAAAATAAAAAGAATAAATTAAAATCCCCCCAAATCTCGCCCAGGAACCCGTCGTCCGCTTTTCTGCTTCAGCGCCGAGGGCACGAGTCGTGAAGTGAGGGACGACTCGTCCCTGAAGTCGCAACCTCTGCTTCTGTCGTCCCTGTTATGGGGATGACTTGGTTTTGCTTGGGACGAATCGTCCCCGGCCTCGGCCTCTCAGATTCGATCGTCCTTGCGATGGGGAAGACTTGGCTTTGCTTAGGACGACTCGTCCCTTCAGATTCCAGGTTTTTTTTTTCCAATCTTTTTCTCCTTCAATTCTTGTTAT